>CM060909.1:194296282-195546282 GCA_030737875.1 Allium sativum | reverse complement strand
ATGGTGATCTGGATGAAGAGATTTATTTAATTTGCGGTCGCCAGAAGGGTTCATTGATAGTAGCAGGACAGACTATGTTTGTAAACTTAACAAATCTCTTTATGGACTGAAGCAGTCTCCTAGACTATGGTACAAGAGATTTGATAAGTTTATGTTTTCACAGGGATACTCTAGAAGCTTCAAAGACTGGTGTGTTTATTTTACGGGATGTGATGATGACATGATTTATTTGTTGTTATATGTTGATGATATGTTGATTGCATCTCAGAGTATGGTCAAAATTAAGGATTTGAAAGCGGAGCTCAGTAGAGAGTTTGATATGAAGGAATTGGGAAAGGCACAAAGAATATTGGGTATGGAGATAAGCAGGGATAGGAAGTGGGGGAGAGTTAAGGCTCACTCAGACGCATTACATCGAGAAAGTCCTCGCTCGATTTGGGATGGAGAAAGCCAAACCGGTAGGCACTCCTTTAGGCTCTCATTTTAGGTTGTCAAAAGACCATTCTCCTACATTGGAAGAAGATAAAAGGTATATGGCTAATATACCTTATTCTAGTGTTGTTGGTAGTCTCATGTATGTGATGGTGTGCAGAGACCAGATTTGGCCCATGCAGTTGGTGTTGTCAGTCGATATATGTCTAACCCAGGCAAAGAACATTGGCAAGCAGTGAAGTGGATTCTTAGATATCTTCGAGGCACTTCTTCGGTGGGTTTGTTATATGGTGGAGTAGATGGTGAATTCTTTCTTAGAGGATACTATGATTCTGATTATGATGGGGATAGAGATACTAGGAAGTCAGTGTCGGGCTATGTTTTTACACATGGCATAGGCTCGATTTCATGGAGATCAAAGCTGCAATCTATCGTAACTTTGTCGACTACCGAAACAGAGTTGATATCGATTGTGGAAGCAACAAAGGAACGATTGTACTTACTTCAGTTGTTGGATGATCTTTCAATGGTGCAGCGGACAGTGGAGCTATTTTCAGACAGTCAGAGTGCTATTCATCTTGTTGAGAATCAAGCTTATAGTTCACGGACAAAGCACATTGATGTTAGAGGTTTCTTTCTTATGCTTGAGGAAGAACGGAGCAAGATCAAATTATTGAAGGTGGATACTTTGGATAATCCTTCAGATATGATGACTAAGTCACTTCTGAAGGACAAGTTTGAGCATTGCTCAAACTTGATCAGTTTGCTTCCTGTTACTTGAGAGTCATGGGGCGCTGGGCCCAACAACTTCTATGTTGATTGTTGAAGATGAGATGATGAAGAAAGACTGTCATTTTTGAATCAAGGTGGAGTGTTGAAATTGATGATTCAAATATTTGTAGAGAAGGAAAGATTGATTGTCAATCATGTAATTGGCTTCTATATGGAATAACTTGGGTGCCAAGTTTACTAGGAGGTCAAGAAATCCCTCTATATAAATAGAGGTCACGTTATTGTATGAAGAAAGAAATCCACCATTAATCTGCTCTCTATTGTAATCTTCCTCCTCTCTTATGTACTCATTTCTTCATTGAGAAATAAAAGTTGTTGGGTCTCCGTGGACGTAGGATATTCATGTCCGAACCACGTTAAGTCTTATGTGTCCTTTTTTTTGTTCTTTGTTTTTTGTGAGATTTCATAATTGTTTTGTTATACTCCATTGATATCTAAATAAACAGCACTAGATCCTCATCAAAATTCCGCATAAATCACTACACAAATAACTACGTGGATAATCATACAAAACACAGTCTTCAATCAAAGGAAGCATGTGGAGAAAAGTAAAACAAATTATCAAATTTATACCAATTCACAATCCGTCCATGTACACTCCGTGTTTTCTTTTATTTACACTACTTAACTACAATTCTAGTTGTTTTGTTGTAAGAAAGGAAGAAGTTAAAGATAATCCAGAAAATGGTAGAGTATCTTTGCAATTGTCCCAAAAAGATCCATTTTGCTTGTTTCATTGATACTGTAACGGGATCAACTCAAGGACTCGTGAAGTTTTCTCATTTTAACACAAGCAAGTAGTTCATCATCTAACTTCATTACCATGTATTCTTGATGCTAAACTAGAATACAAGTAGGAGCTAAACTTAGTTTTTTGAGTTTAATATGCATCAATCAATTGGTGATACTTGCAACTACTTAACTTTTATGCTTTTCAAGTTTGCTGGAAATTATTTGCAAATGTTTGTGATTTGAGTGGCTAACAATAAAATTTTATTTCATTCTTTGGATTATTCAATTACTCTACCCCATGACATTTGTATGTGAAAGAATTTTAAAAATGGAGAGCATGTTTCGTTGGCAGGGTATCCTATATGAGACTGAAATTTACAAATTTAGTGTTAGGTTTGTTGTAGACCTCAAATCAACCTCAAATTTATTCAACTAGGTTGATGCATTTCCGGGTTCATCTCCCATAAAATGTAATTTTTGAGCCATTTTTTGTACTCATGATATAAAAATGATTTTCTCCAGTTTCATTTTAGGATGACTAGGTTAGCTTAATGGTAATTTATGAACGAAGTTGAAATTTACAATTAAATAGTTGTCTTTAAAATACTTCATGCAGGTCTTCATTCAAAATGCAATTAAGGGAGAATGAAAGCAGCCTTGGCTCCCCAAAATCCTCAGGTTATGAGTTTTTTTGGAGCTCATAATCTTATTCATTACTAGCTCATACTTCAGTATTGTATTCATTGTTGTAAGAAGGCATTCACTAATAAAAAAAAATTATGTTGTGCATTTCTTTCAAGTGTTCAACTGTCAATTTAATTAAAATTCCGAAATATATGTAGAAATAATTACAATCTTATGATTTTTTTTCCTTTTTATTTTATTGACCCATGTGTTATGAGTATAGACGTAGATTATTTCAAAAAACATGCATCATAATATGATAATTTATATTATTTTTGTGCATCCTTTACCTTAGTATCGAATTTCTCATTTTTAACAATCATATTATTTTCTCTTATTTTTTCCTGCAGTGTCTAATGTTCACAAATTTTCTTGACTATGATAAGGTAATTGAATACTTTTCATTGAAGTACAAAGCAAGTACGGTGATTTAAACAGTGTAACTATTTTATTAGGAAAAAGAGACGTCAAAATCACAGTACTGGAAGCTGCTAAAGAAGCAAAACATCTTCAGGATAAGATAACAAGAGAAAGATGAATACAAAGGTAGCCAAACTGGAAACGATAAGGTCTAAGTATGAAAATATTAGACAGCTTGAGGTAAAGCAAAAGCAGAATGAAAGAATTGGGGAAGAAAAAGGAAGCAGATATGGAAGCAAAGTAGAGTTTAGATGTAGCTGTAAAGGCTGGTAAAGAAAGAAAAAGAATGCATTAGAAGAAACACGAAAACATCATAGAGCCACTGACAAAAATATACAAGATAAAAACAAAAACATACAAGATAAAAACGAAGTATTATTTTATTTTGATATTTCAATTTTTTTTACTTTGTTTTATTTATTATTGAAGTTTTGGCGTTAACACAATGAAAAGCTTAGGATGTTAAGACAACAACGAGAGATAAGATATTAGTAGCAGAAGTAAAAAAATTAAAAGAAATTGAGAATGAGAATTCAACAAAATGCATGTTATTCTAGAGTCATTGCCTTAACTGTGACCAATGGGTAACTTATATAAGTTTGATTCAAACAAGACATCATTTCATTAGCTAGTTTTGTCTATGTTCCCAGATATAAGCAACTGTTGCTTATGGCATCACATTTTATACTGTGGGGTATCAACGCTGGGTCGGTACTCGGTCATTCAGGGTTCAGTGTTTTTTTACATCGGCCACAGCGAAATTTCACCAAAGTCTCTGAATGTTGGTCGGCAATTGACCACTCTCCCTTCTTTTCGCCAAAGTCTGTGAATGTGAATGTTGATCGGCAATTGACCAAACTGGCGAGTAGAATTCTTTTATGACTTTGTACTGTTATTTTGATGTTTGTGATTGCCTTTTACTCCACTGCAGCCTTCAGCTAATTCCAATTGAACATTAACATGCAAAACACTCCTTGTCTGATTGATTATTTTAATGATTGCAGGACCTACATTCATTTATAAAAATAATTTAAAATCAAGGCTGTCACTTTTTCAAACAATCAAACAGCAAGTGTCTTGCACAGTCGCTCGTATATGGCTATGCTTGGCATTCCTCTTTACAAAATATCATTGCATGCAAAATTCGCTCTACCCAAGATTTTTTTTGGTGGGCGTTAGTAGAAACCCAATTTTTAGATAAAAAAGATCTAATTTTTATGATTTTTTATTGTTATTAGGGGGTGTACACTTACAAACAGCTCTCCCTTAATAATACAACAATATATGCTTAAATTGCCTATTTAATTTTCGGTAAGAGCAGGTCGTTTACACAACTAATTTTGGATTATATAACATCAAATACAGTAAAAATGTGAAACGGCTACTTTCACTGTTTCAACGTATTAAATTCGGTCGAACACTATAACTAATTGTGATGATGTTGGATAATATACGTTTTTGATTGGGTATGGCTTCGATGATTCCAAAAGTATACGTGATAAAAATAGCTTATATATATATGTATATACACACACACACACTATGGACATATATACGAGTATGCTTAGTATTTACAGTTGACCCTGAATCAACAAATCTTAAAGGGTCAAATAATATATCAGGGATTATGCGCGAAACCATTTTACCATTGGACACTATATAGGCTCTTGGAATCAACCGATGGTTTCAGTTTTTGTCTATTTCAAATCAAATTTCTCGAACCTTGTTCATCCTAAAACCTAAATTCTAACTGAATTATATCTTAAATGTATTTATGCAAGCAAAAATTATTGATTTTTCTATCAGTAGCCCTCATAGTCACTTATTTTGAAAATGCTAATTTAACAACATATTGTTATTTTCTGTATCATCGTTATCATCCCTTTTCAAAAGTAAACATAAGGATGACAACCAATCAACTAGCGAATTCATGCCTAGGTCAATCATATTGGTTAAGATTTTATGCTTAAAGCTTGCATTTGCTTCAGCCTTCTAATGTCTTTTTGTTCTTCGTACAAATATGTCATGCTCGAGTCATAAATTATTTTCGATGGATGGTTGTCACAAATAACTAAGTGGATAATCATACAAAACACAGTCTTCAATCAAAGGAAGCATGTGGAGAAAAGTAAAACCACAATTTTCATCCTGTGCACTGGATGTATACCGATTTGGTGCATAGCATGAGCCCAAGTTCGTGCTTCTCCAATTCCAAAGTGTTATCTAAGTTGTTTTTCTCAATCGTAGATCCATATACTATTATGGTCTTGAGTCCTTAGCTATCCTTTTGTAACATCCCATTTTCTAAAGCTAAAAACTATAGCGTTACAAATGATGCAGTCTCCTATAATATTAACTTTTAGCGATAGAAAACAGATATGTTAATGAATCATAATATTAAAGAACATGAGAATATAATTTTTTTCCCAAAACCTATTTCATTATTAATTATACATTATATTTCCTATAAACAAAACCCACGTTCAAATCAAAATATAATTATTACAAAATATATCTCTAAGACTGACATACATTGATGCCTCCATAACAGACAATGAAGACCTTTATCTTTATGAACATCCTAACAGAAATAATATATAGCGGAAAAGACTCTAAAATAGCTAATGCCTCTTGTACGTCTCCGAAATCATTGAAAAAGAATATGAAAACCTTACCCTCGATCTACTTAAATGAGTACCTGAAAGTTCAAAGGGAAAAAACAAAAACTTCAAGTCGAACAAAAATCGGGTGTGAATAGTAACTATTATCTCGACAAATAGATATCTAATGAGACTACGCTACTTGGCGGAATGAGTCTTCCTCGCACTAGTATGAAGCTATATAATAACCAAACATGTGCTCCTACACTCACAATGGTTAAAACAATAAGTAATAATTATGAGCAATTGTGCATCACATAGTGGACTAATCGTCCTCATTTTCCGTGCTAACTGTCTTAATGGTTTATGATTAACTCTCATATGAACAAGTTAACTTGTTGTTTTATAATTACCAGCTTGTGTTAAAGAAATTGAGATTACACGTTCTATATTACATATGGATTACCCATTCCCGACCATTTGGATTAACCGTATCCTTTTCATTTATTCAAAGATCAAATTTATGAATTAACCATCCATTAGATGTGAGTTATCAACCACACACCTCGTGGATTTATCCATAGGTTGACTATGAAACCATCTCATGTGAATTAACTATCACACTTATCGCAATTTTATGTGCAGGATAACTATAAATTCATTATTAATCCTGTCCTCCAACAATATTAAATCTATTGGTATCCCTAATATTTCATGATTATTTTGATTCCCATTGGTACCGCAAATATGTATTAATCATGTGCATGCAATCAAATAAAAAATTAGAATAATAGTATCCCCATTTAAAACTTAGCAAGTTATAATATTGTTACCTACCATATTTAAGAAATATATGACAATATTGTCAACTAGGTTGACAATGCATATGACTATAACATGTGTTTCCAAACCGACAACATAGCAAATCAATAAGAGAGGCAACCTCTATCGCCCTTGTCGACTTCTTATCCAAGGTGCTGAAACTGCTAAAGTTGACTAAATTGGTAGCCAAGGGTCTATCGACCATATACGTAGATTAGCTACCCATGAGATTTTAGACAGTTTGAAAACAATTTAGAAACAGTTTTTGTAGACACAACAGATGGCGAAAAAGAATAGATGTGATAGCCTCACAGTTCTTTTTAAAACAATGGAGGTAACAACCTCGATAAAGTTTAAAAACAACAGAGGCGGCAACCCATGATTCTTCGAAAACAGTAGAGGCGGTAAGCCTCATGTTTTATATGAGAAATAGTCCTATTGCCCATGTACAAATGTACAATAGCGAGAAGTTATCTCCCGTGTACGAAGATGACAAGTAATCCAGTGAGTTATCTACCTTTGTGGTGAATACAACGACGCCCTCCACTCGGATATACTTCTACGAATGTATCTCTTTCGCAAAAGATCCTTCATCTGCACCTTAGTCTTTCGCTGCTTCCTAGATTTCGTTTTCCTAAAAGGCATCACAAAGAGCTAGGCATCCTTCATCAAATCAATATGGAACTTGATTTCTCTATGTGGAGAAATTCTGGTCAATTCCTCGAAGATGTCTGTATACTATCTAGCAACAAGTATTGCGGACAACTCATCATGTGGAACATCTAGTGAATACAAAAGGCTAGCCTTACCTCATCGTTAGGTAGAGAGCCCAACAATATCCTTTGCCCATCATCCACCCATATAGTCACCGAAGACCTACCATAATCTACTACAGCTCTGTATCTATAAAGCAATTCAACTCCAGGAATAATATAACTACTACAAAGGCACTTTGAATCAAAAGCCATTTTCGAATCCAACGATCAAAAATCGTTTCAACGAAAAAATAGCATGATGACTTAGTTACAAATAAAGGCTTCATAAATGAAATAAGCCTTGACCTGGCTTGTTACACCATACAAAATTGAAGTATTAGAATGAAACCGCATGTGGAATATCAAATTAAAACCATTCGAAGGCAACACGTCAATTCGTGTCTACTCATTAAAAAGACCTTCATGTCAGTTCCCTTTTGAGAATTGAAACAAGGAGCTAGGCATTGTACTTGATCGGTTGCTAAAATTAAATTGCTTTTCCTTTTACTCATAATCAAGCCCATGTTTGCAAATTTTCTTAACCATAAATATTAAATATTTGGACTAAACTAAATTAATTTAGCAAGTTAAAATCACAACACGGTTGAGACTTCCAGTTAGTTAAGAATAGTAGCAATTGGATAAACTTAGAGTTTCAATTCATACCGATGGTTGCTAAATTTAAGAATAAAAATGAATAAAAATTACTTGAAAAATTAAGGTCGAACTCTTGAAGATGAAAAATAAATTAGAAAAGCGAATCTTTACTATTTAGAAAATTTTCTGTTCATAGAGAAGAAGTAGAAGATATCATATCATTATTTAAAGAGGGAAAATTGGACATTATTTAAAGAGGGAAAATAGGAAGGGTCTGCCTATTTGCACCCCATTGTTTACCCTTCACCCCCAATTAAAATTTTAGAATGTTATTTCCAAAATTACCTTTTAACAGCTGATTAGATAACTTGTCTAATGTTGAGACGTTGTAAAATGATAAAAAAATAATAATATCAGTCATATACATATATGGGCGTTCGAGGCGAAATTGCAAACAATTTTATAAAATTTAAAATTAGGATTGTACATGATCTTAAAATAGAAAAATTAAAGATAGAAATTACAAATAATGATTGAAAAAATTAAAACAATGATTAAAAATTTAAAAACTCACAATCAGCAATGTGTATCATTATGTATTTTGGGACCGAGACGTTAACAATATAAAAAATTGTAAAGACCTAAACAGTTAGTAGATAAATCATCCGTATTGATGGTGTTGTTCAAATAAATAGACGCTTGGCTGGAGCATTGATTACCCTAACCAACATTAGGGATGCACGCCGATTTATTTCAAGCAACGATGCTGCCTACAAATGTTAATTAATTCAATCAAAATTATAAAGGGAGAGAGCAGTAGAAAAAATTACAAGCTGGAAACAAGAAAAAAAGAAAAAAAGTAAAGTGAATGAAAATACAGTAAGGGCATTTTTGGATTAAATGGGGTGTGAAAAGAAAATGATGGGGTGCACAATTTATTTTTCAATTAGTGGGGGTGAAGAGCATATAATGGGCTGTTAATAGACACACCCAAATTGGAAGAGGGACTCCCAAATTTGAAGTAACAACCCAAATATGCTCTTTCTTAATGTATAGTTTAATGGAAAAATGCAACTAGCATCGATTTAAAAATTGATGCATTCATCACACAAGGAAAGGTGTAACACCCTACACTTTTCTGCACCCAAATTTTGACAAAAATCAAAACTTGAAACCATCCAAGCATAGAGCGTATATCTGGTACCTACAATAAATGAGCATAATCAAAGTAGGAAAAAAATAACTCACAACGGAAACAATATAGGAAAATTTAGTATTAACTCAAACAATTACCTTTTTCAAAGTAAGTCACCTTGCCAACACTAAGCATGAGAGAGAACGAGAACCGAAAGCCAAACTTAATCATATGTGGGAACCCGACCTTCTCTATGAAATCTGGAGGTTCTTATGAGGAGGGGGAGTCAAAACAACATGTTCTGGTGACTAAGAAATGTACAACACAGTCTATAACACAAATATATATTCTGTTTGATTCAACCCAAGCTGTATTCTTGACAAGGTTAGTGATTCTAAACCAACAGTGTTAAAGTTTACGCACGACTCTACTACTCTTCCCAAAATACTATCCTCAAATTACATTACCAAGCTAGGATATTTACACACATTTTTGTGAAGCCATTATACCAGAATTTAATTGATTAATTATATCGGGAGTGGGCCCCTAATTTCGGGTTTTTTTTTATCTATATCCTAATTCTTTGTTCTTTTTTATTTTACGCCTCACTATCTATGATAGATAGGGTGGATTCTCCCTGATCACTTAAGACCTTAGGAGGACCTATTGATCACTTATTAACCCTTGATAATATATTCAGTATTAGCATGGAACTAAAGGGCACTAGCTATGGGCCCTACTAGTTAAGGCTTCCGTCATTCACGCATATACCCTTGCCCTGTATAAGGTGAGAATAGGTATTTTATCGGTTGTTATACCTTCCAGTTGACCTTATCAAATAACCTCCTTATTTACTTACTACCTCCCCTAGAATAGGCGACCATATTTGACCCTTTTAATTTCCAGGTTTGGGTAGGCCAACACACACCTACCACTTAAGACCCCTATACTGAAAAACCTATTCTCAGGTGGACTCTTTAACCTTAGTCACTTAGCCTTTTCGGACCCAGAAAGCGGACTACACGCGAAGGTTATTCGTTCATCTCCCGTTTGTCTTTAACACCTTTCTCTTTTTTGGGATGAAGTAGGCTACGTTATTAATTCATTCTCATTTAATTCCTTTATATGAAAATACTATATGTGCATCATTTATTTGTATCACGAGTTTATATGGTTAATAATGTATATTATTAACCTACTAAGTCAACTTACATTTTTAATTATAAACTTTACTGACATAAATAGGGAAGGTTATATTCCTCTTTTCTCCAGGATATTTATTAAATTTATTCCCTAACTTGGACTTAGTATTTAAACGATAATCAATATCCATTAATCCTGTTTTTGACACCCATTTCTTTTTATTGCCCCTTTTATGACTCTAACGGTCATATTTTCCTAAGGCAACTATTAATCAGTTCTAAGTTATATATTTGTTGTACCCCAACGGATAATTCCTATTCTTATTTATTTATTTATTTATTAGTTGACTGTTGTATATTTACATACCAGACCTCTCACATTAAGTTGACTACTTGTGGATGCTAGATATGTCGGTCGGTTCTGGGCAGATTTCTACCACAAGTGAACTTAACCTCGTGCCTTTGTACGATTATATTTATGCATTAGACCAATCACATTAAACTGCATGTGGTCATTGGATTTTCCATCGGATCCGGGCAGGCTTACACCATAAGTTGAGTTTAACCTCGTGTCTAAATGCAGTTATAATTTAAATTTTCTAATTGGGGTGCACAACAGTTATCCTAATCGATTTTAGGAAATGTAACCATTTTCCTATTCACATGTATTTTCCCAAATATTTCGTTACAATGGTTATTCCCTTATTTGCAGTCTCATTTATGGCAATTAATTATATTTATTGCTACAAATGGTCACCACAAATATATTAATTCAGATTAGATTATATTTACATATAATTCCATAATTGAACATTATCCAACATTCAAACATTCCATACAATTTACATTTCACCGTTTTACGCTAATTTAGATGAATAATATGTATATATTCATTTTTATGTTTTCGTACGGTCAACTTAGTTATTAATGTTTATTTATTATTTTGCAATACTTATTTTTAAATTAATGATTTGGTTTAATCAATTAACCAAATGTTCCCTTTTTATATTCAATCTTGCCAAAAAGGTTTCAAGTATCACAAGGACCATTAGCCAAAATCACTGTAAATCATGCCTATTATGTGGAATTGACATATTTCCAAATCACAAGAAATACATGTAATATATTTTTATTTGGAATAGTTGATGCAAATTACATACAAAACATGCATTTATTTTTATATGTACCTTTGACCACTTTTCCTTTTTTAGTTCCTTTTGTCATACCGCTTGTGATTCTAAAATAATGCCTCTTTATTTAAAAATGAGGAAACCAGCATAATTTACAATGCTTAAGCCAAAACCCGACAATATTGAATGTAAACATGGAATATTTCTTTTATTCTTACAATTACATAATACACAATTTCATATTTTTACCTAAATTCACATATTTCACATTTCAGTACTGAACTAAAGATCTGGAATATAACTACAACTAATTTATGTTTAATGGGACTGATTTCTAGATCCACGGTGCTGTGGCATATACAACATATTTCATAATTCATGACATAACTTGTAAGAACATGCGAGAATATATATAAAAATCCTACAATTCATGTTTATAAATAATCACAACTTTACTGATTTCAAACGTATTCATAATCAGATCTGATGGTTATCACAATTTACCATTATTTAAATAACAGATCTAATATGCATAAAACATAGTTTGGATTCAAACGAAAGAGATAAATCATTACATCTATATTAGTAACTTTCAAAGCTTCCAATTTCTGAATTTTGAACCTTTTAGGCTTACAATCCCTAAATTCTTATAAATCTATAGTTTATATAGAAAGAGGAAAATTCTAGATATGCAGATATGTAAGAAAAAGGGAAAAGAACGAATAAATCTATCGTTAAGCACCCTCTTCCATTGAATCTATTAATATTCCTAATTCCAAATGAATTTGATCAAATTTTGTATATATAAGAATATATTTTATTTAGAAATTAGGTTAGAATAGAAAGAAAAATGGCAGAGCTCTACTGCCTTCATAGATTTGAATGGAAAAAGAGTGAAGTTCTACCCCTTTATTTATAGGGGTGGAAATAACCTAGAACCGTCGGATTAGTTTTAAGTTATATCTGTCCATTCGTTATAATAGTATAATAAAACAACACACCAAAATCTAGTCGTCACTGGGCGGTTTGACGCTCAGTAGGTCGACCTGGGGGGTCGACCAACAGTCGACCCCCATGTCGATCGCCTGGGCATCAAATTTCCTAGGTCGGCTAGGTTATATATGGTAAATTATTAATTAAAAATTTGGTTTATTTATTTTTCGTCTGTATTCTTATTTCGTCCGTAACTTTTTCATGCGGACTCCGTTCGTGAAACTCCAAACATGAAAGTTGACCAGAATTCCAAGACGAACGCAACAATTAAAGTCTTGCAACCAAATTCCGTCGTTTGCAGAAATTCATGTTTTTGGAATTCTAATAAATAAATTTATATCGCCAAAATTTCGGGTTGTTACATTCTTCCCTCCTTAAAAGAAATTTCATTCCGAAATTCTAACACCTAAAATCCTATGTTACACAACCAATTTGTGTACATACACTTTGTAACCATGTGTATATGTGCATGGTGTACATAATGCAATTTCAACCAAAAACACATGCATGCAAGATGATTCTAATCGGATCTTCCTATATGCTTGCATTAAACTTTTTGAAATGTTTTTGAAAACATGATGCAGAACATCCTAAATATACTGGCAGTTCTATATGAATGCAAATTTTGAAAATTCCTTTTCATCCAAAACCCTCACACAATTATGAATATAAGTGTGAAGAAACCAATTTTGCATCCAAACCCTACCATCCAAAACGTATGCAATCTAATCGTTTCTTATTTAACTCCTCCTAAACCGGAAAAAGGAAATTAAGTTGAAGAAATTTAACATTCCTTTCGCTTTAGAATATTCCATTTCCCGTCCTATAGTGGAATTTTCACCTCAGTTACCCAAAATACCCCAAAAATTTCCAACTGTAGACTGTAAAGGAGGCTTAAAACAAGATCTAAAACATAAAATGAATTAATTAATAGCTCGCGCGCATCGTTGGCCAGGCATGGAAACAACCTTTTCCTTGTTATCATGAACGTTTTTGTCGTATCGTCGGTCCTATTGCACCGCTACAACACGTCACATAAAGCATCCAAAAATCTTCCTTACAACGTTTATGTGACAAAAATCGAAAATTTTCACCAAATAAATTTCTGCTTGAAAACTTATCAAGTTTATTTTGAAAATCTCCTTCCCGAACCGTCTCACTTTCCCATAAAATAAGAAAATGATAAGATGTTTTTAACAACATTTTCCAAAAACTTTTAAAAATGAAAATCGGGGAAATTTAAACGATTCATGCCACATGTTGCCGAAGAAGGAAGTCAGTTATGCCAAAAATGCGGAAACTAAAATTACACAAAAGACCAACATAAATTTTTTGCTTTAACAAGGAATAATGATTTATTTATTTATATACTCGTGACGAAAACAACGCAAAACCATTCATTTGCTAAAATTTATTCAGCATAGAATTTTATTCTCTCCAGCTCTAGAACAACTGTTAATTTAGATACGAAAATGAGATTTCACTCAAACAGGTATGCATGAATGACATAAAAAATTTCAAACTTAGAAATCTCATTAACCTAAGTCATGCGATTTAAACAAAACTAACAGTTACAAGCACAAATCACTATAACCAAGAACCCGATGCTGGAAAGAGATAACAACAAAAAAAACGACAAACAACACCAAACTCACAAAAGAATGGCTATAAACAACAAGATGTCTTGATCAGCTACTAGAGCTTAAACCAATATTTATGGTCCTTGATTAACCATATTACGGTAGTAAAATGCTCAATCCCATGTTATAAACGCTGTTGGTGTTGTTGGAGGTTTCCACATCACCATTTCTTCCGAGAGAGAATTTATGATGAGAAAAAACCTACCATAAAACTACTTCTCATGGAAACCCACCTAATATTGTTTAAAGACAAAGTGGACAAGTGAATTTGTAGAAAGTAATTCCATGAGACAACATACAAGCACAACAAGCTGAATTGAATATGATGCAGTACTAAATGATGGTTATGCCACCAATCAAACAAACGATTGATTTCCGCATCATGAGACAAATCTAGTCATAAATTCCCATTTATAGAACGATGTGCTAAAAGGGTCACACGTCTACATGGGCAGTTCAAACATAGATCCCCGAGCAAAAAAACCAACATTAAGAAAAAGAGATTTGCTGCTAAATTTCCAAAGCCGGTCAAACAAAAGACACTACAAGTCCGCATTCAACACAGATTCCTCTAAAACATCATCGAGGTTCTCCTCAGAAAAACCATCAAAAGATAGCTTAGTCTTCATCTCCAGAAAGACGATCGCCTTTGAAAGAACCTATTCAAAAAAGGTATAGCAAAGGCAGATGCAGGACAAACACAAATCATATTCTAGTATCTCTAAGCAATGGGTCATTGCAAGCCCAACTGCCTTTCCAATTTTTTTAGCCCTAAAGTGGTAAGACCTTTTTGCTTATTCCGATCCAATCGAATAATATCTACCCAAAGGTCAGACTTAAATGGTATGAGTAAGATCGGATAACGCAATTAGGTATTATAGGACAAGAAATTGTTGTAGAGAAGAAATTAGATCTTGGAGTATTAGTGAGCAAAGATCTAATGCGCAAACAAGTGTGGAAAAGAGGAGATGAGGCGATAACAAAGGAAGAGAAGAAGGATAGAGATGTGGTTCGGCTAGATGAGGAAGAAAGGACGAAAGAAGGAAGTTAAGGGGGTAATTTGGATGCAACTTTTATGGTTGAGTCCTTAGCCCAAGTTGTACCAAAACTCATCAATTAATTGACCATCCTAGTATAACACTAAACGATCAACTACCAAATGGGCTTTGGACAGCGGTTGGACCTTGACCTTATTAGGCCAGATTAAAATATTAATCGTCCTGCATTATCTTTTAAGATTTGACGCAATCTGAAATAATTATCCTCATCACTACGGTATTTAAAGATCGTAGTTAAACTCCGAATCAACTCCAAGGATTTAAAGTCTCAACAACAGTACTGCGACTACGCAACGAATGAACGAATTCCAAAAATAATTTAGCTAGAAATCCGTAATATAACTTAAAACGGATTTTCCCCTTACCGAGCTGACAACAAACAGAAGATTCACGAAATCAAATACCCTATAATCTGAACGAAGGATTTTCCTTAGCCTTTTCGAAAAGGTTTAAAAATTTTCTAACGATGGAATTTATTATAAACTAACGATTTCGTATTTATAAATCTATATTATTATTATATTTATATTCCAGTTTTATATTTCAAACTAGGAAAAACCTTTTCATGTCCAAAAATGTTAGAGCTTTAGAATCTTAAGGGTTAATCATGGTAATTTCAATAAATTATCCAATATATATAGGAAAATGGATACTAAAAATCACAAGGAATAGATATTTATTGTTTTCATGTTTAGTGGCATATTTTTCTTGTCCTTCCTAATTCCATCTTTCTTACCAATCAGACTATATTTATTAAATTTACTGAATGGCTCCAAAATTTTTAAAATACGAATAGATTAAGAATTTAAAACCATATCTTCACAAACTATTTTCCGAAACCATTTTTCAAAACCTGTTGAAATCCATTTTTATTTTTCAAATAGTTTTAAAAATAAATTTCCTTGAATACAAGGCTAAGAACTCAACTGGATATTTCAACAAAGTTAGATTCAGAATTTTAACGAAGCAACAAATGGATAAACCTCGTAATTATAATTCTGGAATGGATACGACATATTAACGTGGGATTTTTCTCCTTTTTGGATTGAGTAATGGTCTTAACTGGAACTATTAACGAAACCATACCAGGAATTTATGACTATCTCAGTTGTAGCTAGCCTTTTATATTATTTTTTCCAGTTTCCAAATCTCGAATCAATGGAATCCACCATATCTCGTCTTATGCTCTTTGCGATGAGATTGCCAACGTACTGTGGGGTAAGACAAAATCGGCTAGAAACACGAACTCAACATATTTCAAATCTTAGCCGCTTAAAGCCCATTTTATATTATTAGGCCCACGAAAAATTTCCTCGTCGAAATAAATTAAAATCGAGTAAGAATGACAAAAATACAGAAAAGAAAATCAAATTGTGTTCTCTCACGAGTCCTAATTTAACTAATTCCTCGGATCGTTTAACCTGAGATTTGATACCAAATGTAACACCCCATCCAAATTTTGACAAAAATAAAAATGTGAACACATCCAAGCATAGAGCGTATATCTGGTACCTGCAATAAATGAGCATGAGCATTATCAAAGTACAAAAAAAAACTCACAACAGAAACAAAATAGGAAAGTTTAGTATTAACTCAAGCAACTAACTTTTTCAAAGTAAGTCACTTTACCAATACCGAGCATGAGAGAGGACAAGAACCGAAAGCCAAACTTAATCATATGTGGGAACCCGACCTTCCCTATGAAACCTGGAGGTTGTAATGAGGAGGGGGGTCAAAACAACAAATTCTAGTGACTAAGAAATGTACAACACAGTCTATAACACAAATATATATTCCGCTTGATTCAACCAAAGCTGCATGCCTGACAAGGTTAGTGATTTTAAACCTAGCGTGTTAAAGTTTGCGCAGACTCTTCTACTCTTCCCAAAATATTATCCTCAAATTACATTACTAAGCTAGGACATTTACATACATTTTTGTGAAGCCTTTATACCAGAATTTAACTGATTAATTATATCGAGAGTGAGCCCCTAATTTCGGGGGTTTTATCCATATTCTCATTCTCTATTCTTTATTATTTAACGCCTCACTATCTATGATAGATATGGTGGATTCTCCTTGATCACTTAAGACCTTAGGCGGACCTATTGGTCACTTATTAACCCTCGATAATATATTCAATGTTAACATGGAACTAGAGGGCACTAGCTACGGGCCCTACTAGTTAAGGCTTCCGCCATTCATGCATATACCCTTGCCCCGTATAAGGTGAGAGTATGTATTTTATCAGTCGTTATACCTTCTAGCTGACCTTTTCAAATAATCTCCATAGTCACTTACTACTTCCCGTTCGATAGGTGGTCGTATCTGACCCTTTTGATTTCCAGGTTTGGGTTGGCCAACACACACTTACTATTTAAGACCCATATACTGAAAAACCTATTCCTAGGTGGACTCTTTAACCCTAGTCACTTAGCCTTTTTGGACCTAGGAAGCGGACTACACGCGAAGGTTATTCGTTCGTCTCCCATTTGCCTTTAACACCTTTTTCTTTTTGGGATAAAGTAGGCTATGTTATTAAGTCATTCCCGTTTAATTCCTTTATATGAAAATACTATACGTGCACTATTTATTGGTATCACGGGTTTACATGGTTAATATTATATATTATTAACCTACTAAGGCTAACTATATTTTTAATTATAAATTTTATTGACATAAATAAGGAAGGTTACATTCTTCTTTTCTCCAGGATATTTATTGTAACGACCCGACTTTTTTCCCGATTCTCGCCGGTAATTAAACTAACTTAAATCGTTCACAAAGACGGATGGCTATGGGTACTAACATATTTGAACAAAATAAAAGAACTTTTTATTTCATTATAGAAATTTTACACCAGAGTTAGAAGAAATCAGAGAACAACATAAACTCAGCGGAAAATAATGCTCACAGCGGAAGAAGTAATACTCGAAACATAACTCTAGCTCCAACCTGAATGCATCTTTGAAGACTAAACCTGCAAACTAAACTACCAGCTGCCCGTGCAAAAATTATGGGCACCTAGAGTTTAGGTGTGGAAACAATAAACTCTAGGTTAGTCGTGGGACTGGTGTGAGAACTAAAAACACATATTATTTAGGATTTATTTTAAAGTTGGGAAATTTACCGGACCATGCCGCTAACGCGGAAAGGATTTACTCTATGTGAATTCCCATGCATAGAAATTCACAATGACTTTGGAAAATGAAACTATCACAAGCTCGTCCCACATCACACAATGCAAGCGCACACCAAATGGGCGAGTTTCGTCTTATGATAACCAATAATGCTTTAATATGTGAAAATTCTCTTTTAATACTATTAATAGTGCATAATGTTAAAAGGGTCCGTTTGTCACAGGTCCCTATTAAGTTTCAAAATTAGGCTCACATCCAGTCCAATTTTTCATGTAAATTAGGTCCCTATTTTTTGAAAACATATAAAAAAAAGTATAAAAAAATCATGATAATTCATTATTAAATAAAACACGTGCATGCCAAAAAATTCAGGTGTTAAACAATCGAAAACCACGTCAAAACCCAAAAATACAAAAAAACAAGGAAACAATAGGTTTTTGGATCAAAAGATGCACCTATTCGTAAACAGTTGCATACATTCATACTTATATTTCAGTGTTGCGCCAAACTGCAGTATAAATGCATACACGTATGCAGCTAAACAGCATTATACGCATCCTTTTATGCATATATTCAAATTTGGCCTGTTTTTCCGAGCATTCGCCATTTTCAGACATTATTGCACACATTTATGCTCTTGTACAGAATACATGCATACATTCGTGTGCATATTCACAAGCCGTCGTCCCTTTTAAAATTGTTGCACACATGCACGCATATATACAGAATAGTTGCATTCATGTATGCAACTTTTCGTAATACATGAATCTCAGTTCAACTTTGTATGCATACATGTATGCAGTTATTTGGTAATGTTGCATGCAAGTATGCGTATATTCACCCAGATTTTCAATATAAAATGCTGAAATAATATATGCATACATGTATGCTACTATTGCTAATAGTTGAACAGATGTATGCAACTTTTTTTTTGTTTTTTCCGTGGACTCCTGGGAATATTTCCTATTTTTTGATTTTTTTATAAAGCAACGCCTAAAATTTTTCACAAAACACATAACATCCCAAAATAATGACAACGGGAAGGCGGTAAGTGCCAACAAAGATGGAGCTGCACCTAAAAAGAGGGACCAGATTTAAATCTAAACTGGGGGGGGGGGAGGGGACATGACTTGCATTTTAAACATAAATAGGGACCCTAGCCTAATTTTCACATGTTAAAAACCATTTCATATATATATATATATATTAGCAAGCATAGAAACTATGTACACATACATAGTTTACAAACAAAACGAAAGCCTCGTGTTGGTTGTTGGGTTTCCAACATGATGGTTCATGGCACGAAAGATTTATCGATGACACAAAGCTAAGTATCTTCCGGCTAACATCCAGACTCGAACACCGAATACAGAGTGCGAAGTATATATCCCGGTTTTCATCCAGACTCGGACATCGTATATACTTTATTTCCTCAGGTTTCGCAAGTAGGTCTACCACCGAAGCTTTCGAGTTTCAATAGAAATTATGTATATGTATACAACCTAACCGCCTGTTTACCATCAATATGGGGTGTGAGGTTCGTTGAGGCCACGATATACACAAAGCTACGCTTCAATAAGCCATGCTTTGATCATCACTAGCTCATTTCATAACTCGAGCATGCCACATTGTCAATTCACAACATGTCACTGATTTCTATCAATACATAACCTCTAAGTCTAGATGTCTTAGAGTCGAGAATAATTTATTGCCATAAGTCCGATATGTATTTATATAAATTAGTGCTACGCAGTCAATTTCAATGTCAGACACACAATCCATACAAGTTCGTTTTAGGTCTGAATGGAACAACAATCCACAAATCTCTAAACATATTCAGATCTCCTGCCACTTATAACCTTGTATCGGGTGATCGGCACAAATGAGACATTAGTCATCAATCTAAATAATTCGAAGATTCTTGGTATTTACTTATCGCTTTCCAAGTCTTCAATTTCTATATAACGTCGCATTATTACTTGGAATGGTTTTCGAACATATATTCGATCCCGGCCTTTCCAAACAATAAGCGCATTTTAAACAATAACTATGGATTACACAGGTTTCTCAATTCAAATCTCCTTCCAAATCTTTATTAATTCTCTTATTGTCAAGGTTAGATTCATTTCAATTATCTAAATCCTGTTACCATCTTTATTCTTCTCAAAAATCCAATATTCATTTTCCAATCTTATATTTCAAGACATAATTCTTTTATTCATTGTTATCCTTTTCATAAATTTTCAAAACTACCAAATCTTAATTTAGTTTTAAATTCCATTCACGATAATTTAACCAATTGATATTTCAAATGGATTTTAATCATCTTATTATTCGATACCAATTCACAACTTATGCGAATGTTAGCTTGCCATAACATTTTTTTTTTAATATTCGACTAACTCTAACCAACTCATTTCCATTTTACTTTTCAAGACTTCCTACTTCTTACTTAAAATATGTATTATTTAAGTAAATTTGATACAAATTAATTTTAAGCTTTTCTGTGACATCCTGGATTTTTAGCGATTTAATAATTAATTTATTTAATTATTAATAGTTGATTTTGAGATTTATGACTTATAGCTAGTGAAGACAAAGAATCCATATTATACCGTGTTTCAAACTTTTTGCTCTTGTGGATGAAGACCGTATTAAAGAAAAGCATGAGATCTAATTTAAAACCCTCAAACTAAATTACCTTCATAGTGTAAAAGCAGTGGAGATCTAAATTAATTAATCAAATTTTCAATTTGGAAATTCGTGAAATGAAATGACCTATAAATGGTACGTCTCCATTTCCTTCCCAATGGAGAAACGTCTGTATGCTGAGCCCATCATCCTACCCTATGCAACCTGTATATTTTCAAATCAAACGTCTTACTTCACTTTATAATAAATAAATAACTGCAAAATTTAACTTGTTGGCTCATTAGTCAAATAAGGACAGCTAGCCTTGTATCATTCGAAACTGTGTATACAGAGCATTGCTTTCCTCTAAAAGGAATCAATATGTTATAAAATAAAGCCAACTGCCATTGATTTTCCACTCCTCAACTCAGTATTTATAAAAATAAAAGCACAGCTCCTATATAACTCAACTCTTTCTATCAAAATCCCTAATCCCTTAAACCAGTTTCCGATTCCTTTCCATTTTCTTTCCAATGGCTGTTACAATTTCTTCTGTAAATTACCCCAAATAAACACCTTCAATGAAATTCCTGAAAACTAGATATATTGGTTTGTTTTCCCGTATACTTCATCTTCACATGATTTTCGAGGGCCGCGACATCATCTCCAAGGACTCGAAAGCTCTCGAGCACGCTAGGGTTAAATCACGAGTTGGTTGCAATGCTAAAGGGTGATGTTCAGGGGAGGCACGGTGGTCATGCGTCGCAGGTGGTCAGTGGTGTTCGGGTCCGTTTGTGCTATGTTCAGTTGGGTTTCCTGGTGGCGCTTACGATCGGTGAAAGGGAAGACACGCCTGTTGGAGGTGGTTAGGTGAACTGCGGTGAGAGGTGGTGGCTAGGGTGGCGAGGCGAATTAGTTTGGTTGCGTGGATTTTATGGGTTAACCGTTGATCGGTTGAGGGTCATCCGGTGATTGCCATGGAGCGTTGGTAATTTTGAGAGGGTCCAGATCTTTATTCGAAGCTGGATAAGGTAATGAAGTACGTGTTGGCCAACTCTAGTGGGTTTCCGTTCAAGAATGGTTCGGTGTCCTATTTCACGGTCATGCTCGGAGCTCAAAGTCATGGCCTGGACAAAGGGATTGGAGTTTTCAAGTTTTGGTAATGAAATGATGTAGTAATTAGTCCTGTTGATGTGCGATGCATAGTTGGTAATGAGTGGGAGTAAGCTACATGCTACAAACAAAGTTGAAATTTAGGTTTTGTTATAAGAGTTTAGGAAGGAAGTATTAAGAATAGTAATAAAAGGGATTAAGGAGAAGTTATAGGAAGCATTGACATGATGAAAGAGCGCGTACAAGCAGTTGAGGGCATACGGGCAGTTGGTGTTAGGAATTGGTGGAGAAGAGCAGTTAGGAGAGAATGTTTGGCAGTTTCGAACATGACAAGCAACATGTTCAAATCTGTTTTTGGATGGTGAAGTACTATAGCAAGAGCAGATAAAGTAAGCAGATGATTAAGTTTAATTCCAACATAAAAAAAGGAAATGTTAATTATATTTAGTATAATAGATGTCTGGGTAATGAGATTAGAAAATAATGTAGAACAATGATGGAGGAAATACGTGAAGTTGTTGCATTTGAAGTGGGAATCGACGACCGAAATTAATAACTACAAGAGGAGTTATGGTTGTAGAAGGTTACAACAATGTCTGAGGGAGAAGAGAGTACGGTTGGGTTATTACTATAGTGACAGATCCAAATAATTTCAGTAGAGAAGAAGAAGGGTGTTAAATAGGTTGATAAACAATTTAAAACGTGGGTTATGGGATTTTGTTTAAACAAAGAACGGAAGCAAGAAGGCATGATTAAACAACAAGTAGTGTGCGTGAAAGGAATAAAAGCCAGGCCTGATCTTTGATTAAACAAAGTAACGAAGTAATTAAATTTAATAATGATAATTAAGAAATTAGTTAGTTAATTAGTTTAATTAAAACCATGTTAACTAAAACGTAGATAACTTTTTATTGTTTGAACAGAATTGAACGCGACTATCACGTTGGAATCGTAGCAATGGAATCTACCTTGCAGAGCTAATTTCGCTAAGAAGTGAGCTACGGGGATTTCATAGAAAAAAATTAAACGCCTGTTTGATTTTAAGACAAAATAAAAGCTGAATCGTCAACTGCAAACGAGGTGAGTAAACTCACTAACTCTGGCTCGTTTATATTTTTATATAAACGAGTTTTAAATTTATTTATAATAATTTTATACTGTGTGATGGTTGTTTGGATGAATGGTTGATAAAATTGGTTGAAATGGTCGATATAGTTATACCGTTGATCGATTATTAGTTCTGTTACTATGATATTTCATATTTATGTGAAATTAATATTGATTAACATCTCTGGATGCAGGGAAACAGGTCGAAGGGATCTAACTGGATCCCTTAACATTTATATTATTGTTTGTTATTTACTATGATATATGCTGTATTTAATTACCCTGGCTTTAGAATTTTGGCATTTAAATACTGTAAAATATTTTCGAATATAGAAAATAAAATTTGAGTTTTAAAAAGGAAATTTATTTCAAAAAATTAGAAATGTAATTTTGAATAGAGTTGAAATTAAAAACATGTTAATGGAGAAAACAAGAATTTGTTTATAGATGAGAATATAAATTAATTGAATTATTTACCATTGGATATGTTGAAATATAAATTCAAATTTGAATTTATATAGAGAAGTAGAAATCGATTTTTGAAGCCAATATTTGAGATGAGATTTAAACCTAGCTATTATTAAGGAAATTTAAATGAGATTTTAAATGATTGAAATAAAAAGTGATGAGGCTTGTATGAATAATTCTGAATAGAAGTTGTAAATTAAATTTGGGATTAAGATATGTTTATACGTATGAAATCAAACTGTATATAAAAGAAATATATTCATGATTTAAGTGAATGGTTTCAAGAAAATATTTTGCAATGAAATATCTCTGCAGGAAATTCAGATTTGAAATATGAATCCAAATTGGAAATTGAATGATAAGGGAATGGTTAATTATTTTAAAAGAAAACAATGAGTTTATTTGAAAATTAGGAATATAAAATAAAGTGTGATAATGATTGGTAGACTGGAATGGTTATAAAGGAATTTAGTAATGATTTGGAATTGATAAATTCAAAAGTGAATTTGGAATTTGAATTAACCTGAAATGGTAGATAAAGTCCAAAGTTAGGAATATAAATCAAATATACATTATTCGAGAGAGAGAGAGAGAGAGTTATTTATTGGAATTCGATTATATCGAATTTAGGGAAGTATTTATTTTTACTTTCCATTTTAATCAAATTTAATTTCTTAATTAATTATTTATTTACTTATTAATTTATTTATTGAAATTAATAAGTACAAGTTATATTTTTATAAACCAAATATTTGGGAACAGCGACTATAACGTTGTCGCTATAACAAATGTTTTGTAAATCTAAACAGCGATTATAACGATGTTGTTATAACAAATGTTTTATAAATCTAAACAACAATTTTAACGCTACCGTTATAATAAATGTTTTATAAATCAAATATTTGGAAACAACGATTATAACGCTATCGTTATAATCATCGTTCTCCGTAAAAGAAGTGGATTCTTAAATTGAATCCGATAGTTGTATAAGCTATGTTTTTATTGGAAATTGAAGTTACGAGCTTTGACTAATTGGAAATTGAGAATGCTGTTCAGTTAAGGTCAGAGAGGTAATTATACCCCAACTTGATTGACTTCAGGATTGATGGAGGAATGGTTAAGGTTCGATAGCAAGGATTGGTTAGTGAAATGGTTAGTTAATGAATGATTGATGAGTCAATTTATAATAACGATGTTTTATATAACATCGGTTTAATTTAAAAGGATGTTGGAAATGTTTTTTCCAAATATAATTAGAGATGTTTTCTAAAATAGAAAACAAAATGATTTGGTTAATGAGAAGTTAAGAGATGGAAATTGGAAATGTTTTCCAACGTTATTAACGTATATTTTCTAAATATAGAAAATAAGAGATGTGAAGAGTTGGAAATGTTTCCGACGTTTTCGACGTATATTTTCTGGAGGAGAGAAAATAAGGAGTTGGGAAATTGGGAAATGATAATTTAATCAGAAATGAATTTAGGGGCTAACATTATTTGATGGTTGATTTATAGAATTTCCATTGGAAATAGGATCATTGGCTATATGGATGATTCCTCTGATAGCTAAATCACCGACTATCAAATTTTAGTTTATTTTATACCTCTGTTGTCAATACGGAGAGACCGGGATTAGGTTCTTACCTGAAAAACACTCTGTATGGGCATAAGCGTTGCGAATCAAATATTCCAAAGATAATTGAAGATGGAGTAAAGTGCAAGGGCTGTTCTGTTAATCCTAGGTAGAAATTGCCTAAGATGGATTGAAGGGATGGTGCCTTCGGTTTGTCTAGTCCTAGGACAACGTATATGGACGGATCTGATGATGTTGCATTCAAAGTAAATGGTGGCAAGATGTTCTTAAAAGATAATCGTGACCTCAAGCCTCATCACCTAGGAAATGACAGAAATCGGGCAGGCAACATGGCCAAGTGTGTCATTCCCATTAGGGGTAATATCACCTGATCTAGAGAAATTTCATTTGTTTCTTATTCAATTCGCTGCTGTATGCTTTTGGTAACGGTTGCTGATCACAACCATTGGTGATAATATGCTCGGTACACTCAAGTTAAATGAGTGGCCTGCCATGTGTGGCTGGGTTGCAAGACGTTCTTGTTGAATCCAGTGTATTCCCCTCTAGAGATACACTATCGAAAGGTGGTTCCATACCTTGTCATTTTGGAAATCCAATCTCCAATAAGCACCTTGCGGTTTTTGATTTTATATTGTATCTGGAGCGTGAGATGCAAGCGTTTAGCTAGATTGATATTTATTTGATTTAGACACTATTATAATGTCACTGGATTTGATTTAAAAATATTTTTGGTTATCGTAAGGTAAAAACCATCTGTGTTTATGTGTGGATCGGTCTTATGATTATCATTTCTTTCGAAAGGATTTTAAAAGTTAAACCAATGTTTGGAGTTTACTCATACCAGTCCCATGACTGACTCAGAGTTTATTTTATTTGTTTTCCCTAAATGCTTGGGTACCCAAATTTGTATGGGCAATCAAGTAGTCGGGATTTTACAGATTCACTTGGAGGAGCTTGAAGTAGGAGGCTTCAACAATTAGCTATAGACTATCATATTTTCCACTGTGTACTATATTGTATCTGGAAACATGTGTTTATAACTGTTCCAGGAATAATTGTTGTGCTCTGATGATGGTATGTATATACAGTTACTGATTTGTATTTCAAAGTTTATGTTATCTAATATATTTTATTTGTTCCGCTGTGAGATTTGTGTCCTTCGTTTTCTTCTATTCTAATTTCTCTTTCTTTCTATTTCTCATCCTCTAACTTCTTTCTATTAATGATTCATATTTATGTACAATTTGGGTTGGAAGTGTGGTGTTATTAGTCGACTTAAAGGGTATGGAAATTCAGGCCATTACATTTGTTATCAGAGTTGAAGATTGAGTAGTAACCTTGTCTAGGTGGCGTAACTCAATAGAGATGGAGTTAGTAATACCGTAGATTGAGTTTTAGTATGTATATATGAGCGTGTATTTGTAGATTGGATATAAAATTGTTTTATATTGTATTGATTGATTTGTTGAGTGCTATATGAATTATGGTCGATACAAGATGTACAACTGTATCGATAGGTGTTTCTAAACTCTCAAACAAAGCTATTCGATACAGTATTGTTTTAATATGGGTAAATGAAATAATTTTGCCCAAAAATTATTTTGATATTTAAAGGAATAATTCGTAAAATATTATAGTATATGGATCTGTTGAATGTTATTACAATCAAATGAAACTCCAAAATATTGAAATGGTTATATAAAACCAAATTGAATTTGTACCAGAATTTGGAATTTAAATCCCGGATATTTAGAAAATATTTCCTGAAGTATTTTAAAAAGGTAGTATATCATTGTTTTAAAGTAAATTTTGGATAAGAATGGTTTAAAATGGATTTTGAAATTGATTAAGCATTGAAATCACTTCAGTAGCGAGAAAATAATTCTGATAATGGATCGCGACATTATCGGTATTCATTTTCGAGCTTCTAAGTGACGGATTGCTACCATAATAGATTTATTAATGGAAATTGTTTGAGAAAAATAAAGTTGTTTTAGAAATTCAAATGTTTTGAATAAAGTTGATTATAAATATGTGTATAAATATATATGACTTCAAACTAATTTGAAATAAAACCCGGGAATTTGAATTCTCAAATTAAAATTTAACTTGTATAAGTTGAATAGATTGAAATGGTAAACATGTATCAAATGAATTGAAATTTAACTTGAGTTAAGTTAATCAAAATTGGATTGAATTAGAAATAGTTCCGAATGAAATTAAATAAAGAGAAATGTTGAGTTTCGAAATATTAATATGAATTCGAATTATGAATAAGTAAGTTGGATATATATTGGATGTTGCTAATTGAAAATGAATTATGATAAATTTGGATTCAAGTATAATAAGTGGATTGACATAATTAGAAATCAGGTTTGAATTGATAGAATGGAAGCGAACAAATCAGAAGTTGATTAGAGAGTTAAAAACTGGAAGTTGGATTGATTTGAAATCAACTGGAAATGGATATATGTATGTTGAGCAGATATTCAATGGAAGCAAATGCAAGAGATAGAATTATACTCGACAAAAAGGTACATGTTTACAATACTACTTTGGTTTGATGGTTTTATGAGCCTATGGGGCAAGTCACTTGACTTTTTGATTTTCTTTTGGATTGGAGAAGGCCTAGAAAGGCGAGTTGTGGTTGTACTGGTTGAGCTGTGCAAAGGAGGTGCTGGTGAAATTTTTCGAAAATTTAAAGAGTTAGAAAATTTTCAAGAAATTTTTTTTATAATTTAAAATCGAGTTGTTAATTGTAATTGAAATAAGAAAACCAGAATTGGTTAATAAGATTTCAAGTGGAATAATGAAATTGATAAATGGATTTAAAATCAATTGGAATGGGCGTGGATATGCAGAAGAGCATATGGATTGAAGATGAGAAAGTGATAATTGATTGTCCAAAAATGGTGGATAGATCATTTGGAAAATATTATGAATGGTCGAGTACTGGTATGAAAATTCGAAGGTCGGGTAAGAACTGGGTTACGAAGATATGGAATATAAGATTTCAGCTAAGTCGGTTATAAGGAGTTAGAGTTATAGCATTTTTACATCTTAGCAATTTCGAGGACGAAATTATTTTAAGGGGAAAGGAATGTAACGTCCCGAATCTTTAGCGATTTAATAATTAATTTATTTAATTAATAATAGTAGAATTCGAGATTTACGACTTATAGCTAGTGAAGACGAAGAATCCACATCATACCGTGTTTCAAACTTTTTGCTCTTATGGTCGGAGACTGTATTAATGATAAGCATGAGATCCAATTTAGAACCCTCAAACTAAATTACTTTCATAGTGTAAAAGCAGTGGAGATCTAAATTAATTAATCAAATTTTCAATTTGGAAATTCGTGAAATGAAATGACCTATAAATGGTACGTCTCCATTTCCTTCCCAATGGAGAAGCGTCTGTATGCTGAGCCCATCATCCTGCCCTATGCAACCTGTATATTTTCAAATCAAACGTCTTACTTCACTTTATAATAAATAAATAACTGCAAAATTTAACTTGTTGGCTCATTAGTGAAATAAGGACAGCTAGCCTTGTACCATTCGAAACTGTGGATACAGAGCATTGCCTTCCTCTAAAAGGAATCGATATGTTATAAAATAAAGCTAGCTGTCATTGTTTGTCCATTCCTCAACTCGGTATTTATAAAAGTAAAAGCACAGCTCCTATATAACTCAACTCTTTCTGTCAAAATCCCTAATCCCTCAAACCAGTTCCCGATTCCTTTTCATTTTCTTTCCAACGGCTGTTATAGTTTCTTCTGTAAATTACACCAAATAAACTCCTTCACTGAAATCCAGAAAACTAGATATATTGGTTTGTTTTCTCGTATACTTCATCTTTACATGATTTTCAAGGGCTGCGGCATCATTTCCTGGGACTCGAAAGTTCACGAGCACGCTAGGGTTAAATCGCGAGTTGGTTGTGATGCTGAAGGGTGATGTTCAGGGGAGGCGCGGTGGTCAGGCGTCGCAGGTGGTCAATGGTGTTCGGGTCTGTTTGTGCTATGTTCAGTTGGGTTTCCTGGTGGTGCTTACGATCGGTGAAAGGAAGACGCGCCTGTTGGAGGTGGTTAGGTGAACTCCAGTGAGAGGTGATGGCTAGGGTGGCGAGGCGAATTAGGTTGGTTGCGTGGATTTTCTGGGATAACCGTGAATCGGTTGAGGGTCATCTGGTGATTATCATGGAGCGTTGGTAATTTTGAGAGGGTACAGATCTTTGTTCGAACCTGGAGAAGGTAATGAAGTACGTGTTAGCCAATTCTAGTGGGTTTCCATTCAAGAATGGTTTGGTGTCCTGTTTCATTGTCATGCTCGGAGCTCAAAGTCGTGGCCTGGACAAAGGGATTGGAGTTTTCAAGTTTTGGTAATGAAGTAATTAGCCCTGTTAATGTGCGATGCTTAGTTGGTAATGGGTGGGAGTAAGCTACAGGCTACAAACAAAGTTGAAGTTGTAGGTTTTGCTATAAGAGGTTAGGAAGGAAGTATTAGGAATAGTAATAAAAGGGATTAAGGAGAAGTTATATGATGCATTGGCATGATGAAAGAGTGCGTACAGGCAGTTGAGGGCGTACATGCAGTTGGTGTTAGGAATTGGTGGAGAAGAGAAGTTAGGGGAGAATGTTTGGCAGTTTGGAGCATGGCAAGCAACATGTTCGAATCTGTTTTTGGATGGTGAAGTACTATAGCACGAGCAGATAAAGTAAGCAGCTGATTAAGTTTAATTCCGGCATAAAAGGAAATCGTTGATTATAATTAGTATAATAGATGTCTGGGTAATGAGATTGGAAAATAATATGGAACAATGAAGGAGGAAATAAGTGAAGTTGCTGCGTTTGAATTGGGAATCGGCGAACGAAATTAATAACTGCAAGAGGAGTTATGGTTGTAGAAGGTTACAACAATGTCTGAGGGAGAAGAGAGTACGGTTGGGTTATTACTATAGTGACGGGTCCAAATAGTTTCAGTAGAGAAGAAGAAGGGTGTTAAAGAGGTTGATAAACAATTCAAAACGTGAGTTATGGGATTTTGTTTAAACAAAGAACGGGAGCAAGAAGGCATGATCAAACAACAAGCAGTGTGCGTGAAAGGAATAGAAGTCAGACCTGATCTCTGATTAGACAAAGTAATGAAGTAATTAAATTTAATAATGATAATTAAGAAATTAGTTAGTTAATTAGTTTAATTAAAATCATGTTAACTAAAACACAGATAATTTTTTATTGTTTGAACAGAACTGAACGCGACTAGTCACGTTGGAATCGTAGCAACGGAATCTACCTTGTAGAGCTAATTTCACTGAGAAGTGACCTACAGGGATTTCACAGAAAAATCAAATGCCTGTTTGATTTTAAGACAACATAAAAGCTTAATCGTCAACTGCAAACAAGGTGAGTAAACTCACTAATTCTGGCTCGTTTATATTTTTATATAAACGAGTTTTAAATTTATTTATAGTAATTTTATACTGTGTGATGGTTGTTTGGATGAATGGTTGATAAAATTGGTTGAAATGGTTGATATAGTTATATCGCTGATCGATTATTTGTTCTGTTACTACGATATTTCATATTTATGTGAAATTAATGTTGATTAACATCTGTGGATGCAGGGAAACAGGTTGAAGGGATCCAACTGGATCCCTTAACATTTATATTATTGTTTGTTATTTACTGTGATATATGATGCGTTGAATTACCCTGGCTTTAGAATTTTGGAATTTAAATACCGTAAAATATTTTTGAATATAGAAAATGAAATTTGAATTTTAAAAAGAAAATTTATTTCAAAAAAATAAAAATGTAATTTCGAATAGAGTTGAAATTAAAAACATGTTAATGGAGAAAACAAGAATTTGTTTATAAATGAGAATATAAATTAATTGAATTATTTACCACTGGATATGTTGAAATATAAATTCAAATTTGATTTTATATAGAGAAGTAGAAATCGGTTTTTAAAGCCAATATTTGAAATGAGATTTAAACCTAGCTATTATTAAGGAAATTTAAACGAGATTTTAAATGATTGAAATAAAAAAAAGATGAGGCTTGTATGAAAAATTCTGAATAGAAGTTGTAAATTAAATTTGGGTTTAAGATATGTTAGTAAGTATGAAATCAAACTATATATAAAAGAAATATATTCATGATTTAAGTGAATGGTTTCAAGAAAATATTTTGCAATGAAATATCTCTAAAGGAAATTCAGATTTGAAATATGAATCCAAATTGGAAATTGAATGAAAAGGGAAATGGTTAATCGTTTTAAAAGAAGACGATGAGTTTAGTTCAAAATTCGGAATATAAAATAAAGTGTGATAATGATTGGTAGACTGGAATGGTTATAAAGGAATTTGGTAATGATTTGGAAATAATAAATTCAAAAGTGAATTTGGAATTTGAATTAACCTGAAATGGTAGATAAAGTCCAAAGATAGGAATATAAATCGAATATAGATTATTTGAGAGAGAGTTATTTATTGGAATTCGATTATATCGAATTTAGGGAAGTAGTTATTTTTACTTTCCGTTTTGAATCAAATTTAATTATTTATTTATTTACTTATTAATTTATTTGTTGAAATTAATAAGTACAAGTTATATTTTTATAAACAAAATATTTGGGAACAACGACCATAACGTTGTCGCTATAGCAAATGTTTTGTAAATCTAAACAGTGATTATAACGTTGTCATTATAAAAAATGTTTTATAAATCTAAACAGCGATTTTAACGCTACCGTTATAATAAATGTTTTTGTGACGGCCCGCCCCGCACCACCCTGCATTTCCTCCGAAATGCACTGTACACATGCCCGACTAGCACGGGACGGTCGTCAAGAGGAAGGAAAGAAGGGAACGAACTGATCAAGAACTTGTAGAATGTCTCACATCGCATGGAGTAAAATATAATAATAACATACTTGACATAAAACAGGTGAGACAGTGCATAAGCTGATAACTAAAATCAACATCAACATCAGAGCAGCGGAAATCCAAGTACAGCTTATTACAACTTTTCCAAATTTACTGTCTCTAAAACAAAAGAAAGCTTGAAGTAGAAGATGCACCACTAATGCCCAAGCAGTGACCTTCAACAGCACAGGGAGAATACTATATATATATTACGTGGAAGCCTCCTGCTCGTCTCCGGATCATCTACCCGTGCATCACCAGCTAACCTGTCTCTAGTCTGCTCGTGTGAGCACCCAGAGTAATAAGAGGAGACATAAAACTCTGGGTCAGATATAAAGCCTGGTATGAGCGATAAGCATCTAAACAGAACAATAACAGGTATACTAAACCATACCTGAACCTGGACCTGCAACCAAAGAGTTAGTACCACATACCGTACAACACTCTAAGGTGCCATAACAAGTAGTGTAAGAATACGGGGGTGGGGTGTGCATGTCATAATGATAGCAAACAAATCATCCATAGCAACCATCCTCACATCTCTCACTCAGTGCGTAAAGCATACGATGTCCACCACTGTCAATCACTAGACCCATCGAAATAGTGACGGAGTTCAACTTGTACAACTACTGCTACTACCAAGCTTACCAGATGGAGTCATGACCAAATCTTTACAAATAACCCCACTTCATTGGTTTATAGCCCTTTAGTCGTACCTAGGCCATTTCAGCCCTGAATCCGTTCACGTACTTCCCATACATAGTGATCCAAAGTCATAAACATCGACTGCCCCTTGGCACACGTCCCGCAGCAAAGCCCAATCATGAAGTGAACTCATCGGTTCCCAACTGGATCCTGAGCTCTAACTTCCCATATTGGACTACCTTTGCATCTCGGGTTATTGATCAATACTGGGTCGGGTCGGGTTCTCCTTCTAGCCATCGGTTCGGGTCGGGTCCTCTACTTCGGGTCGGTTCGTAGTCTTCTCCTGTAGCGGTTCGGGACTACAGCGTCGCATCGGTTCGGGTCGGGTATCCTCCTCCGGGTCGGGTCGGGTTGTTATCTTCCCTCCAGTTCATGCTCCTTCTCCGATCAGCTCCCTCGTTCTCCATTTACTCCGATCCGATCCCCCTCCTTTAGCCGATCCGATCCCTTCGCCTTACTCCAGTCCTAGTCTTTCATCCTTAAGTCGATCCGATCCGAGCCCTTCGTCTTTAAGTTAGTCCGATCCCCAGCTTAACCAACATGGCCTTCCTTTTTGCCAAGCCTCTTATGTGCCAGATTCCGGTTCGGGTCGGGTTCCTTGCCCAGGTCTCCTATCCGATCCGAGCCCATATCCAATCCGATCCGAAACCCTGCACAACTTTCTGCAACTTTTTCCAGCAACTTGTTTACGCCATTCGACGACGTTTTCGACAAATCTAACTATACTAATCAATCACAAATCATCCCAAACAGTCATAGCAACATAACAAACTAACCACAAACACCAAAACAATGAATTTACATGTCAAAATGGATCAAATATACCCCAAACCCCTTATTTTCCCTAAAGCATGTTTAAGTAAAACTAATCATAGAGTTAACAAAACTTAATCAAATCGAACCAAATTTCTAACAAAGGCATAAAATATTATTTAAGAATTTCTAGACATTTTTCCAGAATTTATTAGTGTATAAATTCGCTAATCTTCACTAATTACCCTTAGTTAACTGTAATTAGTGCTAAAACGATGTTAATCACTCACCTTTGCCACAAAATAAAACACCAAATCTGAAATACTCTCTGTTTGGGTCGAACTCCTATGTATAGCAGCAGCTCCAACCTTGCTCTGTTGCTATTTGGCCCTGATTTGTTGCAGTTTAGGACTAATCTTCACTAAAAAATGTGTTTTGGAGTGGTTTTAGAGGATGTAAGCCATTACTAGGGTCTCAAGAAGGTTTGTGGCGGCTCAAAACTGAAATGAAAGTGATTTCCTAACCCTAATCAGCCCTCCTATGCCTCTAAACCCGAAATTCCCCTCTGGGCCTAGCTGCTAACTACCCGATTAAGCCCAATTAAGCTGTTTTCCACTATCTGAAACTTGTTTCAGCCATATCTCCCAAACGGTGAGTCCGTTTGGCTAATGTGACCACTCTACGGAATTGTAAACCATCATCCGGAGCCAATGGAAGTGGTTTCAGGTCAAAATTCCTTTCCAATCAAAAGTTATGGCCAAAACAGTGCCAACTAGGGGTAAAATGGTCATTTAAAAATCGAAAAAAATCATGAACATGGGAAATGACCCCAATAGTCGTCCCCCAAAGTTTCATGACCATACGACTTCGTGAGTGAAAGAAATAAATATTCTACGATCCTATGGTACGTAGAATGCAGGTCGTTACACTCTCCCCCCCTTAAGAAATTTCGTCCCCGAAATTCCTTAACCCAAAACATTCAAAAGATCCCGCATGCCTAAAAGTCACATACAACAATCAAACATGCAAAAAAAGCAAACAAGCCTATCCTAGCATGCGGAAAACTAAACCGAAGTCAAAATCTTACCGGGCAAAGAGTTCTGGATATGTCTTCCTAATGTTCTCCTCTGTCTCCCAAGTACAATCATTCTCCTCCTCGCCCCACTAAACCTTGACTAGCTTCACCGCCTTCCTTCGAAGTTGCTTCATGTCGTGCTCGACAATACGGGCCGGCTTGCGGTTCCCAACCGCCTCGGGTTCTACTTCGAAGTCCTCTAACTGATCAGGTGAAATAGTCATATCTGGGTCGTGAACGAACTTCCTTAGTTGGGAAACATGAAATACGTTGTGAACTCCCGCCATCTTCTCTGGTAAGTCAATTATGTATGCCAAATTCCCGACTAGTTCAAGAACAGGGAATGGGCCAACAAATCTTGGTGCCAACTTGCCTCTCCTGCCAAATCGTATTACGCTCTTCAACGGAGAAATCTTGACAAACACCAAGTCACCAACGGAGAATTTTAAGTCTCTTCTCCTCTTATCAGCATAACTCTTCTACCTATCTTGGGCAACCTTCATTCGTTGTTGAATGATCTTGATCTTATCTGAAGTTTCCCTCACCACATCTGGTCCAAGCATAAACTTCTAGCCAGTCTCTATCCAACATGATGGTGAGTTGCACGGTCTTCCGTACAAAGCTTCATATGGAGCCATACCGATACTGGATTGGTAGCTATTATTATATGCAAACTCTACTAGATGCAAATGGTCATCCCATGATCCACCAAAATCCAATATACATGCTCTCAAGAGATCTTCCAAAATACGATTCACCCTCTCCATCTGACCGTCGGTCTGAGGATGATATGCGGTACTGAGATGTAACTCTGACCCTAGAGCCTCTTGTAAGCTCTTCCAAAACCCACTAGTGAACAACGGGTCTCGGTCACTCACAATGCTTTTAGGTACTCCATGAAATCTCACTACCCACTTCATATACAATTCTGCCAACTTGGCTGCCGTTCTGGTCGATTTGACTGGTATAAATCTTGCACTTTTAGTCAATCGGTCCACAATCACCCAAATGCTATCATGTCCCGATCTAGTCCTTGGTAAACCATCGATGAAATCCATCGAGACTTGCTCCCATTTCCATTCGGGAATTTCTAATGGTTGCAACAACCCACTAGGCTTCTTTTGCTCGGCTTTAACTAGCTGGCAATTCATGCATTTGGATATAAACCTCCCAATGTCTCCTTTCATCCCTTCCCAGTGGTAGGTCTGCTTCATGTCTCGATACATCTTATTACCACCGGGGTGTATAGTAAGTTTTGAGTGATGACATTCTCTAAGCACTTCATCTCTCAATCCATTGACATTGGGTACAACAAGTTTTCCATTCTTTCTAAGCCATCCATCTCGATCAAGCCCATACTTGTTCATCTCCTCATCGATACCCATCTCTAACTTGGAGATGATTTCCAATAGGTTAGGATCGTCCCTCTGACTAAAGTCGATCCGCTTAATCAAAGTGGGTCTGATCGTCAAAGTTGCTAACATTTCTGGATCCAATTCGCACTTTGGTCTGAAATCAAACCCAGCGATGTATTCCAATTGCTTCCATTCTAGAAACATAGCCCCAAAGCTGGCATGTCTCCTACTCAATGCATCAGCCACCGCATTGCCTTTTCCCGGTGTATATGCGATGTCGAAATCATAGGAAGCTAAGAATTCTAACCACCTTTATTGCCGGAGATTTAGATCCTTCTGAGAGAAAAGATATTTCAACGACTTATGATCCGTAAACAACTCAAATCTTTCTCCCAAGAGATAGTGTCTCCACTTCTTCAACGCGAACACGATCGCTGCCAATTCCAAATCATGGGTAGGGTATCTTCTCTCGTGCGGTTTCAATTGCCGACTTGCATAAGCTACAACTCTACCACTTTGCATCAATACAGCACCCAGTCCGGTACCACAGGCATCCGTGTATACCGTCATCTCTTCATTCCCCTTAGGAATGACTAACACTGGTGCGCTTGTCAACTTGTCCTTTAGACTCTTGAATGCATTCTCGCACCTTTCATCCCAGACAAAAGCTTGATTCTTCTTAGTCAACTGGGTCAATGGTGCTGCTATCTTGGAGAAACCTTGGATAAACTTACGATAATATCCAGCTAACCCCAAGAAACTTCTCACTTCTGTTGCATTCTTGGGCGTAGGCCAATCCTGTACCGTAGCCACCTTTGCAGGGTCCACGGCAATACCATTCTCGGAAACAACATGACCCAAGAACCTCACTTCCCTCTTCTAGAAGTGACACTTAGAAAACTTTGCTTTCAATTGGTGTTTTCTCAACACCTCCATCACTATTCTTAAATGTTCCTTGTGTTCTTCCTCTGTCCTCGAATAGACCAAAATATCATCAACGAACACAAGGACAAACTTATTCAACTGATCTCTGAATACCCTATTCATAAGATCCACAAAATATGGTGGGGCATTCGTCAGCCCGAATGGCATGACCAACCACTCATAAAACTCAGACGGCGTCCGAAATGCCGTTTTAGCTATACTCTCAGCTTCCACTCTAAGCTGATGGAAACCTGTCGCGAGATCCAACTAAGAAAATACTCTCGCGCCACCCAACTGATCGAACAAATCATCTATCCGCGGTAGAGGATACTTGTTCTTCCTCGTCACTTTATTCAACTCGCGGTAGTCTACACACAAACGAAGGGAACCGTCCGCCTTGGTAGCAAACACAACTGGTGCTCCCCATTCAGAAACACTCCTTCTGATAAATCCCTTCTTCAAAAGATCGCTGACTTGCACCTCGAGCTCTCGCTGCTCCCTTGGTGCCATACGACGAAGTGGCATCACTATAGGTCTGGCATCTTTTACCAAATCAATACGGAACTCAATCTCTCGGTGTGGTGGAAGTCCGGTCACTTCTTCGAAAACATCCGAATACTGGCCAACCATGGGCAAACCTGACAACTCACTATGCGGAATATCGAGGGAGTTTAGAAAAATAGCCAATACCCCCTCACTGGGTAGACCACCAAACACTATCCTCCGCCCATCATCCGCTCTAGCTGTCACCAAAAAGCCCTCACAGTCTACCACCACCCCGTACCTCCGGAGCCAATCTACTCCCAAAATAATGCCAAACCCAGTAAAACCCAAAACAAAGCAATCACAAACAAACATGCATCCATGACTCGATAAGACCACATTACGACAAATCATGCTAAGGCTAGTCGAACCACCAATCGGGTTCGTCACTACTGAAGGTCCATCGACAATCTCGGGCTCCAATCCCAACCTATCTACCAGGTCACTAGATATGAAAGAACTGGAAGCTCCGGTATTAAACAAAACTCTAACAAGGACATCATAAACAGAAAGCATACCTTGAATGACGACATTCTTTCCCTTCTCCGCCGCAGTTGGTGCATTCGACGAAGAAGGAATAGCATTAAAGGCGTAGGCTTTCACCACTTGCTTTTCTTTGGGGGGTTGCGGACACTTGTCCTTGTGATGTCCCATTTGGCCACAGTTGAAGCTCTTCCTGTCCGCTGGCTTGGCCCGACAATTACTAGCATAATGGCCCTTCTTACCACAGCTGAAGCACTCAACATCTTGCTTATTCCTTTTCTTCTGGCCATCCTTAGTCTGATTCTGCTTCCTCTTATTCTGGGAACCACTCTTGCTTCCACCACTTGCTTGTGGTTTTGGCTCTCCTACAGATGCAACCTCTGTCTTCGGCTTAGGGTAGAGACTTTCTGACCTCAATGCTTTTCCCACAATCGATTCAAACGTCTCATCGATGTGGTTAATAAGCCTTTCCCCCAAGTACTGATCCAAACCAGTAATGAATTTCTCATTCTTCTTCTCGGCAGTATCAATAAGAGATAACCCATACTTCGACAAAGTGTCGAATTCAGCGATATACTCCGAGACAGCTCTGCCATTCTACTTGAGCTCCAAGAACTTCTTAAACAGCACTGACTTCTGAGCAGCTGGAATGAACTTCTCACTAAAGCGAACCTTAAATTGCTCCCAAGTAATCTGATCTTCGGGAGTAGCTGCCTTTATAGCATTCCACCAATTCATTGCCCGCCCTTGCAGCTGACGGGACGCTAGCTTTCTCTTCATCGCATCCTCGATGCCCAAATCCTCGAAGATACGTTCGCAACTATCCAACCAATCCTGAACGTCCGTGGCCGACTCCATTCCGTGGAACGGCTTCCCACCAAGACTAGTATAATCCTTATTCAGCTTGGCGAAGTCGAGCCTCGGCGCCTGCACTATTGGACCACCACCATTTCTACCATTGGGAGCTGCCCTCTGCACATCCCTAAGCATCTCTCTCATGAGGTCAGTAAACATCGTCCTCATGTCAGCAGCATTCCCATTATTGGTCCCTCTACCGGTACCTCTAACATATCGGCTCATCGTCAATCTGAAAAAGGAAACGATTAACGACCCCATAGTGGTGCTAGTGCAGCACGACTTCATTCTTATACTACTAATAGTATATATATATATAGCTTTTAAAAACCAAAATAATCACAAATACGCTCTCTCGTATACGTATATTATCTCTCCCTGATAACTTCCCTAGGTTAACTACGCAACCTAGAGCTCTGATACCAAGTGTGACGGCCCGCCCCGCACCAGCCTGCATTTCCTCCGAAAGTGCACTGTACACATGCCCGACTAGCACGGGACGGTCGTCAGGAGGAAGGAAAGAAGGGAACGAACTGATCAAGAACCTATAGAATGTCTCACAGCGCATGGAGTAAAATATAATAATAACATACTTGACATAAAACAGGTGAGACAGTGCATAAGCTGATAACTAAAATCAACATCAACATCAACATCAGAGCAGCGGAAATCCAAGTACAGCTTATTACAACTTTTCCAAATTTACTGTCTCTAAAACAAAAGGAAGCTTAAAGTAGAAGATGCACCACTAATGCCCAAGCACTGACCTTCAACAGCACAGGGAGAATACTATATATATATATTATGTGGAAGCCTCCTGCTCGTCTCCGGATCATCTACCCGTGCATCACCAGCTAACCTGTCTCTAGTCTGCTCGTGTGAGCACCCAGAGTAATAAGAGGAGACATAAAAATCTGGGTCAGACATAAAGCCTGGTATGAGCGATAAGCATCTAAACAGAACAATAACATGTATACTAAACCATACCTGCACCTGCAACCAAAGAGTTAGTACCACATACCGTACAACACTCTAAGGTGCCATAACAAGTAGTGTAAGAATACGGGGGTGGGGTGTGCATGTCATAATGATAGCAAACAAATCATCCATAGCAACCATCCTCACATCTCTCACTCAGTGCGTAAAGCATACGATGTCCACCACTGTCAATCACTAGACCCATCGAAATAGTGACGGAGTTCAACTTGTACAACTACTGCTACTACCAAGCTTACCAGATGGAGTCATGACCAAATCTTTACAAATGACCCCACTTCATTGGTTTATAGCCCTTTAGTCGTACCTAGGCCATTTCAGCCCTGAATCCGTTCACGTACTTCCCATACATAGTGATCCAAAGTCATAAACATCGACTGCCCCTTGGCACACGTCCCGCAGCAAAGCCCAATCATGAAGTGAACTCATCGGTTCCCAACTGGATCCCGAGCTCTAACTTCCCATATTGGACTACCTTTGCATCTCGGGTTATTGATCAATACTGGGTTGGGTCGGGTTCTCCTTCTAGCCATCGGTTCGGGTCGGGTCCTCTACTTCGGGTCGGTTCGTAGTCTTCTCCTGTAGCGGTTCGGTTCGGGTCTACAGCGTCGCATCGGTTCGGGTCGGGTATCCTCCTCCGGGTTGGGTCAGGTTGCTATCTTCCCTCCAGTTCATGCTCCTTCTCCGATCAGCTCCCTCGTTCTCCATTTATTCCGATCCGATCCTCCTCCTTTAGCCGATCTGATCCCTTCGCCTTACTCCAGTCCTAGCCTTTCATCCTTAAGTCGATCCGATCCGAGCCCTTCGTCTTTAAGTTAGTCCGATCCCCAGCTTAACCAACATGGCCTTCCTTTTTGCCAAGCCTCTTATGTGCCAGATTCCGGTTCGGGCCGGGTTCCTTGCCCAGGTCTCCTATCCGATCCGAGCCCATATCCGATCCGATCCGAAACCCTGCACAGCTTTCTACAACTTTTTCCAGCAACTTGTTTACGCCATTCGACGACGTTTTCGACAAATCTAACTATACTAATCAATCACAAATCATCCCAAACAGTCATTGCAACATAACAAACTAACCACAAACACCAAAACAATGAATTTACATGTCAAAATGGATCAAATATACCCAAAAACTCTTATTTTCCCTAAAGCATGTTTAAGTAAAACTAATCATAGAGTTAACAAAACTTAATCAAATCAAACCAAATTTCTAACAGAGGCATAAAATATTATTTAAGAATTTCTAGACATTTTTCCAGAATTTATTAGTGTATAAATTCGCTAATCTTCACTAATTACCCTTAGTTAACTGTAATTAGTGCCAAAACGATGCTAATCACTCACCTTTGCCACAAAATAAAACACCAAATCTGAAATACTCTCTGTTTGGGTCGAACTCCTATGTATAGCAGCATCTCCAACCTTGCTCTGTTGCTATTTGGCCCTGATTTGATGCAGTTTTGGATTAATCTTCACTAAAAAAATGTGTTTTGGAGTGGTTTTAGAGGATGGAAGCCATTACTAGGGTCTCAAGAAGGTTTGTGGCGGCTCAAAACTGAAATGAAAGTGATTTCCTAACCCTAATCAGCCCTCCTATGCCTCTAAACCCGAAATTCCCCTCTGGGCCTAGCTGCTAACTACCCGATTAAGCCCAATTAAGCTGTTTTCCACTATCTGAAACTTGTTTCAGCCATATCTCCCAAACGGTGAGTCCGTTTGGCTAATGTGACCACTCTACGGAATTGTAAACCATCATCCGGAGCCAATGGGAGTGGTTTCAGGTCAAAATTCCTTTCCAGTCAAAAGTTATGGCCAAAACAGTGCCAACTAGGGGTAAAATGGTCATTTAAAAATCGACAAAAATCATGAACATGGGAAATGACCCCAATAGTCGTCCCCCAAAGTTTCATGACCATACAACTTCGTGAGTGAAAGAAATAAATATTCTACGATCCTATGGTACGTAGAATGCGGGTCGTTACAGTTTTATAAATCAATATTTGGAAACAACGATTATAACGCTATCGTTATAATCATCGTTCTCCATAAAAGAAGTGGATTCTTAAATTGAATCCGAGAGTCGTATAAGCAATGTTTTTATTGGAAATTGAAGTTACGAGCTTTGACTAATTGGAAATTGAGAATGTTGTTCAGTTAAGGTCTGAGAGGTAATTATACCCTAACTTGATTGACTTCATGATTGATGGAGGGATGGTTAAGGTTCGGTAGCAAGGATTGGCTAGTGAAATGGTTAGTTAATGAATGATTGATGAGTCAATTTATAATAACGATGTTTTATATAACATTGGTTTAATTTAAAAGGATGTTGGAAATGTTTTTTCCAAATATAATTAGAGATGTTTTCTAAAATAGAAAATAAAATGGTTTGGTTAATGAGAAGTTAAGAGATGGAAATTGGAAATGTTTTCCAATGTTATTAACGTATATTTTCTAAATATAGAAAATAGGAGATGTGAAGAGTTGGAAATGTTTTCGACGTTAGCGACGTATATTTTCTGGAGTAGAGAAAATAAGGAGTTGTGAAATTGGGAAATGATAATTTAATCAGAAATGAATTTAGGGGCCCGCATTGTTTGATGGTTGATTTATAGAATTTCCATTAGAAATAGGATCATTGGCTGTATGGAAGATTATTTTGATAGTTATGTAACGAAAAGGAATTTCGCTCGATCCGAATCGATCGCTAAACCGATCAAAACCGTTCGAAACCCCTGATTGTTTTGAGAACATGACGAATCAGAATGCAAACAGAAGAACATTTCATTGTTTATTACAACAATTCCATCAGAATACAAGAATATATAGAGTACGAATAAAAATTACACATTATTCAATATCAGATATTTAAATACAATACTGCAGCGGAAAATAATACAAAACACAACTGAAGGAGATATACGGATACAAAGCATTCCAGATATCATTCCAGCTGTAAACCAGGTTCCTGTGAATATAAATCTGCAAAACCAAAACTACTAGCTTCCCGTGTCAAAATAAGGGCACCCAGAGTTTAGGATAAAACAATAAACTCCAGGTCAGTCATGTGACTGGTGTGAGAACTAAAACAATTATTAATCTTTATTTTTAAAGTTAGGTAAATCAAGGGACCACGCTGTATAATACGGAACCAGTTTCCTCCCAAGAATACCAATGCTTAAAACAACAGCGCAATGCTAAATAAAGAACAATGAAGCTATTATAAGACCCAGGTTCCATCACACAATGCAACACAAGCCGGAGGATAGGTTTTTACCTTATAATAGCCAAAGAATGCTTGATACGCTAAATTTCATCTTTTATTACTATAAGTGTATAGTGTCAAAACAATTTCAATCATAAATATCATTCATAGACAGCATGGGTACCATATATCATGTCGCCATACTAGTTCTACAATTAAAACCGCAAAGTCACGTATTGGAGGTTGGATTTCCATCTATGAACAAAGGCAAAAGATAGTCCTCGCCGAATTCGAAACAATCTAGTCCATGTCTCAAGCTACAGCCGCAACTGCACCTAGGAGCCACAGGGTCGGTCCACTCGATGTGGATTAAATAAAACACTGAACACTACGTCTCCCCGCCCTATGGGGCGTAAATGAGCCAAATGACTCCATCAGCTCCACACAGTCACCGATATATCTGAGGCTCCTTGCAACAGCAACAACCACACAGGTGAAAATAATATAAATGTTAGGGCTGGTAGGTCACTGACACCACCTCTAACTAGAAAGAGAGGCACGTTCTCCCTGGATCCTCTCCCGTTTCTGGTTCATACCGGGGTGTGAGGCTCGCGAATCAACGTTACACAAAGCTATGCCACACAGGCCGTGCTTTGATCATCAACCACAAGACTCTGCTTTTCAACAAAAGCCTTGATCATTTGCCACTTAGGCATGCTACATAGGCAATTCACTCCATGCGATTGATATCCACCAATATATAACCTCTAAGCTCGCACGTCTCAGAGAAGGGCGTTAAGCAAGAGAATAAATTCTCCACCGCCAAACAGATATATATTTAATAGAAATCAATCACACAGAATAAAATCCAATGTCAGACACACAGTCCATTTACAAGTTAGTTCTGGGTCTGAACGAAACCGGAGGCACCTTGTACCTCGCATATCCATCGATCTCCAAGTTTGTCTGGACGACCACTAATTGATTCCCTCCTCTTGGGTGTACGGCCCAATCAATATCATCAGTAATCACCTAAACGACGTGAAGACCTCCGGTCTTCAACCACCGTCATCATCCTCGACACATCGTCGAATCAGTTATTCAGAATGGGATAAACCCGGTCTTTCTGAATAACTCGCGTATATAATAAACAAGTGTTACACAAACACAACATACGCCTCATTCCAATTCAGAATATTCTTTTATTCAAATATTCTTGTACTTTGGGAAAGGTTCCCATTAATTTTATCAAAGATAAGTTCTTTAAATTTATTCTTTAATCTTCCTTTGAATATCAATTCAAACTAGTCGGGATTAGCGAACCACACCGAAGTAATCATTTATTTTATTTCCCAATCCCAACCTATTCATCCCATGAAGTAAAACTGGTCATACTTCATATCTAACACCACGGTGTTTTTGGTAAATTCAATTACCATTTCACGTTCAAATCTAATTAAAGATTTAACTATCGCCTAGAGCAAAACTGGTGATACTCCATCCTCGATTATTTCAATCTAATTAAAGATTCATTAAAACTCCACCTAGTTTTAATCTTCCCAAAAATCGTATCAATGATCGTTTAACTTGGGAAATCATATCCTGTCTTTAACTGGGTTAAAGATGCAATGTCATTTAAATCATGGTTCACGATAAACCCAAATCCCATTTGATATTAAATACAAGGCTCTGAATAGAAAATATATCGTTTATATTCAATATCAAATTCTACGACCAACAAATATCGTATTAGAAATACCGATATAAATATATCTTTCAAATTTCCACAACAATATCTGTATAATCATGAAAGTCAACATCGAAATATTCCAAAGACAATTTCGATTCAAATCCATTCCAATTCAATTATTGGAAATTCTGGTTATTTTCAAAACCATTTCAAAGCCAATTTATTTATTTTAAAAATAAATGGATTTATAATTCTAGTTCAAAACAAGTTCATTTTGATAAAAATCTATTTTTATCTTTTCAAATATGGATATTTTCATCCCAATTCTTCACAAATCATTTCTTATGATTTTACACAAATTATTAATATTTTTAATAATTTTATCAAGGCCCGTACAGTCGATTTCCATCAACGGCCATCGAGCTGCAGCGACCTTTTCCAAATTTGATTTGGACATAATTCCAAATCCAACCATTAGATTTCACATCACTAACATTCGTTAGAAAGCTCTTTTCGATATGAACCCAATGGTTCCGGTTTTAGGAGAATCCGACGGTCGGATCTCCCGTAATATCCATTCGAAGTCAATGGTCGAAATTCGCGAACTGTCGCGGCGCGACGCGTTCTATTCACGCCATTATATATATATATAATATTATATATATTTCGTCGATTTCCTTTCAAAACGTATTTTATAAATCGTTTAAAATTCGTTTTTAAAACGATTTTAACTTCATATTCAATTTCTAATCAAAATTGAATATTCCATATCATTAATCTATAAATGATAATATTTTCAAAATGAATAAAACCGATACAAATATCGTTCACGTCGAAATAGCGTCAATCTAATCAACACGGATTTATATATTTCAATAACTTCGTTATTCTATTCAACAAATGAATATTTTCTTCAACACATGAAATTTGCTTTTAATCAACACATGAATATATATTTTATTCAACACATGAATTTTCTTCTATTCAACACATGAATATATATTTTATTCAATACATGAATTTTCTTTTATTCAACACATGAATATATATTTTATTCAACACATGAATATATATTTTATTCAACACATGAATTTTCTTCTATTCAACACATGAATATATATTTTACTCAACACATGAATTTTCTTCTATTGATCAACACATGAATATATATTTTATTCAACACATGAATTTTCTTCTATTCAACACATGAATATATATTTTCCAAATTGGAATGAGGCCCAATCAACTACCATATAGTGTTAATTATATGGATTTCATACACACACGTACACTACAACAATCAAACACAGGCAACCATCACCCAAAGTGCATTCTACACTGCATAAGCATCAAATATAAATATTTAACGCTTATAACAGCCTGTCAACCTATCGATCGACATACAACTAATTATTGGGACTAGTGTATGGCCAATTTCATCCCAACACCCGTGTGGGGTTTCACATCAAAAAACACAGATTTTTATTTGTGCAGTTGGGCGATGTGTAAAATTTATCGTCCTAATTAATATCAGTCAAATCGGTGTACATAAACAAATCGTTCGATTTGTAAATGAATATTTATTTTATTTCAACACATGAATATATATATATTTGATTTCAACACTTGAATATATATTTTATTTCAACACATGAATATATATTTTATTTCAACACATGAATATATATTTTACTTCAACACATGAATAAATATTTTATTTCAACACATGAATATATATTTTATTTCAACACATGAATATATATTTTATTTCAACAAATGAATATATATTTTACTTCAACACATGAATATATATATTTTATTTCAACACATGAATATATATTTTATTTCAACACATGAATATATATTTTTCACATTACAATTAACAGTCAGATTTCACAACACAACCAATCCCACAAGTCGTCCATGGTATGTGGACAACGGGTGTCGGGTGCTACTAAGCACTGTCTGCATCCTAGTATATATTTCAACTAGAAAATAAAATAAAAGTGAGGAGTTCTCACCGAGGGTTCCACTCCTCCATTCTATTTATGAAATTCTGAACAGTCTGGATCGGCCCGTACTTCCAATGCAGTCTTCTCCACGCTATTCATATTAAAATCACATTTTTAATATGATGTTCTATACATTAAAAATCATATTTTTAATGCTCTACCAATATAAAAATCATATTTTTATTCTTTCTATAATATAAAAATCATATTTTTATTCTTTCTATAATATAAAAATGATATTTTTATTCTTTCTACAATATAAAAATGATATTTTTATTCTTTCTATAATATAAAAATGATATTTTTATTCTTTCTATAATATAAAAATGATATTTTTATACACATAAAAATCTAATTTTGAGCTTTTAATTACCATATAAACTAGATTAATTAAAAGAAAGTAAAACAATAACGAAACTCACCTTTTTAGCAAAAAAAAAACGAATCTTTGTCGAGGTGGGGGGGGGGGGGGGCTGTGTGGCTTCGTCGGAGGTAGGGGAGGTCGCTTGTGGTAGCAGAGGGCAGCGCCGGTCTTCTGCTGGTCGGAGTGGGGGGTGAGGCAATGGCTAGGGGTTGCTAGAGTTTTGGGGTGCAGATTTTTGAGCAGAGGGGGGGAAGAGCGATGGCGGATCGGAGCAGGGGAGAGGAGGGGAGGGCGGCGTCGTATGAAGGGGGGTGTCGATCTGCAACGCGGCAACGTGGCTATGGAGGGAGGGCGATGGGGCAAGCAGGCGGGGTTTTTTTTAATTATTTTTTCTTTTGAAATGTGAAGTCAACGGGGGAGGGGGGGAGGGGGGAATGGGAGAGACAAAGGGAAGTTTATATATATAATATTTAATTAATATAAATTCTAAAAGCAACTTTTTATTTTCAACTCGAAATCGAACCCACTGACTGTCGTCCCTAGATAATTACCCCCATTCCGAACACAATGGGATATGCATCGTAAGCTGATTCGATCGTTTCGATCAGTTTTCATCAAAATCAATATACAAATCTATATATTGAATTTGAACGCGCATTTCCATTTACCGGGGCCACTTACAGACTCTAAAACTTCCCGAAAAATATTTCCTAGCTTCGTATTGATGATACGGTCCTAACAAAACTAATTTCGTCAACTTCTGAGACCGTTTGAAAAATGGCCATTTTCCAGTCGATTGAAATTGACTGAAACTGACAAAACACGTTTTCCTTTGCCACGCTCACATATTGATTTCAAAAATTACGAATTTTGAAACCTAGCAATAACTTGACATCACGGATCCAACAAAAGTGGTTTCGTCGAAAACTGAGGTCATTTGCAAAATTTCAATTTTTAAGGGCCAAAATTTCCATAGCGACTATTCTGAATTTTCAATTGGACATAACTTTCGATTCCCGCTATGAAATTTCAATTTTTCGGATTCGTTGGAAAGATATTCTCATATAGATTCTAATATTTTTGGTTTCTCTAAAATTTGGTTTATTTTGAATCCTGTACATTCATTTGAATTTTGAAATTTTCAAACTACCGCGCCATTTCCAATTCCCTTTATATTTATAAATAATTATTTATATTCTAACAACGATTCAAATAAATATATACGTTCTAATTATATTCAAAATAAATTTCTCATCGCTATTATTTAAAATAAATCATTTTAAATATTCAAAATTCACTAAAATTGCCAAAATAAAAAATTTAAATTGGCTCAGATTTCCGGGTTATTACAATCTCCCCCACTTAAAACTTTTAGTCCCCGAAAAGGAACGAAGCTGAAAGTTGTTTAACTAATCAACTCAACTTTCATTATTTTCATTATGGCTTAAGTTCTTCAACTTTTCAGTTTCTAAGAACTTTTCAAATTTTTCAAAAATTTGGCTAACACCCTAAATTTTCGAAAAATTTCGCCATAACCTCCCTTGCACCGGGAGCTTCAGGATATTTCAAATAGCCTCCCATGGTCCTCGCCAATCCAAAAAGAAAAAGAAACAGCCAAGCGGCTAGCCAATCGGCTCATAAAATCATCAAAAACCCAAGAAATACAATGAACATGTACCTATTTGTCGGGCAAACAATTTTATTCCTCTTCTCTAGCCTCCTTGTTATGACCTGTTCAATGTAAGTACATGTACAAGCATGCAAATGCGATAAATTTTCAATACAATTCAATATTTGATACAATTAGCCTAAATGGTTCAAATTTAATTAATCAAACAATAATTAAACAACACAACCAGCAATTAATTAGTTGATTATCTTTTCAAATTCATAACTTTGATATATAGTCAAAAAATCAGATTTTTGTTGCCAAATCACAACAATAAGCCCTATCTAGTTTTGGTTCTCACACCAGTCAATTGGAAATATATAAATATCACACCTTCAAAACTCGAACACAAATTCTGGTGATGTAGCTACAATCATCAGAATCATCTCCGAGCGACTAGAGTGTGACTCCATATCTATCCAGTATATTAAAACTTCGTATACACGCTAGCTAGGCGTATATGCAAAATCTTCATATACTAGATTGTCCAAATTAATTTAAAATAAATATTCAAATACGTATAATACGATTTAAATTTCAAAACAAAATTTGTTTTCAATTTTATTTTAAAAATATCACTCTTTACACTCGTTCTAGGATGCTACTGATCCCATCTCTAACGAGTCATCCTCATTGGATATTACTAATCCAATCTCTGATGAATTCTTTCGTTTGGTTCTAATGTGTCTTGTTCTCGAGATCTGTAAACCAAAGCTCTGATACCAACTGTAACGAAAAGGAATTTCGCTCGATCCGAATCAATCGCTAAACCGACCAAGACCGTTCGAAACCCCTGATTGTTTTGAGGACACGACGAATCAAAACGCAAACAAAAGAACATTTTAGTGTTTATTACAACAATTCTACCAGAATACAGGAATATACAGAGTACGAATAAAAATTACACATTATTCAATATCAGAGATTTAAATACAATACTGCAGCGGAAAATAATACAAAACACAACTGAAGGAGATATACGGACACAAAGATTTACGGATATCATTCCAGCTGTAAACCAGGTTCATGTGAATATAAATCTGCAAAACCAAAACTACTAGCTGCCAGTGTCAAAATAAGGGCACCCAGAGTTTAGGATAAAACGATAAACTCCAGGTCAGTCATGTGACTGGTGTGAGAACTAAAACAGTTATTAATCTTTATTTTTAAAGTTAGGTAAATCAAGGGACCACGCCGTATAATACGGAATGGGTTTCCTCCCAAGAATACTAGTGCATAAAACAACAACGCAATGCTAAATAAAGAACAATGAAGCTATTATAAGACCCAGGTCCCATCACACAATGCAACACAAGTCGGAGGATAGGGTTTTACCTTATAATAGCCAAAGAATGCTTGATACGGTAAATTTCATCTTTTATTACTATAAGTGTATAGTGTCAAAACAATTTCAATCATAAATATCAATCATAGACGGCATGGGTACCATATATCATATCGCCATACTAGTTCTACAATTAAAACCGCAAAGTCACGTATTGGAGGTTGGATTATCATCTATGAACCGAGGCAAAAGATAGTCCTCACCGAATTCAAGACAATCTAGTCCATGTCTCAGGCTACAGCTGCAACTGCACCTAGGAGCCACAGGGCCGGTCCACTCGATGTGGATTAAATAAAACCATGAACACTACGTCTCCCCGCCCTCTGGGGCGTAAATGAGCCAAATGACTCCATCGGCTCCACACAATCACCGATATATCCGAGGCGCCTCGCAACAGCAACAACCACAAAGGTGAAAATAATATAAATGTCAAGGCTGGTAGGTCACTGACATCACCTCTAAGTAGAAAGAGATGCACGTTCTACCTGGATCCTCTCCCGTTTCTGGTTCATACCGGGGTGTGAGGCTCGCGAATCAATGTTACACAAAGATATGCCACACAGGCCGTGCTTTGATCATCAACCACAAGACTCTGCTTTTCAACAAAAGCCTTGATCATTTGCCACTTAGGCATGCCACACAGGCAATTCACTCCATGCGATTGATATCCACCAATATATAACCTCTAAGCTCGTACGTCTCAGAGAAGGGCGTTAAGCAAGAGAATAAATTCTCCGCCGCCAAACAGATATATATTTAATAGAAATCAATCACACAGAATAAAATCCAGTGTCAGACACACAGTCCATTTACAAGTTCGTTCTAGGTCTGAACGAAACCGAAGGCACCTTGTACCTCGCATATCCATCGATCTCCAATTACGTCTGGACGACCACTAACTGATTCCCTCCTCTTGGGTGTACGGCCCAATCAAGATCATCAGTAATCACCCAAATTACGTGAAGACCTCCGGTCTTCGACCACCGTCTTCATCCTCGACACATCGTCGAATCAGTTATTCAGAATGGGATAAACCCGGTCTTTCTGAATAACTCGCGTATATAATAAACAAGTGTTACACAAACACAACATACGCCTCATTCCAATTCAGAATATTCTTTTATTCAAATATTCTTGTACTTTGGGAAAGGTTCCCATTAATTTTATCAAAGATAAGTTCTTTAAATTTATTCTTTAATCTTCCTTTGAATATCAATTCAAACTAGTCGGGATTAGCGAACCACACCGAAGTAATCATTTATTTTATTTCCCAATCCCAACCTATTCATCCCATGAAGTAAAACTGGTCATACTTCATATCTAACACCACGGTGTTTTTGGTAAATTCAATTACCATTTCACGTTCAAATCTAATTAAAGATTTAACTATCGCCTAGAGCAAAACTGGTGATACTCCATCCTCGATTATTTCAATCTAATTAAAGATTCATTAAAACTCCACCTAGTTTTAATCTTCCCAAAAATCGTATCAATGATTGTTTAACTTGGGAAATCATATCCTGTCTTTAACTGGGTTAAAGATGCAATGTCATTTAAATCATGGTTCACGATAAACCCAAATCCCATTTGATATTAAATACAAGGCTCTGAATAGAAAATATATCGTTTATATTCAATATCAAATTCTACGACCAACAAATATCGTATTAGAAATACCGATATAAATATATCTTTCAAATTTCCACAACAATATCTGTATAATCACGAAAGTCAACATCGAAATATTCCAAAGACAATTTCGATTCAAATCCATTCCAATTCAATTATTGGAAATTCTGGTTATTTTCAAAACCATTTCAAAGCCAATTTATTTATTTTAAAAATAAATGGATTTATAATTCTAGTTCAAAACAAGTTCATTTTGATAAAAATCTATTTTTATCTTTTCAAATATGGATATTTTCATCCCAATTCTTCACAAATCATTTCTTATGATTTTACACAAATTATTAATATTTTTAATAATTTTATCAAGGCCCGTACAGTCGATTTCCATCAACGGCCATCGAGCTGCAGCGACCTTTTCCAAATTTGATTTGGACATAATTCCAAATCCAACCATTAGATTTCACATCACTAACATTCGTTAGAAAGCTCTTTTCGATATGAACCCAATGGTTCCGGTTTTAGGAGAATCCGACGGTCGGATCTCCCGTAATATCCATTCGAAGTCAATGGTCGAAATTCGCGAACTGTCGCGGCGCGACGCGTTCTATTCACGCCATTATATATATATAATATTATATATATTTCGTCGATTTCCTTTCAAAACGTATTTTATAAATCGTTTAAAATTCGTTTTTAAAACGATTTTAACTTTATATTCAATTTCTAATCAAAATTGAATATTCCATATCATTAATCTATAAATGATAATATTTTCAAAATGAATAAAACAGATACAAATATCGTTCACGTCGAAATAGCGTCAATCTAATCAACACGGCTTTATATATTTCAATAACTTCGTTATTCTATTCAACAAATGAATATTTTCTTCAACACATGAAATTTGCTTTTATTCAACACATGAATATATATTTTATTCAACACATGAATTTTCTTCTATTCAACACATGAATATATATTTTCCAAATTGGAATGAGGCCCAATCAACTACCATATAGTGTTAATTATATGGATTTCATACATACACATACAATATATATTTTACTCAACACATGAATTTTCTTCAATTCAACACATGAATATATATTTTATTCAACACATGAATTTTCTTCTATTCAACACATGAATATATATTTTCCAAATTGGAATGAGGCCCAATCAACTACCATATAGTGTTAATTATATGGATTTCATACACACACATACACTACAACAATCAAACACATGTAACCATCACCCAAAGTGCATTCTACACTGCATAAGCATCAAATATAAATATTTAACGCTTATAACAGCTGTCAATCTATCGATCGACATATAGCTAATTATTGGGACTAGTGTATGGCCAATTTCATCCCAACACCCGTATGGGGTTTCACATCAACGAACACAGATTTTTATTTTTGCAGTTGGGCGATGTGTAAAATTTATCATCCCAATCAATATCAGTCAAATCGGTGTACATAAACAAATCGTTCGATTTGTAAATGAATATTTATTTTATTTCAACACATGAATATATATATTTGATTTCAACACTTGAATATATATTTTATTTCAACAAATGAATATATATTTTATTTCAACATATGAATATATATTTTACTTCAACACATGAATATATATTTTATTTCAACATACGAATATATATTTTATTTCAAAACATGAATATATATTTTATTTCAACACATGAATATATATTTTATTTCAACACATGAATTTATATTTTACTTCAACACATGAATATATATATATTTTATTTCAACACATGAATATATATTTAATTTCAATACATGAATATATATTTTTCACATCACAATCAACAGTCAGATTTCACAACACAACCAATCACACAAGTCGTACATGGTCTGTGGACAACGAGTGTCGGGTGCTACTAAGCACCGTCTGCATCCTAGTATATATTTCAACTAGAAAATAAAATAAAAGTGAGGAGTTCTCACCGAGGGTTCCACTCCTCCATTCTATTTCTGAAATTCTGAACAGTCTGGATCTGCCCGTACTTCCAACGCAGTCTTCTCCACGCTGTTTATATTAAAATCACATTTTTAATATGATGTTCTATACATTAAAAATCATATTTTTAATATTCTACCAATATAAAAATCATATTTTTATTCTTTCTATAATATAAAAATCATATTTTTATTCTTTCTATAATATAAAAATGATATTTTATTCTTTCTATAATATAAAAATCATATTTTTATACACATAAAAATCTATTTTTGAGGTTTTAATTACCATATAACTAGATTAATTAAAAGAAAGTAAAACAATAAGGAAACTCACCTTTTTAGCCAAAAAAATCGAATCTTTGTCGGGGGGGGGGGGGGGGGGCTGTGTGGCTTCGTCGGAGGTAGGGGAGGTCGCTGGTGGTAGTAGAGGGCGACGCCGGTCTTCTGCTGGTCGGAGTGGGGGTGCGACGATGGCTAGTGGTTGCTAGGGTTTTGGGGTGCAGATTTTTGAGCAGAGGGGGGGAAGAGCGATGGCGGATCAGAGCAGGGGGGAGGAGGGGAGGGCTACGTCTTATGAAGGGGGTGGCGATTTGCAACGCGGCGGCGTGGCTATAGAGGGAGGGCGACGGGGCAAGCAGGCGGTTTTTTTTCTTCCAAAATGTGAAGTCAACGGGGGGGGGGGGGGAATGGGAGAGACAAAGGGAAGGTTTATATATATAATATTTAATTAATTTAAATTCTAAAAGCAACTTTTTATTTTCAACTCGAAATCGAACCCACCGACTATCGTCCCTAGCTAATTACCCTCATTCCGAACACAATGGGATATGCATCGTAAGCTGATTCGATCGTTTTGATTAGTTTTCGTCAAAATCAAAATATAAATCTAAATATTGAATTTGAACGCGCATTACAATTTACCGGGGACACTTATGGACTCTAAAAATTCACGAAAAACATTTCCTAGCTTCGTATTGCCGATACGGTCCTAACAAAACTAATTTCGTGAACTTCTGAGACCGTTTGAAAAATGACCATTTTCCAGTCGATTGAAATTGACTTAAACTGACAAAACACATTTTCCTTTGCCACGATCACATATTGATTTCAAAAATTACGAATTTTTAAACCTAGCAATAACTTTACATCACAGATCCAACAAAAGTGGTTTCGTCGAGAATCGAGGTCGTTTGCAAAATTTCCATTTTTAAAGGCCGAAATTTCCATAGCGACTATTCTGAATTTTCAATTGGACATAACTTTCGATTCCCGCTATGAAATTTCATTTTTTCGGATTCGTTGGAAAGATATTCTCATATAGATTCTAATATTTTTGGTTTCGCTAAAATCCGGTTTATTTTGAATCCTGTACATTCATTTGAATTTTGAAATCGAGTTTTCAAACTACCGCGCCATTTCCAATTCCCTTTATATTTATAAATAATTATTTATATTCTAACGACGATTCAAATAAATATATGCGTTCTAATTCTATTCAAAATAAATTTCTCGTCGCTATTATTTAAAATAAATCATTTTAAATATTCAAAATTCACTAAAATTGCCAAAATAAAAATTTTAAATTGGCTCAGATTTCCGTGTTATTACAAGTTAAATCACCGGCTATCAAAGTTTAGTTTATTTTATACCGCCGTTGTCAATATGGAGAGACAGGGATCGGGTTCTTACCTGAAAACCACTCCGTATGGGCATAAGCTTTGCGAATCAAATATGCCAAAGATAATTGAAGACGGAGTAAAGTGCAAGGGTTGTTTTGTTAATCTTAGGTACAAATTGCCTAAGACGGGTTGACAGGATGGTGCCTTCGGTTTGTCTAGTCCTATGACAACATATATGGATGGATCTGATGATGTGGCATTCAAAGTAAATGGTGGCAAGATGTTCTTAAAAGATAATCGTGACCTTAAGCCTCATCACCGGAGAAATGACAGAAATCGGCCAGGCAACATGGCCAAGTGGGTCATTCCCATTAGGGGTATTATCACCTGATCTAGAGAAATTTCATTTGTTTCTTATTCTATTCGCTGCTGTATGCTTTCGGTAATGGTTGTTGATCACAACCATTGGTGATAATATGCTCGGTACACTCAAGTTAAATGAGTGGCCGGCCATGTGTGGCCGGGTTGCAAGACGTTCTTATTGTACCTAGTGTATTCCCCTCTAGAGATACACTATCGGAAGGTGGTTCCATACCTTGTCATGTTGGAAATCCAATTTCCAATAAGCACCCTGTGGTTTTTGATTTTGTATTATATATGAAGCGTGAGATGCAAACGTTCCGCTAGATTGTTATTTATTTGATTTAGACACTATTATAATATCCCTGGATTTGATTCAAAAATATTTTTGGTTATCATAAGGTAAAAACCATCTGTGTTTATGTGTGGATCGGTCTTACAATTATCATTTCTTTCGAAAGGATTTTAAAAGTTAGAACAATGGTTGGAGTTTACTCACACCAGTCCCATGATTGACTCAGAGTTTATTTTATTTATTTTCCCTAAACTCTTGGGTGCCCAAATTTGTATGGGCAGTCAAATAGTCGGGATTTTACGGATTCACTTTGAGGAGCTTGAAGCAGGAGGCTTCAACAATTAGCTATAGACTATCATATTTTCCGCTGTGTACCATGTTGTATCTGGAAACAGGTGTTTATAACTGTTCCAGGAATAACTGTTGTGCTCTGATGATGGTATGTATGTAAAGTTACTGATTTGTATTTCAAAGTTTATGTTATCTAATATATTTTATTTGTTCCGCTGTGAGATTTGTGTTCTTCATTTTCTTCTATTCTACTTTCTCTTTCTTTTTATTTCTCATCCTCTAACTTCTTTCTATTAATGATTCGTATTTCTGTGCAATTTGGGTTGGACGTGTGGTGTTATTAGTTGACTCAAAGGGTACGGAAATTTGGGCCATTACATTTTCAATCCTTCAAAATATTTAAATAACCCTTTCCCATGATTTAAACAACCATTCATGGTTTAAAATCTTCAAAACCTATTCATTTTCAAAGATTTTTTTTAATAATGCCAAAAAGCGTTACCGAAAGTGTTGAAAAATGACTATTTACACAAATAGATTCAAAATTATTCGAAATTAAAATATTTCTTCTTACATTACTATTAAATAATAAAATATGATTTATCATGATTTCCCAAATTTTTAATAATTGTGATAAACCTATTTTTATTCGATTTTCCTTTACGGTCGCCGAACTACACGCATATCGACCTTTTCAAATTTTGTTTTAAACATAACTTAAAACCATGCGTTAAAATTTTAAATTTTCTTTTCTATTCAAAGGTTATCGTTGGTAGAAATCCAACATTTCTTGTTCCATGTCAGTCTGATTTAAAACACTCAAGTTATGGTCGTTTGAAAATTAGAATCGATATTAACGATCTATCGCTCTACGGTACAATCAATTCAAACGATATAACGATTTAATATAAATCATCTAAATTCTTTCCAAAATAAACTTACACTTCCATAACGTAAATTTTAAAACCATATTCCAAATGATATTTATATTCACATTTGAGTTCCAAAGTCACTCTACTTCAAAATCACCATTTCAAATTTCGACATATTCAAATTAAATCAAAATCTTAAAATAATATCTTGTTCAATTACTTACAATTAATTGTTAAAATCATTTGCACAAAACCAATGTTGAATACATATCACTATCCGATCTAAATTTCCAAACTAGTTTATTTTCAAAACCATTTTACGAATATTGATTGATCACTTTAGATTTCCAAATAATTGAAATTTAATTTATTGAAAACCCTTCCAAAACTGCTCTGTCTTCTTAGGAAGATTATTGATCAACCATACTAGATTTTCCATACAGTTTGAAACTTACATTCAAACTTGCTTTCCAATAATTATTTTAACATTTAAATAATCGTTTATGGGAAGGAGATTTAAACTAATTATCTGCATAGTTTCGTAACTACAGTGTGTGTGATGCAACCATAACAAATCAATAAATCAACCATATGATCACGAATTCATTCATCGTAAACACAACAATTAACAACAACCAAATTCACTATGCATAAAGTGTTACGGTCAATAACGCTTAGTGTTTAGTGTGTTTTAACTACATGAACGTCCATCAACCATTGCATACAACCATCGATATCCACAAGCAATCCATTAGCGTTAACTGACTAAATATAATTAATTGTTACAACTAATTTAAAATAGATTTCTTGCCCAAAGCTCTCAACATAAGGCCTTCTCAAGCTCCGTTTCGCATCGTCGTCATTGCTACAACAATCGCCATTGCTTCTGTACGAATGTGCCTCTGCTGGTCTTCGCTTCTCCTTTTACATATTTTTTTTCCAATGGATGAAATTTCCGTGAATTGAGTGGCATGGAAAATGCAAGCGGACATGAACACCATTTTCCTTTCAACAAAATCTACATGGGCATGAACGCCAACCCCAACGTGAACATAAACTGGTAAACCTGGACACAACACCGAATACATGCTAGTCTATTATTCTAGATAGTAGAGAGGTATGTTAATTCTCACACAGCCAACTCCAGATTCACTTTTAACAAAACTTTGGAAATTTTAGCGATGCATGGATGGACACTTAAAGGTTACACATCCCCTATTCCACTTAAAACACTTTCTGCATTTTCCCCATGCACTGCTCCCTTAAGGGGAGCAACATATAATAACCGACGTCCATAAGGCGGGAGCTGCGACAGAGAACCATGGAGGATTAAGCTGCAGTGAGGAGAAGAGCGGCGTACGAATGATCGGAGTTGTTGTGGGTATATGCTCGGTCGGTGGGGAGGCTGGAGTGGTTGGTAAGATTGACATCAGATAGAGGAGGGTGGTACGGTGAAGGCAACGACATGGTTTGTCGGACTTCCGTGCGCCTGGCGAGGCGAAGGTGGATGTTTGATGGTGCGGGAATGACACGCAAGGTGACAGGAGATGGCATTTTGAGGTGATGGCTGGGCAGTTAAAGCGCTCAACGGTTCCATAGCGGTGGAGGTGCAAAAAGGTGTAGCGGGGGTAAAGCGGGGAAATAGCGGGGATATAGCGGAGACGCAAAAATGTCCATAAAATGTGGAACCAAATATTTAAAATTAATTAATCGTCATTTTTTACATTATATGTGTAGAAGAAACTAACATTAATTAATCATATATAGTAGAATCAAATAATATCATGGTTACACACATTAGATTTGATGGTTATAATAGATTTCCGGAATATATTGGACATTAATGCCTAAAAATTAGCTCTTTAAACTAACTTTATTGACTTTTTAAAAAGAGAATTAGTCAAATCAACCTTTATATTTTAATATTGCTAAAGCGGATGGTAAAAAGCGTTGATTTAGCGGATGCAGTGGGAAATAGCGGGGCTACAAGCGGATCTACTGTTCATCAGCGCTAAATTGAAACAGCGTAGCGGTTGAAGGGCGCTACGGGCTATAGCAGGGATATTGCGGGGCTTTAACTGCATAGGGTGATGGGATGTGTGCTACTTTGGGTTTCCAGGGTCTTCAACGGTGAAAAGAGAAAAGGGAAAAGGAAGGGATAACCGAAGCGGACAGGGTGGTGGAGCTCCGTTTTGCAGTTGTCAAGGAATGTATGGTGGTGGTCATCGCTTGCGCTAAAAGTGAGGAAAGGAGGGGACTAGGTGTGCTCTCGATCTGGTAAATAAAATGGGAAGGGGAATTTCACGAAGAATAAGAAGCTAAATGATGAGCTATTTATTTAATATATCCTTTGAGTTTAGATTTCCTTTTTGGTATCATGGGTTTGTTAGGGAATTGAGATTCATGATGGGAATTGAGAGAGAGATGCGGTTGAACATTGAAGGTGTAACCAAGTTGTCAAATACAGAAGATTGACAACAGATGGCATCCAATTTACTGAAGTATTACAAGTGTCGAAGAACGTGAACAATTGTCCAACTTTATGTTTGGTTATTAACAAGTATCCAAATGAAAATATCTCCGTTTTATTTAATATGTGAGTAAGATTTGAGTTTATAAATATTAGTTGGACTAAGTGTTCATTTGAGATGCATGAGAACCGTGAACAAGTGTCCACATAATTAAACAAATGTTTTTATTTACTGCAAACAGTAGCAAACTAAAAATATAATTGTGTATAATAATGTGTACAGATCTCAAAACGAAAATAAAATATACCGGTTAGCTGATTCTGTAAAGTATCAAAAGGACCACAGTTGCCCTAAAATGCACGAGAAAAATATATGCTTATTTTCCAAATTAATATTTACAGAAAAATCCAATAAAATATTTTAAGACTGCGCATTCAGAAACTGAATGATTATTTAAATTGGTTATTTAATTATAATTTATATTTGAACACCGATTGTTTCAGCAAAATAAACATTGTTTTTAACTAAATTAATTCAACAATATGCTTAACTAATCCTTATAAAAATTCATAAGTTATATATATATTTAACCAAATCATCATATGTTATAAAAATAATATTACTTAATATATATATATATATATCTATAAACATATATCTTAACCAATATTGAACAAAATGAAGTTTAAATATTTATATATTCATATCTTATAATATAACTATTACAAAACTTAATATCCAAGATATATTTGTAAAATATTATATATAACATCTTTATAGTTCACAAAATCTTATGCCTAAATCCTTTTTAATACTTATAAATCTTAAAATTTTATTTATTTATGTTATGATATTAAGTAACATCATATCTTACAAAATCAATATTATATCAATAATTAAATAATATCATTACTCATAAAAATCTTATAAATCAAACATATCCCTAAAAATTCAAACTATTATTTATTCAATCTAATATATAAAAGATTTATTAAATCAAACTTTATATTTAGACCATATTAAATCCGATATATATTCAAAAGTCCAAATAAATTTCATATATTAAAACGTTGAAGATCTTGGATCGTTACAATTATTAAATTTCTTCCCTAACTTGAACTTAGTATTTAAACGACAATCAATCTCCATCAATCCCCTTTTTGACAACCATTTCTTTTTGTTTCCTTTTTATTGCTCCTTTTATGACTCTAACGGTCATATTTTCCTAAGGCAACTATTTATCAGTCCCAAGTTATCTATTTGTTGTACCCCAACGGACAATTCCTATTCTTATTTTTTGACGGTCCGCCCCGCACCAGCCGACATTTCCAATGAAAGTGCGTTGTGCCAATGCTCGACTAGTACGGGATGGTCGCCAAAGAAAGGAAAAGAAAGCAATTTGAACTAGCAAGGAACCTGTAGTATATCTCACAACGCACGGAACAAAATATAATAATAACATAACTTTGACATAAAGCAGGTGAGACAGTGCATAAGCTAAAAACTAAACCATCATAGCAGCGGAAAATCCAAAATACAGCTTATATTCCACATCATCATTATTACAACTTTTTAAAAATTGTCTCCAAAGCAAAATAAGAAAGTTACACTGCTAATGCCCAAAGTATTGACCAGCAGCGACACAGGGAGATTATATATATCATACGTAGAAGCCTCCTGCTCGTCTCCGGTACAGCTACTCGTGCATAATCACCTAACCTGTCTCTAGTCTGCCCGTTTAAGAGCACCCAGAGTAATAAGAAGAGACATAAAACTCTGGGTCAGACAAAAGTCTGGTATGAGCGATAAGCAGCAAAACAGAACAATAATAGGTATACTAAACTGTAATGTCCCGCAAATCCGTAATATCAGAGTTGACTACATACATCATACATCCAACCCAAATATCATGAAAATACGAATCAATTTTTTTAGAAGAAAAAGGTAGAAGAAGAATAGAAACAACAACACAGAATCTCACATCGCAACGGAACAAAATATAATATATCATAACTTTTGAAATACAAAATTTGTACTGTATACACATATCATTATCAGAGTACAGCACTTACAACACAGCGGAACAACACTCTATATAACTAACACTGAAGCCTCCTGCTCCAAGCTCCTTTAGATAAATCTGTAAAATCCTGAACTACTTGACTGCCCGTACAAATTTAGGCACCCAAGAGTTTAGGTAAAACAAAATAAACTCCGGGTCAGTCATGGGACTGGTATGAGTAAACAATTTGAAACAGTTTCAGAAACAAAATGATATCTCATAAGACCACGCCGTATAACACGAAACGGGTTTTTCCCCTATGAAAATCCAAAACACTTGATTTAGCTTTTCAAAATCCTTTGAAAGAAAAGGATAATCTTTATGTCAAAACTCTTTTGATATTATAATAGTGTCTAAATCAATTAAATAACAATCTAGTGGAACGTTTGCATCTCACGTTCCACATATATAATATACAATCAAAACCGCAAGCACTTATTGGGTAATGAAATTCCAACTATGACAAGGTATGGAACCACCTGCCGCTGGTGTATCTCTAGAGGAGAATACACCGAGTTCAACAAGAACATCTTGCAACTCAGCCACACATGACCGACCACTCATTTCGCTTGAGTGTATCGAATGTATATCACCAATGGTTGGGATCAGCAATTGTTTCCCGAATGGGACAACATTGAATAGAATAAAGAATTAATTGAATCTCTAGATAGGTGATAATACATCCTAATGGGAGCTAACCACATAGCCATGCTGCCTGCCCGATTTTTGTCATTTCTCGGTTGTTGAGGCCTGAGGCTACGATTACTTCTCTCATTAATAGCACAATTACTTTGAATGCCACATTATCAGATCCGTTAAGCATTAATTGGTTTACACAAATATTCTGGATGTTATGCTAAGGGAATAAATCCGTTGCAACCATATATATTTATACAGACCAACCCATTCGATCATTGGAACTACTTTGTCAGACATTCATCCATTTATGTTCGTTCTGGGTTTGAATGAAACCGAAGGCACAATTTCCATTAATAGAAAAAGCCCTTGCACTCTACTCCATCTTCGATTATCTTCATATAATCTGATTCGCAATGCTACTGCCAATACGGAGTGGTTCTTGGATAATAATCCAACCGGTCTCTCCATATTGACAACGATATTGGCAAACACTTCGATAGTCGGTTATTTAACTATCGAAGAAAAACAAACATCCATTCAAACATCAAACAATCACTAGGCCCATTAATTAATATTTCATTAATTAAATCACTTCTCCATTTCCTTATCGATATTTGTTAACACGATATTTTCGATAATCATCTTGCCCTTTTGGCTATTTGGAAAACATTTCCATACACCGCCTCCTTTTATTTTCAATACATAGAAAATATATTCTATTTATTATTGGAAAATATTCCAATTACTTATCTCTTTCACGACCATTCATTTTTAGACTTAGGAAATATTTATAATCATATTTTCAAATTTTCACTTCCTTGGGTTAAAACGAATGTTGTGTAAAACATCGTTACGACAACCCAAAACACTGCATTCAACTAACTCTTTTTCAAACATTCCTCCTCGAGAGTGGATCTTGCTATTTATCGGTTAAAAACGAAATCAATCAAGTTGGGGTATAACTACCTCTCAGACCTTGACTGAAAACATCCTTAACTTCAAAACGGACAAGACCACTTACCTCGAATAATTAACATCATATAAAACCAATTCTCCATTTTTAAAACATATATATAATTCCCTTTCTATTTTTAGATTATCGATTTCTTTTTGTTTTGTTTATAATATTCTATTTCCAAGTTCGTTTTCTTATCGAATTCTCTATATATCGATACACTGATTTCAAACTATCAAAATTTCTTAAAAATATTCTAACTTCTTAAATTCCAGGAAAAATTCGCCATAACCTCCTTTGTACCGGGAGCATCGGGAAAATCCCCAAACCGCCACACAGGCCTCTCCATTCAAAAAGAAAATCAAAAAGCCAAGTGGCTAGCCGATACGGCGCATAAAATCTCATATACGAATTAAATACATACCTTTTTGTTGAGCATTCTAATTATATCTCCTCTAACGCTTCATTCCAAACCTGTCTAATGTATATCCATACATTTCTAATTCATTTCAACTCAATTCAATCATTTATCTTAATTTGTTAATTAATTCTTTTCCTGTTTTACTTTTATATTCAAACCTACATGTCCAAATATAATTCTAACTTGCTTACAAGTTAATTGAATTCCAATTTCAACTTGAATTTCATATCAAATTTCGAAATCTAAGTTTTCAAATCCTATTTACCTTTCAAAGTTCAACTTCCATTAACCATTCCATTAACTAATTTCTAGTTAACTATTTTGCCTATTTCCCCCTTTCATTTGAATATAACATATCCAAATATAAGTTTAAATTATTTATGCACTAGTTGGATCCCATTTTCAATTCATATTCCATATTCGATTTCGAATATCAATTTACAAGTTTAATCTACTTATTCAAAGTTGAACTAAATCTTAAACATTATTAACTAATTCTTCTTTTGCTTTAGTTAATTTTATTCAACAAATCGAAAATAAAATTTCCGTTTCAGAAATCATTTCATTTACCTCACTTGAGTTCATATTTATGTTATATCTCAAGTTTGGATTTTTTTAATGGACATTCGAATTTTTATTTGCTTAAAAATCCTTATATTTATATATATAAATCATTAGGGTTTTCAAACGATTTTTGGCGTTGCTTTTCTAAAAATTTGATTTTGACATAACTCAAAATCTATCAGACGAAATCCAGATTTTTCTCTTCCATTAGAAAGCTATTATTCAACCGGTCCCGACGATTCTTGTTTCAAGGGATTCCGATTTCAATAGAGTTCTATAAACTCAATTGAAGTTCGAAATGCCAATTTATGAACTACCGCGCCGCGGCGGGTTCGTTTTAATTATATTTAATATATAAACGTTTTAAACTTTGTTTATATATAAATTCCAACTCCATTAATATATTTTAATATATTTCAAACCAATTTTCCCAATTTAACTCAATAAATTCTGATAATCTGTAATCGTTGATTTTTCCTTACTCGGTTATATATTTATTTATACTCGATTTGTTATTTTAAATCCCAATTCCTTTTAAAAATAAATTATAAAATTCGATATAATCGAATTCCAATTATAACTCCTTTGGATTTTCTCAATTCAGTTTATATACTAAATCCTGGAATATAATCAATTATTCTATTTTCAATGCGTTTTCTAATTTCACTTTTCAAAATTCTTCCTTGAATTTAAACTTCTAAATTATCCAATGATAATCTGTTTCAGTAGATTTATAACATCGTTTGTAAATCGATCTTTCTTGTTTTTTTTATTAAAGCAAGTTTTCCATTTCAAATCCTTTTTTAAATCCAACTTCTTTTAGATTCTGAATTCTAGAATAAAAACCCCTGTTTCCTTTTTAAAATGATTTCAACTTTCTATTTTCAAATTCTATTTTCATTTCTCTTTGAAATTTCTATATTCAAATTATATTTTTAACTCTCTTTGAAATTTCTATATTCAAATTCCATTCAAATTCTATTCAAATTTCTTTATATTCAAATTCTATTCAAATTATATATATTCAAATTCTATTTTAGAAAAATAGAATTCCCTTTTTAAAACTGGAAATTTCCTTTTCATGATATTTTTAAATATCAACATTTAGGTCCAGTGGTAATTAAACACACAAACATCCAATTGTTAATTTCAGGGTTTCTAACACATCATATATGACAGTATATATGCAAACAAACAAACAAACAGATAATATATTTTTGAGGAATCCAGTTGGATTCCTCCAACCTGTTTTCCTGCATCCACATATGTTAGCCAACATAAATAATACCCATCCTGCTTCGAGGCATGATATCGTGGTATGAAGGTCATCCACTAATATATATTTGTGGGGCGCATAGGGAAATCATCCGCTAATGATACCGCGGGCATCCGCTAATGAGACTGCGGGAACAATCCAATCAGCAAACCAATATATATATATAATAGTCAAGCCTAAATAACTATATATAATCAACACAAAAATATTTAAACGCATCCAAGCAACAATCAATTATTTTTAACAACTAAAAATAATTCTAATTAAATGGTGAGTGAGATTTACTCACAAATTTTATTTGCAGCTCCGATACAAATTTTAATTTAAATCGAACTATGTTCGATTAAATTAAAATTACAACGCTGGTCCCGTCGATTCTAAAAATTCCCAATTCAATCCCGATCTGTAGCCAATATTCATACGAAGTAATAGCTACTCGTTTTACTGACATCTATTATCAAATGAATTTTATATGAGCGTTACGAGTTTTGAACAAATTATATTATCATCTAATTATTGAATTAAGATAAATTGCTTTATTTTAATTACCTTCTCAACACCTTGTTTACAATCACTACCAGTCCAGCCCCCATATCGGCCTCCCTTCCTCACTACGTCTTCATCCCGTATCGAAGCTCATTGCCACCCAAAACAAACGTCCATCAGGCTCGCTGTCCAGACCCACCCTTCCAAACTGACATCCCTTTTCCATTACCAGCATTCCAATATCCCTTTCCAAACTTAATCACACCATCCCAGTACGTTCATCTGTTTACCGAACCCCAACTCAAGGATCGAACTTCTCCAGTCTCTCCAATACCAGCTCCGTCCTCCTTTCAGTTAAACCCAACATCATGTTGAACACTAAACCACCACTAACTCATTTTAACGCTCCACTACTCGAATCCCCTTTTTTTGTAATGCGATACATCGAGCTTGAATCGAATTCAGAGATGAACGGGATTCCAATAAACGATTTCGATTTCCCAACTCATTGATTAAATCGATCTTTCCCAGAATCGCGCCACTTTTGATGACGACCAGAGTCCTTCCCATTCGCGATTTTTGATTCCGACTCCCATCATGGATTCGCGATGTTGTTTTCCTGCTCGCATCCTCCTTGCTCGCGATTTGGATTTTAAAGTGAATAAGGAAGTAGCCATTATTTAGTTGTTGAAGCTTTGATTTTGCCTGAGAATGAATTTGAAGAAGGAAGAGGCCTTCGCGATTTATAAAGAAGGATTCACGGTTGAGAGGGAGATAAGAGGGTGTAATAACCCGGAAATCCGAGCCAATTTAAATTTTTTATTTCGGCAATTTAAATGAATTTTGAATATTTAAAGTTAATTATTTTAAATAATGACGACGAGAAATTTATTTTGGATTGAATTAGAAAGTATATATTTATTTGAATCGTAGTTAGAATATTAATATTTTATTTTAAATATAAAAGGAATTGGAAATGGCGCGGTAGTTCGAAAATTGGATTTCAAATTTCAAATGAATGTGCAGGATTCAAAATAAACCGGATTTTAGTGAAACCAAAAATATTTGAATCTATTTGAGATCCAACGAATCTGAAAAATTGAAATTTCATAGCGGGGATAAAAAGTTATGCCCAGTTGAAAATTCAGAATAGTCGCTATAGAATTTTGGCCCTTAAAAGTGAAAATTTTGCAAAGGACCTCGGTTTTCGACGAAACCACTTTTGTTGGATCCGTGATGTCAAGTTATTGCTAGGTTTCAAAATTCGTAATTTTTTGAATCAATATGTGAGCGTGGTAAAGGAAAACATGTTTGACTAGTTTCAGTTGATTTTAATCGACTGGAAAATGGCCATTTTTCAAACGATCTCAGAATTTGACGAAATTAGTTTTGTTAGGACCGTATGATCAATATGAAGCTAGAAAATATTTTTCGGGAATTTTTAGAGTCCGTATGTGGCCCCGGTAAATTGAAATGTGCGTTCAGATTTAATATAATTTATATTTTGATTTTGACGGAAACTGATCATAACGGTCGAATTGGCTTGCGGACATATCCCATTGTGTTCGGAATGGGGGTAATTAGCTAGGGACGACAGTCGGTGTGTTCGATTTCGAGGTCGAAATAAAAAGTTACTTTTAGGAATTAAATAAATAAATAAATTATATTATATAACCCTCCCTCTATACTCTCTCTCCCTCCTCCCCCTTTATTCTCTCAGTCGAAAAAAAAGAAAAAGGAAAATCGCGCCTTCCCCCCTCCCCCGTTCATCTCGCCGCCACGCCAGGAGCACCCTGCCGCCGCCCTAGGTGCTACCCCGACCCCTCCCTGACGTCAGCAACTGCGGCCCCACCTCAGGCCGACGTGGATCCCCTCCAGTGACAAAGAAAGGATTTTTACAGCAAAATGTTAGTTTTTATATCTATTATGTGAATAAAACCTGATTTTTTCCCTCTTCTATATAAAATCTACATGAAGTTAGGATCTTTATCATGTAAAGTTAAGATTTTTATAGCAAGAAAGAATTGATTTTTAGAACATGAAAGTTTTGATTTTTAGAACATGAACATTTGGGATTTTTAACGACAAGAAGGTTGGATTTTAATAGATAAAAATATAAATTTTATTATATTACTAGCAACATAAAAATATAATTTTTATCATGGAAGTAGTGGTGTAAAGGAGTGATTTTTACATATGTAGCAGAGATATAAAAATGTATTTTAAATAGAGAATGGCGAGAGAAAAATATGGTTTTTATTATATGAACACCGGTATAAAAATAGAATTTATATATATAGTAGCGGTATAAAAATAAATTTTTTATCTATATAGTAGCGGTATAAAAATAGAATTTTTATCTCTATTGTTGCGGTATAAAAATAGAATTTTTATCTATATAGTAGCAATATAAAAATGTGATTTTATCCATATAGAGTGATTATAAAAATGTGATTTTTATATACATAGCAACATTATAAAAATATTATTTTTATATATGTAGTGAATACGGGCAACAAAAGTGACGAAAGGCGAGCACGACGGAGATTTTCTACATATGAAGAGTCACGGCATTTGGTTTAGCTCTTGGTGAGAACTCCTCACTTTTATTTTATTTTCTAGTTGAAATATATACTAGGATGCAGACGGTGCTTAGCAGCACCCGACACCCGTCGTCCACAGACCATGGACGGCTTGTTTGTTTGATTGATGAGTTGTGAAAATTGATTGTGATGTGGAGTGAATGGAAATAAATATTCATGTGTTGAAATAAATTATTTATATCGTTAAAAATATAATTTTTAACGTGAAGGTGAATAAATAAATATTCATTTACAAATCAGACGGTTTGTTTATGTACACCCATTTGGATGACATAGATTGGGACGATAAATTTTACACATCGCCCAACTGCACAAATAATATTCAGTGTTTGTGGATTGAAACCCCACACGGGTGTTGGGATGATATTTGGCGTACACTATTCCCGATTGTTTAGTTGTATGTCAATCGATAGGTTGACAGCCTGGGTAAGCGTTAATTATTTATGTTTAATGCTTATGCAGTTATGTGGTGCACTCTGGATGATGGTTGATTATTTATCCTTGCTATTATATACATGTGTTGTATGGAATCCATATAATTAACATTATATGGTAATTGATTGGGCCTCATTCTAATTGGGAAAATAAAGAATATTAAAATATAGATTCATGTGTTGAATAGAATAAATATTCATGTGTTGAATAAAAATATATATTAATGTGTTGAAAATATTCATGTGTTAATTAAAATATATTAACAATAAAATTTACATCTTTATCCTATATAAAATTAGAAACTAGATGGAAATTAGTTAAGATAAGTGGTTTCCTGGGTATTGATCTGATGTTGGTTTCAGCCTTCGGGGTTAATACTTAGGGAATCGTTCTCTTACTAATTTACGGTTGGAGTCTGATTAAGAATTAAACGATAGAAATCAAAATTTTATAAAATATATTAAATAATAAAAATAGTCATGTGTTGACGATATTCATGTGTTGAAAGAAATATAGATTCATGTTTGAATAGAATAAATATTCATTTGTTGAATAGAATAACGAAGTTATTGAAATATATAAAGCCGTGTTGGTTAGATATGCGCCATTTGACGCAAATGATATTTATATCGATTATATTCGTTTTTATAATAATTATAGAAAAAGAAGTGATTTCAAAATATAACGTTTTGAAAATATTATCATTTATATATTAATGATATGGAATATTCAATTTTGATTTAAAATTGAATATGAAGTTGAAATTGTTTTGAAAACGAATTATAAAATACGTTTAGAATTGAAATCGATGAAATATATATAATATGTACATATATTATATATATTAAATGGCCTGAATAGAACGCGCCGCGCCGCGGCAGTTCGCAAATTTCGACCATTGACTTCGAATGGATATTACGGGAGATCCGACCGTCGGATTCTCCTGAAACCGGAACCGTTTGGTTCGTATCGAAAAGAGCTTTCCAATGAATATTAGAAATTTGAAATCTAATGGTTAGATTTGAAATTATGTCCAAATCAAATTTGGAAAAGGTCGTTGTAAGTGCAGTTCGGTGGCCGTTATTAAAAACCGACTGTACGGGCCTTGATAAAATTATTAAAAATATTAATAATTTGTGTAAAATCATAATATATGAATTGGAAAAGAACTGGGATGAATACGTTGGGATTGGGAAATAAAATAAATGATTACTTCGGTGTGGTTCGCTAATCCCGACTAGTTTGGAAAACCTTAACATGGTTTGAAATGATATCCATATAAAGATTAAAGAATAAATTTAGTAGAATTTATCTTTGATAAAATTAATGGGAACTGTTCCCTAAGAATGTGAATATTTGAATTAAAGGAAATTCTGAATTGGAATGAGGCGTATGTTGTGTTTGTGTAACACTTGTTTATTAAAAACGCGGGTTATTTGGAAAGGCCAGGTTATACCCATTCTGAATAACCGATTCGACGAAGTCAAAGATGAAGACGGTGGTTGAAGACCGGAGGTCTTAACATCGTTTGGATGATTATTGATGATCTTGATTGGGCTGTACACCGAAGAGGAGGGAATCAGTTGGTGATCGTCCAGACGTACTTGGAGATCGATGGATATGCGAGGAATAAGGTTCCTCCGGTTTCGTTTAGACCCAGAACGAACTTGTAAATGGACTGTGTGTCTGACATTGGATTTTATTCTATGTGATTGATTTCTATTAAATATATATTTGTTTGGCGGTGGAGAATTTATTCTCTTGCTTAACGCCCTTCTCTGAGACGTACGAGCTTAGAGGTTATATATCGATAGATATCAATCGCATGGCATGAATTGCCTGTGTGGCATGCCTAAGGGGCAATTGATCAAGGCTTCTGTTGAAAAGCAAAGTCTTGTGGTTGATGATCAAAGCACGGCCTGTGTGGCATAGCTTTGTGTATAGCGTTAATTCGCGAGCCTCACACCTCGGTATGAGTCAAAAACGGGATAAGGACCCAAGGAGTGCACGACGTTTCTTTCTAGCTATAGGCGATGTCAGCGACCTACCAGCCCTGACATTTATATACTTTTTACCTGTGTGGTCGTTGGATGCGAGGCGCCTCGGATATAGGTCCTATAGGTTCGGAAAACGTGTATTCAGGAATTGCCAATACTCAAAAGTAAGAGAGGACCGACCTTGGAGGATCCAAGGATCGCTGTGTGTGGTCCTGAGACATTTGCTAAAGTGTCTTGAACGGAGAGGAGCTTGCCCTTTGCCTCGACTCATGATGGAATCCAATTTCCAATACGTGACATTTTGGTTTTATTTGTAGAGCCTAGTATGGCGACATAGTAGATGGTAGCTATGTCATCTATGATTGATACTTATGATTGAAATTGTTTTGACACTATACACTTATAGTAATATCAAAATAATGTGTTTTTAAACGTATCAAGCATTCTTTGGCTATTATAAGGTAAAAACCCTATCCTCCGGCTTGCGTTGCATTGTGTGATGGGACCTGGGTCTTATAATAGCTTCATTTTTCTTTATTTAGCATTGCGCTGTTTGTTTTGTGCACTGGTATTCTTGGGAGAAAAACCGTTCCGTGTTATACGGCATGGTCCCTTGATTTACCTAACTTTAAAAATAAAGATTAATAACTGTTTTAGTTCTCACACCAGTCACATGACTGACCTGAAGTTTATTGTTTTAACCTAAACTCTGGGTGCCCTTATTTTCGACATGGGCAACTAGTAGTTTTGGTTTTGCAGATTTATATTCACAGGATCCTGGTTTACAGTTGAAGTGATATTCGGAAAGCTCTGTATCCGTGTATTTCTTTCAGTTATGTTTTGTATTATTTTTCCACTGCTATGTATTTAAATGTAATTTAAATCTCTGATATTTGTCAAATGTGTAATATTGATTCATACTCTGTGATATTCTTTTATTCTGATGGAATTGTTGTAATAAGCAATGAAATGTTCTTCCGTTTGTGTTTTGATTCATTTTGTCCTCAAAGCAATCCGCGATTTCCCGTAAGGGGGATTTCGGGTTAGAACCAAATGAAAGAATTCATCAGAAATTGGATTAGTAATATCCAATGAGAATGACTTGTTAGAGATGGGATCAGTAGTATCCTAGAACGAGTGTGAAGATTATATTTTTAACTTGAAAACGAAGTTTGTTTTGAAAATTTAAACCGTATTCAACGTATTTGAATATTTATTTGTATTGAATTTGGACAATCCAATATATAAAGATTTTGCATATACATCTGATCCACGGGTATTCGAAGTTTGAATATATTGGATAAATATAAAATCACACTCCAGTCGTCCGTGGATATTCTGATGGTGGTTCGAAACAGAATTTATGTTCGAGTGACGAAAGTGGGATTTCTATATATTTCCATTAGACTGGTGTGAGAACCAAAACTAGATAGGGCTATTGTTGTGAATTGGCATCAAAAACATGATTTTCTGTATATGTATCAAAATTATGATTTTGAAACGTTAATCAACTAATTGATTGCTGATTGTGTTGTTTGACTATTGTTTGATTAATTAAAATGTTGATCCTTTAGCCAAATTGAACCAAATAGTGAATTGTATTGAAAACTAGTTGCATTTGCATGCATATACATGTACTTACATTGAATAGGTCATAGCAAGGAGGCTAGAGAAGATGAATAAAATTGTTTGCCCGACAAATAGGTACATGTTTATTGTATTTCTTGGGGATTTGATGATTTTATGAGCCGATTGGCTAGCCGCTTGGCTTTTTCTTTTTCTTTTGGATTGGTGAGGGCCATGGGAGGCTATTTGAAATATCCCGAAGCTCCCGGTGCAGGGGAGGTTATGGCAAAAAATTTCGAAAATTTAGGGTGTTAGCCAAATTTTTGAAAATTCTGAAAAGTTCTTAGAAATTGAAAAGTTGAAGAACTTAAGCCGTAAAGAAAATAATGGAAGTTGAGTTGATTAGTAAAACAACTTTCAGCTTCGTTCATTTTCGGGGACAAAAAGTTTTAAGTGGGGGAGATTGTAATAACCCAGAAATCTGAGCCAATTTAAATTTTTTATTTTGGCAATTTTAATGAATTTTGAATATTTAAAGTGAATTATTTTAAATAATGACAACAAGAAATTTATTTTGGATAGAATTAGAAAGTATATATTTATTTGAAGCGTCGTTAGAATATAAATATTTTATTTTAAATATAAAAGGATTTGGAAATGGCGCGGTAGTTCGAAAATTCGATTTAAAATTTCAAATGAATGTGCAGGATTCAAAATAAATCAGATTTTAGCGAAACCGAAAATATTTGAATCTATTTGAGAATATCTTTCCAACGTATCCAAAAAATTGAAATTTCATAGCGGGGATAAAAATTTATGCCTTGAAAATTCAGAATAGTCGCTATGGAATTTTGGCCCTTAAAAATGGAAATTTTGCAAACGACCTCGGTTTTCGACGAAACCACTTTTGTTGGATCCGTGATGTCAAGATATTGCTAGGTTTCAAAATTCGTAATTTTCTGAATCAATATGTGAGCGTGGTAAAGGAAAACGTGTTTGACCAGTTTCAGTTGATTTTAATCGACTGGAAAATGGCCATTTTTCAAACGATCTCAGAATATGATGAAATTAGTTTTCTTAGGACCGTATCATCAATACGAAGCTAGAAAATATTTTTCGGGAATTTTTAGAGTCCATATGTGGCCCTGGTAAATTGAAATGTGCGTTCAGATTCAATATATAGATTTTGACGGAAACTGATCGTAACGGTCGAATTGGCTTACGGGACATATCCCATTGTGTTCAGAATGGGGGTAATTAGCTAGGGATGACAGTCGATGGATTCGATTTTGAGGTCGAAATAAAAAGTTGCTTTTAGGAATTAAATAAATAAATAAATTATATTATATAACCCTCCCTCTATACTCTCTCTCTCCCTCCTCGCCCTTTATTCTCTCAGTCGAAAAAAATCGCTCCGCTTACCCCTCCCCCCCGTTCATCTCGCCGCCACGCCAGGAGCACCTTGCTGCCGCCCTAGGTGCTACCTCGACCCCTCCCTGACGTCAGCAACCGCGACCCCACCTCAGGCCGACGTGGATCCCCTCCGGTGACCAAGAAAAGATTTTTACAGTAAAATGTGAGTTTTTATTTCTATTATGTGAATAAAACCTGATATTTTCCTCTTTTATATAAAATCTACATGAAGTTAGGATCTTTATCATGTAAAGTTAATATTTTTATAGCAAGAAAGAATTTATTTTTAGAACATGAAAGTTTTGATTTTTAGAACATGAAAAGTTGGGATTTTTAACGACAAGAAGGTTGGATTTTTATAGATAAAAATATAATTTTTATTATATTACTAGCAAGATAAAAATATAATTTTTATCATGGAAGTAGCGGTGTAAAGGAGTGATTTTTACATATGTAGCAGAGATATAAAAATGCGATTTTTATATAGAGAATGGCGAGAAAAAAATATGGTTTTTATTATATGAACACCGGTATAAAAAAAGAACTTTTATCTATATAGTAGCGGTATAAAAATAGAATTTTTATCTATATAGTAGCGGTATGAAAATAGAATTTTTATCTATATAGTAGCGGTATAAAAATAGAATTTTTATCTATATAGTAGCAATATAAAAATGTGATTTTTATCCATATAGAGTGATTATAAAAATTTGATTTTTATATACATAGCAACAATATAAAAATGTGATTTTTATATATGTAGTGAATACGGGCAACGAAAGTGACAAAAGGCGAGCACGGCGAAGAGTTTCTACATATGAAGAGTCGTGACGTTTGGTTTAGCTCTTGGTGAGAACTCCTCACTTTTATTTTATTTTCTAGTTGAAATATATACTAGGATGCAGACGGTGCTTAGCAGCACCCGACACCCGTCGTCCACAGACCATGGACGGCTTGTTTGTTTGATTGATGTGTTGTGAAAATTGATTGTGATGTGGAGTGAATGGAAATAAATATTCATGTGTTGAAATAAATTATTTATACCGTTAAAAATATATATTTTTAACGTGAAGGTGAATAAATAAATATTCATTTACAAATCAGACGGCTTGTTTATGTACACCCATTTGACTGATATAGATTGGGACGATAAATTTTACACATCGCCCAACTGCACAAATAATATTCAGTGTTTGTGGATTGAAACCCCACACGGGTGTTGGGATGATATTTGGCGTACACTAATCCCGATTTTAGTTGTATGTCAATTGATAGGTTGACAGCCTGGGTAAGCGTTAATTATTTATGTTTAATGCTTATGCAGTTGTGTGGTGAACTCTGGATGATGGTTGATTATTTATCCTTGCTATTATATACATGTGTTGTATGGAATCCATATAATTAACATTATATGGTAATTGATTGGGCCTTATTCTAATTGGGAAAATAAAAAATATTAAAATATAGATTCATGTGTTGAATAGAATAAATATTCATGTGTTGAATAAAAAAATATATTAATGTGTTGAAAATATTCATGTGTCGAGTAAAATATTTTAATAATAGTATTTACATCTTTATCCTATATAAAATTAGAAACTAGCTGGAAATTAGTTAAGATGAGTGGTTTCCTGGGTATTGATCTGATGTTGGTTTCGGCCTTCGGGGTTAATACTTAGGGAATCGTTCTCTTACTAATTTACGGTTGGAGTCTGATTAAGAATTAAACGATTGAAATCAAAATTTTATAAAATATATTAAATAATAAAAATAGTCATGTGTTGACGATACTCATGTGTTGAGAATATTCATGTGTTGAAAGAAATATAGATTAATGTGTTGAATAGAATAAATATTCATTTGTTGAATAGAATAACGAAGTTATTGAAATATATAAAGCCGTGTTGGTTAGATATGCGCCATTTGACGCGAACGATATTTATATCGATTATATTCGTTTTCATAATAATTATAGAAAAAAAAGTGATTTCAAAATATAACGTTTTGAAAATATTATCATTTATATATTAATGATATGGAATATTCAATTTTGATTAAAAATTGAATATGAAGTTGAAATTGTTTTGAAAACGAATTTAAACGAATTATAAAATACGTTTAGAATTGAAATCAATGAAATATATATAATATGTATATATATTATATATATTAAATGGCCTGAATAGAATGCGCCGCGCCGCGGCAGTTCGCGAATTTCGACCATTGACTTCGAATGGATATTATGGGAGATCCGACCGTCTGATTCTCCTGAAACCGGAACCGTTGGGTTCGTATCGAAAAGGGATTTCCAATGAATATTAGAAATTTGAAATCTAACAGTTGGATTTGGGATTATTTCCAAATCAAAATTAGAAAAGATCGCTGTAAGTGCAGTTTGGTGGCCGTTATTAAAAACCAACTGTGCGGGCCTTGATAAAATTATTAAAAATATTAATAATTTGTGTAAAATCATAATATATTAATTGGAAAAGAACTGGGATGAATAGGTTGGGATTGGGAAATAAAATAAATGATTACTTCGGTGTGGTTCGCTAATCCCGACTAGTTTGGAAAACCTTAACATGGTTTGAAATGATATCCAAAGGAAGATTAAAGAATAAATTTAGAAGAATTTATCTTTGATAAAATTAATGGGAACCATTCCCAAAGAATGTGAATATTTGAATTAAAGGAAATTCTGAATTGGAATGAGGCGTATGTTGTGTTTGTGTAACACTTGTTTATTATATACGCGGGTTATTCGGAAAGGTCGCGTTATACCCATTCTGAATAACCGATTCGACGAAGTCGAAGATGAAGACGGTGGTTGAAGACCGGAGGTCTTTACATCGTTTGGATGATTATTGATGATCTTGATTGGGCTGTACACCCAAGAGGAGGGAATCAGTTGGTGATCGTCCAGACGTACTTGGAGATCGATGGATATGCGAGGAATAAGGTTCCTCCGGTTTCGTTCAGACCCAGAACGAACTTGTAAATGGACTGTGTGTTTGACATTGGATTTTATTCTGTGTGATTGATTTCTATTAAATATATATCTATTTGGTGGCGGAGAATTTATTCTCTTGCTTAACGCCCTTCTCTGAGACGTACGAGCTTAAAGGTTATATATCGATAGATATCAATCGCATGGCATGAATTGCCTCTGTGGCATGCCTAAGTGGCAAATGATCAAGGCTTCTGTTGAAAAGCAAAGTCTTGTGGTTGATGATGAAAGCACGGCCTGTGTGGCATAGCTTTGTGTATAGCGTTAATTCGCGAGCCTCACACCTCGGTATGAGTCCAAAACGGGATAAGGACCCAAGGAGTGCACGACGTTTCTTTCTAGCTATGGGTGATGTCAGTGACCTACCAGCCCATACATTTATATACTTTTTACCTGTGTGGTTGTTGGATGCGAGGAGCCTCGGATATAGGTCCTATAGGATCGGGAAACGTGTGTTCAGGAATTGCCAATCCTCAAAAGTAAGAGAGGACCGGCCTCGGAGGATCCAAGGATCGCTGTGTGTGGTCCTGAGACATTTGCTAGAGTGGCTCGAACGGAGAGGAGCTTGCCCCTTGCCTCGACTCATGATGGAATCCAATTTCCAATTCGTGACATTTCGGTTTTATTTGTAGAGCCTAGTATGGCGACATAGTAGATGGTAGTTATGCCGTCTATGATTGATACTTATGATTGAAATTGTTTTGACACCATACACTTATAGTAATATCAAAATAATGTGTTTTTAAATGTATCAAGCATTCTTTGGCTATTATAAGGTAAAAACTCTATCCTCCGGCTTGCGTTGCATTGTGTGATGGGACTTGGGTCTTATAATAGCTTCATTTATCTTTATTTAGCATTGCGCTGTTTGTTTTATGCACTGGTATTCTTGGGAGGAAACCCGTTCCGTGTTATACGGCGTGGTCCCTTGATTTACCTAACTTTAAAAATAAAGATTAATAACTGTTTTAGTTCTCACACCAGTCACATGACTGACCTGGAGTTTATTGTTTTAACCTAAACTCTGGGTGCCCTTATTTTCGACACGGGCAGCTAGTAGTTTTGGTTTTGCAGATTTATATTCACAGGATCCTGGTTTATAGCTGAAGTGATATTCGGAAAGCTCTGTATCCGTGTATTTATTTCAGTTATGTTTTGAATTATTTTTCTGCTGCTATGTATTTAAATGTAATTTAAATCTCTAATATTTGTCAAATGTGTAATATTGATTCATACTCTGTAATATTCTTGTATTCTGATGGAATTGTTGTAGTAAGCAATGAAATGTTCTTCTGTTTGCGTTCCAATGTGTGTTGTTCTCAAAGCAATCAGTGCTTTCCTTCACGGGGAAGTTACGAGTTGCTACAGCGGGCCGCGTTTTGTTTTAGTTTGTGGAGGTAAAAGAAGCACGGTTTGTTTTGATTTGTGGTAATAGAATAAGGCACGGTTTGTTTTGGTTTGTGGACATAGAGAAAGCACCGTTGTTTTTAGTTTGTGGATTAAAAGAAAGCAGGGTTTTGCTTCGAACCGGTTTTATTTAGTTTAAATTACCCTGTGATTCTGAACTCCTATCTGAACCCACCAACTAACATTCTTAGGGTAATACTACCGTTCCGAACACACTGGAATGAGCTACGAAGTCTAATTTTATCATCTGAAGGAGATATTAATTTAAACCAATATCAATTAAATTTCAAAACAATTTATTCTTCGAAAATAAATTAATATTATTATTCTGATTCAAACAGATTTCGTATTGATTATTTGAACTGACTTTAATTCAGTTTTAAATTTGAATTTAATTTACTTCGTATTACGATAATTTAATCTATTCGATATTAAATCGAAATTGATTATTAAGAATTGATAACTTAATATAAATAATTCATTTATATTATCAACTAAATATTTAAATCCATATTAAATATTTAAAATAAATCGATAAGAAATCCGGGTCGTTACATTCTTCCCCCCTTAAAAGAATTTGGTCCCCGAAATTACTAAGGTAGGAAAAGTGCTACAAATCCATTACTTTTCAAAATCTCACTTATGTTGAAACTCAATATTTCATTCTTCTACAATTTCAGTCCTACCACAACTTTTGGTTCTTGTTTATATTACACCTCATTTATACTCACATTCATTCATTCTGAATGATTTATCACCAATTCATATTTCATTCATATTGGTTTAACACCAATTTATCCAAATTGATTCTTATCAATTTATTCACTTCAATTCATTTAACTTGCTTAAGTTAATTTTAAATTCCAGAATTCAAATTCTTGGGTTTTCATTTCAATTCCTTCAAAATCATATAAATATATACATATATTTTTATTTCCATTTCAAATTCAAAACATTTGAATTTTCCAAACTATTTGTTTTCTTCCAAACAAATTTCCATCAAAAACTTTCCTAAGGTTGCAATCCATCACTTAGAAACTCGAAAATTAACACTGATGAAGCTGCAGTCATCATTAGAATTATTTTCCAGCCACTGAAGTGAGTTCAGTGCTTTAACACTTTCAGAATCCATTCATAATGATTTTTATTCAAAAATCCTTTCAAAACAAAATTATATTATTTTTATATACTTTGAAAAATATTTTTCAACTTCCCAGGATTTTAAATTCTTAATTCTTGTTCTGAATCCAATTTCAGTTCATCACATTTGTATATTTCATTCATATACAATTTATATTTGGTTATATATAGCCATTCCAATTTTATAATCTTATTTGATTATAATCCTAATAATCAACACAACCAAATATAATAATTTCAGAAAATTATTATATTTCTATCAAAAATAGAATTCTTGGGTAAAATTATTTCATTTACCCACTTGAAAACAATATCATGTTCAATCTTCTGTTCAAGTATTTACAAACTCTTATCGACGTCATGGCGTCCCATGATTCGATCAGAATTCACAATTCACTCAACAGACTAGTCAACATAATATAAAACAGTTTTTATATCAAATAACAAATACGCTCTCTCGTATATATATACACTGAACTCATTCTAGGATACTACTGACCCTATCTCTAATGAGCACATCCCCACAAGGCCTAGGTATTTGCTCAACCTAAGCTCTGATACCACTGTAATGTCCCGCAAATCCGTAATATCAGAGTTGACTACATACATCATACATCCAACCCAAATATCACGAAAATACGAATCATTTTTTTTCTTTTTTTCTTTTCGGGTTCGTTTTCTTATCGAATTCTGTATATATCGATACATTGATTTCTAACTATCAAAATTTCTTAAAAATATTCTAACTCCTTAAATTCCCGGAAAAATTCGCCATAACCTCCTTTGTACCGGGAGCATCGGGAAAATCCCTAAACCGCCACACAGGCCTCTCCATTCAAAAAGAAAATCAAAAAGCCAAGCGGCTAGCCGATACGGCGCATAAAATCTCATATACGAATTAAATACATACCTTTTTGTCCAGCTTCTAATTATATCTCTTCTAACACTTCATTCCAAACCTGTCTAATGTATATCCATACATTTCTAATTCATTCCAACTCAATTCAATCGTTTATCTTAATTCATTAATTAATTCTTTTCCTGTTTTACTTTTATATTCGAACCTACATGTCCAAATATAATTCTAACTTGCTTACAAGTTAATTGAATTCCAATTTCAACTTACGTTTCATATCAAATTTTGAAATCTAAGTTTTCAAATCCTATTTACCTTTCAAATTTCAACTTCCATTAACCATTCCATTAACTAATTTCTAGTTAACTATTTTGCCTATTTCCCCCTTTCATTTGAATATAACATATCCAAATATAAGTTTAAATTATTTATCCACTAGTTGGATCCCATTTTCAATTCATCTTCCATATTCGATTTCGAATATCAATTTACAAGTTTAATCTACTTATTCAAAGTTGAACTAAATCTTAAACATTATTAACTAATTCTTCTTTTGCTTTAGTTAATTCTATTCAACAAATCGAAAATAAAATTTCCGTTTCAGAAATCATTTCATTTACCTCACTTGAGTTCATATTTATGTTATAACTCAATTCTGGATTTTTCTAATGGACATTCGGATTTTTATTTGCTTAAAAATCCTTATATTTTTATATATATAAACCATTAGGGTTTTTAAACGATTTTTGGCGCTGCTTTTCTAAAAATTTGATTTTGACATAACTCAAAATCTATCAGACGAAATCCAGATTTTTCTCTTCCATTAGAAAACTATTATTCAACTGGTCCCGACGATTCTTGTTTCAAGGGATTCCGATTTCAATCAAGTTCTATAAACTCAATTGAAGTTCGAAACGCCAATTTACGAACTATCGCGCGGCGAGTTCGTTTTAATTATATTTAATATATAAACGTTTTAAACTTCGTTTATATATCAATTCCAACTCCATTAATATATTTTAATATATTTCAAACCAATTTTCCCAATTTAACTCAATAAATTCTGATTATCTATAATCGCTGATTTTTCCTTGCTCGTTTATACATTTATTTATACTCGATTTGTTATTTTGAATCCCAATTCCTTTTATAAATAAATTACAAAATTCGATATAATCGAATTCCAATTATAACTCCTTTGGATTTTCTCAATTCAGTTTATATTCTATATCCCGGAATATAATCAATTATTCTATTTTCAACGTGTTTTCTAATTTCACTTTTCAAAATTCTTCCTTGATTTTAAACTTCTAAATTATCCAATGATAATTTATTTCAGTAGATTTATAACATCGTTTGTAAATCCATCTTTCTTGTTTTTTTATTAAAACAAGTTTTCCATTTCAAATCCTTTTTGAAATCCAACTCCTTTTAGATTCTGAATTCCAGAATAAAAACCCCTGTTTCCTTTTTAAAATGATTTCAACTTTCTATTTTCAAATTCTATTTTCAATTCTCTTTGAAATTTCTATATTCAAATTCTATTTTCAATTCTCTTTGAAATTTCTATATTCAAATTCTATTTGAATTTTCTATCTTCAAATTCCACTTGAATTTCTATTTGAATTTTCTATATTCAAATTCCACTTGAATTTCTATATTCAAATTCCATTCAAATTCAATTCAAATTTCTTTATATTCAAATTCAATTTTAGAAAAATAGGATTCCCTTTTTAAAACTGGAAATTTCCTTTCACGATATTTTTAAATATCAACATTTAGGCCCAGTGGTAATTAAACACACAAACATCCAATTGTTAATTTCAGGTTTTCTAACACATCATATATGACAGTATATATGCAAACAAATAAACAGATAATATATTTTTTAGGAATCCAGTTGGGTCCCTCCAACCTGTTTTCCTGCATCCACAGATGTTAGCCAACATAAATAATACCCATCCTGCTTCGAGGCAGGATATCGCGGTATGAAGGTCATCCACTAATATATATTTGTGGGGCGCATAGGGAAATCATCCGTTAATGATACAGCGGGCATCCGCTAATGAGACTGCGGGAACAATGCAATCACCAAACCAATATATATATAATAGTCAAGCCTAAATAACTATATATAATCAACACAAAAATATTTAAACGCATCCAAGCAACAATCAATTATTTTTGACAACTAAAAATAATTCTAATTAAATGGTGAGTGAGATTTACTCAGATTTTATTTGCAGCTCCGATACAAATTTTAATTTAAATCGAACTATGTTCGATTAAATTAAAATTCCAACACTGGTCCCGTCGATTCTAAAAATTCCCAATTCAATCCCGATTCGTAGCCAATATTCATACGAAGCAATAGCCACTCGTTTTACTGACATCTATTATCAAATGAATTTTATACGAGCGTTACGAGTTTTGAACAAATTATATTATCATCTAATTATTGAATTAAGATAAATTGCTTTATTTTAATTACCTTCTCACCACCTTGTTTACAGTCACTACCAGTCCAGTCCCCATATCGGCTTCCCTTCCTCACTACGCCTTCATCCCGTATCGAAGCTCATTGCCACCCAAAACAAACGTCCATCAGCCTCGCTGTCCAGACCCACCCTTCCAAACTGACATCCTTTTTCCATTACCGGCATTCCAATATCCCTTTCCAAAATTAATCACACCATCCCAGTACGTTCATCTGTTTACCGAACCCCAACTCAAGGATCGAGCTTCTCCAGTCTCTCCAATACCAGCTCCGTCCTCCTTTCAGTTAAACCCAACATCATGTTGAACGCCAGACCACCACTAACTCATTTTAATGCTCCACTACTCGAATCCCCTTTTTCTTGTAACGCGATACATCGAGCTTGGATCGACTTCAGAGATGAATGGGATTCCGATAAACGATTTCGATTTCCTAGCTCATTGATTAAATCGAGCTTTCCCAAAATTACGCCCCTTTTGATGACGACCGGAGTCCTTCCCGTTTGCGATTTTCGACTCTGACTCCCATCATGGATTCGCGATGTTTTTTCCCTGCACGCATCCTCCTTGCTCGCGATTTGGATTTTAAAGTTAATAAGGAAGTTGCCATTATTTAGTTGTTGAAGCTTTGATTTTGCCTGAGAATGAATTTGAAGAAGGAAGTGGCCATTGCGATTTATAAAGAAGGATTCACGGTTGAGAGGGAGATAAGAGGGCCACGTTTTGTTTTAGTTTATGGAGGTAAAAGAAGCACGGTTTGTTTTGATTTGTGGTAATAGAAGAAGGCACGGTTTGTTTTGGTTTGTGGACATAGAGAAAGCACCGTTGTTTTTAGTTTGTGGATATAAAGAAAGCAGGGTTTTGTTTTGAACCGGTTTTATTTAATTTAAATTACCCTGTGATTCTGAACTCCTATCTGAACCCACCAACTGACATTCTTAGGGTAATACAACCATTCCGAACACACTGGAATGAGCTACGAAGTCTAATTTTATCATCTGAAGGAGATATTAATTTAAACCAATATCAATTAAATTTCAAAACAATTTATTCTTTGAAAATAAATTAAAATTATTTTTCTGATTCAAACAGAATTTCGTATTGATTATTTGAACTGACTTTAATTCAGTTTTAAATTTGAATTTAATTTACTTTGTATTACAATAATTTAATCTATTCGATATTAAATCGAAATTGATTATTAAGAATTGATAACTTAATATAGATAATTCATTTATATTATCAACTAAATATTTAAATCCATATTAAATATTTAAAATAAATCGATAAGAAATCCGGGTCGTTACATAAACCATACCTGAACCTGGACCTGCAACCAAAGAGTTAGCACAACAAGATGTACAATACTCTAAGGCGACACTAACATATGGTGTAAAGATATAGAGGTGGGGGTGTGCATGTCATAGTGATGTCAAACAATCAAGCATGGCAACCATCCTCACATCTCTCACTCAGTGCGTAAAGCATACGATATCCACCACTATGATCACCCAAATCCTTGCTATGATCACTCTACCCCATGGAGCCATGGCGACTCCACTGCATTGATCCATAGCCACTAGTCCTTTCTATGTCCACTCTGCCCCATGAAGCCATGATGACTTCACTGCACTAGCTCATAGCTATGCTACGACCACTCTGCCCCATGGAGTAATAACTACCTCACTGCACTGATCTGTAGCCTAACATTCGTCTCTCGGTGGTGAATCAAAGCTATGGACATCGACAACTTCTTAGCACACGTCCCACAGCAAAATCCAACTCATTAAGTTAACTCGTTGGTTCCCATCTGGATCCTGAGTCACAACTTCTCATTTGGACTACCTTTGCATCTCGGGTTTTGTCTTCTCCGGATCAGTTCGGTCCTTTTTCTTCACTTCGCTTCGGATCGGACTCCCTAAAGTGGCTCGGTTCGGATACTCCTCCCTTAGCATTGGGTCGGTCATGACAGTCCACTCATGGTGCATTGATTCGGTCGCACGCTCCGGTTCGGGTCATGATCCCCAAACAGTTCGTGGGTGTACTCTGGTTTGTGACTCCAACTCGACTCGGTTCGGAGGAGGCGGCTCGTGATGCATCTCCAATGGTTCGGGTTCCCATCGGTTCGAGGCAAGTGGTTCAGAGGCAGACGGTTCGGGTCGGGGAACATCTGACGCGAGCGGGACGGAGAACTTCAGACGTAAGTGGATCGGCTTGTGAGCTCCCAGAGGTCGGTTCGTATCATCTTTGTGAATCACGAACGGTTCGGTTCGGAGAGGAGGGACGATCTGATCCAGTTCCTGCACAATTTCCTGCAACTCTTCCAACGACTGTTTTACGCCATACGACGGCGTTTTCGACCATTCTAACTTTTCTAATCAACCACGAAGCATACCATACAGTCATAGCAACATGTATAATCAACCATAAACACCAAAACAACAATATGATATGTTAAAATGGATCAAACATACCCAAAACCCATATTTTCCCCCTTAATCCCCCTTAATCATGTTTAAGCATACAATTAGCAAAACTTATCCAAATTACCCAAATTTCTCTCAGAGCCCTAAAATAATATTTTAGAATTTTCCAAAAAATTTTGAGTTATAATTTCGCTAATTATCACTAATCACCCCTAATTAGCCGTAATTAGTGAAAAATAATGCAAATCACTCACCTTAGCCACAAATAAAACTTAGATCTGAAAGTACCTCTGATTTGGGGTGTTTTCCTATTCAACACATCAGCTCCAACTCTGATTTGGTGTTGATTTGCCTTGATTTGATGTAGATCGTCTTAATTAGTGATTAGAAGGTGATTTGGGATGATTTTAGAAGGTGGAGGTCGTGGCTAGGGTTAGAGAAATGTTTTAGGCGCTTGAGAAAATGAAAATAGATCGTTTCCTAACTGATTTCAGCCTCCCCATAACCCTAATCCCGAAATGAGTTATAGGCCTAGCTGCTAATCACCCTAATTAGGCCCCATTAAGCTGTTTTTCACCTTCTAAACCTTGTTTCATCCATATCTCCCAAACGGTGAGTCCGTTTAGCTAATGTGACCACTCTATAGAAAGGTGAACCATCATCCGGATCTAATGGAAGTGGTTTTAGGTCAAAGCTCCTTACCAGTCAAAAGTTATGGGCAAAACAAGATTTTCCAAGGGCAAAACAGTCATTTAAAAATCGACAAAAATCGTGAACTTTGAAAATGACCCCAATAGTCGTTCTCCAAAGTTATACGACCATACGACTTCGTATGAAAACGAAATAAATATTCTACGGTCCTCCGATGCGTAGAATGCGGGTCATTATGCTCTCCCCCCTTAAGAAATTTTGTCCCCGAAATTCCTTAACCAAAACATACAAAGGATCCCGCATTCCTATCAATCATTTACAACAATCAAACATACATAATAACATAACAGGCCTATCCTAGCATGCGGTCTACTAACGTGGGAAGAAACTATCACTATTAAAATCGTACTAGGAAAAGAGTTCTGGATACGTCTCCCTAATGCTTTCCTCTGTCTCCCAAGTATGCAGTCATTCTCATCCTCGCCCCACTGAACCTTAACTAGATTCACCGCTTTCCTTCGAAGTTTCTTCATATCGTGCTCGACAATACGAATCAGCTAGTGGTTCCTAACCGCCTCGGGTTCTACTTCAATATCATCCAACTGATCAGGTGAAATAGCCACATCGGGGTCGTGCACGAATTTCCTTAATTGGGAAACATGAAATACGTTATGAACTCCCGCCATTTTGTCCAGCAACTTTACTTTATATGCCAAATTCCCAACTTGCCCGAGAACTGGGAATGGACCAACAAATCTTGGTGCTAACTTGCCTTTCTTACCAAATCGAATCACGCTCTTTAACAGAGAAATTTTGACAAATACCAAGTCGCCAATGGAGAATTTCAGATCTCGTCTCCTCTTATCAGCATAACTCTTCTACCTATCTTGGGCAGCCTTCATTCGTTGTCGGATAACCTTGATCTTTTCTGAGGTTTCTCTTATTACATCTTCTCCAAGCACAAATTTCTCACTGGTTTCTAACCAACATAATGGTGAGTTGCACGGTCTTCCATACAAAGCTTTAAATGGAGCCATACCAATACTGTACTGATAACTATTATTATATGTGAATTCAACCATATGCAAACGGTCATCCCATGATCCTCCAAAATCCCATGTACAAGCTCTCAAGAGATCCTCTAATATACGATTCACCCTCTCGGTCTGACCATCGGTTTGGGGATGATACGCGGTACTGAGATGTAATTCTGATCCTAACGCCTCTTGTAAGCTCTTCCAAAATCCACTAGTAAACAACGGATCTCGGTCGCTCACAATGCCTTTGGGTATTCCATGAAATCTCACTACCCGCTTCATATACAGTTCTTCTAACTCAGCTGTTGTTCTATTCGACTTGACGAGTATAAACCTTGCACTCTTGGTCAATCGGTTCACAATCACCCAAATGCTATCATGGCCGATCTAGTCCTTGGTAACCCATCAATGAAATCCATTGAGACTTGTTCCCATTTCCATTCGGGGATTTCTGATGGTTGCAATAAACCACTGGGTTTCTTTTGCTCAGCTTTAACTAAATGGCAATTCATGCACTTGGATATAAACTTCCCAACGTCTCTTTACATCCCTTTCCAGTAGTAGGTCTGCTTCATGTCTCGATACATTTTGTTACCATCGGGATGTATAGTCAATTTTGAGTGATGACATTCTATAAGCACTTCATCTCTCAATCCATTGACATTGGGTACAACTATTCTCCCTTTCTTTCTAAGCCATCCATCTCGATCAAGCCCATACTTGTTCATCTCCTCGTCGATACCCATCTCTAACTTGGAGATGATTTCCAATAGGTTAGGATCGTCCTACTGACTGGAACCAATCCGCTCAATCAAAGTAGGTCTGATTTTCAAACTTGCTAACATTTCTGGATCCAATTCGCACTTTGGTCTGAAATCGTACCCTGCGATATACTTCAGTTGCTTCCACTCAAGAAACACAGCCCCTAAACTGGCACGTCTCCTACTCAGTGCATCAGCTACCGCATTGCCCTTTCCTGGTGTATATGCGATATCGAAATCATAGGAAGCTAAGAATTCTAACCATCTCTACTGTCGGAGATTTAGATCCTTCTGGGAGAAAAGGTACTTTAACGATTTATGATCAGTAAACAACTTGAATCTTTCTCCCAAGAGATAATGTCTCCACATCTTCAATGCGAATACGATCGCTGCCAATTCCAAATCATGGGTAGGATATCCTTTCTCATGCGGTTTCAGTTGCCGACTAGCATAAGCTACAACCCTACCTCCTTGCATCAATACAACACCTAGCCCGGTACCACATGCATCTGTATATATTGTCATCTCTTCATTCCCCTTAGGAATGACTAACACTGGTGCACATGTCAACTTTTCCTTTAGACTCTTGAATGCATTCTCGCACTTTTCGTCCCAGACGAAAGCTTGATTCTTCTTGGTCAACTGAGTCAACAGTATTGCTATCTTGGAGAAGTATTTGATAAACTTACGATAATATCCAGCTAATCCCAAGAAACTTCTTACGTCTGTTGCATTCTTGGGCGTAGACTAATCTTGTACCGTAGCCACCTTCGTAGGATCCACGACAATACCATTCTCTGAAAAAACATGGCCCAAGAATCTCACTTCCCTCCTCCATAAGTGACACTTAGATAACTTTGCTTTCAATTGGTGTTTTCTCAACACCTCCATCACTATCCTCAAATGTTCCTTGTGTTCTTCTTCTGTCCTTGAAAAAACCAAGAAATCGTCTACGAACACAAGAACAAACTTATTCAATTGATCTCTGAATATCCTATTCATAAGATCTACAAAATATAGTGGTGCATTGGTCAACCTGAACGGCATGACCAACCACTCATAGAATCCAGACGGCGTCCGAAAGGTCGTTTTAGCTATACTCTCAGCTTTCACCCTAAGCTGATGAAAACCTGTCACGAGATCTAACTGGGAGAACACTCTCGCGCCACTCAACTGATCAAACAAATCATCTATCCGCGGTAGAGGATACTTATTCTTCCTCGTCACCTTATTCAACTCGCGGTAGTCCACACACAATCGAAGGGAACCATCTGCCTTGGTAGAAAACACAACTGGTGCTCCCCACTCAGAAACACTTTTTCTGATAAATCCCTTCTTCAAAAGATCGCTCACTTGCACCCGAGCTCTCACTGCTCCCTTGGTGCCATACAACGAAGTGGCATCACTATAGGTCTGGCATCTTTCACTAAATCAATCCGAAACTCAATCTCTCGACGAGGTGGAAGTCCGGTCACTTCCTCGAAGACGTCCGGATACGGGCCAGCCACGGGCACATCTGACAACTCATCATGCGGGATGTCGAGGGAATTTAGAAAACTAGCCATTACCCAATCACTAGGCAGACCACCAAACACCACCCTCCGCCCATCATCCACTCTAATTCTCACCAAAAAGTCCTCAAAGTCTACCACTACCCCATACCTTTGGAGCCAATCGACTCCCAAAATAATGCCAAACCCAGTAAATCCCAAAACAAAGCAATCACAAACAAGCATACATCCATGACTCGACAAGACCACATTACGACAAATCATACAAAGGCTAGTCGAACCGCCAATCGGGTTTGCCACCACTAAAGGTCTATCGACTATCTCGGGTTCCAATTCCAACCCATCGACCAGGTCATTAGATATGAAGGAATGGGAAGCTCCGGTATCAAACAATACTCGAACAGGAAAATCATAAACAGAAAGCATACCTTGAATGACAGCATTCTTTCCTTTCTCCGCCACAGTTGGGGCATTCGACGAAGAAGGAACAGCATTGATAGCATATGCTTTCACAATCTGCTTTTCTTTAGGGGGTTGTGGACATTTATCTTTGTGATGTCCCACTTGGCCGCAGTTAAAATACTTCTTGTCCGTTGGCTTTGCTTGACATTCTTTAGCATAATGGCCCTTCTTGCCACACCTAAAGCACTCAACATCTTTCTTACTCTACTTCTGACCATCCTTAGTTTGGTTCTTCTTCCTCTTATTCTGAGAATTATTCTTGCCTCCACCGCTTGCTTGCGGCTTTGGCCCCTCTGCAGATGCAACAACGACTTCAGTCTTGGGCTTAGGATAAAGGCTCTCTGACCTCAATGCTTTCCCAATAATCGATTCAAAAGTCTCATCAATATGATTTATAAGCCTTTCTCCCAAGTACTGATCTAAAACAGTTATGAACTTCTCATTCTTCTTCTCGAGAGTGTCAACAAGGGATAATCCATACTTCGATAAAGTATCGAACTCAGCAATGTAGTCTGAGACTGCCCTACCATTCTGCTTAAGCTCTAGAAATTTCCTAAACAATTCTTATTTCTGAGCAGCTACGATAAACTTATCATTGAATCGGCCCTTAAACTGATCCCAATTAACTTGATCCTCAGGGGTAGCTGCCTTAATAGCATTCCACCAATTCATAGCCCGTCCTTGCAGCTGACGGGATGCTAGCTTCCTCGTTATTGCATCATCGATCCCTAAGTCTTTGAAGATGCGCTCACAACTATCAAGCCAATCCTGAACTTCTGTAGCCGATTCCATTCCGTGGAACGACTTCCCACTAAGACTAGTGTAGTCCTTACAGAGCTTGGCGAAATCGACCCTAGGCGCCTGCACCGCTGCACCACTACCATTAGCAGCATTAGGAACTGCTCCTTGCACATCTCTAAGCATCTCTCTCATGAAATCAGTGAACATCATCCTCATATCAGGAGCATTCCCATTATTAGCTCCTCTACCAGTACCCCTCATATGTCGGCTCATCGTTCAATCTGTAAGGAGAAAATGATTAATCATCTCTTCAGTGGTGCCAGTGCAGTGCGACTCCATCCTTAAATATACTAATAGTATGTATATATATATATATATATATATATATATATTGAAAAACAAAATATCACAAATACGCGCTCTCACATACGTACTATCTCTTCCTGGTGTCTTTCCCTAGGTTAACTACACAACCTAGAGCGCTGATACCAAGTGTGATGGCCCGCACCACACCAGCCGACATTTCCAATGAAAGTGCGTCATGCCAATGCCCGACTAGTATGGGACGATCGCCAAAGAAAGGAAAAGAAAGGAAAAGAAAGGAATTTGAACTAGCAAGGAACCTGTAGTATATCTCATAGCGCATGGAACAAAACATAATAATAACATAACTTTGACATAAAGCAGGTGAGACGGTGCATAAGTTGAAAACTAAATCATCATAGCAGCGAAAAATCCAAAATACTGCTTATGTTCCACATCATCATTATTACAACTTTTTAGAAACTGTCTCCGAAGAAAAATAAGAAAGGTACACTACTAATGCCCAAAGAAGTGACCAGCAGCGACACAGGGAGATTATATATATATATATATCATACGTAGAAGCCTCCTGCTCGTCTCCGGTACAGCTACTTGTGCATAATCACCTGACCTGTCTATAGTCTGCCCATTTAAGAGCACCCAGAGTAATGAGAAGAGACATAAAACTCTGGGTCAGACAAAAGTCTGGTATGAGCGATAAGCAGCAAAACAGAACAATAACAGGTATACTAAACCATACCTGAACCTGGACCTGCAACCAAAGAGTTAGCACAACAAGATGTACAATACTCTAAGGTGACACTAACATATGGTGTAAAGATATGGGGGTGGGGGTGTGCATGTCATAGTGATGTCAAACAATCAAGCATAGCAACCATCCTCACATCTCTCACTCAGTGTGTAAAGCATACGATATCCACCGCTTTGATTACCCAAATCCTTGCTATGATCACTCTGCCCCATGGGCCATGGCGACTCCACTGCACTGATCCATAGCCACTAGTCGTTGCTATGTCCACTCTGCCCCATGAAGCCATGACGACTTACTGCACTGGCTCATAGCCATGCCACGATCACTCTGCCCCATGGAGTAATAACTACCCCACTACACTGATCCATATCCTAACATTCGTCTCTCCGTGGTGAATCAAAGCTACGGACGTCGACAACTCCTTTGCACACGTCCCGCAGCAAAGTCCAACTCATGAAGTTAACTCGTTGGTTCCCATCTGCATCCTGAGTCACAACTTCTCATTTGGACTACCTTTGCATCTCGGGTTTTGTCTTCTCCGGATCGATTCGGTCCTTTTTCTTCACTTTGCTTCAGATCAGACTCCCTGAAGTGGCTCGGTTCGGTACTCCTCCCTAAGCATCGGGTAGGTCATGACAGTCCACTCGTGGTGCATTGGTTCGGTCGCGCGCTCCGGTTCGGGTCGTGATCTCCATACAGTTCGTGGGTGTACTCTGTTTTGTGACTCCAACTCGACTCGGTTCGGAGGAGGCGGCTCGTGATGCATCTCCAACGGTTCGGGTCCCCACCGGTTCGAGGCAAGTGGTTCGGAGGCAGACGGTTCAGGTCGGGGAACTTCTGACGCGAGCTGGTCGGAGAACTTCAGATGTAAGTGGATCGTCTTGTGAGATCCTGGAGGTCGATTCATATCATCTTTGTGAATCACGAACGGTTCGGTTCGGAGAGGGGGGAGGGGCGATCCGATCCGGTTCCTGCACAATTTCCTACAACTCTTCCAGCGACTATTTTACGCCATACGACGGCATTTTCGACCATTCTAACTTTTCTAGTCAATCACAAAGCATACAATACAGTCATAGCAACATGTATAATCAACCACAAACACCAAAACAACAATATGATATGTTAAAATGGATCAAACATACCCAAAACCCATATTTTTCCCCTTAATCCCTCTTAATCATGTTTAAGCATACAATTAGCAAAACTTATCCAAATTAGCCCAAATTTCTAACAGAGCCCTAAAATAATATTTTAGAATTTTACAAATTTTTCCAGATTTTTCTGAGTTATAATTTCGCTAAATATCACTATTCACCCCTAATTGGCCATAATTAGTGAAAAACAATGCAAATCACTCACCTTAGCCACAAATAAAACTTAGATCTGAAACTATATCTGATTTTATGTGTTTTCCTATGCAACATAGCAACTCAAACTCTAATTTGGTGTTGATTTTCCTTGATTTGATGTAGATCTTCTTAATTTGCGATTAGAAGGTGATTTGGGATGATTTTAGAAGGTGAAGGTCATTGCTAGGGTTAGAGAAATGTTTTAGGCGGTTGAGAAAATGAAAATAGATCACTCCTAACTAATTTCAGTCTCGCCATAACCCTAGTCCCAAAATGGGTTATGGGCCTAGCTGCTAATCACCCTAATTGGGCCCGGTTAAGCTGTTTTTCACCTTCTAAACCTTGTTTCAACCATATCTCCCAAACGGCGAGTCCATTTGGCTAATGTGACCACTCTACGGAAAGGTAAACCATCATCTGGATTTAATGGAAGTGATTTTAGGTCAAAACTCCTTACCAATCAAAAGTTACAGGCAAAACAAGATTCGCTAGGGGCAAAACGGTCATTTAAAAATCATGAACATTGGAAATGACCCCAATAGTCGTTCCCCAAAGTTATACGACCATACGACTTCGTATGAAAATGAAATAAATATTCTACGATCCTCTGATGCATAGAATGCATGTCGTTACATATTTATTTATTAGTTGACTGTTGTATATTTACATACCAGGCCTCTCACATTAAGTTGACTACGTGTGGATGCTGGCTATGCCGGTCAGTTTTGGGCAGGCTTCTGCCACAAGTGAACTTAACCTTGTGCCTTAGTACAATTATATTTATGCATTGGACCCCTCACATATACTATCTGTGGTCGCTGGAATTGTCGGTTGGTTCCGGGCAAGCTTACACCACAAGTTGAGTTTAACCTCGTGTCTAAATGCAATTATAATTTAAATTATATAATTGAGGTCCACAACAGTTATCCTATTTGATTTTAGGAATTGTAACGATTTTCCTATTCACATTTATTTTCCCAAATCAATATTGGTTACAATGGTTATTCCCTTATTTGCAATCTCATTTATGGAAATTAATTATATTTATTGCTACAAATGGTCAACATAAATGTATTAATTCAAATTGGATTATATTTACATATAATTCCATAATTGAACCTTATCCAACATTCCATAAAATTTACCTTTCACAGTTTTCTGCTGATTTGGACGGATAATAAGTATATATTCATTTTTATGTTTTCGTGCAGTTAACGCAGTTATTAATGTTTATTTATTATTTTGCAGTACTTATTTTTAAAATGATTTGGTCTAATCAATTAACCAAATGTTCCCTTTTTATATTCAATCTTGACAAAAAGGTTTCAAGTCTCACTAGGACCATTAACCAAAATCACTGTAAATCATGCCTATTTTGTAGAATTGACATATTTCCAAATCACAAGAAATACATGTACTATATTTTTATTTTGGAATAGTCAATGCAAATTACATATAAAACATGTATTTGTTTTTATATGTAACTTTGCACCAATTTTCCCTTTTTAGTTCTTTTTGTCATACCTCTTGTGATTCTAAAATAATGCCTCTTTATTTAAAAATGAGAAACATAACATAATTTGCAATGCTTAAGCCAAAACCCAACAATATTGAATGTAAACAAGGAATATTTCTTTTATTCTTACAATTACATAATACACAATTCATCTTTTTACCCAAATTCACATATTTCAGCATTGAACTAAAGATCTGGAACATAACTACCACAAATTTAGGTTTAGTGGACTGATTTCTAGATCCACAGTGTTATGTGGCATATACAACATATTTCATAATTCATGAAATAACTTGTAGGAATATGTGGGAATATATATAAAAATCCTACAATCATGTTTATACATAATCACAACTTTACCAATTTCAAACATATTCATAATCAGATCTGATGGTTATCACAATTTACAATTATTTAAATAACATATATGATAGGCATAAAACATAGATTGGATTCAAACGAAAGAGAAAAATTATTATATCTATATTAGTAAATTTCCCACTCACCTTATAGCTTCCAATTTCTGAATTTTGAACCTTTTTAGGCTTACAATCCACAAATTCTTATAAATCTACAGTTTATCTAGAAGGGGAAATTCTAGATCTATAGAAATGTAAGAAAAAGGGAAAAGAGCGAAGAAACCTATCACTGAGCACCCTATTCCATTGAATTTCCTAATTCCATATGAATTTGATTTGATTTGGTGTGTGTGTGTGTGTATATATATGAATATATTTTATTTAGAAATTAGGTTAGAAGAGGAAGAAAAATGGCAGAGCTCCGCTGCCTTCATAGATTCGAATGGAAAAAGAGTGAGGGTTTACCCCTTAGGGGTGGAAATGGCCTAGAACCGTCGGATTAGTTTTAAGCTATATCCGTCCATCCGTTATAATAATATAATAAAACAACACACCAAAACTTAGCCATCACTGGGTAGTTTGATGCCCAATAGTTCGACATGGGCGGTCGATCGTCGGTCAACCCCCATGTCGAGCTCTTGGGCATCAAACTGTCCAGGTAGGCTGGGTTATATTATTAAATGTTTGGTTAATTTATTTTCCGTCCATATTCATATTTCGTCCATAATTATTTAATATGGACGCCGTTCGCAAAACTCCAAACATGAAAGTTGATCAGAATTCTGAGACGAACACAATGGTTAAAGTCTCATGGCCAAATTCCATTGTTTGCAGAAATTCCTATTTTTGAAGTACTAATAAAAAAATTATATCGCCAAAATTTCGGGTTGTTACAAAAGGAGAAAATGATTCGCTCAAAGAGCAAGTAGCCTAAGAAGTACTTAGCCATATTACCAGAGAAATCCTTAACTCGGTCCAACCGTTTTGCTTCGATCGGTGAAGTGAAATTCAGGAGTAGTAAGGACGTCTTCTTCGTCTTTCTTGTTTTGTTCGTACTCTTCATACATTCTTGCCATAGTTTCATCATTGATTTCCCAATCACCCATTTGAAAATAGAAGAAATGTTTGTATATAGAAATGAAGTTAAAAGAATGGATGAATATCCAATTTGAACCAGCTGATATTTGTATGCGTTTTTTGTAATAACCCGCTTAGACTTTCTAAAAGATATTCCTTATCCATATGGCTACAGTTAAAGCTATAAAATTATAATGGCATGCAATAGTATTGTAGAGGGCGTTGCGATGGGATGAGACAGTGAGCGTGACGGTATCCTGTAGCATGGCATGCATTATGATAAGAACGTGACAGTTTTAGGACAGACATTATGATGGGATGAGACAATACCATGGAAGGCATTATGATGGCTCTTTATACTTGGCTGGTAACAATATTTGTTCATATTATTGACTTTTAAATCCAACTTCTTTTAGTAGAAAGTAAAGTCTTTAAGCAAAATGATAACTCGATTGACAAATAAGAACCTCATGCATAGTACACTGATAAGATCACCTAGAAAGTAATATTACAACACAAATAAACTACATGTTGCATTGAAGTTGTGGTTCTTTTATAACATTCCTAAGACGCCTTATCTCTAGCTCCAACTCATTTGCGTATGCTATGCCCCTTGCACATTGACAATCGATAACCCATTCGGAATATGTGCAACCATTAGGCTATAATGGAAAAGATTGGATTCTACGTCTAATATTTTCTCTATCAGCCTTGACAACAACCTGTACCGCGTACCCATAGTGGCAATATATTGGATATTAGTCAACCTCTTGTACATATAAAGAAACAATTGCAGCACGGTTCAGCTCTTGTTCGTACTACGGTTGAGCAAATTCTGTCATTTATTGAATCAGTGGTTGAGCAACCCTTCATTTGTACAAAGGATTTACGGAATCTTAAAGTCGTAGTTGATCAAGATTTGGGAACTCATGACGAACATCTTCATAGTGTTGCTAATCGTACTTGATATTCCAATATGGATCAGTATGGGGGCTATAAGATGGTGCTTCCGCTGGCCACTAATTAGAATCAACAGATGATGGCCATGAACGCATTCTTGGTAGTATTCTAAGGAGTTATAAAGTTCGAGATAAACTGACTAAAGAAATATATGGTAGCAGCATTTCGCTATAGCTTATATTTATATATGCAAAGTTGTGCATTTGTTACGAGGCAACTATAGTATGTGGAATACTGTAGGCAGGTCGAAATAAAACATAAACTAGTACAGGACGACCCTATTGATTTAACTCATTTACTTTAGAACACACATGGGATACTGCTTGATCGACCAGTCACTCGAATACATTCAAAATTAAAAAATATTTATGAATTTGGTGATTTAACTCAATATTTTAAGTTCTAGGTTAAAATGACATTTAAATTATTAAAAATCCTTTTATTTTATTTAATAAATCTTTATGGTTTATTAGTGATTCCATAGTGATTTTAAAAAAAAGTTTGGACATAATTTGTAATCTACAAAGTGAAATCTCGAATTTTCTCTTCTAATAGAAAATTACAATCCAATAGACCCGACGATTCTTTTTCTAAATAACTTCAACTTATATTGGATTCTGTATTTTGAGTTAAAGTTCAAAATGTAAAACTACAAACTACCACGACGCTGTGAGCTCGTTTTTAATTAAATTTAATTTATACATTCAAACTTGTTTAATAAAAGAATTCCTAATTCTAATTCAAATATGACCTTAGTTAAATCCTATTATATAGTCCAATTTATACTGTATTGCAAAATCAATTTATTTCGACCGTTTCAAAATTAAATTCAACTGAAACGTAATCCTAACCATTAATGTGAAATATTATATATTAACTTTATATGCTGGACAAACCAAAACCATCAACCGGTAGGGGACGGACCTACTGCTTTAATTCATTCACTTCAGAATGTGGATGGGAGAAGTGCTTGATTTGACAGTCATTGAGCAGCATTGTCTTCTTTCCTTAACAATAATAGTTGGTGCCAGCAAATGCCAACAAACGCACTTGGGTATATGACACGATTTGACCGAACACTGAACACTTTGTGTGACAACCCGGATTCCGACAGACCAAATTTTTTTCTTTCAAAAATCCAATCTATCGAAACCCGAGTTGGGTGCTCTGGTATCCTGCGGAAAAAGACAGAGATAAAGAAACATGTCAGAACTCGTAAAGCATCTCACAGCGGAAGAAAATAAAGTATAATATTCAAATATTGCTTTACCTCATTAATAATACTGCTAAACCAGTATCCAAAGCTATACCATCTCTGTCATGAACCTAACCTGGAAGTATGTAATGAGGAGGGGGTCAGAACATAAGTTCTGTGTGAGTGGACTTAGAATAAACTTCTGTATAATCCTACGTATACCGTTCAGTTACATTTTCTTGGTTATTAGGTTGTTAACAATGTTAGCTCTTTAAGCTATACTCATGTCCCACTAGTAGGTTAACCTAATACAACATATATGTAGGTACCCCCAACTCGTCAAATCCTTTCCATATATATATACATTCCCTTGCCGTATGTCGTACGGGCTTCATCATGTAAATCTATACTACTTTAGTGTAGTGCCACCATTATCGAAATCGTTTGGACTGCCACACTCGATCTTGCTAGATTCCGTGTATCATCTAGATCTAATCTAAGGTTTATTATCGAGCGCTTCCTAGATTCAACCAGAGTTTACGCTACCCAGGACCACTGGGGTTTATGCTACCTATTGAACGCTTCTCGGATTCAGGGTTTACGCGACCTAGGTCCAACTAGGGATTATGGTACCCACCGAACGATGCCCCCTAGTCTAGGACACTCTACCCAGAGCGATATATGTTCCTAGACTTTCCCCACGTACGTGTCGTGAATCGTTATCGGTGTCTAGTTGCACATGTCCTCTATATGTGCAGCCCGAGTCTCGTGGCAGGGCTAATCAAGAAACGTGGAACTCGGTCGGAAACTTTAACTTATCTGCCGATGCAGATGCTAAGGTCTGTTTTTATCTGTGTGTGGCTATGATCCCACTTGACCCCTCCCTCAACTAATGAAAGGCACCCAAGAAAATCAAGAATGAGAACTATTAGCAGGCCCCCTATGCCCCCACAAACCTATTTGCCAAACCTCACCCATAACTAGATAGCAAGTATATTGTCTGTTGGAGTTCTCCGCCTTTCCGCTTTACGTACTCAATTGACTCAAGATGGTAGGAAGACAACGACGTGCTATCACAAGGCTAAACAAGATATCACCGCCTCACGCTGACCCATCCTAGTCTTTAGGTTGCTTATATTGCAACCAAGGCATACTCTTGGCTCTTATAACGCAGACCTTAACCTCTGTGAGCCCAGGAGGATAATCTGCAACCTCACAGAGGGATACCAAAAGTACCCTCATGTCCCCTCGAAGCCGCGTGCTTCGTAACCCAGTTCGTTGGAGCCTTCTTCATGATCAGATGGACATTCGCTCCTCCTCGTGTTCTACTTGGCTTTCTTGACTAAGGTTTACTACTTAATTCTCTTAACTAAGGTTTACTACTTAGTTCACTTAATCGTTCGTTTTCTTAACTAAGGTTTACAAATTAGTCCTCTTAAATAAGGTTTACTACTTAGTTCTTTTTCTTGTTACTTACTTAGTTCTCTTAAATAAGGTTTATTACTTGGTTCTCTTAACCAAGGTTTGATACTTAGTTTCTGTTACTTAGTTCTCTTCAACTAAGGTTTGTTACTTAGTTCCTTTTAACTAAGGTTTACCAATGAATTCAAGCATGACTTAAGTTCTCTTTATCAAATGATAGTGTATGGGTGTTTTCCAACATTTCCAGCTTAGATTAACTTATTTCATGGTATAAGTCATCCCACCCTTCGAGTCTTGTATTATGTCTTAAGTCATATTCATTTGTTATCCCTAGGATAAGTTTATCTATTATTTAATATTATCATTCCCCACTTTTCCTTGCTTTGATACTGTTATATTGGTTAAGTTTTCCCATGTGTTCAAGTTGACTTAACCCCCAAGCACGTATTCAATTCAACCCACGCGTCATGTCAAATTGGTTAAGTGTTATTTATCAGTTCATGACTTAACTTACCCATATATCATGTCAAATTGGTTAAGTGCTATCTCATCTTCCTTATCGTTTCCTATAACTTATCTTGTCCCATAAGTTATAATTTCCACCTATTATCCTTTCTTTCCTTATTCAAGTTTATTCATAATAGGTTATTTACCATTCCCCATTTCTTGTCATTAATTTTAGATTTGACTTAACCTTTTCGTTTACTTAACCCGTTACTTAAACTTTACCCAATTCAATTAATTTATGATACCGTTACGGGTCCCATTTGGTTAACTATATCTAAATTTTTGTTTCACATGTCACCCGTGTCCCACTTAACCCTCTTTATTATAGTTTCCGTGTCTTACACATGTCTTACTACGGTTAAGTCTATCTTAGTCATGTTTTGCATGTCATTTATATCACCCACTTAACCCTCTAACCATACCCATGTCACCCACATGTCTTATTATGGTTAGTATTTCTTAATTTATTTATTATGCCGTAACGATGTATGACCTCTCACATGAGACGTCCGTTCGTGGCTGCTGGATTTGTCGGGTGGTTTCAGGTAGACTTATACCACAATGCGCCTAACCTCATGTCATATACTGTTATGCCTCTAGTTCTTGCCATTGACCTCTTACATTAGACATCCGCTTGTGGTTGATGGATTTGCTGGGCGGTTCCGGACAGTCTTACACCACAAACGCGCCTAACCTCGTGTCATAGGCGTTCATTAACAATCGTCTTTCACCCAAACCCCAAATTCATGTCATGTGTTCCAAATTCAACTTAATTACAATTCATGTCTATTTTAGGTGTCATAGGCCAATTATAAATTTGCAAGCATGTTCATGTTCATAATCCCGTTAATAGGCTATACCTATTATTCTAATTTCCGAATCACATTCCATATTCATTAATTCCAATTAAATTTACACAATTTCATGTTAACATCATAAGTCAGAATTCATAATTATGCGCTATTCACCATGGATTCATGTTCCCAAATCATACCCAAAGATTCATTATGAATTACGCCCCAAAATTATTAATTCAAACTTTACTTCATTGAATAATCCTCATATACAATTTGCCAATTTTCCCAATATTTGCAATAATAATTGTTACGCCCCAATGCCAAATTACAGATTATATTCCTCGATTGCATAAAATAAATTATGCCCAATATTTGCAACAACAATTGTTATGCCACAAACCCCAAATTACAGATTATATTTCTCGATTGCGTAAAATAGATTATGCCTAACATTTCCATATTCCAACCGCACGTATGCATAATAAGATTTTCGTCTAGGTTTGAGATAACCTAGATCCAAAAATAAAAAGGGGAAGGAGGATGCAAGGAACAACTATTATAACATGAATCTTGAATTATATTAATAACTGGGGGATGATGAATGATAATAATACTATTATACAAAAAATTTATTATAATTCCACTCACCTTGACTGGATTGGGGAAAGTAAACGATTTGTTGATGTAGAACGCTGATTTAATCTTCTTATTTGATTGTTGGTGAAGAGCTTGAATCGTTGATGAAGAATTTTGCTTCTTGATTTGATTAAACTCCAAAGTTGGTGAAGAACTTGCAATTTAGTTTAGGTTTTTGGGGCGGCGGCCATGTTTGGTTGAAGTTTGGCAACATGTAGGCGTCAGGAGGAATTGTTTGTGAATTAGGTTAGGTTTAGGCACTGTTTTATAGGTGTAGAGAGTGTTTTAGAGCCATTAGATCGCCCTAGAAGCTATCCGGTCCGTCCAGCACATCAAAAATCATTACTGCCCAGATCTGGAAAAATCAGGGGGGAGGTCGACCCCTAGGTCGACCTGCCTAGGTATTTTCCTATGTAAATTCTGAATTTTTGTTGAATCTTCCGCAGGCCATAACTCTTTCATACGGAGCCCGATTTTCGGAAACTTGGACTCTATTTCAAGTAGAACTTCGAGATGAATGCAATGGCGATGTCCGTTTTACTTAATTCCTGATATTTAAATTAAGTATCCTTATTTTATTATCTTCTCTGTTACGTACACTTTCATTGAATTAATCTTTCCTTCTCTTTCATGTATTAATTAATTTTCATTGTACATCACCATTATTAACCTATCTATGCATATATATATATACACATTTTTAGTTATATTAAAAATGCGGGGTGTTACATTCTCCCACCCTTAAGGAATTTTGTCCCCGAAAATCGATAAGAGCAAAATAGAAAATCTCTCGCAACATCCAATTAGTGTTCATCCAATTGTTGCAACATTGTGCACATGTGCAAAGTGAATTACATCATAGCAAATCATGTATGCCTAATTTGGATCCACCTATATGTATGCAAACTTTAAAAATTCTTTCAAAACATGATGCTCACATCCTAAATATACTTGTAGTTGTTCTATATGAATGCAATATTCTTGAAAAATCAAAATATTTTTCATCCAAGTTTTCCCATACCCTTATAGAATAAGAGCATAGTTCACCCAATTGTCGCATCCAAAACCCTACCATCCATCATTAAATTCGAAATTTAGATAAATCTAATTTTCCAAATTCGATTTCTTATGTTACGTAAAGGTATAAAATGAAAAAATTCACATCCACCGTTTTTCTTTTCTAATCGTACTTGGATTTTTATATGACTATTCTATGAAGATTTCCTATTTTCCTATCCAAGCACAATAACATAAGAAAATTTCTTCTCTTTTTCCACTTATCTTGGAAAAATTTCATATTTATTCATCTTTTTCTTAATATTTCCATTTTCTTTTCCCGTCTCGTTTTGCGGCTTGATTGATTTTGTTGTTTTCTTTTTAGTTAGGCTAGTTTCTTTCTTAGCTTATTTGATTTAATCAAATTACTTAAGTTTATTATTTTCAAATAAACCTTTTCGTTTTCAACTCAAACAGCATCCTACACAGCTACTACTATGGGCCAAGAATCTTAGGACTTATGTCATGAGTCCACTCAACAGGATCTATACACTTGCTTGCCCTTCACTACCTAGTAGTCACCACTAGTCCATGCTGTGTATTACTAGCCTATACTTCTCTTCCAAGCAACAATCCTTTTTCTTTTTCTCAAGCAACAAACCTAGGTTTCTCAATGCTTATGCATTCTATGGGAAATTTTCCATTAGTTCAATATTATCTAATCCCTGACTATAAATTGACAAGAAAATAATTCCCTAAGTATCAACCCCGAAGACCGAAATCAACATCAGATTGATACTCAGAGAATTACTCAACTCAACCAATCCCCAGTTGGTTCTAATAGCTTTAACTTTATCTCATTCTTTCTAGGCCTTAATCCTTAACTACTCCATTTTTAAAACATGGTTTGGCCTTCTTTCTTTTTATTACATTCTCCTTCCAAAAACTAAAAGTGGGAAAACTTTAATTCTTTTCTCAAAAACTTGCTTTTACCAAACCATAAAAAAACATGTCACAAAATAAAATGCAAAACATTTTCTTCAAATCACGAAGCTGGAGTAGATAAGGACAACTATCAAGGTTACATTGTTCCTATTTACAATTGTTAATTTAACTACTCGCTATAAGGTGCAGACATCTATTCTATTCCTACACTCTACTGCTTATTTTGTTCACCCAACAAAAATTTCTTTTTAAAACAATAATCAGATTTTATTTTTAACAAAATAGAATTTCTTTTACAAAACGCAACACTTTCTTTTCAATCTTTTCATATATTATAATATGAAAACTAGCGAGCTATATATGCTCTATATTATGCACCTTTTTGAATGAAAGAATTCTTTTAAATTAAGAAATCATTGTTTTACAAAATATACCCCACTTTACTTTAAAAACCCAACATGCACTAAATAATATCTCAAACGTCAAAAATACTTTTAAGATTAAAACTTGAAAAACACCACAAACTCTTTTACAGATTCAAGTTCTTAAAAGTTTATTATTGGGTTAGACTCAAAGCGGGTCTTCAACTCACTAGGCTATTTAGGCACTTTCGCGAATTCAATTCTCTCGACTATATATATTCCTAATTCATTTTTCATTTTTCAACCTTTTTTAGTTTCTAAAGTTACACTTCTAAACCCACTACTCTGAAATACCAATATTTCAGTTTCCATCCTATGGGATATTTTTCTTTCTCTAGCTTCAGGTCATATTGTACACTTTCCCAACCACCTAATGGTTTCCAAATTCCTATGTTCATTCCTTGAGTGTACAAACTAGATATCCCAGCTCTTTTTATGTCTAGTGGGCTACTATATGGATTTAGGTTTATATATATAATATATTTATATTTTAGAAAATAAAAATACATTCACTCATTATCTCCCTAAGATCACTAAACCAAAGCTCTGATACCATATGTGACAACTCGGATTCCGACAGACCGAATTTTTTTCTTTCAAAAATCCAATCTATCGAAACCCGAGTTGGGTGCTCTGGTATCCTGTGGAAAAAGATAGAGATAAAGAAACATGTCAGAACTCGTAAAGCATCTCACAACGGAAGGAAATAAAGTATAATATTCAAATATTGCTTTACCTTATTAAAAATACTGCTAAACCAGTATCCAAAGCTATACCATCTCTGTCATGAACCTAACCTGGAAGTATGTAATGAGGAGGGGGTCAGAACATAAGTTCTATGTGAGTGGACTTAGAATAAACTTCTGTATAATCCAACATATACCATTCAGTTACATTTTCTTGGTTATTAGGTTGTTAACAATGTTAGCTCTTTAAGCTATACTCATGTCCCACTAGTAGGTTAACCTAATACAACATATATGTAGACACCCCCAACTCGTCAAATCCTTTCCATGTATATATACAGTCCCTTGCCGTATGTCGTACGGGCTTCATCATGTAAATCTATACTACTTTAGTGTAGTGCCACCATTCTCGAAATCGTTTGGACTGCCACTCTCGATGTTGCTAGATTCCGTGTATCATCTAGATCTAATCTAAGGTTTACTATCGAGCGCTTCCTAGATTCAACCAGGGTTTATGCTACCCAGGACCACTGGGGTTTATGCTACCTATTGAACGCTTCTCGAATTCAGGGTTTACGCGACCTAGGTCTAACTAGGGATTATGCTACCTATCGAACGATGCCCCTAGTCTAGGACACACTACCCAGAGCTATATATGTTCCTAGAATTTCCCCACGTACGTGTCGTGAATCGTTATCGGTGTCTAGTTGCACATGTCCTCTATATGTGCAGCCCGAGTCCCGTGTCAGGGCTAATCAAGAAACACGGAACTCGGTCGGGAGCTTTAAGTTATCTGCCGATGCAAATGCTAAGGTATGTTTTTATCTATGTGTGGCTATGGTCCCACTTGACTCCTCCCTCAACTAATGAAAGGCACCCAAGAAAATCAAGAATGAGAACTATTAGCAGGCCGTCTATGCCCCCACAAACCTATTGGCCAAACCTCACCCATAACTAGATAGCAAGTATACGGACTGTTGGAGTTCTCCGCCTTTCCGCTTTACGTACTCGATTGACTCAAGATGGTAGGTAGACGACGACGTGCTATCACAGGGCTAAACAAGATATCGTCGCCTCATGCTGACCCATCCTAGTCTTTAGGTTTCTTATATTGCAACCAAGACATACCCTTGGCTCTTCTAACGCAGACCTTAACCTCTGTGAGCCCAGGAGGATCATCTGCAACCTCACATAGGGATACCAAGAGTATCCTCACGTCCCCTCGAAGCCGCGTGCTTCGTAACCCACTTCGTTGGAGCTTTCTTCATGATCAGATGGACATTCGCTCCTCCTCGTGTTCTACTTGGCTTTCTTGACTAAGGTTTACTAATTAGTTCTCTTAACTAAGGTTTACTACTTAGTTCTCTTAATCATTCGTTTTCTTAACTAAGGTTTACAACTTAGTCCTCTTAACTAAGGTTTACTACTTAGTTCTTTTTCTCGTTACTTACTTAGTTCTCTTAACTAAGGTTTATTACTTGGTTCTCTTAACCAAGGTTTGATACTTAGTTTCTATTACTTAGTTCTCTTCAACTAAGGTTTGTTACTTAGTTCCTTTTAACTAAGGTTTACCAATGAATTCAAGCATGACTTAAGTTATTTTTATCAAATGATACTGTACGGGTGTTTTCCCACATTTCCAGCTTAGAATAACTTATTTCATGGTATAAGTCGTCCCACCCTTCGGGTCTTGTATTACATCTTAAGTCATATTCATTTGTTATCCATAGGATAAGTTTATCTATTATTTAATCTTATTATTCCCCACTTTTCGTTGCTTTGATACTGTTATATTGGTTAAGTTTTCCCATGTGTTCAAGTTGACTTAACCCCCAATCACGCATTCAATTCAACCCACGTGTCATGTCAAATTGGTTAAGTGTTATCTATCAGTTCATATTTACTTAACTTACCCATATATCATGTCAAATTGGTTAAGTGTTATCCCATCTTCCTTATCGTTTCCTATAACTTATCTTGTCCCATAAGTTATAATTTCCACACATTATCCTTTCTTGCCTTATTCAAGTTTATTCATAATAGGTTATTTATCATTCCCCAATTCTTGTCATTAATTTTAGATTTGACTTAACCCTTCCATTTACTTAACTCGTTACTTAAACTTTACCCAGTTCAATTAATTTATGATACCGTTACGGGTCCCATTTGGTTAAGCATATCTAAATTTTTGTTTTACATGTCACCCCTGTCCCACTTAACCATCTTTATTATAGTTTCCGTGTCTTACACATGTCTTACTATGGTTAAGTCTACCTTAGTCATGTTTTACACGTCATTTATATCACCCACTTAACCCTCTAACCATACCCATGTCACCCACATGTCTTATTATGGTTAGTATTTCTTAATTTATTTATTATCCCGTAACGATGTATGACCTCTCACATTAGACGTCCTTTCGTGGCTGCTGGATTTGTCGTGCGGTTCCGGCAGACTTATACCACAACGCGCCTAACCTCATGTCATAAATCGTTACGCCTCTAGTTCTTGCCGTTGACCTCTCACGTTAGACGTCCGCTTGTGGTTGCTGGATTTTCCGGGCGGTTCCGGGCAGTCTTACACCACAAACGCGCCTAACCTCGTGTCATAGACGTTCATTAACAATCGTCTTTCACCCAAACCCCAAATTCATGTCATGTGTTCCAAATTCAACTTAATTACAATTCATGTCTATGTTAGGTGTCATAGGCCAATTATAATTTTGCAAGCATGTTCATAATCCCATTAATAGGCTATACCTATTATTCCAATTTCCCAATCACATTCCATATTCACTAATTCCAGTTAAATTTACACAATTTCATGTTAACATCATAAGTCAGAATTCATAATTATGCGCTATTCACCATAGATTCATATTCCCCAATCATACCCAAAGATTCATTATGAATTACGCCCCAAAATTATCAATTCAAACTTTACTTCATTGAATAATCCCCATATACAATTTGCCAATTTTCCCAATATTTGCAATAATAATTATTACGCCCCAATCCCAAATTATAGATTATATTCCTTGATTGCATAAAATAAATTATGCCCAATATTTGCAACAACAATTGTTATGCCATAAACCCCAAATTACAGATTATATTTCTCGATTGCATAAAATAGATTATGCCCAACATTTCCATATTCCAACCGCACGTATGCATAATAAGATTTTCGTCTAGGGTCGAGATAACCTTGATCCAAAAATAAAAAGGGGAAGGAGGATAAAAGGAACAACTATTATAACATGAATCTTGAATTAAATTAATAACTGGGGAATGATGAACGATAATAATACAATTATACAACAAATTTATTGATGTAGAACACGGATTTAATCTTCTTATTTGATTGTTGGTGAAGAGCTTGAATCGTTGATGAAGAATTTTGCTTCTTGATTTGATTAAACTCCAAAGTTGGTGAAGAACTTGCAATTTAGTTTAGGGTTTTGGGGCGGTGGCCATGTTTGGTTGAAGTTTGGCAGCATGGAGGCGTCAGGAGGAATTGTTTATGAATTAGGTTAGGTCTAGGCACTGTTTTATAGGTGTAGAGAGTGTTTTAGAGCCATTAGATAGCCCTAGAAGCCATCCGGTCCGTCCAACACATCAAAAATCGTCACTGCCCAGATTTGGAAAAATCAGGGGGGAGGTCGACCCCCAGGTCGACCTGCTTGGGTATTTTCCTATGTAAATTATGAATTTTTGTTGAATCTTCTGCAGGCCATAACTCTTTCATACGGAGTCCGATTTTCAAAAACTTGGACTCTATTCCAAGCAGAATTTTTGAGACGAACGCAATGGTGATGTCCGTTTTACTTAATTCCTTTTTAAATTAAGTATCCTTATTTTATTATCTTCTCTGTTACGTACACTGTCATTGAATTAATCTTTCCTTCTCTTTCATGTATTGATTAATTTTCATTGTACATCACCATTATTAACCTATCTATGCATATATATACATTTTTAGTTATATTTAAAATGCGGGGTGGTACACTTTGCCTTCTTGCCATAAGGAGAATATCTAATGCCAGCAAACACACATTGGTACATGGAACGATTTGACCAAACACTGAACACTTCGTCTTCTAGCTATAAGGAGAATATCTGATGCCAGGAAACTTACATGGGTACAGTGCCTGATTTGGCCAAACACTGAACACTTTGTCCTTATTTTTCCATACCATTTAAACACATGGATAACATAATTCACCACCAATTTACCCCATACATTCATAATTAAAACAAATCTCCTTGGTAAAAATGTTTGGACTTTTGCTACAAGCTATATAGTTATGCAATAGCGACTCTGAACATGAAGCCTACACATTAGCACATCAACAAGAGGAAGAAGAACTAATAGTGATCTACCACGAAGCGTACGGTACAAATATTGGATAACAAAGTAGCTAAACAATGGGTCGAAGATACTTTAACCGCGATCGTGCAGCATTTCATAAAACAATGATGAATGATTATTTTTCTTTTGATCCAAATTATGGTCCATCGATGTTTCAAAGATTTTTAGAATGGGTCGCCCCTTATTTTTAAGAATTCTTAAAAGTATTCAACTGAATAATAAGTACTTTTTTATAAACAAGACGTTGCAAAAAACAAGGTTCGAATGGACATCAAAAGATAACCGCAACATTGAGAATGTTAGCATACAGTACACCTACCGACGCTCTTGATGATGCATATCATATTGCAGAGAGAACTGCATTGAAAAACCTAGATCATTTATGCCAAGCAGTGGTGGACATATATGGGGATGAATATCTTCGTTCTCCGAACGAGGCAGACGTAACACGATTGCGTGAAATGCACGAAACTAGAGGCTAGCCAAGCTTGTTGGGGAGTCTAGATTTGTATGCATTAGGAGTGGAAGAACTGTCCTAAAAGCTTTTCATGGAGCATACAGTTTCAAAGGAAAAAAGCCAACCATCATCCTGGAAGCAGTTGCATCTCATGATTTGTGGATATGGCATGCTTTTTTTGGAATGCCTCATTCACTTAACTTAAATGTTACTGAACGATAACATTTGTTTTGCAATTTGGCGCAGGGTAAATCTACTCCCGTATCATTTCTGCTTGGGCATAACCCATAAGAGCATGGATACAATCTAGAAGATGGAATTTGTCCAAAATGGAACACGAATGTAAAGACATTTGCAAATGCATTAACCACAAAACAGAAGAAAAAAATCTTCTATGTAAGAGGGTCAAAGGAAAGACGTCGAAAGAGCATTTGGGGTTCTTCAATCTAGATTCACAATGGTTTGTAGTCCATGTAGGTTAGAGGTCGAAAATGATTTATTTTTTTTGTTGTATCATTTTGCATAACATGGTCATTAAAGATGAAAGGAGCATGAACTACCCAGATTATGAATACGAAGGAGCGAAACAACCACCATAAATATTCCAAGCTGCCTATTTACAAATTGACAGATAGTACGATATGTTGCAAGTAGATCAACATGAAATTTATCATAATGTATGTCTCGATTTTTTTCCTTATTGCCTCATAAATGGTAGACACTCTTAGTCCCTAACTAATGCACTCTATGATGGTTTTAGACCATTTCAGAAATAATGTAATATACATGCAGATAGAAAACATCAGTCACAGAACAACAAACCTAGATCAAAGGATATATATATAAGTACATACATCACCATACATCTTTATAATAATACATCATACATAAGTAGAAAAGACTACAAAATCACAAATAAACCAATCCCATGAAATATACATCTTGATAACATAAGAGTCGACTACTCATAAGGTACTATATCCAAGCCAAAATGATAAAGTACAACAAAAGCTAGTAAAAATATCCAAGGGAAGATACAGTCTGTACCTAACTTGCAACCCGGTTTAACCCGGGTGAAAAGGAAAAGTGTCAAGTAAGCTAAATTTATCAATAGTAAAGGTAAATGAATGTAAGTGATAAGGGAAACATTCTGTTGTTACCAACAGAACGAAATAGTTCATCAACTCATCTCTTAACGAGATGCCTCATAAGGTCTATCATGAGTTCCTAAGGGATTCAGCAGGCATGTAAGATATGATACAAGATTCATATTTTATTTGAATATGAATAATTAAGAATATGAACCATAGGCATACATTATCTTTAAATGAAGGATAAACGCGTATAAATATGTCTCTTCTCGTCGGCATATACTAAATCCCAACTCAATTCAATATATCATAAAACTCATATAATAGAAACTTCTTAATTATTGTACCTCATTTCATCGGTATAGATATAATTACATCTCAAATCCATTACTAAAACTCATCATAAAAGAATTACCATAATCTGTACCTCCTTTCATCAATATAATCATAAAAGAGTCACAAATCTACCACGATAACTCCCAAAAAGTGTTCAAAATGTCATATTCGAAATCACCATAAAACGTAATATAAACTTGTCCTTTTTCATACTCGAGGCCTTATTCGAACATCATCATCAAAAAGGTAAATTCGAAACATCACAAAAAACTGCACGTGCTTAACTTCTTGACTAGTACTAAATTTTAGTACCATACATCTTGATGACTTAGGGTCACATAACATCGTGATCATCGTGATTTACTATAGTTGAAAACATCTTAATGACACCCAGTCAGAAAAACCCGAGTAATAACATCATGATGATTGGAGTCTAATAATACCATCGTGAATATCGTGATGACTCCAATCGAGTACTCGGCCTATAGTACTAGAGACATCTTGAATGTGTCTCAACCTCTCGGTTAGGAACCCAAATGGTGTCAATGTATGTTTCGTACCATACGTTTGCATATAACGGTTTACTAGTCGTTAGTCGATGCCACATTAGAAAAACCATCATAAAACATCATCAAATATACATTGCCTCGTACCACCGTCGAGTGTAAAGATGCCCAACTCGTCTCATCTCCCTCTCTCGACGAGTATAAATGACATCGTGACTTTTCTCATCTCATCAACAAGTAAAATCCATCATAAATATCAAACCAATATTAATTCATCATAAATGACATGCCTCATCTCCTTGGCAAGTATAAGCAACATTGTGAAGGTTATTCCCAACTATAAGTTCAAATTAGAGTTTCAACATCAAAATTGCCTAATTTCATTGGCAATCATAAAAATACTTCTAGATTGGTTTGTGTTCGAGCGTACTAAAAAAATAGTTCTCAACCCAATGGTCTTTGCCAAAATTTGGCAACTTCTAAAATATCTCAGAATACCTCTTCAAATTGGTTCAATCGTAAAAGTCCAATATTATGTGATAAAGCAAAAACACATGCCCCATACCACATATTTTTGCTAATCGTTTAATTATCATTATTATACATTGAAATAAAAATATGCTAAAATACATTTCAAGTAATTTTATAGAGAAAATATGATTTTTAAACAATTTTAGAAATTTGTATAAAAGCTTTTTAAGGGAAAACTCGTTATTTAAATAGATTATCAATTTTTAGAATACTTTAAAAATAATAAGTAATTTATTAAAAAATATTTAAAATGTCTTTAAAACATTTATTTTCCAACCCATGATTTTTAAGAAAAATTTCCAAAATTTATATGAAATCAAAAACAATTATAACCATCTAATTCTCAAAGTATCGGTATTTACCGGTACTTAAATTTGAATAAAATTTAAATTCCAAATTTCTTCAAAACTAAGCGAATCCATTATGAAATATCATGGCTTCATAATCCATCATCAAACTTTTCAATACTATCATCAATTAACTCAAAATTAGTAGCGAAAACTTACAAAGAATGCATCAAATTGAAATGGCAAAACAAAAATCTTGTTTCTGGCTGATTACTCATTTGTTAACAGAATATAGAAAAAGGATAGTAAAATTCTTAATTACAATGGCGATCATGGTGATTCCCTCTTCTAACTCGTCTTGTTTAGATCCCTTCCTAGGAATGCTGGTCATTACAAGCCGATTCACTTTGAAATTGGAAAGAATAGATATGCTAAGGAACTACCTGATTTGACCAAGCAAGAGGGTCTCAAATATTGGAGTAATCATCTGTTAGGTTTCTTTTTAGACCGTACGCTTCCTTATGATGATGGTATCAGTTTTTTGAAATCCCATTGGAAATTATTGAGGGAATTTAGTGTTAAATCAGATGGTATCAATTTCTATTTCCAATTCACTAATGACTAAGATAGAGCTAAGATCCTCCAATCAGATCTTATTTTCATTAAAGGCCGCATGTTTATCATTTTGAATGGGATCCTACAATCGGCAGTTCACGAAGGCAAATTAAACAGGTTCCTATCTGAATCCATTTTTCCAACATTCCCTTAAATCTTTGGACCTTGGTAGGAATAAATTGGCTAGCATGTCACGTTGGTAGGTTAATCTGTTTCAATTATAGCACTAAAAAATTAAAACGTATTAGGTATGCTAATGCATTACTAGAGATCACCCCTGACGTAGAGTTGCCTGAAGTCATAAAGTTGCCTGTATTAAGTGACTACCCTTCGTTTAAACTCTCATATGACTGGAAGCAAAATACTTGCGTCTTTTTTAATTGTTTTGGTCATTGTTCAGTTGTCTCTGATAAGGGTTGCGTAGATAAAGGTTGTCGTAGAATAGTAAAATGATGGTTTCGGTGAGAATAATAATGTGGATTATGCAATGAAGAATAAGCAAGTTAGAAGTAATAATCATAATAACAATGGTGAAAAGGGGTGTGACACCCCACGTACATTAATGTCACTCACAAAGGGAATGCATTAAGTTTCATGAAGCGTTACAGGTAAACAGACACAGAATATTACAAGACAAATATAATTAAGATAGCAGCAGAAATTAAAAAATTTATTTTGAACACAAATCATACATCGTGGTCCAAAATACCATAAGTCACAAAAACCATTACAACAATATAACTTCTGTCATTTATCATCAGAGTACATAAATACTTAAAAGAAAACATAATTCCCCAAATAAGAGAGACAAAGCCATAGTAGAGATAAGAACTTGAGCCATACTTCAAAAGCAGCTCTAGCAAGATGATAACTGAGTCCTGACTAAGCCTGGGTGCTCCCGCCCTGAGAACCTGGGGGGAGAAACGTAAGAAAGAAGAGGAAACAAAATGGTTCAGACATAAAGTCTGGCAAGTCTAGTTACTTTTAGCAAGTAAATAAATATAAGTAGCATGACAGGCATATAAAGTGGATAAGAGAGATCACTACATAAATGGCAGGTGTGACAAGGTAGACATGATAAGGTGAATACGCTTCCCTAATGATTACTCTGCACTATTACTAGTATAACCAGAATGAGATGATCCCTTACACTTCAAGATGGCAGACTTAGGCATACGTTCAAATGTACCCTAACTACTACCCTTACACTTCAAGATGGTAGACTTAGGCATACTTCAAGATGGCTCTACAGTAGGATGTATCACGTCCTAAAGTGGCAACCCCTCACTGATATGCACATCCCCATATCTACAGGTGTCACGGTCGTCTTATCCCTTCGGCCTGGCTCATGCACGCATATGGCCCGGTCGGTTTGCGCCGTCAACACCTCCTCCACGTTTGGGTCTCTTATAATCAGTCGGTAAGTGTGCCCCTTCTCCGACCTGGTTCGGAGTTCTCTACTCGATACGTACTCCGGGTTACTAACTAAAACGGTATAACAACCCGAAATCCCCCTTACGGGAAATCGCGGATTGTACTTAGGACAAGACGAATCAGAACACAAACAGAAGAACATTTCATTGCTTATTACAACAATTCCATCAGAATACAAGAATATACAGAGTATAAACAAATATAATACATCAGAGAAATATCAGAGATTTAAATATATTACTGCAGCGGAAAAATAATACAATACACAACTGAAAGAGATATACAGATACAGAGCTTTCCGGATATCATTCCAGTTGTAATCCAGGTTCCTGTGAATATAAATCTGCAAAACCAAAACAACTAGCTGCCCATGTCGAAAATAAGGGCACCCGGAGTTTAGGTTAAAACAATAAACTCCAGGTCAGTCATGTGACTGGTGTGAGAACTAAAACAGTTATTAATCTTATTTTAAAGTTAGGTAAATCAAGGGACCATGCCGTATAACACAGAACGGGTTTCCTCCCAAGAATACCAGTGCATAAATCAACAGCGCAATGCTAAATAAAGAACAATGGAGCTATTATAAGACCCAGGTCCCATCACACAATGCAACACAAGCCGGAGGATAGGGTTTTACCTTATAATAGCCAAAGAATGCTTGATACGCTAAAATTCATGTTTTATTATTACTATAAGTGTATAATGTCAAAACAATTTCAATCATAAGTATCAATCATAGACGACATAAGTGCCCCATACCACTATGTCACCATATATAGGTTTACAACTAAAACTGCAAAGTCGCGTATTGGAAGTTGGATTTCCATCTGTGAACCGAGGCAAAAGATAGTCCTCTACCAATTCGAGACGCTCTAGCACGTGTCTCAGGATCAGAGCTCGAGTGACCCTTGGATCGTCTGGGTCGGTCCACCGATGTGGATTAAAATGCCTGAACACTGCGTTTCCCCGCCCTTTGGGGCGTCAATGAACCAAATGACTCCATCGGCTCCACATAGTCACCGATATATCCGAGGCGCCTTGCAATCCAATAACAACACAGGTGAAAATAATATAAATGTCAGGGCTGGTAGGTCACTGACACCGCCCTAGCTAGAAGGAAACTCATGCCCTCCCTGAGGTCCTCTCCCGTTTCTGGTTCACAACCGTGGTGTGAGGCTCGCGAATCAACGCTACACAAAGCTATGCCACACAGGTCGTGCTTTGATTATCAACCACAAGACTTTGCTTTTCAATAAAAGCCTTGATCATAGGCATGCCACACAGGCAGTTCACTCCATGTGATTGATATCCATCAATATATAACCTCTGAGCTCGTACGTCTTAGAGAAGGGCGTTAAGCAAGAGAATAAATTCTCCACCGCCGAACAGATATATATTTAATAGAAATCAATCACACAGAATAAAATCCAAAGTCAGACACATAGTCCATTTACAAGTTCGTTCTAGGTCTGAATGAAACCGGAGGCACCTTGTACCTCGCATATCCATTGATCTCCAAGTACGTCTGGACGATCACCAACTGATTCCCTCCTCTTGGGTGTACATCCCAATCAAGATCATCAGTAATTATCCAAACGATGTGAAGACCTCCGGTCTTCGACCCCCGTCTTCATCCTCGACACATCGTCGAATCAGTTATTCAGAATGGGATAAACCCGGTCTTTCTGAATAACTCGCGTATATGATAAACAAGTGTTACACAAACACAACATACACCTCATTCCAATTCAGAATATTCTTTTATTCAAATATTCTTATACTTTGGGAAAGGTTCCCATTAATTTTATCAAAGATAAATTCTTTAAATTTATTCTTCAATCTTCTTTTGAATATCAATTCAAACCAAATTATGGTTTATCCAAACTAGTCGGGATTAGCGAACCTTACCGAAGTAATCACTTGTTAAATTTACCAACCCCAACCTATTTATCCCATGAAGTAAAACTGGTTATACTTCATATCTAACACCACGGTGTTATCGGTAAATTCAATTACCATTTCACGTTCAAATCTAATTAAAGATTTAACTATCGCCTGGAGAAAAACTGGTGATACTCCATTCTCGATCATTTCAATCCAATTAAAGATTCATTAAAACTCCACTTGGTTTTAATCTTCCCAAAACTCACTATCAATGATTATTTAACTGGGGAAATCATATCCTGTGTTTAACTAGGTTAAAGAACCAATGTCGTTTAAAACACAGTTCACGATAAAACCAAAATCACATTCTATTCCATCAGCCTTTAACCGTAAATTAGCAAGTGAACAATTCCCTAAGTAATAACCCCGAAGGCCGAAACCAACATCAGATCAATACCCAAGAAACCATTCAACTTAACTAATCTCTAGTTAGTTTCTGATTTTCTTAACTCCGTTGGGTCTGAGAACGATATTATTAAAGATACCATTCACGACAACCCAAAATAACATTTGATGTTAAATACAAGGCTTTGAATAGAAAATATATCGGCTTATATTCAATATCAAATTCTACAACCAACAAATATCGTATTGGAAATAACGATATAAATATATCTTTCAAATTTCCATAACAATATCTGTATAATCACGAAATCCAACATCGAAATATTCCAAAGATAATTCGATTCAAATCCATTCCAATTCAATTATTGGAAATTCTGGTTACTTTTAAAACCCTTTCAAACCCAATTTATTTATTTTAAAAATAATTGAATTATAATTCTAGTTTAAAACTAGTTCATTTCGATAAAAAACTATTTTTATCTTTTCAAATATGGAATTTTTCACTCCAATTCTTTCCAAATCATTTCTTATGATTTTACACAAATTATTACTATTTTTAATAATTTTATCAAGGCCCGTACAGTCGATTTCCATTAACGGCAATCGAACGGCACTTACAACGACCTTTTCCAAATTTGATTTGGACATAATTTCAAATCTAACCGTTAGATTTCAAATCTCTTATATTCATTGGAAAGCTCTTTTCGATACGAACCCAACGGTTACGGTTTTCAGGAGAATCCGATGGTCGGATCTCCCGCAACGTCAATTCGAAGTCAATGGTCGAAATTCGCGAACTGCCGCGGCGTGGCGCGTTCTATTCAGGCCATTTAATATATAATATATATATATTATATATACTTCATCGATTTCAATTCTAAACTTATTTTATAAATCGTTTTAAATTCGTTTTAAAAATGATTTCAACTTCATATTCAATTTTAAATCAAAATTGAATATTCCATATCATTAACATATAAATGATAATATTTTCAAAACGTTATATTTTGAAATCACTTCCTTTTCTATATTCATTTTAAAAACGAATATAATCGATATAAATATCGTTCGCGTTAAAATGGCGCATATCTAATCAACTCGGCTTTATATGTTTCAATAACTTCGTTATTCTATTCAACAAATGAATATTTTCTTCAACACATGAATATATATTTTTCAACACATGAGTATTGTCAACACATGACTATTTTTGTTATTTAATATATTTTGTAAAATTATGATTTCTATCGTTTATTTCTTAATCAGACTCTAACCGTAAATTAGTAAGAGAACGATTCCCTAAGTATTAACCCCGAAGGCCGAAACCAACATCAGATTAGTACCCAGGAAACCACTCATCTTATCTAGTTCCCAGTTAGTTTCTAATTTTATATATGATAAAGATGTAAATTTTATTGTTAAAATATTTCGTTCAACACATGATAAGTTTCAACACATGAATATTCTCAACACATGAGTATCGTCAACACATGACTATTTATTCTATTCAACACATGAATCTCTATTTTATAATATTCTTTATTTTCCAAATTGGAATGAGGCCCAATCAATTACCATATAATGTTAATTATATGGATTTCCATACAACACATGTATATATTAGCAACGATAAATAATCAACCATCATCCAGAGTGCACCACACAACTGCATAAGCATTAAATATAAATAATTAACGCTTACACAGTCTGTCAACCAAACGATCGACATACCACTAAACAATTGGGATTAGTGTACGTCAAATATCATCCCAACACCCGTGTGGGCTTTCCAATCAACAAACACTGAATATTATTTATGCAGTTGGGCGATGTGTAAAATTTATCGTCTCAATTAATATCCTTCAAATGGGTGTACATAAACAAATCGTTCGATTTGTAAATGAATATTTATTTTATATATACACGTTAAAAATTATATTTTTAACTATAAAATATTTTATTCATTCCACATCACACAATAAAATTTCACAACACATCAATCAAACAAATAAGTCATCCATGGTCTGTGGACGACGGGTGTCGGGTGCTGCTAAGCACCGTCTGCATCCTAGTATATATTTCAACTAGAAAACAAATTAAAAGTGAGGAGTTCTCACCGAGGGTTCCACTCCGCTGTTTTATTTCTGAAATTCAGAACAGTCTGGATTTTCCCATACTTCCAACACAATCTTTTTCACGCTGTTCACATTAAAAATCACATTTTTATTTCAACGCTATAGAGATAAAAATCACATTTTTAATTCTTCTCATTACATAAAAATCATATTTTTATTCTCTACATTATATAAAAATTATATTTTTATATAATTAAAAATCCCTTATTTATATTATAAACATTGCCCTTTCCTATATAAAAATTATATTCTTACATCGCTATTACATATGTAAAAATCACATTTTTACAACGCTGTATATATAATAATAAAAAAATATTCTATTTTTACCGTGTTAACAATGAAATCTTTACAGTGTTATAAATCAAATCTTTACATAGGATAAAAATCATATTTTTATACCTCTAACTTCATAATAAAAATCGTATTTTTATTTCTAATCTCCACATATAAAAATCGCATTTTTATATTATGAAAACCCTATTTCTTACTTATTAAAATTCTAATCTTTATCTTATTAAAAATCCGATCTTTTTAAGAGCAAGAATCAAATCATTTTAAAAGAAAAAATAAAATCCTTTTATTTTTATTATATATATAAAAAAAATCAGTTCTTTCTCGCTGTATAAATCAATACTGAAAAGAGGATTAAATAGAAAAGCTTACAGTCGAAAAAATTAGGGTTTTGGTCATCAGGAATGCCGGAAGCAGGAGGTGATGCTGGCGCCGGGCTCGAGGTGGCAGAGGTCCGAAGGCTGGCCGCGCGTTCATCTGAACTCCAGTGGGCGACTTATGTTAGTGGATTTCTTCGATTGGGGGGCGTCGGTTGTCTGAAAGTGAGGGGGAGGGAAAAGAGCTGAGGGGGAGTGATCGCCGGAGAGGCCGCGATGCGCAGGCGGTGCGATGTGCGGTGGTGGGGGTCCGTCGTGGGAGCGAGGTCGATTTAAAGAACATCGGGTTTTTTTTTTCTATTTCGGGTTTGGACGAAGGAATGAGTGGGAGTTGACTTTGAATAGGAGGAAATAGGGGGTGAATTATAATAATATATATTTAATTAATTCTAAAAGGCAACTTTTAAATTCAATCTCCAATCGAGACCCAACGAATGTCGCCCGTAGTGTATTACCCCCATTCCGAACACAATGGGATATGTTTCGTAAGCCAATTCCATCGTTTCGATCAGTTTTCGTCAAATTCAAAATATAAATAAGTATATTGAATTTGAACGCACATTTCAATTTACCGGGGTCACATACTGACTCCAAAAATTCCCAAAAAATATTTTCTAGCTTCGTATTGACGATACTACCCTAACAAAACTAATTTTGTCAAATTTGAAGACCGTTTGAAAAATGGCCATTTTCTAGTCCATTGAATTCAACTAAAATTGGTCAAACACGTTTTCTTCTGCCACACTCACATATTAATTCAGAAAATTATGAATTTTGGAATCTAACAATAATTTGACATCCGGGATCCAACAAAAGTGGTTTCGTTGAAAACAGAGGCCATTTGCAAAATTTCCATTTTTAAGGGCCAAAATTCTATAGCGACTATTCTGAAATTTCAACTGGACATAACTTTTTATCCCCGCTATGAAATTTCAATTATTCGGATTCGTCGGAAAGATATTCTCAAATAGATTCTAATATTTTTGGTTTTGCTAAAATCCAGTTTATTTTGAATCCTGTACAGTCATTTGAAATTTGAAATCGAATTTTCAAACTACCGCGCCATTTTCAATTCCTTTTATAATTTAAAATAAATATTTATATTCAAACGTTGATTCAAATAAATATATACGTTCTAATTCTATTCAAAATAAATTTCTTTTCGTTATAATTTAAAATAATCCATTTTAAATATTCAAAATTCATAAAAATTGCCAAAGTAAATTTTTTAAATTGGCTCGGATTTTCCGGGTTGTTACAAACGGGTCCCACACAATAGGATACAAGTTCTCCCCTTTGTCTTGTATCCCCCACTAGTTTTTCCACAGGTTATATTTACCCTAAAGGTGTCTTCAATTTTATATAACCCTAATCTTTCTACCGGTTATGCTTACCACTAGGTATCTTTAATTACATAACCTTAACGGGCTAAGTTTGTGGGCCTATATGTAAATATTACCCACCCCCTCAGATTTACTTAACCCACCCATTGTCCAACCAATTTTACTTAACCCTAACTTTAATTCATAATCATACAATCCCTATGGATTAGATTAGGTTAAGTAGTCCAATCCATTACCATGTCTATTTATGGTTTATAATTGGCTAGACCTCCCACATTAGGCCTACAACTTGTGGAAGCTGGATATGCCTGTCAGGTCCAGGCAGACTTCTTCCACAAGTTGGGCCTAACCTCCTGTCATAGCCCGATTCGTATTTGTGCACTTAGACCTCTCACATTAGGTTCAACATTAGTGGCTGCTGGATATGCCGGTCGGGTCCAGGCAGACTTCCACCACTAATGCAACCTAACCTCGTGTCATAAGTGCAATTACAATTTTTAATTGTAATCTTAAACATTCCATAATTATGCAAATTTACCTATGTATTATAGGTGATTATTGCCCCTTTTTCCCCATTTGAATTATACGTCCAATTCATATAATCATTACATAAATTATGCCAAGTCTAATAGTTTTCCCCCGTTCCCTGACTAACGCATTCGCTTATATTTGGTGGCATCTAGGCTAGAAAGTAGCATAGTCATAACAATAAAAGGAAAGGTGAAGCGAATATGACAAAGATGATTGTTTTGGCATAAACATAAATTAGCATGGTGATAAGCTGGACATATAAGCATAAATCTAATGAACTTGTGGCAGTTAATTGATTCTAACATAACTATGATGTCATAATAAGAAAAATAAGATCTAAATTAACAATTTAGATATCCAACTGGTTTAGATCTAATATGATTGGCACAAGGTGATAAACTAGATTTGATTAGCAATTTAGATGTCAACATAGATCGGATCCAATAGTTAAAATTAGATCTAACACAAATAAGGTCAAGATCCACATCATAGAATGTTACAATAGATCCAACAAGATAGAGATTTAGATCAATAGTTAAAAATAGATCTAACATGAATAAGGTCAAGATCCACATCATAGAATGCCACAAGGGTTACAATAGATCCAACAAGATAGAGATTTAGATCCAAGTTATACTCAATTTAGAATGTCATAAGTTCGCAATTTACAATGGATCCAATAAAATATGGGCATATGTAAAAATCCAAACTACTGTCACAATATGTTTACTTTTATATATTTAAATCTAAAAACAACTAGGAACTCGTAGTGTTTGGATTAAAAAAAAGAAGAAGAATGGATCTCGAATCTCTAACTGAATTGCTTAAGTTGATAGTTGTAGGAGATTAACAGATCTAGTTCAATTCAGACACCGGTAGAGTTTTGCCCCCATGGATTCTCAATGAAGAAAACAAGAGAAATGACTATGTATTTATAGATGCCAGCCCCTCTGAAACCGATTGCCACATCAGCCCTAGGGGTGTCGACACCCCTATATGTGGGTTGACCCTGGTGTTAACACCCCTTAAGGGGGGTCGACCCCGGTGTCGACACCACTCTAGGGGGGTCGACCCCCTAGAGCGGAAAATTTGCTGCCAGATGAATTTTTGATTTTTGGACCCTTTCTGGATAAGTGCTGACTCATATGTGTATCATGTATATACACATATTTCTTCTGCGCATATACAAACTTAAAATCCTCATAACTTCTTCATACGGTGTTCGTTTTACGCAAACTAAATGTCTATCTTGACCTGAATTTCGAGACGGACGCAATGGCGTAGTCCGTTTTCCTTAATTCTAAATATTAAATTAGTTATTATTTAATTTATCCTCTTTTTGGGTTGTTAAAATTTCAGGGTGTTACATTCTCCCCAACTTAAAGGATTTCATCCCCGAAACGTCTAGGTTGAGAAGAATGTATCCTACCATCCATCATCCATCTACTCATCCACCAATCACAGGTGTCCATTATCCTTAAAACTTTATAATGCTTAAATGAACATATGCAAAGGTGTGTGTATATGTCTCAACTCTAATGCGAAAGATCAGGCTGTCTACTGATTCAATTGACCTCCTTAATGCAACATATGTTTGTGCCATGAATCCAATATGTATGCAAATAATCCTATTATAACATGTAAGTTCTATATGTGTGCACACTCATTCGTCCAAATGCAATATCCATATGCTAATACATTCATTTTCATCCATAAAAGAAAAGAAAATGCACACATATCCATATGCAGTATGAGAGTGATTGAGTCAATCTAGTGCCTAATATGTGTGTATATGCATCCACAGGCAACTTCTAGCAAACACTTGCATCCACTTGCATCCATCAAACATAACGTGTCTCAAACACACGTTTACATCCATAGGATTCCTATCTAAAGGTAAAAAATACTATGGATAAGATATATTCAAATGATAGAAACAAGCACATACAAAACTTAGGAAAAGGAGTTAAGGACATACCCTCGAAAAGAAAAGGGTATGAAGCACAAATCTTGGCTTCGGTCTCCCAAGTCGCATCCTCTGGGTTATTTCCCCATTGAACCTTTATCAATTTGACCTCTTTATTGTGTAGCTTCTTAACTTCTGATCCAAGAATACGGGAAGGAACTCGCCTAACTGTCGCCTCCCGTTCCACTTCCACCTCTTCCAATAATACAGTCAGCTCAATAACTTCTGCGGTGTCATGCAGGCACTTCCGCAGATGAGAAACGTGGAAAACATCATGAACGCAGGATAAATTTTATGGGAGCTTTACTTTATAGGCCATTTGGCCAATCCTCTCGGTTATGGGAAATGGTCCCACAAACCTCACAAACCTAGGTGCTAACTTCCCTACCGATCCGAAGCGAACCACATTCCTCAGAGGGGATACTTTGATAAAAACTAAGTCTCCCACTTCAAATTCGATGACAGCCCTTCTCTTATCTGCATAGGACTTCTGCTATCTTTAGCTGTCTTCATCTACCGTCGAATAAGGTCAATATTGTCGGATGTTTGTCTAACCATATCTGGTCCAAGTAATAATCTTTCTGTAGATTCACAACAAGTTGGTGATCTACAGGGTCGTCCATGCAATGCTTCGAAGGGTGCCATGCCGATGCTGGATTGATAGCTGTTATTATAGGCAAACTCTACTAAAGGAAGATGCTCTTCCCTAGTCCCTCCAAAATCTAGGATACACAGTCTCAAAAAGTCCTCTAGAATTCTATTCACCCTCTTCGTTTGTCCATCGGTATGAGGATGATAAGCGGTGCTCAAACACAACTGTGTACCTAATGCTTCTTGCAAGCTCCTTCATAATTCACTGGTAAAGATGGAGTCACAATCACTTACGATGCTGGAAGGTACTCTATGAAGACAAATTATCTCCCAAACATAAATTGCTACCAATCATGATGCCGTCCTCTTACTTTTCACTAGAATGAAATGAGTGCTCTTAGTCAGTCTGTCCACTACTACCCAAATACTGGTGTTGCCTTTCTTCGATCTAGGCAAACCATCTATGAAATCCATAGAGATGCTCTCCCATTTCCACTAAGAACCTCCAAAGGAAGAAGTAAACCACCGGGCATCTTTTGCTCATCTTTATCTTGCTAGCAGACTAGAGAATGGGAAACAAATTCGGCCACATCTTTCTTCATCCCAGCCTAAAATAAAACCCTTTTCATGTCTTTATACATCTTATCATCGCCTGGATGAATAGTCATCTTAGAATGGTGGGCTTACTCAAGGACTGCCTTTATCAAGCTTCCATTTTGAGGAACACAAAGCCTTCCATCTCGTCGCAACCACCCTTTTCATCTATGGCATATCTACTGCGGTGACTAGAAGTCTCACCTTTTTAAAGTTTTTCCATGATGTCTAAAATCTGTGGGTCATCTTGCTGCGAAGCTCCTATCTGATCCATAAGAGTTGGTCGTATCTCCAAGGATGCAAACAAATCAGGCAAAATCTCAATGGAGGGTCTAAAATCAAAAGCTGATATGAACTCCAGCTCTTCCTCCGCACAAATAGAGAACTCAAGGCCATCCTCTGCCTACTTAGTGCGTCTGCCACCACATTACCCTTTCCATGTGTATAAGCAATCTCAAAATCATAAGAAGCTAGGAACTCCATCCACCATTGTTGCCTTAAATTGAGATCCTTCTGCGAGAACAAATACTTGAGAGATTTATGATTGGTGTATAACTCGAACTTCTCTCTAAGTAAGTAATGGCACTGCGTCTTTAGTGCGAATACTATGACAGCTAGCTCTAGATCATGGGTGGGGTAGTTCTTCTCATGAACTCTCAACTGTCTACCCCCATAACACATTACTTTCCCTTCTTGCATCAGAACCGCACCAAGCCTTGTACCACATGCATCAGTGTAAACGGTAAACACTTTACTCCCATCAGGCAAGGTCAAAACTAGGGCTGTTGTCAGAGCCTTCTTTAGTCGTTGGAAATCAACATCACAATCTATATCCCATGAAAATGCCAAGTTCTTCTTCTTCAGCCTGGTGAGTGGGGATGATATCTTTGTGAATTCCTTAATGAATTTCCTATAATAACCTGCTAACCCAAGAAAGCTTCTCACCTCGATTGCATTTTTAGGAATCTTCCAATCTTGCAATGCAACCACCTTTGCGGGGTCTACAGCTATCCCTTCTTTGGAGACCACATGCCCTAAGAATCTCACCTCTTTTCTCCAAAAATGGCATTTGGAGAATTTCGCCATAAGCTGATGCACACGGAGGGTTTTCAAGACTTCTCTCAAATGTTGGGTATGCTCTTCTTCGGTTTTGGAGAAGATCAAAATATCGTCAACAAAGACCACGACAATTTTGTTTAGAAACTCCCGAACCACCCTACTCATCAGATCAACAAAATAGGCGGGTGCATTCGTCAACCCAAAAGGCATAACTAGCCATTCAAAGAAACCATCCGGAGTTCTAAAAGTAGTCTTATCTATGTTGTCCTCAGCCACCCTCAATTGATGAAATCCCATGACCAAGTCTAATTGAGAAAATACCAAGGCACCAACAAGCTGGTCAAATAAATCATCAATCCTCGCGAGCGGGTTCCTATTCTTCTTGGTGAGTTTATTCAACTCTCTATAGTCAACACACAAACGAAGCGAACCGTCCCCCTTAGTTGCGAATACAAGTGGAGCAGCCCATTCAGATATGCTTCGTCTGATAAATCCTTTCTCAAGTAGCTCCCCTACTTGTTTACTTAGCTCCGTTCTTTCCATTGGAGCCATATGGCGCACTGGTAATGCAACTGGCTTTGCATTGTCCACCAGATATATACGAAAATTGATCTCGCGCCTCGGAGGTAAACCTTGTACCTCATCAAAAACATCGGAATAATCTGGGAATACTGGAACAGATTGCAGATCATCGATATATATATGCATCAAGAGACTCTAGGAAACTAAGCATAACCGACCCTTGTGGGTCATAAGAAATCTCGAGGGTCCTCCCATGACAAATCAGAAGCCTAACAACCCTCTTCTCACAATCCAGAATGGCACCATACGTGGTAAGCCAATCCATTCCTAGAATCAACCAATAGCCCATAAAACCGAGCACATACGCATCGCACTCAAACTCGAAGCCTAACACAGATATCCTCAAACCCCGACAAATCATAGATAAATGAGCCGAACCACCAATGGGGTTTGAGACAACTACGGGCTCCACTACCATACTAGTAATTAAGTGCAGAGATTCAACCATAGAACTAGAGATAAATGAATGTGAAGCGCCAGAATTAAAAAGAGTTCTTATAGGATGATTGGAAAGAGAAATCAAACCTTCAATAAAACTTTCTTACCTCTATCCGGTACGATGGCCACGAGAGCATACACCTGCCCTCCAAGGGATCCTGCCCGTTGGCCTTGTCCTTGCCTCTTTGGGCACTCTTTAGCAAAGTGTCCGACTTCTCCACAACTAAAGCAAGTATTCTTCCTTCTTTTGCAGTCTTTTACCAAGTGACCCTTACGTCCACAACTGTGACACTTCCTCTTGTCCTTAGATTTATTATTCTTTCTGCCTTTCTTTTGTTGTTGTTGTCCTTCCTTGGGTCATACGTTCCTGTTTTGTGTTTCCTCAACCCTAGCATCTTTCTTTTTAGAGAAATCTTCTACCCGCGATGGTTGAGGAACAACGATTGCAGTTACGGGAGGGACGTCTCCTTGGCTTTTGATTGGTGTCGTCGCTTTAAGATACCTGTGGAACAAATCTGGTACTTCAACGCCCTCGGGAATATAAGGTTCCCTAGACATGCTGAAAAGAAAAAGGGAAGAGATTTAGACAAAGGACCGAAGGATATTACATATGGCTTCTTAGGGATTGTCTTTCAAAATAGACTTTTCTTTTTGAAAATGCTTTCTTTAAAACCTTTTTGAAAATAATTTTCAAAAACTTTATCCAATCTGGTAACCTTCAGCTCTAATACCAAGTGTGACACCCCACGTCCGTTAATGTCACTCATAAACGAAATGTATTAAGTTTCGTGAAGCATTATAGGTAAACAGACATAGAATATTACAAGACAGATATAATTAAGATAGCAGCGGAAATTCAATTTTTTATTTCAAACACAAATTATACATCGTGGTCCAAAACACCATAAGTCACAAAAACCATTACAAAAATATAACTTCTGTCTTTTATCATCAGTGTACATAAATACTTAAAAAGAAAACATAATTCCTTAAATAAGAGAGACAAAGCCATAGTAGAGATAAGAACTTGAGCCATAATTCGAAAGCAGCTCTAGCAAGATGATAACTGAGTCCTGACTAAGCCTGGGTGTCGAACCTGGGGGGGGGGGAACGGAAGAAAGAAGAGGAAACAATAAAGACCAGACATAAAGCATGGCGAGTCTAGTTACTTTTAGCAAGTAAATAAATAAAAGTAGCATGACAGACATATAAAGTGGATAAGAGAGATCACTACATAAATGGCAGGTGTGACAAGGTAGACATGATAAGGTGAATACGCTTCCCTAATGATTACTCTGCATTATTACTTGTATAACCAGAATGAGATGATCCCTTACACTTCAAGATGGTAGACTTAGGCATACGTCCAAATGTACCCTAACTACTACCCTAATCGATCGGCTTCCTACTCCGTAGATACTCTGTGCCGGCTCCACATTAGGATGTATCATGTCCTAAAGTGGCAACCCCTCACTGATATGCACAACCTCATATCTACAGGTATCACGGTCGCCTTATCCCCTTCGGGCTGGCTCATGCACGCACATGGCCCGGTCGGTTTGCGCCACTAATACCGCCTCTATGTTTGGATCTCTTACAATCAGTCGGTAAGCGTTCCCCTTCTCCGACCTAGTTCGGAGTTCTCTACTTGATACATACTCTGGGTTACTGACTAAAATGGGTCCCACACAACATGATACAAGCTCTCCCCTTTGTCTTGTATCCCCCACTAGGTTTTCCACAAGTTATATTTACCCTAAAGGTGTCTTTAATTTTAAATAACCCCAATCTTTCTACCGGTTATGCTTACCACTAGGTGTCTTTAATTACATAACCTTATCGGGCTAAGTTTGTGAGCCTATATGTAAATATTACCCACCCCCTCAGATTTACTTAACCCACCCACTGTCCAACCAACTTTACTTAACCCTAACTTTAGTTCATAATTATACAATCCCAATGGATTAGATTAGGTTAAGTAGTCCAGTTCATTACCATGTCTATTTATGGTTTATAATTGGCTAGACCACCCACATTAGGCTTACATCTTGGGGATGCTGGATATGCCGGTCGGGTCCGGGCAGACTTCTTCCACAAGTTGGGCCTAACCTCGTGTCATAGCCCGATTCGTATTTGCGCATTTAGACATCTCACCTTAGGTTCAACATTAGTGGCTGCTGGATATGCCGGTCGGGTCCGGGCAGACTTCCACCACTAATGCAACATAACCTTGTGTCATAAGTGCAATTACAATTTTTAATTGTAGTCTTAAACATTCCATAATTATCCAAATTTACCAATGTATTGTAGATGATTATTCCCCTTTTTCCCCATTTGAATTATATGTCCAATTCATATAATCATTACTTAAATTATTCCAATTCTAACCTTTTTCCCTCGTTCCCTAATTAACGTGTTCGCTTATATTTGGCGGCATCTAGGCTAGAAAGTAGCCTAGTCATAACAATAAAAGGAAAGGTGATGCGAATATGACAAAGGTGATTGTTTTGGCATAAACATAAATTAGCATGGTGATAAGGTAGACATATAAGCATAAATCTAATGAACTTGTGGCATTAATTGATTCTAACATAACTATGATGTCATAATAACATAATAAGATCTAAATTTACAATTTATATGTCCAACTGGTTTAGATCTAATATGATAGGTACAAGGTGATAAACTAGATCTGATTAGCAATTTTGATGTCCACATAATTCATATCCAATAGTTAAAATTAGATTTAACACAAATAAGGTCAAGATCCACATCATAGAATGTTACAATAGATCCAACAAGATAGAGATTTAGATCAATAGTTAAAAATAGATCTAACACAAATAAGGTCAAGATCCACATTATAGAATGTCACAAAGGTTACAACAGATCTAACAAGATAGAGATTTAGATCCAAGTTATACTCAATTTAGAATGTCATAAGTTCACAATTTACAATGGATCCAATATAATATAGGCATATGAACAAATCCAAACAATTATCATATCACGTTTACTTTTATATATTTGAACCTAAAAGCAAGTAGGAACTCACAGTGTTTGGATTAGAAAATAGAAGAAGAATGGATCTCAAATCTCTAACTGAATTGCTTAAGTTGATAATTGTAGGATATTAACGGATCCAGTTCAATTCAGACACCGGTAGAGTTTGGCCCCCATGGATTCTCAATGAAGAAAACAAGAGAAATGACCATGTATTTATAACTGCCAGCCCCTTTGAAAACTACTGCCACATCAGCCCTAGGGGCGTCGACACCCCTATAGGTTGGTCGACCCTGGCGTCGACACCCCTTAAGGGGGTTGACCCCGATGTCGGCACCCCTCTAGGGGGGTCGACCCTCTAGAGCGGGAAATTTGCCAACATATGAATTTTCGAATTTTGGACCCTTTCTGGATAAGTATTGACTCATGTCTAACTCATATGTGTATCATGTGTGTATACATATTTCTTCTGCATGTATACAAACTTAAAATCCTCATAACTTCTCCATATAGTGTCCGTTTTACGCAAAACAAATGTCTGTCTTGACTAGAATTTCGAGACGAACGCAATGGCGCAGTCTATTTTCCTTAATCTTGAATATTAAATTAGTTATTATTTAATTTATCCTCCTTTTGTGTTGTTAAAATTTCGGGGTGTTAAATGGGGTGGACAAAAGTTATACCCAAGAAGAATATGATCGGGTTGAAGAAGAACAGTGCAGTTAAGGAGAAAGTTGTGGGTGATAAGGGTGCATCAAGTCTTGATGAGGATATTTTAATGAACGAAAGAACTTCTACTGGTTTGGATACATCTAATTCTGGCATGGAAAATGGTAGAATTGAGTTGAATGTGCAGGCAAAAGATAAATCAGTTGGTAAAACTTATATCTTCAGTTATAAAAATATGGCAAGTGGTCAAGTTAATGAAGCTAGAGATTATGGAATTGGTGATAAAGATCCAGGTGAGTATTTCAGTTTAAATTCCTTGTTTTCTGATGAAGCAGCTGTTGTTGAGTGTACGAATAGTATGAACACATCTCTAAAAGGTAAAGAAGCTGTTAATTCTTCAACAACATTCAATTCTAAAGCTCCTATCTCTTCTACTGATCATAATAAGAAGGGTGATCTTTGCTTAATATCCCCTTGTGCAAAGTTATCATCACTGCCGCATGTAATACTGCCACCTTCTTGTAAACCTACCTTGGCTTCAATTCCAGTTACAGGTGCGGGTCTAACTTTTCCTAATATTAATCCCTCTTTGCTCTCTACTGTAGTTCCTACAAGTTCCCTTCCATCGCCTAAAAAGAGTACTAAGCTTAAAGGCATATTTTGGGATGACTTAGATGATGGAACTGATTATGGTATGAAGGATGTGATACCATGGAATAACAATAAAGCAAATAGGAGGCACACTAGGAGAAATCCAATATGATCTGTTTTGGTTCGAAGTTATTGGTGGAAATGATGTCTCTTATCATTGGTATTTTGTTATGATATTATGATTCAGCTTGTTTGAGCGATCTTTTGGGAAGTTTTGGGACCAGAGATGAAGTTATCTAGTAGTGGTAGAGTGATGATAGTTGGATGGATTTGCATTCATGTTGCTGGTGATAGGGTTCGACATTAGATATTGTTGCTGATGCTTTGATTTTGATATAGATAGGTATATTTTGAATATTATAATTTAGTTGTGACACCCCACGTCCGTTAATGTCACTCTGTATCAGAATGCATTAAGTTTCATGAAGCGTTATAGGTAAACAGAAACAAAAACATTACAAGACAGATATAAAATAACAGCGAAATTAAAACTTTAGTAAATTGAAAAGTTATCGTGGTTCAAACCTCATTTACATAATAAGTCTGGAATACTGAAAACATAAAACTTCTGCCTAGTACAAATATCATCATCAGAGTACAATAATCTAAAACGAGCATAATCCCCAAAACATAGCCATAGTAGGGAAGATACGAAATCCGGTAGTACATCAAAGCAGCTCCAAGCAGAATGAAAGAGAGAATCCAAATCAAGCCTGAGTATTCCCACCCTGAGAACATGGGGGGGGGGAATGGAAGAGAAAGAAGAGGAAACAAAACGGGTTAGTCGTAAAGTCTTGCGAGTCCAGTTACTTTTAACATATAAATAAGTAAAAGCATCATGGTAGGCTTATAAGTTAGAGAGGGATAACAGTATATAAGGCAGGTATGACAAGGTAAATAGGATAAACAGAACATAACATGTATTGCGCTTCTCTAATACTTTTCTCTGCACCAATACCAGTATAACAAGAACAAGATGATCCCCACAAGTACAAGATGGTAGACTTAGGTGTACTTCTAGTGAGAGGCTTTATCCCATGCAATAATAGGTAGCCCAATAGAACTGACGGGTGTTACCCTCAACGATAATAACAGGCTCCTAAACAAGCTAGACTAAATATACCATAATTACTACCCAAATCGATCAGCACCCTATCCCGTAAATACCCGTGTTGGCCCCACAGTAGGATGTATCACTTCCAAATTGGCAACCACGTTATTCCAAAGATGCACAACTATATCTACTGATGTCAAAGTGTCTTATTTTCCCGAGCAAGCAGACCCATGCACGAACATGACCTCAATGGAATGTACCGTCAAAAAAAATCCTTACCCAAGTGACCTCTTATAATTAGCTCAGTAAGCGTGTCCTGACCACGACCTAGTTCGAGGTTCTCCGTTTGGTACCGATATAGGTTACTGACTAATACGAGTCCCACTTTCCAGATGATTCAAGCTTCCCCCTAGGCTTCCAACCCCATTACTAGGATTTCCACAGGTTATGCCTACCTATTTTAACAAGATTGCATAACCCCAATAGGTTAAGTTTGTCGGGTTCATATGTATAACCTGTCCCCACATATTTTACAAGATTAACTTAACCCTTCCCACTGATTCAAGCAAATCTACTTAACCGCTTCTCAAGTTAACAGATTCATGTAATCCTTATGGATTCAAACAGGTTAAGTAGTACAAGTTTATCACCATTCATTCATTTATGGCTATAATGCGCTAGACCTCCCACATTAAGTCTACCACTTGTGGATGCTGGTTGTGTCCGGGAAGACTTCTTCCGCAAGTCGGACTTAACCTCGTGCCTTAGCGCCCTCACGTGTACGTTTACGCATTTAGACCCCTTACATTAAATTTACCACTTGTGGATGCAGATTTGTCGGGCGGTTCCGGGTAGACTTCTACTACAAGTGTAATCTAACCTCATGTTTAAGCGTGGTTACAGTTTCTAATTACTGCAAATCTTGGCATTTTCATTACTAACAAATTTTCATGGTTATTATGCTATATCTACAGATGTCACAGCATCTTATTTTCCCGAGCAAGCGGACCCATGCACGCACATGACCCCGATAGAATGCGCCATCAAAACATCCTTACCCAAGTGACCTTTTATAATTAGTTCAGTAAGCGTGTCCTGACCCCGACCTAGTTCGGGGTTCTCCGTTTGATACCGATATAGGTTACTGACTAGTACGGGTCCCAAATTCCAGACGATACAAGCTTCCCCCTAGGCTTGCATCCCCACTACTAGGATTTCCATAGGTTATTCCTACCAATTTTAACACGATTGCATAACCCCAACATGTTAAGTTTGTCGGGTTCATATATATAACCTATCCCCACATATTTTAAAAGATTAACTTATCCCTTCCCACCGATTCAAGAAAGTCTACTTAACCCATACTCAAGTTAATAGGTTCATGTAATCCTTATGGATTCAAACAGGTTAAGTATTACAAGTTTATCACCAATCATTCATTTATGGCTATAATGAGGTAGACCTCCCACATTAAGTCTACCACTTGTGGATGCTAGATATGTCGGTTGTGTCTGGGAAGACTTCTTCCACAAGCCGGACTTAACCTCGTGTCTTAGCGCCGTCACGTGTACATTTACGCACTTAGACCACTCACATTAGATTTACCACTTGTGGACGCTGGATTTGTCGGGCGGTTCCAAGCAGACTTCTATTACAAGTGTAATCTAACCTCATGTTTAAGCGCGGTTACAGTTTCTAATTACTGCAAATCTTGGCATTTTCATTACAAACCAATTTTCATGTTTATTATGCTCCAAATCCCCATTCGATCTAAGATACAAGCTATGCCCAGAGTAAGATTTAGATCAAGATATAGTTTATGCCCCCAAATCCCAAGTTTTGGCTCAAGGTACAAATTATGCCCAAATTTCCCAATCATGTTTACAATATGAATTATGCCCCAAATTAATCATTCCCAAATTCGTGTGTTCATGTATTTCAGCGATAGGCCTAGGCTCGAAGGTAGCCAGACTATAAAAACAAAAAGGGAAAAAGGGAGAGGAGAGAAAAAGAATAAGCATACTATATAAACTGGCATATGATGACATAATTAGGCAAACTAACACAATTGGCATAAGGAGACATAATTAGGAAAACTAACAGAATAGGGATATCATGAATAGGCAAACATGCACTAATCAATAGATCAGGTGTACAAGTAATGAAAAATCTATTGTGATTCAGATTACTGATAAGCATAGGCTTAGATCCAAACTTATAAACATGTCAAGATTACATTTTAGGTGTTTATATCAAAAAGCAACATAAACTCACCATGATTGGATCTAAAGAACAGAGAACTAATCGTAGATGTTGAAGCACAAATCTTTGAATTCGAATGAATCGTTGTTGAAGAAGAATAATCTAAGCTAGGGTAGCACCTCGTTGTTTCCATTGATTTTGATGAATAAAACAATGAGAATGAGGTCCTAATTATAACCTTGGGTCAACGTACTAGGTCAGAAATCGAGTCCACATTCAAAAGTACGCACCTGCCTAGATCTTACGGGGGTCGACACGGGGTTGACATGGGTGTTGACACCCCTGTGTTGGTGTCAACCCCTGGGTCAACACCCCTGGGCATAGGGTCGACCCCCAACGTGTCGAATTCCCGCGTTAGTTCCCGCCTTCAAATTTTGAACTGATTTGAATTCAGGATTCATTATATATATATGGATTTTATGTATGTAAACTTTAAACCTTAATATTTTTCCCATACGATGTCCGTTTGATGCAAACTCGAAGTCTATCTCAAGCAGAATTCCGAGACGAATGCAATGGCGCAGTCCGTTTTACTTAATTCCGAATATTTAATTAAGTATTCTTTAGTTTATCAATTTAATATTCTTTAAAATTACGGGGTGTAACATTCTCCTCTACTTAAAGGATTTCGTCCCCGAAATCTCAAAGTTAAGAAGAATGTATATCCTAATAGCCAACATCCATCTACTTATCCATCAATCATAGGCATCCATTGTCCTTAGAAGATTTCTAATGCTTATATGAACATATGCAAAGGTATGTGTATATGTCCCAATGCTAAAGCGGAAGATCAGGCGGTCTACTGATTCAGTCGACCTCCTTAATGCAATGCATGTTAGTGCCATGAACCCAACATATATGCAAATAATCCTAATATAACATGTAAATTTTACATGTGTGCGCAATCATTCATCCAAATGCAACATCCATATGACGATACACCCACTTTTATCCATTAAAAGAAGAAAAATATGCACACGCATCCATATGCAGTATGAGAGTGATTGAGCTGATCTAGTGCCTAATGTGTGTGTATATGCATCCACAACAACCACTGGAAAAAACTTGCATCCATCAAACATAACATGTCTCAAACATGTGTTTACATCCATGGGTTCCCTATCTAAAGGTTGAAGATTCGATCGATAGGATACAGATGAATGATAGAAACAAGTACGAATAAAAAGCTTTGGCAAAGAAGTTAAGAACACACCCTTGAAAAGAAGAGGGTATGAAGCGCGAATCTTGTCTTCAGTCTCCCAAGTTGTATTCTTAGGGTCTTAATCCCCATTGACCTATCGGTTGCGTAGCTTCTTAACCTATGATCCAAGAATACGGGTAGGAACTCGTCTAACTGTTGCCTCCCGTTCCTCCTTTACTTCCTCAAGCATACTCGACTCAACTACTTCTGCTGTGTCATGCAAACATTTCCGCAAATGAACATCTGCTAACCTCTCTGGTAGTTTTACCCTATAAGCCATTCGAACTATTCCTTCCATTATGGGAAATGGTCCTACTAACCTTGGCACCAGTTTCCATACGGATCCAAAGCGAACCATATTCCTCAAAGGCGATACTTTGATGAAAACCATGTCTCCCACCTCAAACTCAATATCGGCCTGTGTATAATTCGAACCTTTCTCCAAGCAGATACTGCCGCCAAGTCTTAAGCACGAATTCTATAGCAGCTAATTCCAAAACATGGGTAGGGAGGGTAGTTCTTCTTGTGAACTCTCAAATGTCTACCATCGTAACATACTATCATTCCCTCCAGAATTTTAATTACTTTCGTGGGATCCACTACTATCGCATCCTTAGAGACCACATTCCCTAGAAATCTCACTTCCTTTCCCAAAAAATGGCATTTGGAGAATTTCTCCTTAAGCCAATGCATTTGAAGAGTCTTCGAAACCTCCCTTCAATGTAGGGCATGCTCTTCCTCTCTCTTTGACAAAATCAAGTTGTCATCAATAAAGACCACAACGAACTTATTTAGGGACTCCAAACAACATCCTACTCATCAGATCTACAAAATAGGTGGGTGCATTCGTCAACCCAGAAAGGAATGACGAGCCACTCGAAGAAACCATCTGGAGTTATAAAGGTGGTCCTGTCTATACTGTACTCGGTCATCCTCAACTGATGAAACCCCATGGCCAAGTCTAACTGGGAGAAAACTGACGCACCAACAAGCTGGTCAAACAGATCATCTATCCTCGGAAGTGGGTGCCTATTTTTCTTAGTGAGCTTATTCAACTCCTTGTAATACACACATAAGCGGAGCGAACCATCTGCCTTAGTGGTGAATACTACTGGAGCACCCCATTCAGATATGCTTCGCCTAATAAATCCTTTCTCAAGTAGCTTCCCTACTTTTTTGCTGAGCTCCCTTCTTTCTCTTGGAGCCATGTGGAGCACATGCAATACAACTGGCTTTGCATTGTCCACCAAGTATATACGGAAATCAATCTCGTGCCTCGGAGGTAAGCTTTGAACCTCTTTAAGAACATCAGGATACTCACAGACTACCGGTACAGATTGTAGATTATCGATAGATGCATCAATTGAATCTAGGAAACTAAACGTGATAGACCCTTTAGGGTCACAAGAAATATCGAGGTCCCCCATGGCAAGCCAAAAGTATAACGATCCTCCTCTCACTATCCAGAATGGCACCATACATGGCTAGACAATCCATCCCTAGAATCAAGCCATAGCCCATGAAACAAGATATGTGTCACATAAAAAACTCGACGCCCAACACGGATATCATCAAACCCCGAAAAATCACAAGCAGATGAGATGATCCCACAATGGGGTTTGAGGCAACAACGAGATCCAAAACCATACTAGTACTAAGGTACAGAGACTCAGCCACAGAATCAGATATAAAAGAATACGAAGCACCAGAATCAAAAAGAGTTCTAACGGGATGATTGGAAAGAGAAATCTAACCTTCAACAGAAACTTTCCTACCTTTATCCGATACACCGACCACGAGAGCATGCATCTGCCCTGCAGAAGATCCTGCCCTTTGGCCTTGTCCTTGCTTCTTCTGGCACTCCCTAGTGTAGTGTCCGACTTTGCCACAATTGAAACAAGCGTTATTCCCCTATTGGTTGACCAAATGATCCAAGTGCTCATGACATTTCTTCTTGCCTTTATTTGAACTTTATTAGGCTCTCCTTTCATCTATGTTCCCTTCTTAAGCCACCATTTTTTTTCTCATCATTGGGTTGTGCTCCTTAGCCTTAACTCACTTATTCTCCTTTTTACCATCATTCTGTAACACGCTAACAAGTCTCTCGAAAGCTGCCTCCATCGCACGAAAATCCTTACTAAGCTTGAGAGGCACTTCCTTGCCCTTCGACATGTGTCGTAGTTTTAACATGCCTACGAAATCATGCCGCAATGGGGACACCTTCGGGAAGAATCGATTTCCCGACATGCTGAAGTGAAAAAGAAAAGTGAATCAAGCGGAGAATCGAGAGATATTTCGTATGGCTTAGGGGAATGTGTTTTTCAAAACAGAGTTTTCTTTTAAAAATGCTTTCCTTTAAAACTCTTTTGAAAAAAATTCAAAATCTTTTATCCGATCTGGTAACCTTCAGCTCTGATACCAAATGTGACACCCCATGTCCGTTAATGTCACTCTTTATTAGAATGCATTAAGTTTTGGTGAAGCATTTTAGGTAAACAGAAACAAAAACATTACAAGACAGATATAAAATAACAGCGGAATTAAAACTTTATTAAATAGAAAAGCTTTCATGGTTCAAATCCCACTTACATAATAAGTCTGGAATACTGAAAACATAAAACTTCTGCCTTATACAAATATCATCATCATAGTATAATAATATAAAAGAGCATAATCCCCAAAACATAGCCATAGTAGACAAGATACGAAATCAAGTGGTACAACTAAGCAGCTCCAAGCAGTATGAAAGAGAGAATCCAAATCAAGCATGAGTATTCCCACCCTGAGAACTTGGGGGGGAATGGAAGATAAAGAAGAGGAAACAAAAGGGGTTAGACATAAATTCTGGCGAGTCCAGTTACTTTTAGCATATAAATAAGTAAAAGCATTATGAAAGGCATATATGTTGGAGAGGGATAACAGTATATAAGGCAAGTACGACAAGGTAAACAGAACAGAACATGTACTGTGCTTCTCTAATACTTTTCACTGCACCAACACTAGTATAACAAGAACAAGATGATCCCCACAAGTACAAAATGGTAGACTTAGGTGTACTTCTAGTGAGATGCTATATCCCATACAATAACAAGTATCCCAACAAAACTGATGGGTGTTACCCCCAACGATAATAACGGGCTCCTAAACAAGCAAGACTAGATGTACCCTAGTAATTACTCCCAATCGATCGGCTCCCTATCCCGTAGATACCCGTGCTGGCCCCACAGGAGGATCTATCACTTCCTAAAGTGGCAATCCTATTATTCCCAAGATGCACAGCTATATCTACTGATGTCACAGCATCTTATTTTCTTGAGCAAGCGGACCCATGCACGCACATGACCCCGATAGAATGCGCCATCAAAACATCCTTACCCAAGTGACCTTTTATAATTAGTTCAGTAAGCGTGTCCTGACCCCGACCTAGTTCGGGGTTCTCCGTTTGATACCGATATAGGTTACTGACTAATACGGGTCCCAAATTCCAGACGATACAAGCTTCCCCCTAGGCTTGCATCCCCACTACTAGGATTTCCATAGGTTATTCCTACCAATTTTAACACGATTGCATAACCCCAACATGTTAAGTTTGTCGGGTTCATATATATAACCTATCCCCACATATTTTAAAAGATTAACTTATCCCTTCCCACCGATTCAAGAAAGTCTACTTAACCCATACTCAAGTTAATAGGTTCATGTAATCCTTATGGATTCAAACAGGTTAAGTATTACAAGTTTATCACCAATCATTCATTTATGGCTATAATGAGGTAGACCTCCCACATTAAGTCTACCACTTGTGGATGCTAGATATGTCGGTTGTGTCTGGGAAGACTTCTTCCACAAGCCGGACTTAACCTCGTGTCTTAGCGCCGTCACGTGTACATTTACGCACTTAGACCACTCACATTAGATTTACCACTTGTGGACGCTGGATTTGTCGGGCGGTTCCAGGCAGACTTCTATTACAAGTGTAATCTAACCTCGTGTTTAAGCGCGGTTACAGTTTCTAATTACTGCAAATCTTGGCATTTTCATTACAAACCAATTTTCATGTTTATTATGCCCCAAATCCCCATTCGATCTAAGATACTAGTTATGCCCAGAGTAAGATTTAGATCAAGATATAGTTTATGCCCCCAAATCCCAAGTTTTGGCTCAAGGTACAAATTATGCCCAAATTTCCCAATCATGTTTATAATATGAATTATGCCCCAAATTAATCATTCCCAATCTTCCCAAATTCGTGCGTTCGCGTATTTCAGCGATAGGCCTAGGCTCGAAGATAGTCTGGCTATAAAAACAAAAAGGGAGAAAGGGAGAGGACATAACATGAATAAGCATAGTAAATAAATTGGCATATAATGATATAACTAGGCAAACTAACATAATTGGCATAAGGAGACATAATTGGGCAAACTAACAGAATAGGGATATCATGAATAGGCGTACAGACACTAATCAATAGATCAGGTGTACAAGTAATGACAAATCTGTTGTGATTCAGATTACTGAAAAGCATAGGCTCAGATCCAAACTTATAAACATGTCAAGATTACATTTTAGGTGTTTATATCTAAAAGCAACATAAATTCACCGTGATTGGATCTAAAGAACATAGAATTAATCGTAGATGTTGAAGCACAGATCTTTGAATTCGTATGAATCGCTGTTAAAGAAGAATAGGCTATTTTAATCTTAGCTGGGGCGGCACCTCATTGTCGCCATTTATTTAGATGAATAAAACAATGAGAATGATGTCCTATTTATAGCCTAGAGTCAATGAACCAGGTCAGAAATCGAGTCCACGTTCAGAAGTACTCACCTGCCCAGATCTCGCAGGGGTCGACATGGATGTCAACACCATTGTGTTTCTGTTGACCTACGGGTCAACCCCTCTGTGTTGGTGTCGACCCATGGGTCGACACCCATAGGCGTGGGTTGATCCTCAACAGGTTCAATTATACATATATATAAATGGCTTGTATGTATATAAACTTCAAACCTTAATATCTTTCTCATACGATGCTCGTTTTATGCAAACTCAGAGTCCATCTCAAGCAGAATTCCAAGATGAACGCAATGGCGCAGTCCATTTTACTTAATTCCAAATAATTGATTAAATATTCTTTAGTTTACCAATTTAATGTTCTCTAAATTATGGGGTGTTACATTGCTTGGTGATTTGTTGTTAAGTACTAGTATAGGTATATGGAATTTGTGATTAGGTTTAATTGGTATATATAGCCGTATATATGTTGTAGTAAATATTGTAATTTGTGTTGAGTAATAAATTTTTTTGTGCTTGCCTTTCAAAAAAAAATCTTGTTTCTGGCTAATTCTGATAATATGTTTAACTCATCCAAACTACCCAGAATGAAATTTTGCAGCAACAAACTTTAGCATATGGACAACAACATACTAAAATTTGACAGCATTTCTCTATAAAACAAAGAAGAAACAAATTTTCCAAGATGATACTTTTTGGACACAAGATGAACTATGCTAAAAATCTAGTTTTTAGACAGCTTTGGTGATATGTTTAGCATATCAAATCTATCCAGAGACTAATGAAAATTTGTAGCATCAAACATAAACACATGTACTATAACATATTAAAATTTGATAGCATTTCTTTGTAAAATGAAGAAGATACAAATTTTCAAAGATGACACTTTTCAGACACAAAATGAACTCAGCTAAAATTCTTGTTTTTGTTCAACTTTGACGATACGTTCCAAATATCAAAACTATCCAAAATTGATCAAAAAATTCAAAAATAAATTTTAATCAATGAAAAATATCAAAGTAAAATTTGAAAGAAATCCGCTGTAAAAAGAAGGAGATACGATTTTTCAAAGATGACACTTTTCAACAACAAAATGAACTTAGTTGAAAATCTTATTTTTATCCAATTTCAACGACTGATTTCTGGCATGAAACATTTCATATTCGAATGAAATTAAGCAGCATAAAATAGTGGCATAAGAACTAAAACATAATAAAATTTGGTCATATTTCGCTGCAAAACAAAGGAGTTACTATTTTTCAAAGATGAGTATTTTCAACAACAAAATGAACTCAGCTGAAAATCTTATTTTATCCAACTTTGGCAACTGATTTTCAACATCTACACAACTCAGATTCAACTGAAAATTTGCAAAATCGAACGTTGACATAAAATCTAAAACATAATAAAGTACAACTGTATTTCACAACAAAACGAAGGAGATATGAGTTTTCAAAGATTGTAATTTTCAGCAACACAACGAACACCAATATAGTTGTTTTTAAGCAACAAAACACATGGATTATCATTAAAACTTGAAAATTGGCTATAACTTGGTGTAAGCTAAGAGCTTACCTTTTACCCAACGATATAGAGAATTTTGAGCAGCAAAAGATGAGCTATGATGGAGCAAACGCCTCTAGAAACCTAGAAGAAGTGATAAAAGGGGCGTGTAGACAATAAAATAGCAAAATTAGGGATCGCAGAAAACAAAATTCTGATTTTTGATGGATTCAAGGGATTTAATGGGAAGGAGATTACCTCTTGCTCTTGTTTTATCCAGGAATCAACTTAATTTGTGGAGGAATTGCCAGAACAGACTCCAAAAGGGTCTAATGGATCACATTTGGAACTCGAGAACTAGTAGTTTTTAATTTAGAATCTATGTTATATTACGCATGTTTGCATTGTAGTATGTAAGATTTATGTTATGTAGTACGTTGAATTATTTTGGTATAGTAAGAAATGATTGTTAAATACAAAAGGAATTAAAGAAAATAATAAACCATTGATTAAAAATCAAATTAGAAACAGTACACAATCAAAAACAATAAAAGATGATACATTACTCTATAACTCTACTTCATATGTCTAGATCTTGCACGACTATCAACAATACATTGTTTGTAATCCATCTTGTACTGCCTTGACAGTGGATCCATCCATGTGACATCCTTTTCCATTACCAAAGTCTCTTGTTGTTGCCACTCCAACTCATACCTAACCCTTCTGTAACAACCCAAATTTTTAATAATTAATAGGTTAAATAATTAATGGGTTAATTAATTAATTAGGGAAGAAAAAAATTTAAAAATGAATAGATGCATATATATATATATATTCAATAATATGTGGAAGAAAATGAAGAGAAATTTAATGTAATAACGTGCATGAAATACAAGCATTAAAGAGCAAATTAATACAAAGAAATGCATGCAATGTAATTGAATGCATGTAATAAGGTAAAAAAGAGGAAGAGAGAGAAAAGAGCGCAAGCATCTAAAGAAGGAAAATTAATGCAATCATAATGCATGCGGTAAAAGAAGGAACGGAAATATTTGAAGTGAACGATTGCATGAAATAAACACATGCATTGAAAAGAAGAAATAAGATTAGGCTACATGCAATGATTTAAAGAAATGCATGTAATTAATGCATGCGGTAAAAAGAGAGAAACATTAATGTATTTAATGCAATTAAAGGGAGGCACGCATAGAAATGTTTAAAAAGAAGAGAGAAGTAATAAATTAAAGAAATGCAAACTTTTAAAAGAAAATAGAATGATTAATAAAAGTAAAACATGGTAGTGCATACAAATGTGTAAAAAGGATATATGTATACATAATGTATGATATTCAAAACGAACGGAAAGATAATGCATGCGCTAAAAGAAGTAAGTAATAAGTGAATTAATGCAATGAATTGATTGAAATAAGGAAAAAAACATGGTGAAATAAATGTATTAAAAAAAGCATGAAAAAATAAAAGAAGATATGTATATTTATATACACATAACATTCGAAATTCAAAAGGAAAGGATTAATTGCATGCAAAAGATAACCGAAGACAAAGATAGGCTTGCACTTGAAAATGGCACGGTTAATTAAAGAAATGTAAAGAAAGAAATTGAACGTTTAAAAAAAGTAAACGTTGCAACATTAAAATCAGAAATATAATGTTCCATTTATTTAACATTTTGAACCTAGACTATTTCATATACATAATACGCTTGCTGATTCAGCGCTCTGTATAAGATTTGGATTAAAAACCTAATATCTAAAGGTTTGAATTATCTCTGTACACCCATAAATAAGTGGTTCTCTCTCCCATTCCATTACACATAATACTTATTCATACTCTGCCTCCAATCTATTTTGAAATAAAAATATATGCAATAGGGGTGGGGATGCTGCTGAAGCCTAAAATCTACAGGGATAATTCAAATACAAGACTTGCATATAACTAAAAAGATTGAAAGTGGACTTTCTTCTACAACAACTATTAGGAAGATTTTCTAGATCTGCAAATATGGTGAGTCTACTGTGATTATTCAGATTTCTTTTAAGTTAAAGTAAAATAGATATAATAGCTATTGTAGTAGTTTAATAACTAGAACTTGAGTATATGCATGTTTGTCAAACCTGATCTATGCAAGTATTAAATGTTATCCTGATCTTGTTGTTTAGTATGATTACAGTCCTGATTATATGCCAACAAGAGCCTAGTCCATGCTGATATGAGAGTGCGTATACTTTGGGATAAAAATTGACATGTAAATAAAAAGGAAAAATCGGGCATATTAGAATTGATGTTATAAATTGGGGTTTGTTAAAAGGAAAAACATGTAGGCATTGAATAGGATGGAATTTCGGTGCTGATGTAACACAAATTCGACTTTAGTTATGAACATGTTAATATGACATAGATTGAATATTTGACATTAATTTATAGATATGTCAATAATGCATAGACTTGAGAACATGTAATCAACATTAATTTGCATATGTTAATTTGAGGAACATATGATTTGAAGGGTATGTCATATTAATCAGCATTTAAAAAGAGTGGGTTGATTTAAGGAATACTGTAGTCACCTGTTAAATTTGTAAACATGTTTATTTGGCAACGATGTTTGAAAACATGTTCATTTGGCATTAATTTGGAAAGAACAATAATTTGATGTAATTATGCATTTGAGAAATGTAAAATATGCATATATGTTGCCATTTAAGAAATGAAATTATGTAATGTAAAATATGCATAAAATTTATACATGTGGTAGTTTGAGAAAACACATCAATTTGGGAAAATATGTCATTGAATGTTTATGTTTATTTCATGACAATGGTAAATAACAGTAAATAACAGCACTATGACACGAGGTTAAGTTCAAATTGTGGTAGAAGTCTGCCCGGAACCACCCGACAAATCGAGCATCCACAAGTGGTCAACTTAATGTGAGAGGTCTGGTGCCTAGGCATGTATATAAATATATGTGTATAACTAGAAATAAATGGCATTAATTGTAATGAATGGATGTTACAACACAAGAAGAATTGGAATGAATGACAAATGATAATATAACTGATTCAGGAACATTCATGTTTACACTATTTCCATGATAAATTGGGAAAGACATGACAATTAGATATTTCGTTCTTTTGGAAATTTATGCCCATTTAATTCTAATGTTCATTTACCTTCCTTTTCCCTGTATCTTTGTTTTAGAATATATGCCCATGTAATTTGATTCTATTTTTCTTCCCTGGTTTTCCCTTTTATTTTATGCTAAGCCCAGGTTTTTGGACGCCTAGGCTATACTCGATTTGAGTGTGCGTATATTTGGGACAATAATGAATGATATAAAAAGAGGAATATATGCATCCTATTAAATTGGGATTGTTTAACTATAAATTTGGGAAAAAGGATAATATACACATGTTTAGACATGTTGTAAACCGATAAAAAGGGGTAATGTGTATATACTTGCGGTAAATGGATAATATGCGTAAGCCAGTATATGTTGTAAATTGAGAACATAATTGATGAATAATATGAATATGTATTGGACATGTCAGATCATACTTAATGTAGATATTAAGTAATGAACAAGTTATGAAAATATAAGTATCAAATGTAAGTTAAGTAAACAGAATAACTATAATCTATATGTACATCTGGGCAGGTGCTTGTTTGGGGAAAGGGGTTGTACACTAATAACATTTAGATAAATGTAATTTTACAACCATGCTTATTATTGGACTTAAGCCTGCTAAGTTACACTTGTTACATAATAAGCTAAAGAGGTCCCAAGTATAGTTGTTGTATTAGGTTATCGGGATTCTTAAATCCTAGGTACACGAGGACACATTCCTAGGAATTGGCTTGTGTCATGTGGTGTGGAACCCATAACAGTTAGTATCCCTGTTCGTATCATGGTATGTTCCCCGCACTAGGGTAGGGATAAAGGCATGCTTTACTGAATATTATTATAAGAGGTTCAAGGTTTTGGGGTGTTAGGGGGGCATTTCCGACGGAGTCATAAGTGTACATGGATCTGGCTACGGGACCTAATGTAACACCCTGAATTTTCTGTGTCTATTAAAAGAACGAATTAAAGAATACTTAATTTTTAAAGTGAGAATTAAGGGAAACAGGTTACGCCACTGCGTTCGTCTCGAAATTCTACTTGGAATAGATCCAAGTTTTCATAAATCGGACTTTGTATGAAGAAGTTATGGCCCTCGGAAGTTTCAGAAATTTAAATAAATTAAAACAGCTTAGATTTAAATTCAAAATTCAAACGAAAAAAAAGTCGGTTGGGCTTGATTTTCCCGCCCTAGGCCAGGTCGACCAGGGGGTCTACCTCCCCTATACAGGTCAACCTGGGGGTCGACCTAGGGCTCGACCTACCCCTCGCCCAGATCCAAAACAGTGACGATTCTGACTTGTTGCTGAGTCTTTTATGACCTGTTGCTGAGTCAGTAGGGCATTGGTGGCAATTCTGGATAACTCTATCTAGTCTGGACAGTTGTGATTGCTCCTAGGATGATCTAACGGCTCACATAATTTTAAAACTCTATAAAAGCAACCCTATTCCTCAACCCTAAATCACCCAAATTCATTCTAAGGAGCCACCATGCTGTCCATGATCGTCCTAGCCTAGCCACCATTTCTTCTTTAACTAGAAAACAAGTTAGAAGCTACGAATCAAAACTAACTTAGAGAATTGATAGTCTTCATCAAGGGATTGCTTTTCAGTTTCAGAAAACAAATCCCAGAAAACAAGACTTTCTTTTGTTTATAAGTCCTGTTATTATTTAGATGTGAACGATAAAAAGTTATGATTTTTAATAAAGTGAAAACTAGAGTTATTCCTAGTTGTAAGATAATGGTGATGCTGATTCATGTCTATTCTTGTAATGATTCTATCGTATATGCTTATGAGACTATTGTGGTTATTATGTTGATGTTAAACCAATCGTGTATTATGTAAATTTGGTGACTTTTTCATGTTATGTTACATGCAAGTTGTTAGGCTAAGACATGTATTATATATAGATCTACATTTAGATCTATGAAAATTGTATCCAAAATAAAAGTTTACCTTTACATGCCTAGTTGGATTTGTGTAATTCCATATGCTTAAGATTCTTGTTTATTGGATCCAAAATAAAAGTTCACATTCACATGCCTAGTTGAACTTGTGTAATTCCATATGCTTAAGATTCATGTTTATTGGATCCAAAATAAAAGTTCACATTCACATGCCTAGTTGAACTTGTGTAATTCTATATGCTTAAGATTCATATTTATTGGATCCAAAATAAAAGTTTACTTTTACATGCCTAGTTGGATTTGTGTAATTTCATATGCTTAAGACTTATGTTGATTGGATCCAAAAATGCAAGTTCATTGTTTTATGCCAAATTTATATGACACATGTTTAGTTAGATCCTTATTATGTTGTATGAATGGTACATGCTCCCTTCTTTCCCCTTTTGTATATAAATTAGGCTAAGTTACGAGCCTAACATTTTATGTGAATTTTGCGAACGTATGACGGGGGTAACGTTGGGAAAAGCCTTAAATTTATATTATTGGCATAGTTTGGCCCATAAATATATGAATGATTAGTGGCATAAAAATGGTATAATTTATATACCAAAAATTTTGAATATGATTTGGAGGGTAAATGGGGCATGACTTGAATGGCAATAATTGTGGATAATTTACATATAAATATGTAAATTAAGTAAAAGATGAATATGTCTAACCCGAGGTTAGATTGAGTTACGGTGTAAGACTGCCCGGAACCGCCCGGTACATCCAACAACCGTAACAATATATATCTAATGTGAGAGGTTAATGCATCAAGCCCAAAAGAACCCGAGGTTAGATTGAGTTGCGGTGTAAGACTGCCCAGAACCGACCGACACATCCAGCAACTGCAACAATACATATCTAATGTGAGTGGTTGGTGCTTTAATGAATGAATTAAAGCTAAGACTGGAATGGTAGGGTTAAGTTAATTAAGGCAACACTTAACCAATACAACATGTTAACTAAACTGATGGGTGGGGTTAGGTTAATTTGAGAACACTTAAACATTTTAACATGTTGATTAGGAAACTCTAGTAACGGAGACCCATTTCAGCAGTAACCCACATAGATGTATCACGGTGCCCTGAACTAGGCAGGGTGGGGCACGATTACTGGGCTGATTATAAGCGGTTAAAACAATGGTGGGTGGTGCGTCAGTGTAGGTTCCGACGGAGTGCGGTCGTGTACGTACTCCGAAGTGGAAAAAGCAGGCACTAGGCATCAGTAGTTATACTCTGTGCATCTTGAATTGTGCCGAGTTGCCACCATAGGATTTGATACACCCCGTGGTGGGACCAGCACAGGTATCTACAATCAAGCGGGGCCGAATAACACAAGTGGTAAACGTATATGAGTAGGAGCCGATCGATAAAAAGGGGATCATTTGTCTTGAACATGTGGTGCTAGTTGAAACACTTGTAAGTAGGTGTAGAGAAATAGTAATGAGTGTGATAGCATATTCTGTCTTATTATCTTATTTCTAGGGTGCTGTCCTAGATTCAGTTTATTCATGTCATAATCCTTTTTCTTGTTTACATGCTAAATAATCACTGGACTTACCAGACTCATGTCTGACCCATTTTCTTTCGTCCTCTTTTCTTTCGTTCCCCCCCCCCCCCGGTCCGCAAGGAGGGAATACTTCAGCTTAGTTCGGATCATTTCCAGCTTGAAGAGAGTAGATGTATTGCTTGGAATCTCTTTCCTTGGGCTATGGCTTTGGATACTCTCTTATTGGGGATTTATGCTGCCTTACTGTTGTTTTAATGCTTCTTTATGTTTTAATTCAAGATAGAGATTTTGTTGTAATAATTTGGAAGTTGGTTTGAGACAGTCGTTGTAATGTTTTAACTGAACCACATACTTATGAAATAAATTTAGTTTTCCCGCTATTTATATGTCTGTCTTATAAGTTATCTGTATCTTTTACCTATAATTCTCCACTGAAGTTGAGGCATTCCCTTTGTGAGTGGCTTTAACAAAGGTGTGGTGTTTCACTTGGTATCAGAGCTGATAGTTGCCAGATCAGATAAAAAATTTTGGAAATTAATTTTCAAAAAGATGTTTAAAGAAGCATTTTCAAGAAAAAGTGTTGTTTTGAAAGGCATAATTTCCCCCAAAGCCATATACACTATCTTCCTATCCTTTGTTTTGAATCTTTTCTTTTTCGTTTCAGCATGTCTGGGGATCTTAACCTTCCAGAGGGTGTACCGGTACCTGGCTGGTACAGAAGGTATCTAGAGGCTAGGGCTAATGATGCAGGCCTAGCAGACATTACTCCTCCCCCAGTTGTAGTTGTTCCTCCTCCTCCTCGTGCAAATGCTTTCTCCAAGATATGTAGGGATTTTCGAGCCATGGGTGGAAAGAACTTTAATGGGACTGAGTCATTTGTAGAAGCAAGAAACTGGCTCAAATAAACCAAGGACTTGTTTGTTATCTTCGAAGTGGACGATAGGCAGAAGATATAGTTCGTCGTGTGGTTGCTTAAAGACGAAGCCTCTTATTGGTGGGAAGTTACTAATGCTGAGAGACTAGTTGAAACTTGGGAGTATTTCATAATGAGGTTTGAAATGAAATTCCTCTCACAAGCAGAACGTAGCCTACAGATGGAGAAATTCATAGCTCTCAAATAGGGAAGTATGTCGGTCAAGGAATACGTCAACCAATTCAACCAACTGGCTAGATTCGGGTTGGAGTTAGTGAACACGCCCCATAAGAAGGCTCTCCGTTTTGTTAAAGGGTTGAATGTTCCACAGCATAGCCTAGCTATGTCCCATATACCTATGGGTGCAACTTATGAGAGACTGGTGGACATGACACTGCTACAGGAGGAAGACAAGCATGGCAAGAAAGAGGCAAAGGTGGAAGTACCTCAAGATAAGAAAGTGGAGGGATCACAGACTAAGAAGACAGACACAAAGAAGGGCGGGAAGAACAACAATCCCCGTGACAAGAGGAAGTGTAATTTTTGTGGCATTCCTGGACATCTGATTAAGGACTGCAGAAAGAAAAAGAGGAAGATGGGTGGTTGTTTTCACTGTGGCGAGACATGACACATGGCTAAGGACTACCCAAGAAATTAAGGCAAGGGCAGAGGACTGGATCTACTTCTGGAGGGCGGGTTCACGCTCTCATAGCACCTCCGCAAGAATGAGGTAGAAATATTTCTGTTGAGAGTTTAGTTTATCTTTTTGATCATCCTGTTCATACACTCTTTGATTCTGGCGCATCGCACTCTTTTATATCCACTGCTTTAGTTGAATCTCTACACCTAGACACCAGTATAGTAGAGGATCCCTTGGTTATTTCAAATCCAATTGGGGGCTCGACTTATTTGTCAATGATTTGTTTGGATTTGGAAATTTTTATACTAAGCGTTGGGTTTAGATGTAATGCCTATGTTTTGGGCTTCATGGGCTATGGGTTGATTCTGGGCATGGATTGGTTATCCAGTAATGGTGCCATCCTCGATTGTGAAAAGAGAGTGGTTAGACTTATGACTCGCCTCGGTAACACTCTCGAAATCTCTTGTAATCCCATGCATTGTGTTATGCTTAGCTACCTAGAATCTCTTGATGCGTCTGTTGAAAACTTGCAGGCTGTTATAGTAGTCTGTGAATACTCATATGTATTTGAAGAGGTGAAGGGCTTACCTACGAAGCGGGAGATAGACTTCCGCATATACCTTGTTGATAATGCAAAACCCGTATCTCTACCCGTTAGACACATGGCTCCAAGGGAGACGAAAGAGCTCAGCAAGCAAGTTAAAGAGCTGCTTGAAAAAGGGTTCATAAGGCGGAGTATTTCTGAATGGGGTGCTCCAGTAGTATTTGCAACTAAAGCGGATGGTTCACTTTGCCTATTCGTTGACTATAGGGAGCTAAACAAGCTGACCAAGAAGAATAGGCACCCACTTCCAAGAATAGACAACTTGTTTGATCAGCTTGTAGGTGCGTCGGTTTTCTCCCAACTAGATCTGGCTACCGGGTTTCATTAGCTAAGAGTGGCTGAAGACAACATTGATAAGACCGCGTTCAGAACCCCAGATGGTTTCTTCGAATGGCTTGTCATGCCTTTCGGTTTGACAAACGCACCCGCTTATTTCATTGACTTGATGAGCAGGGTGTTCAGGGAGTTCCTTAATAAGTTTGTGGTGGTCTTCGTAGACGACATTTTGATTTTCTCGAAGAATGAAGAAGAGCATGCTGTGCATTTAAGGGAAGTCATGGATAATCTTCGTGCGCATCAGCTGAAAGCCAAATTCTCCAAATGTCATTTCTGAAGAGAAGAAGTGAGGTTTCTTGAACATGTGGTGTCCAAAGAGGGGATAGCTGTGGACCCCGCAAAAGTAGTTGCGGTGCAAGATTGGAAGGTTCCACGGAATGCAACCGAAGTCCGAAGCTTTCTCGGGCTAGCGGGCTTTTACCGAAAGTTCATTAAAGACTTTGCAAAAATCTCAGCCCCACTCACAAGATTGACAAAGAAGAACCTAACTTTCATTTGGGATTTGGATTGCGATATTTCTTTCCAACGTTTGAAAAGGGCTCTAACAACAACCCTAGTTCTGACATTGCCTGATGGGAGCAAAATGTTTACCGTATACACAGACGCATGCGGTACAGGATTAGGCGATGTCTTGATGCAAGAAGGCAAGATAGTTTGTTATGGGGGAAGACAATTGAAGGCACATGAGAAGAACTACCCAACTCATGATTTGGAGCTAGCTGCCATTGTTTTCGCTCTTAAGACATGGCGTCATTATTTACTAGGAGAAAGGTTTGAATTGTTTACTGACCATAAATTGTTAAATTACCTTTTCTCACAGAAAGATCTTAACTTAAGACAACAAAGGTGGATGGAATTTCTGGCCTCATATGATTTTGAGATTTCCTATACCCCTGGCAAGGTCAATGTAGTAGCAGACGCCTTGAGTAGAAAGAAGCTGGCCTTAAGTCCTCTCTTTGTAGAAAGGCAAAGCTTGGAGTACATAGCAAACTTTAACTTTAGACCCTCCTCTAAAATTGTACCTGGTCTGTTAGCATCGCTAGAGGTGCGGTCTACTCTTTTGGACTCAATAGGAACCGCGCAACGAGAAGACCCTAAGCTAGTTGATATGATGGATAAGCTAGTTAGGGGTGAGACTTCTAGTCACCTCAATAGATACTCCATCAATGATAAGGGTTGGTTGGGACGGGATGGAAGGCTATGCATCCCACAAGCAAGGGATTTGGTGAAGAGGGTTCTCGAAGAAGCACACCATTTTAAACTGACCATACACCCAAGCGGAGACAAGATGTATAAAGACATAAAAAGGGTTTTCTTTTGGAATGACATGAAGAGGGATGTAGCTGAGTTCGTCGCTAAGTGCTTGATATACCAGCAGGTCAAAGAGGAGCAGAAGAAGCCTGGTGGTCTGCTTCATCCTCTAGAGGTCCCACAGCGGAAATGGGATAGCATTTCGATGGACTTTGTTGATGGGTTGCCTAGGTCAAGAAGGGGCAATACTAGTATTTGGATAATAGTGGACAGGCTCACTGAAAGCGCTCACTTTATACCTGTTAAGAGTAAAAGGACTGCCTCGTCTTTAGCATCCATTTATCTTAAGGAGATAGTACGACTCCATGGGATACCCTCCAACATAGTGAGCGATCGAGATCCTATCTTTACGAGCGAGTCTTGGAAGAGTTTACAAGAGGCTGTAGGCACACAACTATGCTAAAGCACGGCCTATCACCCCCGAACCGATGGTCAGACAGAAAGGGTAAACAAAGTATTGGAAGACCTCTTGAGATTATGCATTCTTGACTTTGGAGGAACATGGGAGGATCATCTTCCTTTGGTGGAATTCGCTTACAATAGTAGCTACCACGCCACCATAGGCATGGCACCCTTCGAGGCTTTATATGGAAGACCATGCCAATCACCAACTTGTTGGTGGGAGTCTATAGACAAGCTCGTACTTGGGCCAGACATGTTTAGAGAAACTTCAGAGAAGGTGGACTTGATAAGAAGACGAATGAAGACCGCACAAGATAGACAGAAATCCTACGCAGACAAAAGAAGGACCGACCTTGAGTTTGAGGTTGGAGATAGGGTGTTCCTTAAAGTATCTCCTTTGAGGAATGTCATTCTCTTTGGGTCCGTAGGAAAGTTGGCACCAAGATTTGTAGGACCATTTCCTATCATTGAAAGGATTAGGACGATGGCTTACAGAGTAAAGCTACCCGAAAGACTGGCTAGAGTTCATAATGTTTTTCATGTTTCTCAACTAAGAAAGTGCTTACATGAGTCTGCGAAAGTTGTGGAGCCAAGTATACTAGAGGAAGTAGAAGTGGAACGAGAAGCGACTGTGAGAAGAGTTCCAAATCGTATCTTGGGTACGGAAGTCAAAAAGCTACGCAACTGAGAAGTCAAGCTTGTTAAAGTTCAATGGAGTGACGCTGAGGAAGACGAGACTTGGGAAACTGAGAGAAAAATATGCGCAACCTACCCTTTTCTTTTTTAGGGTACCTCCTTAATCTCTTTTTCCATAAGTTTATACATGCTTATATCTATCTTTTTAAGTATATCTCCTCAGTCCTATTCTTTATCCTTAGGTAGAAACCAATGGATGTAAACATGTATTTGAAACATGTTATGATTGATGGTTGCGAGTGGTTGCAAGTGGTTGCTCGTGGATGCATATACAAACACATTAGGTACTAGATCGGCTCAGTCACTTTCATATTGCATATGCATATATGTATTTGTATATGGATTGAAACTTGGAATGTTGTCATATGGACGTTGCATTTGTATGGATGATTGTGCACTCATGTAGAAAATATGATTAGGAACAATTGCATGCATACTGGATTCATGGCACTGACATAATTTGCATTAAGGAGGTCAACTGAATCAGTAGACCGTCTGATTTTGCATTAGATAAGGACATATACACAAACTATGCATATGATCAATAGAATTCTTTTGAGGACAATGGACGCCTATGTTTGATGGTTGAGTAGATGGACGATTGGATGGTAGGATATACATTCTTCTTGACTTGAAGATTTCGGGGACGAAATCCTTGAAGGAGGGGAGAATGTAACACCCTGAATTTTCTGTGTGTATTAAAAGAACGAATTAAAGAATACTTAATTTTTAAAGTGAGAATTAAGGGAAATGATTTATGCCATTGCGTTCGTCTCGAAATTCTACTTGGAATAGAGTCCATGTTTTCGTAAATCGGACTTTGTATGAAGAAGTTATGACCCTCAGAAGTTTCAGAAATTTAAATAAATTAAAACAGCTCAGATTTAAATTCAAAATTCAAACGAAAACAAAGAAGCAGGCTGGGCGGGATTTTTCCCGCCCCAGGCAAGGTCGACCAGGGGGTCGACTTACCCCGTTGCCCAGATCTAAAACAGTGACGATTCTGACTTGTTGCTGAGTCTTTTCTGACCTATTGCTGAGTCACTAGGGCATAGGTGGCAATTCTGGACAACTCTATCTAGTCTGGATGGTTGTGATTGCTCCTTGGATGATCTAACGTCTCACATAAGTTTAAACCTCTATAAAAGCAACCTTATTCCTCAACCCTAAATCACTCAAATTCATTCCAAGGAGCCACCATGCTGTCCATGATCGTCCTAGCCTAGCCACCATTTCTTCTTCAACTAGAAAACAAGTTAGAAGCTACGAATCAAAACTAACTTAGAGAATTGATAGTCTTTGTCAATGGATTGCTTTTCAGTTTCAGAAAACAGATCCCAGAAAACAAGACTTTCTTTTGTTTGTAAGTCCTGTTATTATTTAGATGTGAACGATTAAAAGTTATGATTTGTAATAAAGTGAAAACTAGAGTTATTCCTAGTTGTAAGATAATGGTGATGCTGATTCATGTCTATTTTTGTAACGATTCTATCGTATATGCTTATGAGACTATTGTGGTTATTATGTTGATGTTAAACCAATCGTGTATTATGTAAATTTGGTGACTTTTTCATATTATGTTATATGCAAGTTGTTAGGCTAAGACATGTATTATGTTTAGATCTACATTTAGATCTATGAAAATTGGATCCAAAATAAAAGTTTACATTTACATGCCTAGTTGGATTTGTGTAATTCCATATGCTTAAGATTCATGTTTATTGGATCCAAAATAAAAGTTCACATTCACATGCCTAGTTGAACTTGTGTAATTCCATATGCTTAAGATTCATGTTTATTGGATCCAAAATAAAAGTTCACATTCACATGCCTAGTTGAACTTGTGTAATTCTATATGCTTAAGATTCATATTTATTGGATCCAAAATAAAAGTTTACATTTACATGCCTAGTTGGATTTGTGTAATTTCACATGCTTAAGACTTATGTTGATTGGATCCAAAAATGCAAGTTCATTGTTTTATGCCAAATTTATATGACACATGTTTAGTTAAATCCTTATTATGTTGTATGAATGGTACATGCTCCCTTCTTTCCCCTTTTGTATATAAGTTAGGCTAAGTTACGAGCCTAACATTTTACCTGAATTTTGCGAACGTATGATGGGGGTAACGTTGGGAAAAACCTTAAATTTATATTATTGGCATAATTTGGCCCATAAATATATAAATGATTAGTGGCATAAAAATGGTATAATTTATATACCAAAATTTTTGAATATGATTTAGAGGGTAAATGGGGCATGACTTGAATGGCAATAATTATGGATAATTTACATATAAATATGTAAGGTAAATATGTAAATTAAGTAAAAGACGAATATGTCTAACCCGAGGTTAGATTGAGTTACGGTGTAAGACCGCCCGGAACCGCCCAGCACATCCAGCAACCGTAACAATATATATCTAATGTGAGAGGTTAGTGCATCAAGCCCAAAAGAACCTGAGGTTAGATTGAGTCGCGATGTAAGACTGCCCGGAACCGACCGACACAACTAGCAACTGCAACAATACATATCTAATGTGAGTGGTTGGTGCTTTAATAAATGAATTAAAGCTAAGACTGGAATGGTAGGGTTAAGTTAATTAAGGCAACACTTAACCAATACAACATGTTAACTAAACTGATGGGTGGGGTTAGGTTAATTTGAGAACACTTAACCATTTTAACATGTTGATTAGGAAACTCTAGTAACGGAGACACATTTCAGCAGTAACCCACATAGATGTATCACGGTGCCCTGAACTAGGCAGGGTGGGGCACGATTACTGGGCTGATTATAAGAGGTTAAAACAACGGTGGGTGGTGCGTCAGTGTAGGTTACGACGAAGTGCGGTCGTGCACATACTCCGAAGTGGAAAAAGCAGGCACTGGGCATCAGTAGTTATACTCTGTGCATCTTGAATTGTGTTGGGTTGCCACCACAGGATTTGATACGCCCCATGGTGGGACCAGCACAGGTATCTACAATCAAGCGGGGCCGAATGACACAAGTGGTAAACGTATATGGGTAAGACCCGTTCGATAAAAAAGGGATCATTTATCTTGAACACGTGGTGCTAGTTGAAACACTTGTAAGTAGGTGCGGAGAAATAGTAATGAGTGCGATAGCATATTCAGTCTTATTATCTTATTTCTAGGGTGCTGTCCTAGATTCAGTTTATTCATGTCATAATCCTTTTTCTTGTTTACATGCTAAATAATCACTCGACTTACCAGACTCATGTCTGACCCATTTTCTTTCGTCTTCTTTTCTTCCTTTTCCTCCCCAGGTCCGTAGGGAGGGAATACTTCAGCTTAGTTCGGATCATTTCCAGCTTGAAGAGAGTAGATGTATTGCTTGGAATCTCTTTCCTTGGGCTATGGCTTTGGATACTCTCTTATTGGGGATTTATGCCGCCTTACTGTTGTTTTAATGCTTCTTTATGTTTTAATTCAAGACAGAGATTTTGTTGTAATAATTTGGAAGTTGGTTTGAGAAAGTAGTTGTAATGTTCTAACTGAACCACGTACTTATGAAATAAATTTAGTTTTTCCGCTGTTTATTTGTCTGTCTTGTAAATTATTTGTATCTTTTACCTATAATGCTCCACCGAAGTTAAGGCGTTCCTTTTGTCAGTGACTTTAACAAAGGTACGGTGTTTCACCTAAGACGTCAAAACACCTACAGATATTGCTGTGTTCTATAAGTTGTTGGGTTAGTGAGTGATACACCAGATTGTTGTCGCTGACACAGGGTATTTGGTTAATAGGGAGCCGATCGCTTGGGTAGTAATTAGGGTATGCCTAATCATGTTGTTATATTCTTGATATGATACATGCATGTCTACTCTGGGTGATGTATCATAGGTGTCTGTTATGTAATTAGGCTACACCTAATCTTGGCATTCTAATAGAAGTGCAAAATAAACAGTCAATCTGCTTAATCTGATTTCTAGTATCATCCTTATTTGTTTGTATAAGAATTGCCAGTCCTTGGTATTAGTTTATATGAGCTATTGTTCACCTTTAGACATCTACCCTTATATGTTGCTAGAACAACTGTTTACCTATTTTACTTAACTTAGTAAGTCGTGTTGTTAATCCCAGTAGCTCACCAGGCTTTATGCCTGACCCACTTCCTTTCTCTTTCTTCCCTCCCCCTCAGGCTTGCAGGGAGAAAGTGTATAGTTCTTTGTTGGCTTTTCAAGATGGATTTCTACATGCTCTCTTTTCAGGGTAAGGTTGTATCTGTTAACTATGTTTGGCGATAATATTATTTTACTTTGATATTATTTTGGCTGAGGTTTTGAGACATGACATTTCCTAACTGCTAAGTTAAATGAAAGTTTTCTTCCACTATAAATTTATTTTCAAGTCTTGTGAAATCTTAGTCTCTGTGATGATTTTCTGCTTTTTTTCCAACATTGCTCCATATTTTCTTAATGGAATCCTCATATGGGTGACATTAAGGAATGTGGGGTATTACATTTGGTATTAGAGCCTAAGATTACCAAGCTCACTAAGGTTTTGTTTTAAAAGAAAGATTTTTCAAAAGAAAATGCATTTCTCAAAAATCAAAAGTTCTTCTGAAATTAAAATATCCCCAGTAGTCAGTTACAACCTTCCTTTTACTCTTCCTAAATCTTTATCTTTTGGTTAAGTTATAAGGCATTCTATTTATGCCTTCCTTCATTAATTGAAAAAATGGATAATGGATAAAACCATTTGGCTTAGTAGTTGGGAAGAGTCAATGATAAAAAGGAACTTGTTGCTAGACAAATATTAATAAGGGTTAATCATGAACTACCTTATTAGTTTAGTGGGAAGAAAAGAGATAGTTTGGAAGATAAGAAAAACCTAGATTGATTGGTTATTAAAGAAAGGGGACATATTTCCGTAGTTTGGTTTAAATATAGAAAGTGTTATTGCAAGAATGAAAAGGTTGGTGCGGAATAGGAATTTTATCGTATTACGCACTAACCGCCAGCTTAAAGATAACTAATATATTGAAATCACGGGTTTCTAATATACATATATATACACACACTCTCCAATACTATGGAAATAGATTTTTATACATTTTTGGTAACTAATTAATCAGGGAACTTCCAAAAAGGTGAATTTAAGGATGGCAAGTAAAAGATCAACATGAGTATATTAATGTCCAAAAGGATTATGGGGAATGTCAAGGAAAAGGCAAGGGTTGGTGAAATAATGATTTTATCTATCCTTGGTTCTTCCTAGTTTTCCTATTTGGTTTAGGAATATTTTGTCCTTTTACCTTTGATAGCATTAGTGACTGTTCTGCACTTAGGCCCAGTAGTAGTTTCTGGACCCCATAAGGATTGGCTTGGTTATCTATTTTTCTATGGTAAGTCGGGGTTGAAACTAAAATCTTGTTGTTTGGGGGCATAGATGAGGTTTCCATGATTAGGCCTTATATGACATAGGGACTTATAGGGTGAAGTTACAAGCCTAGTATCTGTTAAGCAATTCTAGAGCTGTTTTGACTGTTAGAAGAAAATAGTCGGGTTAGGACAAATTTTTAAGGCTTCTTGCAGACTGAATGGTTAGTAATGTTGGTATTCTTAGTGTCAGTTCAGTTCTCTTTGTATTATACATGTTCCAAATAATAAAGTGATTGAAATATTATCTCTAGGAGTGAGAATGAGAGATTGGTTTTCGGATCTGTTTTGGGGGAATGCTAATTTTGTAGCATTTTTTTGGATAAAGCACATGGTATAAGTGAGAATTGAGTTTCATGGTTTTGAGAAGAATCTTTCCTAGTTATGAAAAAAAGTGTGACTTTAATTGTAAGATTAGGGTAAGCTTTTGGATTAGTTCACTAGAGAGTTTTTCCCCAAAGTAACTAAGATAAGTAAGATGAAAGAGCTTCACTAAGAGATTCAAGTTTCTAACTAGCATTCTTTTGACAAGTATCACTACTACAAAAGTGGGCATATTCGACACAAGTTTTATGGGGCCTTAGATCAAAAAAGTGTTGCATTTTCCCCTTTTTTCAAATAGGCAACACCGGAAGGGTGTGACATCTGCGGCCGTTGCCTTAGCCCTCTAAGGCAACGCTTTAGCACATCTACTACCACGGAAAGAAAGTGTTGCATTATAGACATAATGCAACACTATTTGCAAGTAATGCAACAATATTTAGCATTGCTTGAAAATTAGTTAGATCCTGGCTACCAGGTCACGATAGCAGGGCCACGTCAGCTTTCCATGTCAGCTGCCTACGTGTCACACGACACGTCAGCTACACACGTGTCACGTGTCACATGCCATGTCAGCTGTGGTGTCTAGTGCAATGTGGAATTACTACTATTTTATGTAATGCAACACCACTGTATTATGGAATGCAACACCATTATCTTGAAATACAACATCAGGAAAAAATCAAATGCAACAGTAAAAGAAGGCAAATACAACGCTTTAATTATAAATTTTTTAATATCAGTTTTGTACATAGAAGAAACACATCCATTACATTCATCATCACATTCAAATCTTCCAAACATTCATCATCACATACCATACCAATTCTTCAAATATAACACATACGATCAAATACATAATTTAAAAGTAGCACAAGTGCCAACACATACCACATTCAATACAAGTGCCAACAAATACAATCACTGTGCATTCTACAAAGTAGCAATGCCATGAATCAGAAACTGTATCTCTCCATGTCATTTCAGGTCCTCCACTTGCCAGTTGTATCTCTTCTCATCATTTTAGATCCTGCAATTTGAATTTCAAGTCCTTTGATAAGTGCATATGTGTTGTGTGCATCTGTGCATTTGGCCATCTAATTAACTTATGAATCTTACGCATACAATTATAACAGTTGACTATTCACCATTGGTCACTCGTGCCACCTCAGAATTGAGTATGTTTTGTCTTCTATGCAAGCATTTCCAGTTCACATATTTACCTGACACCATCCATTGGGTCCCTCGCACATCCTTTCAAGCTTCAGTACATCATCATCTCCATATCCCCTAAACCCCAATCTTCAAAAGTTCAAAAAAAAATCAATGGAGGACTCGTCTCTATACATCACTGCAACTGTTCTTAAGGGACATTGGAATTTTGAAGTTGTGTGTGACGTTCTTAAGGTGACTCTCAATCATAATTCGTGGCCTATAAAGGTAATACCCAATAACTCTTTTCTAGTAACATGCCCATCTTACAGTAAGCGTGATCATGTGCTAATGTTGAAAGTTTTTACAAAACCTAGTGGTGCTATTTACCTGCAAGCATGGTCTGATGAAGAATTTGAGCCTGAACCAGCGTTAGAAGTGGAATCATGGGCTAAAGTTGATGGCTTTCTCGAGTTCCTAAAGAGTAATGTTCCTGCTGTTAAAGAAACACTGAAGCCAATGGGACGTGTGCTTGCAATTGACGACTATAACTGGTCTCAGTATGACCATACATCTTTCTACCTGAAAATGCAATTTTATGTAGGCATTGGGAATATCAATACTTTTGTTGCTCAATTCAATAACAAGGTTTACCTCATTAAGGTTCAGCGTTGTACCCATGCTCATGCTGGAACAAGGCCTGAACTTCTTTTTGTGAGCAATAGGGATGAACATGTGGTTCCATGTTTGCGTCATTACGATTGGGAATGGGAAATGGATTCAGATGAAAGATTTGACGAAATGATACAAGAAGCTGCTGCGCTGCCCCCTTGCCAAGCTTATTTCCTGATGCTACCCATGACATACATGTTGATAACCAAGCCCCAATGAACTAGAGGAATGATCAGTGGGTTGATTTGGAAGTTGATCAGGAATATGATTGGCCAAACTACCTCACCCCTTGTCCTGATGCTGTGGGTCCATCACATGTGGTCGCTCACTTCGGATTGGCTCTTCCACTGCCGCAAAGCCTTAACGAATCTATTGGAAGTTCCACAGCCCCACAAAGCCCTGATCTGGTATGAACTGATGCTACTATAATATCAATTTTTGGATGTGTGTATTAAGTTAACTTTATGATACTTTTGGATGTGGATGTGCATGTCATTTTTTTTGGATGTGTATGATATGAACTAATGCTGCCTTATGATACTTTTTTGTATGACTGCTTTATGACACATAGTATGGCATAATATGGATGCAAAACTGAGCATACATTTCCAAAATTGAAACATTGAAATTGGTAGTTTCCAAAATCAAATGGAAAATACCTGTGCGTGTAGCAGATTAGATACGGGTGAACGACTCGTTCAGATTGGGAAATTGGTAGTTTCCAAAGCCTCTAAACAAACACACCGCAATGCAAACACAATGCAGTGCTACACATGTATCTGTATCACAAAACCTCAAGCATACAATTATATGTCATTTTTTGGATGTGTATGATATGAACTGATGCTGCCTTATGATACTTTTGCTTTCTTATGATACTTTTTTGTATGACTGCTTTATGATACGTAGTAAGGCATAATATGGATGCAAAACTGAGCATACATTCCAAAATCGAAACATTGAAATTGGTAGTTTCCAAAGTCAAATGGAAAATACCTGTGCGTGTAGCAGATTAGATACGGGTGAACGACTCGTCCGGATCGGGAAATTGGTAGTTTCCAAAGATTCTACACAAACATACCGCAGTGCTACACATGTATCTGTATCACAAAACCTCAAGCATACAATTATATGTTAATGTAAATGAATGCAAAGTGCAAATCAATTTTGATGGTAAAGTCCTCATTCCTTAACTAGCTCGACCTCTATAATAAACCAATGTTTTTTCATGCCAATAGCCCGGTTCTCATGGTCCAAAAAGGTACCACTCAATTGGGTGAAACCTAAATCCTGGTGGCAAACCTACCGGTGCCATCTCCTTTTCTTGGTTTATTGTTGGGTATAATTTTCGAATAAACCTCAGCATAATCCCAAATCCCAAATCAATGGTCAAAGCGCAACTAATTACTCATAATCTAATTTTTCACCGACTAATCACTCATAAGTGAATGGGTTTTCCTTAGTTTGGGATGTCCAACCAACTAGTTACTCATAAGCGAATGGGTTTTCCAAAATGTATCAAATGAACTAATTACTAATTACTCATAATCCAATCTATAATAAGCGTAACTAATTCACAGTTCTCTACAAACTGAACCTAAGGGAAAAAACTGGCGATGTCAACGCCTTGAGCAATCAGAGCTAGAAAGTGTTTCAAAGCTTCAACATTTTCGAAATAAAATTTTCTGTCGAGGAAAGGAGCGATACTGACATGAATTTAGGCTTAAATTTTTGTCAATAGTAAAAAGGGGGAAAGAACGATTAGATGATAGATAAGAAGAGCGATTTGTGACCAGATTGTTTTTACATTGTTTCGTGAAGGGAGAAGATCACGCCAAAATTTCGTCAAAAGAATGCAATGGCGTGGATGTCATTGATTGGATGATGGCTAACGTTTAGAATCATCAGAACAACAGATGGTTTGAACCGTTGGATTAATCTTGCATCTATGGTTGGGTTTTTTATATGTTGATAACGTGGATTACTGAGCTAGATTGTATATAAATAATGCTACGTTTTTAACTGGTGTTGCACGTCAAAACACTAGAATTCCCACTGCAATAGTGCATTCACGTATAATGCAACAACATATGAATATTGTTGCAGAAGATCAAAGAAAGCATAGCTTTCGCTACACTTTTCATGCAACGCACACAAATTAGTGTCGAATATGCCCACTTTTGTAGTAGTGTATTTTTCTTCTTTGATATTCTATTTATCGCCTCTTCATTTGACTAGTGGAATTCCTTTAGTATATCCTTGGAAAATGTAGATCTTAGGAGTTGAACTCATAGAAGGTAGGATATGCTTGAAACATGTGTTTGAGACATGTTATGTTCAGTGGTTGCAACTGGATGCATGTGTTGGCTAGTGGTTGCCAATGGACGCATATACACACACATTAGGCACTAGATCGGCTCAAACACTTACATATTTCATATGAATGTGTGTGCATTTTAATTTTTTTTATGGATGCAAAATGGTTGACTCATCACATGGATGTTGCATATTGGTGGTGGTTGTGCACACATATAGAATTATATGTATCATTAGGATTCTTTTGCATACATATTGGATACATGTATATTGAATTAAGGAGATCAACTGAATCAGTAGACCACCTGATTTCCGCAGTGGTGTAAGGACATATACACACAAAATTGCATATGTTCATACAAGCATTAGAAATGTTTAAGGATTATGGATGCCTATGGTTGATGGATGAGTAGATGATTGTAGAAATTATAACATTCTTCTTAACTTGGAGATTTCGGGGACGAAATCCTTTAAAGAAGGGAGAACATAACAACCCAAATTTTTAATAATTAATAGGTTAATTAATTAATGGGTTAATCAATTAACTAAGGAAGAAAAAAATTAAAAATGAATAGATGCATATATATATATATATATATATGTATGTCCAGTTATATGTGGAAAAAATGAAGAGAAATTAAATGTAATAATGTGCATGTAATACATGCATTAAAGAACAAATTAATACGAAGAAATGCATGCAATGCAATTGCATGCATGTAACAAGGTTAAAAAGAGAAAGAGAGAGAAGAGTGCATGCAATAAAGAAGGAAAATTAATGCAATCATAATGCATGTGGTAAAAGAAGAAACAGAAATATTTGAAGTGAACGGCTGCATGAAATAAACGCATGCATTGAAAAGAAGAAATAAGACTAGGCTACATGCAATGGTTTAAAGAAATGCATATAATTAATGCACACGGTAAAAAGAGAGAAACGTTAATGTAATTAATGCAATTAAAGGGAGGCATGCATAGAAATTTTTAAAAAGAAGAGAGAATTAATAAATTAAAGAAATGCATACTTTAAAAAGAAAATATAATGCATTAATAAAAGTCAAACATGATAGTGCATGCAAATGTATAAAAAGGATATATGTATACATAATGTGTGAAATTCAAAAAGAATGGAAAGATAATGCATGCGCTAAAATAAGTAAATAATAGGTGAATTAATGCAATAAAATTGATTGAAATAAGAAAAGAAAAAACATGGTGAAATGACTGCATTAAATAAAAAGCATGCAAAAATAAAGGAAGCTATGCATATTTATATACACGTAACTTTCGAAATTCAAAAGTAAGGATTAATTGCATGCAAAAGATAACCAAAGACAAAGATAGGCATGCGCTTGAAAATGACACGGTTAATTAAAGAAAGGTAAAGTAAGAAAGAAATTGAACGTTCAAACAAAAGTAAACGTTGCAAACATTAAAATCAGAAGATATAATATTCCATTATTTAACATTTTGAACCTGGACTATTCCATATACATAATACGCCTGCTGACTCGGCACATGTGTACGATTTGGATTAGAAACCTAATATCTAAAGGTTAGAATTATCTCGGTATACCCACAAATAAGTGGCTCTCACTTCCATTCCATTACACATAATACTTCTTCATACTCTGTCTCCAATCTACTTTGAAATAAAAATATATGCAATGGGGGCAGTGATGCTGCTGAAGTCTAAAATCTACAGAGATAATTCAAATACAAGACTTGCATACAACTAAAAATATTGAAAGTGGACTTTCTTCTACAACAACTATTAGGAAGATTTTCTACATCTGCAAATATGGCGAGTCTACTGTAATTATTCAGATTTACTCTAATTTAAAGTAAAATAGATATAATAGTTATTGTAGTAGTTTGATAACTAGAACTTGAGTATATACATGTTTGTTAAACCCGATCCATGCAAGTATTACATGTTATCCTGATCTTGTTCTTTAGTTTGAGTACATTCCTGGTTATATGCCTATGTTTATTCAGTTTTCTATTTCTCCTTCTCCTTTCTCGTTTTACTTTTACGCCGAACCTAGACCAACGAGAGCCTAGGCCATGCTAATTTGAGAGTGCGTATAATTTGGGATAAAAATTGACATGTAGAAAAAAGGAAAATCAGGAATATTAGAATTGATGTTATAAATTGGGGTTTATCAAAAGAATGAACATGTAGGCATTGAATATGATGGAATTTTGTCGCTGATGTTTGAACACAAATTTGACTTTAGTTATGAACATGTTAATATGGCACATATTGAATATTTGACATTGTAAATTATGCATAGACTTGAGAACATGTAATCAACATTAGTTTGAATATATTAATTTGAGAAACATATAATGTGAGGGATATGCCACATTAATCAGCATTTAAAAAGAGTATCTTAATTTGAGGAATATTGTAGTCACCTATTAAATTTGTAAACATATTTATTTGGCAATGATGTTTGAAAACATGTTCATTTGACGTTAATTTGGAAAGAACATTAATTTGATGTAATTATGCATTTGAGAAATGTAAAATATGCATGTATGTTGTCATTTAAGAAATGAAATTATGTAATGTAAAATATGCACAAAATTAATACATGCGATAGGTTAAGAAAACACATCAATTTGGGAAAACATGCCATTGAACGTTTATGTTTATTTCATGACAATGGTAAATAATAGTAAATAACGGCACTAAGATACGAGGTTAAGTTCAACTTGTGGTAGAAGTCTGCCCGGAACCGCACGACAAATCCAGCATCCACAAGTAGTCAACTTAATGTAAGAGGTCTGGTGCCTAGAAATATATATAAATATATGTGTATAACTGGAAATAAATGGCATTAATAGTAATGAATGGATGTAACGACATAAGAAGAATTGGGATGAACCGAGAATGATAATATAACTAATTTAGGAACATTCATGTTTACGCAATTTCCATGATAAATTGGGAAAGACATGACAATTAGACATTTCGTTCATTTGGACATTTATGCTCATTTGATGTTAATGTTCATTTACCTTCCTTTTCCCTGATTCTATGTTTTAGACTATATGCCTATGTAATTTCATTCTATTTTTCTTCCTCGTTTTTTCCTTTAATTTTTCGCTAAGCCTAGGACTTTGGACGCCTAGGCTATACCCGATTTGTGCGTATAGTTGGGACAATAATGAATGATATAAAAAGAGGAATATAGACATGCTATTAAAATGGGATTGTTTAACTATAAATTTGGTAAAAAGGATAATATACACATGTTTAGACTTGCTGTAAACCGATAAAAAGGGGTAATGTGTATGTAATTGCGGTAAATGGATAATATGCATAAGCCTATATATGTTGTAAATTGAGAACATAATTGATGAATAATATGCATATGTATTGGACATGTTGGATCAGACTTAATATAGATATTAAGTAATGAACATGTTATGAAATTGTAAGTACCAGATGTAAGTTAGGTAAACATAATAACTGTAATCTATATGTGCATTTGGGCAGGTGCTTATTTAGGGAAAGGGGTTGTACATTAATAACATTTAGATAAATGTAATTTTACAACCAGGCTTATTATTGGACTCAAGCCTGCTAAGTTACATTTGTTACATAATAAGCTAAAGAGTTCCCAAGTCTAGTTGTTGTATCAGGTTATCAGGACTCTTAAATCATAGTTACACGGGGACACAGGCCTAGGAGTTAGCTTGTGTCAAGTGGTGTGGAACTCATATCAGTTAGTATCCCTGTTGGTATCATGGTATATGCCCCGCACTAGGTAGGGGTAAGGGCACGCTTTATTGAATTTGATTATAAGAGGTTCAAGGTTTTGGGGGTGTTAGTGGCGCATTTCCGACGGAGTCATGAGCATGCATGGGTCCGGCTACGAGACCTAGGACGTCAAAACACCTACGGATATTGCTATGTTATATAAGTTGCTAGGTTAGGAAGTGATACACCCTACTGCCGAGGCTGAAACAGGTATTCGGGTAATAGGGAGCCGATCGCGTAGGTACTAATTAGGGTTTGCCTAATCCTGTTGTTATATTCTTGATATGATACATGCATGTCTGCTCTAGGTGGTGTATCGTATGTGTTTGTTATGTAGTTAGGCTACCCTAATCTTGGAATTCTAGTAGAAGTGCAAAATAAATAGTCAATCAGCTTAATCTGATTTCTAGTATCATCCTTGTTTGTTTGTGTAAGAATTTCCAGTCCTTGATATTAGTTTATATGAGCTATTTTTGACCTTTAGACATCTACCTTATATGTTGCTAGAACAACTGTTTACCTATTTTACTTAACTTAGTAAGTAGGGCTGTTAATCCCAGCAGCTCACTAGGCTTCATGTTTGACCCGTTTCCTTTCTTCCTTTCTCTTTCTTTCTCCCCAGGCTTAAGAAGAAAATGTATAGTTATTTGTTAGCTTTATCAAGATGGATTTTTACCTGCTCTCTTTTCAAGGTAAGGTTGTATCTTTTGACTATGTTTAGGGATAATATTATTTCTCTGATATTGTTTTGACTGAGGTTTTGAGACATGACATTTTGTAACTGTTTAGGTAAATGAAAGTTATCTTTCGCTGTAAATTTAATTTCGTATCTTGTGAAATCTTACTCTCTGTGATGATTTTCTGCCTTTATACCTACAATGTTCCATACTTTCTTAATGAAATCCTTATATGGGTGACACTAAGGAAAGTGGGGTGTGACATCTTCAACTCAGTCAATTGTTTTAACCTGGCAAGCTTTTTCACAGTATTTTTTTTGATGTTCTGCATTTTCTCTTGCATGATTCTCGTGCATTTGCACCAAACTAGAATTAAGTTAGGGCTGAATAGAAATTTTCTTCTTTTTTGCAATCTTCCTCCATTGGTCTAGCATCTTCGTCAATTAAGGGCATAGCAACTTCAGCCTTATTATTTGGATAAACATTAGAATCAACATGCAATGAATCTCCAGGACTTGAACTATACAAATTTTGACTTGCATTTTTATTTCCGTTGGACTTGGATTGAATATCTCTTAAGCTATTTGCATTGCAAGAACTCCATTTTGGATTGTTAATAAGAAATTCATAACAATTAGCAAACTGGCAGTAATGCGGTTTTTTCACCATTTTCTCTAGGAAATAATTTCAAGAATTGGTCGTTCGCCATTCTCTTTTACAATTTAAACAAGGAATATATATTGGTATTTAATGCTGGAAAAATGAAGAATAACCATACGAGTTAAAGTGTTTCAGGTTGTTACCAATTCGGCTTCGCCGCCCATCCTCTAGGATTTGCGGTTCATATTTTGTGAACTTAGAACTCGAAGAATTGTGTTTGTTTAATCTTTCCAAATCTACCTGAAAGTGCAGACATGGATCTCGTCTTTTCTACACGTGTTTTGTTGTACGCAGCCATAACTTTTCTCCAAAATGCCTCTCAACTTTGGTCATTTCCCTTGATGGAGTCGTTAGAAAAGTGACAATACATATAGCCCAAATCTTTATCTTGGCCTCCATTCCATGGTCCAAATGAATAGAAGGATAGTGGTGGAGCAAAGGAGGAATAAAATCTTGAATGGATTGAGAATCGAAATCCCAATTATCTGTATTTGTCGCTTTGTTATACGATTGAAATGGATATGACATTGTATGCTGAAGATAGATTTTGGTGGAGTAAGAGAAGTTTTTGTGTTTTACAATGTGAGATTCAGACCAATATATAAAGAACAATAAAAAATATGACTGTTTATAGCAGTTGTAATTTGGAATATGACTGTTTATAGCCATCGTATTTTAAAAAGTGACTGTTTATAGCCATTGTAAGGGGGAAAATATGGTGTGTAGTGGGAAAAGAGGTAGAATTGTAGTTGTTATTAGCTGCACATGGTGGGGAGGAGGGAGGTATGGCTCCTATTTTATGGGCACCAGAGTTTGGCGCCTATAAAATGGGCGCCGAAGTCTAGCGCCCATAAAATAGGCACCAGACACCCATTCAGGATCCTGAATTGGATCTTGAACCTTACGCGTAACTCAAACAATTGGAGGAGAGAAACACAATATTCAACCTTAATTTACAACGACTGGAGTTGCTCTAAGAATGCTTTTTTAATGCAAACAGGGTATTTGAGCATGATATTTAAATGGGGTATATATATAATGCTGCAAACAGGGGAGAACATGCTAAAAATGGACTAGCGTCGGACTTTTTTCTGGGGCAGATCCATTCTGTGAATCGAGACTTTTTTCTTGACTAAATTCATTGATATAGGCTATAAACAGGACCTCATTCCTATTTTTTATTCACCAAAAACAATGGAGACAAGGAGGTGCTGCCCCAACTCTGATTGAACTAGCCTATTCTTCTGAAACAACAACTTATGCGTATACAAGAATCTCTGCTAAATATCAATAGTCAATTCTCTGTTCTTTTGATCCAGTCCTTGTGAGTTCATGTTATTTTTTAATATAAACATTTAATAAGTAATCTTGACATGTTTATAAGTTTGGATCTAAGCCCATGTCTGTTAGTAACCTAAATCATAACTAAACAGATCTGCCACTACTTGTACACCTGATCCTCTGTTTAGTTCTTACATGCCTATCTTTATTATGTCATTATGCCCGTTCTGTCACCGTATGCCTATTCTGTAGTATGCCTATTTCTGTTATCATATGCATGTTTTTTATTATACCCATTTATGTTCTCTTCTCTCCCTCCTTCCCTTTTTATTTAGCCAGACTACCTTTGAGCCTACGCCTATCGCTGAAATAGGCAAGCGCACGAAATTGGGGATTGTTGGGAATAATAAATTGGGGCATAACTTGTATCGTAAAACCTGACGGGGATTCTAGGGGCATAATCTATACCTTGATCTAAAACTTTAATTTGGGGCATAACTTGTATCATGAATCATACTAGGATTTGCGGCATAACCTTTGATGAACATGAAAAATTGTTTAATAATGGACATGCCTAAATTTACAGTAATTAGAAACTGTAACCGCACTTAGACACGAGGTTAGATTACACTTGCGGTAGAAGTCTTCCCAGAACCGCCCAGCAAATCCAGCGTCCACAAGTGGTTAATCTAATGTGAGGTGTCGAGTGCATAAACGTACACGTAACGATGCAAAGACACGAGGTTAAGTCTGAATTGTGGTAGAAGTCTGCCCGGAACCACCCGGCGTATCCATCATCTATAAGTGGCAGCCTTAATGTGAGAGGTCTAGTGCATTAACAAACATGAATGGAAAAATGGTAATAACTTGTTAACATGAAGTACTAAACCTGTTTAAATCTATGAGGGTTATATGAACCTGTCAAGTTGGATAGGGGTTAAGCAAACTTGCTTGAATCAATGGAGGGCTAAGTAAACTTGCTTGAATTTGTAGGGGCGCGATATATAGACCCAACAAGCTTAACCTGTTTTATATGTTGGGGTTATGCAACCTTGTTAAGCTGTTATGCATAACCTGTTAAAATCCTAGTAGTGGGGATGCAAGCCTATGGAGTGGCTTGTAACATCTGTTGTATGGGACCCATATCAGTCATTAACCCGTCTTGGTATCAAACGAGGAACCCCGAACTAGGTCGGGGATAGGCATGCTTACTGAGTTGATTATAAGAGGTTCATCTAAGTGGAGGTGTTGACAGCGCATTCCGTCAGATTCATGTGCGTGCATGAATCTTCTTGCGTTGGGATAATAAGACGTTATGACATCAGTAGATGGTTGTGCATCTCGTTAATAAAGGGGTTGCCACTTTAGGAAGCGATACATCATATTGTGGGGCCACCACAGGGTATCTACATGGTAAGGAGCTAATCAATTAGGGTAGAAATCAGGGTACATCTAGTCTTGCTTATTTAGGAGTCCATTATTATCGTTGGGGGTAACACCTGTCATTTCTGTTGGGTTGCCTATTATTATTGTATGGGGTAAAACCCTTCACTAGAAGTACACCTAAGTCTACCATTCATTTCTGTTGGGATCATCTTGTTTCTACTAGTATTGGTGTAGAGAAAATTACTTGAGAAGCACAATATATTATGTTGTGTTTATCCTATTTATCCTGTTTAGCCTATTATACATGTCTTAGGATACTGCTATCTCTCATCCAGTTTATATGCCTGTCATGATGTTTTTACTTATTTATATGCTAAAAGTAACTGGACTCGCCAGACTTTATGCTGACCCATTTTGTTTCATTTTCTCTCAACTTACTTTTCCCTCCCAAGTTCTCAGGGCGGGAATACTCAGGCTTGATTAGGATTCTCTCTTTCGTTCTACTTGGAGCTTCTTAGATGTACCGCTTTGATTCCTATCTTCTCTGATATGGCTATTTTTGGGGACTATGCTATTTATATTACTATACTCTGATGATTTTAGTACAAGACAGATATTTTAATTTGATGTCATGGATTTTTTGTATTTCAGACTTATGATGTAACTAGGTTTTGGACCACGATATTTTCTATTTAATAAAGTTTTAAATTCCGCTGTTATTTTATATTTGTCTCGTGATATTTCTGTTTACCTATAACGCTTCACGAACTTTATGCATTCTGATAAAGAGTGACATTAACGGATGTGGGGTATCACATTTGGTATCAGAGTTTAAGGTTACTAGATCGGATAAAATATTTTGAAAATTGTTTTCAAAAAGGTTTTAAAAGAAAGCATTTTCAAAATAAATGTATGATTTGAAAAACATATTCCCCAAATCCATATGAAATTTCTTTCGATTCTCTATTTGAATCCCTTTTCCTTTTCTTTTCAGCATGTCTGGGGAACCAAATATTCTCGAGGGTATTCAGATGCCGGCTTGGTTCCGTAGGTATCTTGAGGCTACAACACCTACCAGAGACCAAGAAGGCGCCCATCCCCCAGCTGCAGCCGCTGTTCCTCCTCCTCCACCTCCACGAGCGGATAATTTCTCCAAGATATGCAAGGACTTTTGTGCCATGGAAGGAAAGCCATTCTGAGGAACTGAGACTTTCTTAGAAGCAAGAATTGACTTAAAGAGACAGAGGATTTACTTCGGATTTTTGAGGTTGACAACCGTAGGAAGATTCAGTTGGTCGTTTGGTAGCTGAAAGTTGATGCTTCCTTTTGGTGGGAAGTGATGCAAGTAGGGCATCTAGTTGAGATTTGGGATGATTTCCAACAGAGATTCGAGATGAAGTTTCTTTCTCAAGCCGAACAAACTATGCAAATGGAAAGGTTTTTGGCACTTGAGCAAGAAGGCATGTCTATCAAAGATTATGTTAATAAGTTCAATCAATTGGCGAGGTTTGGAGCTAGTGAATACCCCGCACAAGAAAGCTTTGAGGTTTGCTAGAGGATTGAATATACCCCTTCATGAGTTGGCTATGTCTCATATTCTGATGGGAGCAACTTTTGAGAAACTCGTTGTTATGACATTGATGCACAAAGAATATAAAGGATTGATGAAACACAAAACAAGAAAGTGTGGCCAAAGAAAGAACAAGAAGGGCGGAAAGAACGACAGAGCCCGAGAAAAGAGGAAATGTCATAATTGTGGACATGTGGGTCATTTGAACAAAGAATTTAGAAAAAGAAGGAATGCTTGTTTCCACTGTGGAGAGGTCGGATATCTTATTAAGGATTTCTCGAAGAAGCAAGGATAGGGCCAAAGGGCAGGATCTTCTGGAGGGTAGGTACATGCTCTCGTGGCTGGTGTACCAGATAGAGGTAGGAAAGTTTCTATTGAAGGCTTTATTTCTCTTTCCAATCATCCTGTTAGAACTCTTTTTGATTCTGGCGTTGCATTCTTTTATATCTGATTCTGTGGTTGAGTCTTTACACCTTAATACTAGTATGGTTTTGGATTCCGTTATTTTATCAAACCCCATTGGAGGTACGGCTGATTTGTCTATGATTTGTCGGGGTTTGAGAATATCTGTGTTGGGCATCGAGTTTGAGTGCGACACATATGTGCTTGGTTTCATGGGCTATCATTTGATTTTAGGGATGGATTGGCTATTCATGTTTGGTGCCATTATGGATTGTGAAAGGAGGGTAGTTAGACTTTTGACTTATCATAAGAGGACACTCGAGATTTCTTATGACCCTAAGGATTCTGTCATGCTTAGTTTCCTAGAGTCACTTGATGCATCTATCGATGATTTACAATATGTATGAGTAGTCTGTGAGTATCTTGATGTTTTTGAGGAGGTTCGGGGCTTGCCTCCGAGGCACGAGATTGAATTCCATATATACTTGGTGGACAATGCAAAGCCAGTTGCATTGCCTGTGCGCCACATGGCTCCAAGAGAAAGGAGGGAGCTCAACAAGCCAGTAGGAGAACTATTTGAGAAAGGATTTATTAGGCGAAGCATATCCGAATGGGGTGCTCCTGTATTATTTTCCACTAAGGCTGATGGTTTGCTTCTCTAATGCGTGGATTATAGGAAGTTGAACAAGCTCACTAGGAAGAATAGGCACCCACTACCGAGGCTAGATGATCTGTTTGACCAGCTGGTTGGTGCATCTGTTTTCTCTTAATTAAACTTGGCCATGGGGTTTCATCAGTTGAGGGTAGTCGAGGACAATATAGACAAGACTTCTTTTAGAACTCCAGATGGTTTCTTCGAGTGGCTTATCATGTCTTTCAAGTTGACGAATGCACTCGCCTATTTTTTAGATCTGATGAGAAGGGTGTTTCGGGAGTTTCTAAATAAGTTCGTTGTGATCTTTGTTGATGAAATTTTGATTTTCTTAAAGAGCAAGGAAGAGCATGCCCTACATTTAAGAGAGGTTTTGAAGACTCTCCAAGCACACTAGCTTAACGAGAAATTCTCCATATATCATTTTTGGAGAAGGGAAGTGAGATTTCTAGGGCATATGGTCTCCAAGGATGGGATAGCAGTAGATCCCGCGAAAGTAGTTGTAGTTCAAGATTGGCAGGTTCCAAAGAATGCAACGGAGGTGAGGAGTTTTCTTGGATTAGCGGGCTATTATAGGAAGTTCATTAAGGACTGCGCAAAGATAATAGCCCCACTCACCAGACCGACGAAGAAGAATTTGACACTTTCTTAGGATATAGATTGTGAGGATGATTTTCAGCGATTGAAGAGGGCTCTGACAACAACTCCAGTCTTGACTTTGCCTGATAGGAACAAAGTGTTCACAGTATACACTGTTGCATGTGGTGCACGGCTTGGTGCGATTTTGATGCAAGAGGGAAGGGTAGTGTGTTATGGATTTAGATAGTTAAGAGTTCATGAGAAGAACTGCCCTAACCATGACTTAGAGTTAACTGCCATAGTATTCGCGCTTAAGACTTGGCGTCATTTTCTACTTGGAGCGAAGTTTGAGTTGTATACCGATCATAAATCTCTTAAGTACTTGTTCTCGCAGAAGGATCTCAATTTGAGGCAACATAGATGGATGGAGTTCCTAGCATCCTATGACTTTGAGATTACTTATACCCCTAGCAAGGTTAATGTGGTCGCGGATGCACTGAGTAGGCAGAGGATGACCTTGATTCCTCTATTCATAGAGAGGCAGAGCTTGGAGTATATATCGACTTTTGATTTTAGACCCTCTATCGAGTTCACACCTGGTTTATTGGCATCATTAAAGGTGAGACCTACTCTTTTGGATCAAATTGGAACTTCACAGCGAGAGGACCTACAAATAGCAGACATCTTGGATAGGCTCAGTAGAGTGGAGACTTCTAGTCACCTCAGTAGATATTCCACGGATGACAACGAGTGGTTACAACGAGATAGAAGGCTTTGTGTTCCCCGAGTTGGGAGTTTGTTGAAGACAGTCCTTGAGGAAGCCCATCATTCTAGGATGACTATCCATCCAAACGGTGATAAGATGTACAGAGATATAAAGAGGGTTGTCTTTTGGGCTGGGATGAAGAAAGATGTTGAGAAGTTTGTTTCTCGATGTTTGATTTGTCAGCAAGTCAAGGCTGAGCAAAGGAAGCCCGGTGGTTTACTTCATCCTTTGGAGGTCCCTCAGTGGAAGTGGGAGAGCATCTCTATGGATTTCATTGATGGTTTGCCTAGATCGAGGAAAGATAACACCAGTATTTGGGTTATAGTTGACAAGCTTACTAAGAGCGCTCATTTCATTCCTGTTTAGAGTAAGAGGACAACAACATGGTTGACAGCAGTTTATCTTTGTGAGGTAGTCCGACTACATGGAGTACCTTCCAGTATAGTAAGCGGTCATGACCCCATATTCACCAGTTAGTTTTGGCGGAGCTTTCAAGAGGCATTGGGTACGCAGTTGTGTTTTAGCACCGCTTATCACCCTCAGACCGATGGACAAACGGAAAGGGTGAATAGAGTTCTTGAGGATCTTTTAAGACTGTGTATCCTAGACTTCGGAAGGACTTGGGAAGAGCATCTTCCACTGGTAGAGTTTGCCTACAGCAATAGTTAACAGGCTAGTATAGGCATGACACCCTTCAAGGCACTGTACGGACGACCTTGTAGATCACCGACTTGTTGGTGGGAATCTACAGAAAGACTTCTACTTGGACCTGAGATGATTAGAGAGACTTCAGAAAAGATTGATCTTATCCATAGACGCATGAAGACAGCTCAAGACAGGAAGAAGTCCAAGGCAGATAAGAGAAGAACTGATATTGAGTTTGAAGTAGGAGACATGGTTTTCACCAAGGTATCACCTTTGAGGAATGTGGTTCGCTTTGGATATGTAGAGAAATTGGCACCAAGGTTTGTAGGGTCATTTCCCATAAGAAAAAGGATTGGCCAAATGGCTTATAGGGTAAAGCTACTAGAGAGATTGACGGGTATTCATGATGTTTTCCACGTTTCTCATTTATGAAAGTGCCTGCATGATACCGCAGAAGTAGTTGAGCCGAGTATGCTTGAGGAAGTAGAGGTGGAACGAGAGGCGACAATTAGGCGAATTCCTACCCGTATACTTGGATCAGAGGTTAAGAAGCTATGCAACTAAGAGGTCAAGTTGACGATAGTACAATGGGGAGAAGACCCCAAGGATGCAACTTGGGAGACTGAAGACAAGATTCGTGCTTTGTACCCTTTTCTTTTCAAGGGTATGTTCTTAATTTCTTTTTCCGAAGCTTTTATTCGTACTTGTTTATGTCATTTAGTATATCCTATTGATCGAATCTTCGACCTTTAGGTAGGAATCCAATGGGCGTAAACATGTGTTTGAGACATGTTATGTTTGATGGATGCAAGTGTTTGCTAGTGGTTACTCGTAGATCCATATACACACACATTAGGCACTAGATCGGCTCAATCATTCTCATAGGCATATGGATGTGTGTGCATATTTTTCTTCTTTTATGGAGAAAATGGGTGTATCATCATATGTATGTTGCATTTGGATGGATGATTGTGCACGCATATAAAACTTACATGACATATTAGGATTATTTGCATACATTTTGATTACATGGCATGAACATAAATTGCATTAAGGAGGTCTGCAGAATCAGTAGGCCGCCTGATCTTTAGCATTAGTATAAGGACATATACACACACCTTCGCATATATTCATATAAGCATTAGAAATCTTTTAAGGACAATGGATGCCTGTGATTGGTGGATGAGAAGATGGATGTTAGGATATACATTCTTCTTAACTTAGAGATTTAGGGGACGAAATCCTTTAAGTAGGGGAGAATGAAACACCCCGTAATTTTAAAGAACATTATAATATACTTAATTAAATATTGGGAATTAAGTAAAACGGACTGCGCCATTGCATTTGTCTCGGAATTTAGCTTAGGATAGACTCCGAGTTTGCGTAAAACATACATCGTATGAAGAAGATATTAAGGTTTGGAGTTTGTATACGCATAAGGATATATATATATATAAAGTCCAGAAAATCAAAAATCGAATAGTGGGAAGAGGAGGAAAATCTACCCATTAGGGGTCAACCCCATGCCTTTTGGGTGTGGACCCTTGGGTCGATGCCTACACGGGGGTGTCAACCCCTGGGTCGACCCCAGCTAGATCTGGGGCAGATCCATTCTGTGAATCAGGACTTGTTTCTGGACCAAATTCGTTGACCGTATGCTTTAAATAGGACCTCATTCCTATTGTTTTATTCACCAAAAACAATGGAGACAACGAGGTGCTGCTCCAACTCTGATTGAACTAGCCTATTCTTCTGAAACAACAACTTATACGTATTCAAGAATCTCTGCTACAACATCAACAGTCAATTCTCTGTTCTTTAGATCCAGTCCCTGTGAGTTCATGTTATTTTTAGATATAAACATTTAGTAAGTAATCCTGACATGTTTATAAGTTTGGATCTAAGCCTATGCCTGTTAGTAACCTGAATCTTAACTAAAAAGATCTCCCACTACTTGTACACCTGATCCTTTGTTTAGTTCTTACATGCCTATCTTTATTATGTTTATTATGTCATTATGCACATTCTGTCATCGTATGTCTATTCTATAGTACACATATTTCTGTCGTCATATGCTTGTTTTGTTATTATGCCCATTTATGTTCTCTTCTTTCCCTCCTTCCCTTTTAATTTTTGTAGCTAGGCTACCTTCGAGCCTAGGCCTATCGCTGAAATATACGAGCGCACGAAATTGGGGATTGTTGCGGATGATAAATTGGGGAATAACTTGTATCGTAATACCTAACGGGGATTTTGGGGAATTAATCTATATCTTGATCTAAAACTTTAATTGGGGCATAATTTATAAATAAGACTAGGATTTAGGCCATAACCTTTGATGAACACGAAAAATTGTTTAATAATGAACATGCCTAAATTTACAGTAATTAGCAACTGTAACCGCACTTAAACACGAGGTTAGATTACACTTGTGGTAGAAGTATGCCCGGAACCTCCCGGCAAATCCAGCGTCCACAAGTGTTTAACCTAATGTGAGGGATCTAGTGCATAAATGTACATGTAACGATGCTAAGACACGAGGTTAAGTCCAACTTGTGGTAGAAGTCTGGCCGAAACCACCCGACATATCCAGCGTCCACAAGTAGTGGATTTAATGTGAGAGGTCTAATGCATTAATAAACATGAATGGAAAAATGGTAATAACTTGTTAACCTGAAATATTTAACCTGTTTAAATCTATGGGGGTTATATGAACCTGTGGGTTAAGTAAACTTGCTTGAATCAATGGAGGGTTAAGTAAACTTCCTTGAATCTGTGGGGGGCGGGATATATAGCCCGACAAACTTAACCTGTTTTATATGTTGGGGTCATGCAACCTTGTCAAAGTGTTAGGCATAACTTGTCGAAATCCTAGTAGTGGGGATGCAAGCCTGGGGGTGGCTTGTATTATCTGTTGTATGGGACCCGTATCAGTCAGTAACCCATCTTGGTATCAAACGGGGAACCTCGAACTAGGTCGGGGTCAGGGAACGCTTACTGAGTTGATAGTAAGAGGTTCATCTAAGTGGGGGTGTTGACGGTGCATTCCCTCGGATTCATGTGTGTGCATGAATCTGTTTGCGATGGGATAATAAGATGTTGTGACATCAGTAGATCATTGTGCATCTCGTTAATAAAGGGGTTGCCACATTAGGAAGTGATACATCTTACCGTAGGGCCAGCACAGGGTATCTAGAGGGTAGGGAGCCGATAGATTGGGGTAGTAATTAGGGTATGCCTAGTCTTGCTTGTTTCGGAGCCCGTTATTATCGTTGGAGGTAACATCTGTCATTTCTGTTGGGCTACCTATTATTATTGTATTGGGTAAACCCTTCACTAGAAGTACACCTAAGTCAACCATTCATTTCTGTTGGGATCATCTTGTTTCTACTAGTATTGGTGTAGAGAAAAAAATTGAGAAGCGCAATAAATTCTGTTATGTTTATCCTGTTTATTCTGTTTAGCCTATTATACCTGTCTTAGGATACTATTATTTCTCATCCAGTTTACATGCCTGTCATGATGCTTTTACTTATTTATATGCTAAAAGTAACTGGACTTGCAAGACTTTATGTCTGACCCGTTTTGTTTACTTTTCTCTCTCTTCCTTTTCCCTCCAGGTTCTCAGGGTGGGAATACTCAGTCTTGATTAGGATTCTCTCTTTCGTTCTGCTTGGAGCTTCTTAGATATATCGCTTTGATTTTCTGTCTTCTCTGATATAGCTATTTTTGGGGACTATGCTTTTTATATTACTGTACTCTGATGATTTTAGCACAAGACAAATATTTTAATTTAATGTAATGGATTTTCTGTATTTTAGACTTATGATGTAACTGGATTTTGGACCATGATGTTTGTTATTTAATAAAGTTTTAAATTCCGCTGTTATTTTATATTTGTCTCATTATGTTTCTGTTTACTTGTAACGCTTCATGAAACTGAAAGCATTATGATAAAGAGTGACATTAATGGACGTGGAGTGTCACATGATTGGACCTCAATTATTGTTTTACTCCGCACCAACATCGTGACTATTGATATTCCCGAGTTAATATTCGTAAAGCCAGAAGATCTTATCATTTCCAACGACAAATACTCTTTAAGGCCCGGAAAATAATCCAGGCTTTAAGGTAGGAGACTTAGAGCGATCCTCACCCTACAACATTGTAGTCCCCGATATCCACCCTTCGATTTCAAAACCGTACATCCCTCTCATGTTAGTTTTGGGTCTTTAAACAGCTCCTTCTTAAAGAAAATATCGTTTTACATGGCTGGATCGGTACCCAAGACCATGTAAAAAAAATTAAAGTAGTAAAAACAAGGTTGTGGAACTACTCTTTCATACCATCTCAAATTTCCATATGATGGTTTGGTTGTTGTTTAGCGACTATTTACTTACCAGTCACTGCACAGTTTTTGAATAATCAAAAAATTAAAATACATTTATCTATTATATTATATAAAGGAGGAACTGGTAGTTGGATTTATATTTTAAAATCAACGAAATGGCTTCAGCTTGAAAGTTGACACTCAAATTTCTTGTTGATGAAAAGAGGAAGAAAGTAGTTTGTGCTGAATGTGAACAAAACACTGCTAGTTTCGCAGTAGTATTTTGTTCACACTATTTCTGATAGTGTGAACAAAACACTCCTGGTGATTGGTGAAAATTAGAGGGTCTCATATGGGACCCCCTGATTTCCACCAATCACCACCTTGTGGAGTTATGTTCACACTATTAATAATAGTGTGAACAAACTCAAGCTCCTAGTTTTGGGTCTCTTAACAGCTCGCTCTTCTAGAAATATCATTTTACAAAGCTGGCCCGTTAGCCGAGACATGTAAAAAGATTAAATCGCTGAAAACAGGATTGTGGATCTACTCTTTCATACCATATACACCATCCATATGATGGTTTGGTTGCTTTTTATAGATATTCTATGTAGTTTTTTTACTATTCCAATTAGTAATATCATCCACATTTTGCATAAAACTCATCCATTGGATTCATGAACAGTCTCTATGAAAGCATAGAAAATCTTGGTATTTGCTACTTCAACACCAAGGCATGTAAAACAATGCTAATGAATCCTTTGAATGCAATCAGGTCTCATTATGGTAAACTGTATTTAAGGGCTTGAAGTTAGGAAGTTATGAATGACTGAAATTGGTTATAAATGACTAAGATTATTTAGCCTAAGTATTACCATGAAGTTAGGAAGTTATGAATGACTGTTATTGATTAGTTAAGAAAAAGGAACATATTTCCATAGTTGGTTTGTGATTAATATAGAAAACATAATTGCAAGAATAAAAGAAAAAAGGATATAGACTATGGCGAAATAAGATTCAGCCGTATTGTGCACTATTCAGCAACCTACAGATAATAAAAAGGAACACCTTACAATTGCGGATTTCTATTAATTATATTGTCTTATACCAAGGAAATAGGTTTTTGTACATTTTTGTAAACAATCAATTAGGAATAAGTAAAACTTCCTAAAAGGTAAACTTACAGGATGGCAAGTATGAGAGTAATATAAATATGTTGATGTCGAAAGGATTACAAGGAAGGTGTTAATCAAACGGATCAAGTAATGGAAGGAGGTAAAGGTTAGTGAAAGAAAAGGTGATATCTATCTTTATTCTTCCTATTTATCCTATTTTATCTGATTTAAGAGTATTTTGTCCCCTTATCTTTGATTCATTTTGGGGTGGCTTCATGGGGCCATAGCCACACTAATATGAATTAAGCATTGTAGGGCATATGTATTGTAGGCCTAACGAAGCTCTCCTTTACAGGCAAGGTAAATCCCCGAGTGTGTAGTGATAACAATAGATGACTGTTTACACTAAGGTGTTTTTTTAGACCTAGTAGTAGTTTCTTAACCCCAGAGGGAGATTGACATAATCAGACATGATGAGTCAGGGTTTAAACTAAAAATCTTGATTTATGAGATCGTTGAGGCATTTCCAAGTATGGGTTGATTTTGGGTCTAGTTAGTTAACCAATTAATTGGTTATCTCAGATTTCGACACTAATAGTAGATTTTGACACTGATAGTAGATTTTGATTGAGGTGCTTATATTCTAAGGTTTTTGAGATAGGAAAATTTGAAGGATGGCTTAGTTAGCCAAGTACAGGGCTATCTTGACTGCAAAAGGAGGACTGTCGGGCTAGGATATGTAGTGAAAACAAAATGATGGATTGTAACAACCCGGGATTTTGGAGATTACTGAAATATTAAATTATAATGTAAATTATGATTTAATACAGGATTAAGAATTAATGGATGGAATAAATTGATGATAATATGGTTTATTTAAAAATAAACAATGTATGTTGGTTAAGAATTTGGATTTTGTTGTAAACAACGGAATGAAGTACAAGACAATGTGTTTATTGATTACAGAGTGAAAACTAGTGACGAAAATAAATTATTGGCTTAAAATGTATGATACAGGAATTTTATCCTAATATTTGCCATTTTTGTCCCAAAATAAAAGGACAATCATGAAGAAAATAAATTTCTAAAGATGAAATTTTGTTGGAAATTTTGTTTTAGTATTTTAAAAATGATAAAACACTTTTGTATAATTGTTAGAAGTGAGAAATAATAGTAAATTTGGTGAAATATGTCAAATTTGAACATTGACAAATATCGTTGTAATAAAGGGGGAAACAATAATTTTTTTTCTATATAATTAAGTTTGAAATAATGTTTAAGAGGTATAAAAATGTGGAAAACATTTTTATACACTTTAATTGATGAAGAATTAATTTTTGTTGGTGGAAAATGATGAAAATAATGATTTTTCGCTGTAAATTGTGAACATTAGTAAATAATTGGTATTAAATTATGTAAATAATGTATTTTTATCATTACTAATGGATTCCATTCATTAAAAATGAATAATGCAATTCATTTCATGTGAATTGGACATTTATATGAAAGTTATGAATAATTTAGTGTAAAACAACATATATACTTAGCAAAAATAATTCTAAATACACTAAATGGCTTTAGGGAAATCAAATCCATATTTTCTAACCCATTAGCCACCTTTGAAAACTTCTTTATTCCATATACAATAATTCATATTAGCCGTCTTCCTCAAAACGCAAAAGAAAACCCCGAAAGCTTCTTAAAACTAAGAAACCCTATAATGGCCACCTCCCTCTAAATCAGTTTCCTAAAAATTTGTCCATAAATTAAGTTAATACCTAGCTAAAGAAAGAGAAAGTGGTGATCTCCTTCCTATTAAATCCCTGGAATCCATCAAAAATACGAATCTTTTTCCTATAATCCATAATTTGCTATTTTATTGTTTGTATGCCGCTTTTATCACTTCTTATAGGCTTCTAGAGGCGTTTGCCCTATCGAAGCTCATCTTTTGCTGCTCAAATTTTTCTACATCATTGGTTACAAAGGTAATCTTTTAGCTTACAGCAAATTATAGTTGTATTTGCAAGTTTTGATGATAATCCGTATGTTTTGTTGCTCAAAAACTACGGTGTTTGTGTTAATTTTATGGTTGAAAAGTGTCATCTTTAAAAAATGTTATCTTCTTCACTTTGCAGTGAAATGCTTCCAAAATAATATGTTTCAGATCTTAGATCAATATTCGATACTACAAATTTTCATTTGAATCTGAGTTGTTTAGATTGTTCAAATCAGTCGTCGAAGTTAGACAAAATATGATTTTCAACTGAGTTCATTTTATGGCTAAAAAAGGCTATCTTTGCAAATGTGTTTCTTTTTCGTTTTACAGTGCTGAAAAATTTCATAAATCTCTTGGTAGTTTTGGTGCGCTAAATATATTATCAAAGTTGGCTAAAAACACGATTTTTGTTTTGCCGTTTCAATTTGCAGCATTCTTCATTAGTCTTCACTGTTAAATTTGAGTTAATTGATGTTTGAATTGAAAAGTTTGATGATGGATATTGTAGTGATGATATCTGATTATCTTGGTTTTGAAGATTTTGAATTTAAATTTAAATATCGGTAAATATCAATATTTGAAGATTTTGATGGTTTAAATTGTTTTGATATCAAATAAATTTTGGAAAAATTTCTTAAAAATCATGGGTTGGAAAAATAAATGTTTTAAAGACATTTTAAAGGATTTTTAATAAATTACTTATTATTCTTAAAATATTTTAAAATTGACAATCTATTAAATAATGGGTTTTCTTTTAAAAGGCTTTATAAAAATTTCTAAAATTGTTTAAAAATCCTATTTTCTCTATAAAATTACTTTAAATACATTTTAGCTTATTTTATATATTTCGACGTATAAGAATGAGAATTAAACGATTTAGCAAAAACACGTGGTATGAGACATGCGTTTTTGTTTTATCGCTTAATATCGTACTTATATGATTGAAACCAATTTGAAGAGATATTATGAGATGTTTTAGAAATTGCCATTGGCTAAGACGTACTTTTTTAGTACGTTCATAAGCAAACCAGTCAATGATGTATTTTTATGACTGCCAATGAAATGAGGCAATTTCGATGTTGAAACTCTAATTTGAATTTATGGTTAGGAATAACCTTCACGATGTTTCTTACTTGCCAAGGAGATGAGGCAAGTCATTTTTGATGTATTAATAGTGGTTTGTCATTTACGATGGATTTAACTTGTCGATGAGATGAGACAAGTCACGATGTCATTGTACTCGTCGAGAAAGGAAGATGAGATGAGTTGAGCATCTTTACACTTGTCGATGATATGAGGTAGTGTATATTTGATGATGTTTTATGATGGTTTTTCTAATGTGGCATCGACTAACGGCTAGTAAACCATTAGGTGCAAACGTATGGTATGGGACATACGTTGACACCTTACGGGTTTCTAATCGAGAAGTTGAGACACATTCAAGACGTTACTGGTACTATTGATCGAGTACTTGATTGGAGTCATCATGATGATTACGATGTTTTAACTTGACTCCAATCATCATGATGTTATTACTCGGGTTTTTGTGACTAGGTGTCATCATGATGTGTCCGACTATAGTCAATCACGATAATCACGAGGCTATAATGATGTGTGACCCTAAGTCATCATGATGTATAGTACCAAAATTCAGCACTAGTCAAGAAGTTAAGCACGTGCAGTTTTCTATGATGTTTTGATGCTTTGAATTCACCTTTTTGATGATGTTGTTCGAATAAGGCCTCGAGTATGAAAAAGTCCAAGTGTATATTATGTTTTGTGATGACTTCGAATATAACGTTTTGAACCTTTTTTGGGTGCTATCAAGATAGTTTTGTGACCTTTTATGATTATACCGACGAAATGAGGTATATATTATGTTCATTCTTTTGTGATGAGTTTTAGTAATGGATTGGAGATGTATTTATAATTATATCAATGAAATAAGGTATAATAATTAAGAAGTTTCTATTATATGAGTTTGATGATATATTGATTTGTGTTGGGATTTAGTATATGCCAATGAAACGAAGCATATTTATAGGTGTTTATCCTTTATGTAAAGATTATGTATGCCTATGGTTCATATTCTTAATTATTCACAGTCAAATAAAGTATGAACGTTGTACCATATCTTACATGCCTATTGAATCCCTTACAAACTCATGATAGACCTTATGAGGCATCTCGTTAAGAGAAAAGTTGATGAACTATTTCATTCCATTAGCAACAACGGAATGTTTCCATATCACTTACATTCATTTACCTTTACTACTGATAAGTTTAGCTTGCCTGACCCGTGTGCTTTTCACTCGGGTCAGACCGAGTTGCAGGTTAGGTTTGGATTGCAGCCTCCCATGGATCCTTGAACAAGCTTTTGTTGTGCTTTATCATTATAGCTCGGATATCGTACCTTATGAGTAGTCGACTCTTATGTTATCAATATGTATAGTTCTGTGGGATAGGTGAATATGTGATCAGTATTCCTTGCTACTTATGTATGATGTATAATTATAGAGATATATGTTGATGCATGTACTTATATACATACTCTGATATGGGTTTGGTGTTCAGTGACTGTTGTTTTCTATTTGCATATATATTACATTATTTCTGAAATGGTCCAAAACCACCATAGAGTGCATTAGTTACGGGTTAAGCGTGTCCACCACTTATGAAGTAATAAAGAAAATAAACGAGACACAATTGACGTGCTTAGATCTTAACTAACGTATTATTATGATGGTCGCCCTTAACCAGCTCTATTCTCTGCATTAGTAGACACAAGATTACTTTGTAATTCTCTTTAGTAATGAAGGTTTCAGGGTAGGGCATCACAGATGGAATTTCTTTAAATGATTTCATGGTAGTACTTTAGTATTAATTTTATGGTAGCATTAGTAAGGGACCCTATTAGAGTAGTTACATTGGAGTAGCTACTATTATTTTCAACCTGTCATGGGTGCGTGATTACCTATTGTAAGGAAAGTTTGATATTTCAGCAATCATGGATTATTGGTCTGTTATCCTCTATAAAGAATACGAACTCAAAACAAGAAAGAACTAGTTAAGTTTGAGTGTTCGATAATTTTTGGGATTTCCTTTAAAAAATAAGAATATGATCGACATTAAGTTTGAGTGCTCGATAATCCTTAGGCATGTTGCATGAGAGAGACAGAGGTATTATAGACGCTTGAATTAGTAAATAGATTACCATACAAGATAATTGATTTAGAATCAGAAACTAGAATTTGAGCATGGACTGAGTGTTAATCTTGAATGCCTCTTGGTCAACTTGGCCCATAGAATATTGAATAATATCCAAATGTAAAAGGTAAGATTCTTGAATGGTCATGTTTAAATTTTAGTGCCCTTGCTTGAGCTTGAGAGTCAATATCGTATTGAAACATTATTGTATTTGTTCTTATCATGTAATTGTTCTTGGAGGATTTACACATCCCCTTGTTTAGCAATATTTATTTGGTTTATTTGTTACATAGAAATTCAATGTTATTTTTTAATTATATAATTAACGGTCAGTTTTTTTCGTGATTATACCATTATTATCGTTCGTTACTCTTTTTATTTGTTTTACAGCAAAATATTGATTACTGGTTTTGTCATGTAGCACTAATGAATAATCCTATAAGAGCATCTAAGCAGCAGTCGGGGAAGAAGAAACGGGAAGAATCGACGCTTTTATTGTGTTACTCACACTACAGCAGAAGTAGTTTCGACATGGGGAAGAAAGAGAAATGACAATTTTTCCCATTTTTCTATTGAGCGTTGATCGTTAAATGGTATTTAAAACCCGTTTAAACCCTACGTGGATTTTTAATATCCATTCAGATGTAATATTTATTTTTTCTGTCGAGTACGATGTTCTAAAGACCGTTTAGCAAAAAGAGGAATTTGCTACAATACCCGAAGTAGTTTCAGGTGTTTCAGCCGATCAAGAGAGAAAAAATATGGGACCATACATCCTAATTTTAGGGTTGAAATCAAGCAACTCATGCGTGGTCCCTGCATTTTTTATCTCATATTCGAGTATTTCAGCCTATTTTCATTCGGGTAAAATAGCATTTTGAAAATAATATTAAATGGTGTGGTTTAGTATAATTTTTTTTTCTTTTCAAACCCCTGAAACAACAGAGTTCTTCCTTTTTTAGTTCCTCCTCCGCTGGAATTCTTCATCACCACGAGAGATGCTCTGACCGATTTAATAAATATATGTGCATGTAAATAGGGAACGTGCAAACAAACGAGATGTAACAACCCGGAATTTCTAAACCAATTTTAATTTTTTTATTTTAGTGATTTTAATGTATTTTGATTATTTAAAATGAGTTTTTTAAATAATAACTACTAAAAATTTATTTAAATCGAAGTTAGAACGTATATATTTAATTTAATTATAAAACGAACCAGAAATGGCGCGGTAGTTTGAAAATTCGATTTCAAATTTCAATTGAATGTATAGGATTCAAAATAATTCGGATTTCAGTAAAACAGAAACATTTGAATCTGTTTAATTATCTTTCTAACGAATGTGAATAATTTAGATTTCATAATATAAATTGAAATTTATGTCCAGTTTAAAATTTAAATTAGTCGCTCTAGAATTTATATATATTTTAAATATAATATATAGTTGCTTTGAAATTTAAACGTGTTTTATATATTTAGATTAAATTTAATCGACTAGAAAAGGGCCATTTTTCAAACGACCTCCAAATTCGAAGAAATTAGTTTTTTTAGGACCATATCGTCAAAACATAGCTAGATTTATTTTTCTGTAACATTTGGAGTCAGTATGTGGCCCCGGTAAATTAAAATGTACGTTCAAATTCAATGTATGTTGATTTATATTTTAATTTTGACAAAAACTGATCGAAACGATTGAATTGTCTTACGAAACATATTCCATTGTGTTCGGAATTGGGGTATTTGGCTAGGGACGTCAGTCGTTGGGTTTGAAATTGAGTTCAGAACGTTAAATATGAAATTTGTGAATTAAAAATAATAAAAAATATATATATATTTAAATATCCTAGTCAAAGGTCAAAACCCTCATTCATTTCCATCGTGGTCAACACCCCTACCAGCCGCCTTATACGTTTTCAAGGGCCATTACATCTCGATTTTAAATCCTCCAGTCTCCCTTAATTTGACTCGAATTAGATTAGGGTTTATTCATGAAAATCAAAGAGATTCCCCTCCTCTACAAATTCATATAGTCGTGATCGAATTGTGTAAACTGTTGAGGTCAATTTTTCAGTTCAAAGTAGCCGACTTCACGGTAGATTTTAGGAAAGAGGAGGAGGCCGAGTCGGCCGAGGGTCTGAGCGGTGGTGGTCCTCGTGTAAGATGGTGGCCACGGATGACCGGTCAGCGGTCTGGAGTGGCAGGTGCAGGCGGCCAATGATATTAGCGATGGGTTCAAATAAAAACTGAAATTTGGAGTAGAGAGAAATGATGGAGAAAGGTTTATTAAATTAATTAAATTTTTAATTGTATATTATTGTTTAATTAATGATGTAATTAACGAACAAACATCTATAACTTTTGCAAATGGACACAAAATCAAACGAAACTGGGTTCGTTAGAATCCTCTAGACGAGAGCTTCGTAGTGGAACTGACTAGGACTGAAACGGAGCCAGTTAGAATTTGAGGCAAATTCATACTCAAACAGTACTGAAATCTTCAAATAAATGACGGAGTGGAAACCAATGTGAGAACTCCTTCTCACTAATTTATATTTTATCATGTTATTGTATTCATGTATTAAAATATATAAAATTGCCAGTATATATTTTTTTATCAGTTTTAATCATTATAAATTGTATATGGTGCCTGTTAGCTCACCTCCCTCGTCCACAGACCACGAACGATTTATTTCACTGTATTGTGCTTGGTTTGGGATGTTGTGATGATTAGTATATTAAAAATAATATTAATATTAATGTGGTAATTGAAATTAAAATATAAATATTTATTTATAATTTAAACAGTGAAAATTGGTAAATCAGAAAAATAATTCAAATCGAATTAGAACTGGTTAAATTAATTAACCAGTGATTTTTTTGAATAGACTCTTGTTGTTTGAAAACCCCACATGGGTCTGGGGATGGTAATTTATTCACATCTCCCCTGAATTTGATTATATGTTAATCGATGGGTTGACAGACTGTGATGAGCATTATTTATTTATTTTAACGCTTATACAGTGGTAGAATGCACTCTGGATGATGTGTGGATGTTTAATGGTTATTTATCATTATTGTGAATACATGCGATGTGTGGAAATCCATATAAATATATTTATATGGTAATTGATTGAGTCTGATTCCAATTCAGAAATAACGAATAGTTTTAAAATAATACATAGTATAGTTTTCAATATTATATAGAATAGTTTCAAAATATTATATAGTATAGTTAAAATAATATATAGTATAGTTTTCAATATTATATAGAATAGTTTTAAAATATTATATGGTATAGTTTTCAATATTATATAGAATAGTTCTAAAATATTATATAGTATAGTTTTAAATTAATATTCTGTATAGTTTTAAAATAATATTCAGTAAAGAATTAAGATATGATTTTGATGTCCGATTTTGGATGGGCATGAAATATTGAAATATTCATAACTAAAATGAATATGTAGCCAAGTTAAGTAGGTGAACGCCATTTTTAGCCCGAACGGGTTTATCGATCGATTTTATTTATTTTATAAATAATATCGAAAAGAATTGATTTCAAAATCCGATATTTTGAAAATATTATCATTTTAATGTTATAATGATATGGAATATTCAATTTTGATTTAAAATTGAAATGGAAGTTGGAATTGTTTTTAAAACGAATTTATAAATAATTTATAAAATCCATTTTAAATAGAAATCGATGATATATTATATATATATATATATATTAATACAGCTCGAATAGAACATGCCATGCAGCGACCGTTCGTGTATTTCGACCGTTAACTTCAAATTGACGTAATGGGAGATCCGACCGTCGGATTCTCCTAAAACTATAAGAGATTTGGAATTTGAACATTGGGTGCGTATCGAAAAGTTCTTTCCAATGAATATAAGAGATTTAAATTTGAATGGTTGGATTTCAAATTATGTCTAAATCAGTTTTGGAAAAGGTCATTGTAAATGCAGTTCGATGACCGTATATGGAAATCGACTGAAATTGAGATATTAAAATCATTAAAAATATGAATAAATTATGTAAAAACATAATAATTGATTTGGAAAGAGTTTGTATGAAAAATTCCATATTTGAAAAGATAAAAATATATTTTTATCGAAATGAACTAGTTATTAACTAGAATAATAATCCAAGGATTTTTAGAATTAATAAATTTGGATTGAAAATGGTTTTAAAATAACTAGAGTTTTAACAACGTATGAATTAGATTTAAAGAGAAATAATCTTTGGAATATTTCGATATTGAATTCTGTGATTATACGGATTTTGTTGAGGAAATTGAAAGATATAAATATCGTTATTCCCAATACAATATTTGTTGGTTTCAGAATTTGATTATAATGTCCCGTATTTTTGCGGTATAATAATTAATTTATTAATTATTTAAATAGTGATTTAGAGATTTAAATGGTTGTTTAATTATATAATATTGAATATTTAATTAATATAAATAATAGAATAATATATTTATTTCCGAAATAGTCGGAAATAGTGGAATTCACAATATTTTGTGAATTGGATTATTTATAAGAGATTTAATTCAGTTTAGAATTGAATTATAATAACGACGGTTGAACGCATAATTACATTATAATTATAATCGAGCTCAACATGGCGCGGCAGATCGTAATTTGGCAATTCGAACTTTAAACGAATATACAGAATCCGTTTTAAGCCGGATTTCTGTGAAACAAGAAACGTTCGGAACTGATGAAGTATATTTTTCTAATGAAAGAGAAAAATCGAGATTTCGTCGTATAGATTGTGAGTTGTGTCCAAATCAAATTTTCGTAAAGTCGCTATGGAATTCCTTTATAATTTAAAATGATTTATTTATATTATAAAAGGATTTTTAATATAAATTGAATATCGACTCAATCTGGATTTGAAATATCGAGTTATAAATCCATGTATGTATATTCTGGAGATGTATGATATTCTAATGTGAATATATATACGATAATATTAATTTATTAATATTAAATTATTTTTTAAAATATATTAATATTTAAATGGTTTATTTAGAGCTTTAAAAATAGCCATTTTTGGAAACGAACTCCGTTTCCAACGAAACTAATTTTGTTGGATCCAGAATATTAAATTATTGTTAGATTTCAATTTTCGTGATTTTTGGAGTCAGTATGTGGCCGTATGAGATTTTAATGTGAAAAATAGTCAATAATTTGACTTTAAAAATACGCTGTGTGAGCATATGGACTCGGAATTTGACGAAACAAGTTTTGTTGGGTCCGTAATGTCGAACTGTAGCTGGCTGTCCATTTTTATCGAATTTGGATATTGTATGTGATCATAGGATTTTTTAATGACGAATATGGACATCGTTGGAATAAAAATAAATATAATATTCGAATATATAAATATAAAAAATTTCCTATAAATATTAGTACATTCTTACTAACCCTAGGAATTCATTTCACTGGTCAATGCTTTCTAAGCCGCCTTCAGGAAAATAAAACGTAAAGAAAAATCACTTTGAAAATAATTAAAAATTTCATGAAAAATCTACAAATCCTAATATATATATTCCAGTTGCTAGTGAAGTGCTCTTCATTTTGGTATAGAAATCGTAAAGCTCGATGGGTTTTTCCTAGATTTCGAACATTTCAGCGTGGATATAGTTGAGCTAGGGTTCGAATTCATGGAGGTTTAGGGAATAGATTCAAGTTTTGGTTATTATCTTTGGACTGAGGAAGTCGAATGGCAGCTCATGTGAGAATTTGGGAGATATCGACACCACTTGGTGTCACCGTGTTGTTGTAGCACGGGCCGGCGATGCGATTTGCAGAGGAAGGCTGAGTCGTATATGGTGGTGATGTATTCGTAGAGAAATGGAAGGGGAGTATTGTGATAAGATCGGTTTTTGATTGCGGAGCAGAACGAAGATGGGAGAGGGATGGGAAGGCAGAGACAATGGTGGAGTACGGGTTACTAAAGCTCGTTGTTTAAAAATGGGGAAGAAGCAATTTCGTGGGGGGTTGAACGGATTAGGGAAGTAATGGACCAGGTATAAAGGGTGAGGCCCAACGACATTAAAATTCTAAGTTTTCATTTAATTTAAATGTATATTAACTTCTTAATATCATAACTATTGCATACAATATCAGAATTCAGAAAAACAAGTTCCATTGGGATCGTATGGACAAGCACTACATAATGGAACTGGTTCGGAGTGAATCAAAGCTTGTTACAATTTATGGCGAAATAAATTGCCCAATCTAAATTGATGATCGTTAATCGTTATTTAACGATAAACATCCAATGCTATTAAATATCACTAACTCTGCTCAGTATATATTTTTATAATGTATTTTTAGAATTGATAAATGATGGTTGATTGTTGTGTGTTGATTATTTGGATGAACTGTTAATTGATTGGCTGAAATTATAGAACTAGTGATATATATATATATATATATCGTTAATCAAATAGTGATTATATTTGTCAGAATATTTCATACTGAAATGATATTGATGTGAATTATATTGTTTACATCTGTGGATGCAGGGAAACAGGTTGGAGGGATCCAACTGGATTCCTCAATATTTATAATACAGTTTTTCATATATTGTGATATATGATGTGATATATAATCAATGATGGATTATAATGTGTTTTGATGATACTGGCCTTGTTATTTGGTATTTTAAATAACATAAGAAATACTGGAATGTAAAAAGGGAATTTTCGAAGTATATATTGAAATAGAAATATTTGGATAAAATAAATAGGAATTATAAAATGAAATATTTATATGAAATAAAAAAGATTTTATAAAAAGAAATATTTATAAAATCAAAGGATTTTGTAAAAGGAATTATTTATAAAATCAAAGTATTTTATAAAAGGAATATTTATTTATAAAATAAAAAGAATTTTATAAAAGGAATATTTATTTAGAAAATAAAAAGAATTTTATAAAAGGAATATTTATTTAGAAAATTAAAAGAATTTTATAATAGGAATATTTATTTAGAAAATAAAAAGAAATTTATAAAAGGAATATTTATTAAGAAAATAAAAAGAATTTTATAAAAGGAATATTTATTTAGAAAATAAAAAGAATTTTATAAAAGGAATATTTATTTAGAAAATAAAAAGAATTATAAAAGGAACATTTATTTACAAAATAAATAGAATTATAAAAGGAAATATTTATAAAATGAATATAATTTTATAAAAGGAAATATTTCGAAAATCAAATAGAATTATAAAAGAAATTATTTGGGAAATAAATAGAATTATAAAAGGGAATTGACAAGATATAAAAGAACAACGAGAAGATGGTTTCAAAGTAGATTTTGAATAGAAATATGTTTTAACAGATAAATGGAGAAGATTAATTTATAAATAATATTTTATAAATTAAGTAAAATATTTATCATTTGATAAATGGAATATATAAGTCCGAACTTATATAGAGAAGTAGTAATTGGTTTTAACACCGATATTTTAAATAGAATGTGAACTCAACATTTATAAAAGGAATTATAAATGAGATTTAAGTGTTAGAAATAAAAAGGAGATTTCGTATGAATAATTCCATAAATAGAAGTATAAATAGAATTTGGAAAATGGAATATTATTTTGAAATATGAAATCAAACTAAATGGATCGTATAAAAGAAATATTATTCACATTCGGTATGAATAATGGATTTAAGCAAATATTTTACAAATAAACCCATTTATAAAGGAAAGTGGATTTTTGAAATAGAAATGGAATTTCAAATGGTTAGAAATAAATAACTTGTTTAATAGTGAAAACAAGTGTTATGATTTATAAACAATGTTTATAAATGAATTAAAATATAATTATCAGTGGATAATTGAGATTGCAAATTCAATAGTGAATGTAAAAATGGGAAAGTTGGAGTTGTTTAAAAAAGGAAAGGATGGAATGTATTTCGATGTCCGAAATATAAATAGAATTAAATAAAATACATAAAGATTGGTAATTAGAATTCAACTAGGCCAGATGTTATAAATTAATTTATTTAAGAAATTATATATTGAATAAAATCAGAAATTTGACAAGATATTTAGTATTCGGTTGGAAACCAATATTTTATAATCGAATATAGTTTATTCGAAGTAAGTTAATCGAATATAGTTTATTCGAAAGTGAATAAATCGAATATAAGTTATTTAAAGTGAATAAATCGAATATAAGTTATTCGAAAAAGAGTTAATCGAATATAGGTTATTCGAAAAAGAGTTAATTGAATAGAGATTACTCGAAAGAGAGTTATACGTCGAATTTGATTATATCGAATTCGGGAAAGTACTATTTACTTTCCAGTTTTTAAATCAAAACTTATTTATTAAATAAATAAATTAATTATATTTTTTCAAATTAAGAAATAAGAGTTATACTTTTAAGTTAGATATTTCGGAAGTAGGGATTATAACGCTATAGTTATAATCAATGTTTTTTTTCATAAAAGAAGGAATCCGTAAACTGAAATCCGAGAATTTGTGTAAGCAATGAGTGTAAAAATGGGAGCAGTGAGCTTGACCTATTGCGAGGTTAAGGACGTTATTCAGTTAAGGTCCGAGAGGTAATTATACCCCAACTTGATTGACTTCGAAATTAACTAAGGAATAGTTGAAGTTCGATGGCGAAGATTGATTAAAGATACATAGTAACAAGCGATGAATGGATTGAGTAGTCGTAACGACGTTTTATACAACATTCGTCTGAAATCCATATCGATGAGTTTTGGAAACGTTTTCCAAATATAATCAGAAATGTTATCAAAGTATAGAAAATGAAATGTTTTGTTGTTAAGAAATACTGGAATGACAATGACACATAAATAAGAAATGGAAATGTTTTCCAATATTAATAAGTTATATTTTCTAAATTTAGAAAGATAGAATGTATGTATATGGAAAAAGGAAATAGATAAATTAATTTAAGAGATAAATGATGATTGATGATTGATCGATAGAATTTCCATTTGGAAATAATATCGTTGGTTGTACACATATTTTTCATTGATAGTTAAATCACTGACTATCGAAGTTTTTGACCATTTTTCCTTTGTTAATACGGAGAGACCGGGATCAGATTCATTATCTGAAAACCACTCTGTATGGGCGTTAGCATTGCGAATCAAATATGATAATGATAATTGAAGATGGAGTTATGCAAGGGTTGTCCTGTTTACAGAATAGTGCCTTCGATTTGTCCAATCCCAGGACAACTTATATGGAAGAATATCTGACAAAGTATATCTAACGGATTGCGTAAGTTGATCTCTTCAAAAGTATTTATGTTTGGTGGTGGAGGAATTCATTTCTCTTAGCTGTATACTCTTGATATGTTTGGGGAAATCAATTTGTGATTTGGCGGGTATGACAGTGTGACATTCAAAGTGAATGAAGATCAAAAGATACGTTATGACCTCTAGTCTCACAACCGGGAAATGGTATAAAATCGGGTAGGTCGCATGTCTAAGTGGTTGGCTGCCAAGTAGGGTATATTATCACCTAATCTATAATAATTCCTTTTGCTTCTTAAATCTATCGATGTTATCCCTTTTGGGAAACGGTTGCTGATCCTAACCGTTGGTGATAATATATTCAGTACTCTCAAGCGAAGTGAGGGGTCGGTTATGTTTAGCCTGGGTTGCAAGATGCTCTTGTTCCACCCGGTGTATTTTTCTCTAGAGGTACACTGTCAGAAGGTGGTCCCGTACATTATCAGTTGGAATCCATTATCCAATAAGTGTCCACGATTTGGATTGTATACTATATATGTAGAGCGTGAGATGCAAGCGTTCTGCTAGATTGATATTACTTGTATTTAGACATTATTATAATATCAGACGAATATTGATTTCAAAGAATGCTTTGGGTTATCGTAAGGTAAAAATCTTCCGTGTTTATGTGTGGATCGGTCTTACGATTATCCTTTCTTTTAAAAAGATTTTTAAAAGTTAAACCAAGTCGTTGAAGTTTACTCACACCAATCCCATGACTGACCCAGAGTTTTTTTTTCTTTTGTTTTTTTCCCTAAACTCGTGGGTGCCCAAATTTGTACGGGCAATCAAGTAGTTCAGGTATTTTCAGATATCATTGGAGGAGCTTGAAGTAGGAGGCTTCAATGTTATCTAGTATTGTTATTTCCGCTGTGTTGTAAGTGTTGTACTCTGATAATGTTATTGTATATATATACTATTTTAGTACAAAGATAGGTTATATTTTATTCGTTCCACTGTGAGATTTGTGTTACTCTGATGTGTTATATTTTCTTCTTCTTCTTCTATTCTAATTTTCTATCTTATCTATTCTCACACTCTATTTTCTTCCATTAACTATACGGTATTTCCGATGCTTGAATGGTCGATATTGAGTTTATGTCAATTACCAAGGTCGCAAATTTCCCGGGTTATTACAGTGGTATCAGAGCTAAAGGTTAAGTAATTACCTTGGCTCTATGGCGTAACTCAGTAGAGATGGGGTTAGCAATACCCTAGGTTGAGTTTGAGTGTATATATATATGAGCGCGTATTTGTTATTCAATATAAAATGATTTTATATTGCGGAGATTTATTGGTCGAGTTGTTTATGAGTTCTGATTGATCAGTTTGATCCACTGCATCGGTAGGAGTTTATAAACACTCGAATACGATGAACCGACATAGTATGTTTTGAAAGAGAGTAGATGATATAATTTACCCAAAATATATTTTGATATAAAAGGAATTATTAATATTTGAAATATTATAGTATATTGGATGTGTAAGTTGTTATTATAATCGAATAAGATTATAAAAGTGAAATGGTTATAAATAACCAATCAAATTTCGTATAAGTGTTATGAAATGAATTATATCTGAATTTAAATCAGAATTGGAATTAAAATTCCTAAAATTTGGACAAGTGTTTGTAATTGAATTTGGATTAAACATATAAGAATTTTAAAATCCTAGGGGATTTTAAATTTGTTTTACAAGCACTGTGAATGATATTTTGAAATGTATTTCAAAATGAAATGTTTAAAAATGATTTTGAAAAAGTGATATAGTATTAAGCTCACTTCGGTCGTTGGAAAATAAATTCCGATGTTAATCCGGACATCATCGGAGTTCATTTTCGACTTGTATGTGAAGGATTACTACCAAAGATTTAGTCTTTAGATATGTTTTGCGAAAACAAGTTGTTTTAATTTCGAAAAGGATTGTTTGAATTTTTTTTTTTTTGAGAAAAGCAAAGCTGTTTAAAACTCCGAGGAAGAGATGGTTAGAAATAAAAAACAAATTAAATTAGAATTTGTAAAGGCAAATAGAAATTGAAATTAGTTTATTTAAGTGGAATTAAATTGGATGAAAACGATACTGAAATCAGAATTTAAATTAAAGATAACTGGTTAGAGAAATTAATTAGTTAATGAAATATATGTATGGAACTTAAAGAGATTAAGTAAGTGGATTGATACGTTAAGAATTTGGAATCGAGAATGGAACTCGAGTTGAAATAAGATTTGGTTTGAATACAAGCGAATAGCTGTGTTAAGGATAAATTGATTGGAGACTGATTGGAATGACATTGTTATGTGCTGAATTGGTAACAGATGGAAGGGATATAATGATATGCCCAACAAAAAGATACAAGTTTATATTATATTGGGTATGAGATTTTTATGATCCAAATTGGCAAGCCGCTTGGCTGTTTGATTTTCTTTTGGGTTAGAGAAGACCTAGAGAGGCGAGTTGTGCTTGTACCAATTGAGCCGTACAAAGGAGGTGCTGGCGAAATTTTCCTAAATTTTAAGGTGTTAGAAAATTTCCAGAATTTTTGAAAATTTTGTGTGACGGCCCGCCCCGCACCAGCCTGCATATCCTCCAAGAGTGCGCTGTACACATGCCCGACTAGCACAAGACGGTCGTCATAAGAAAGAAAAGAAGAGAATGAACTAATCAAGAAACCTGTAGAATGTCTCACAGCGCATGGAATAAAATATAATAATAACATACTTGACACAAAACAGGCGAGACAGTGCATAAGCTGATAACTAGAATCAACATCAATCATCAAAGCAGCGGAAATCCAAATACAGCTTATTACAATTTTCCAAATTAACTGTCTCTAAACAAAAGAAAGCTGAAGTAGAAGATACACCAACAATGCCCAAGCAGTGATCTTCAACAACACAGGGAGAATACTATATATATTACGTGGAAGCCTCCTGCTCGTCTCCGGATCATCTACCCGTGCATCACCAGCTAACCTGTCTCTAGTCTGCTCGTGTGAGCACCCAGAGTAATAAGAGGAGACATAAAACTCTGGGTCAGACATAAAGCCTGGTGTGAGCGATAAGCATCTAAACAGAATAATAACAGGTATACTAAACCATACCTGAACCTGGACCTGCAACCAAAGAGTTAGTACCACATACCGTACAATACTCCAAGGTGCCATAATAAATAGTGTAAGAATACGGGGGTGGGGTGTGCATGTCACAATGATAACAAACAAATCATCCATAGCAACCATCCTCACATCTCTCACTCAGTGCGTAAAGCGTACGACATCTACCACTTTGGAACACTAGACAAAACCGAGGCAACGACGAATCCCGACTTGTAGAAACCCTGCTGTGACCAAGCCAAACACTTGGAGTCATGACCAAACATTTCAATGACCCACTTCATTGGTCGTAGCCCTCGGTTCTACCGATGCCATAATGGCCCTGAATCCGCCTTCGTACCTCCTACCATAGTGGTCCAAAGCTATAGACGTCGATAACTCCTTGGCACACGTCCCGCAGCAAAGCCCAACTCATGAAGTGAACTCGTTGGTTCCCATCTGGATCCTGAGCTCTAACTTCCCTTTGGACTACCTTTGCATCTCGGGTTCTCAGTCAACACCCTCCGGATCGGTCTTCATTCTGTTCGTAACTTCTTGGTTCGGTTCGTAGTCACCAGCTCGTAGCCATCAACCTCGGATCGGTTCGGATCATCCTTCACGCTCGGGTCGGATCGTCGAAGCCTTCCTGGTTCGGATCGGTCGTGTTGAGCTTCCCCAGGTCGGGTCGGTTCAAGTTCCCCATCTCCATCGGATCGTGATCCTCAGGTCGTGGTGGCCCCCCCCAGTGCATAACTCCGGTTCGGTTCGTCTCGTGGTGCTCGGTTCGGGTCGGAGTCTCCAAGTCGCATCGTCATCACTGGTTCGGGTCGCACTGTCTGGTCACGAGAGATTCGGATCGTGCAAGCGGGTCGGATCGTGGCATGGTGCTACGATTCAAGATCTCCTTTGGTCATCATCTCGTGGAGGGGGTTCGGGTAGTATAGCCTCCATCGATTCGTGCTCATCGTCTTTCAGCGGATCGGGTCGGAGTCCTTACATCGGTTCGGTTCGGGTCTCCCTTATCCGATCCGATCTGGGCAGATACCCTGCAGTTATCTGCAACTTTCCAGCAACTGTTTATACGCCTCTCGACGGCGTTTTCGACCAATCTAACTATTGGAATCAATCACAAAGCATACCAAAGAGTCATAGCAACATATAACAGCAACCACAAGCAACATACAACAATTTAAATGAATCAAAATGGATCAAAAGTGGCCAAAACCTCACATTTTCCTATAATCCCTCTTAATCATGTTTAAGCATACGATTAGCAAAACACATCGAAATTAACCCAAATTTCTAACAGAGCCTTAAAACATTATTTTAGAATTTTAAGAATTTTTCCAGAATTTATTTACGTATAAATTCGCTAATCTTCACTAATTACCCTTAATCACCGTAATTAGTGCAAAAACTATGCAAATCACTCACCTTTGCCACAACTGGAACCCCAAAACTGAAATATCCTCTGATTTGGCGCTGTTCCCAATCTTACACAGCAACTCCACCTCGGTTCTCGTGCTAATACTCCTTGATTTGATGTTTGCTTAACCTAATTTTCAATTAGAAAGTGATTTTTGGGTGTTTTAGAGAGATTTAGAGAGTGGAGGCCATGGCTAGGTCAAGAGAAATGAAAGTGGCGGCTGGAAAATGTCTAAAGAAATATTTTCTAACCCTAATCAGCCTCCATATACCCCTAAACCCGAAATTCCCCTTGGGCCTAGCTGCTAATCATCCGGTTAAGCCCAATTAAGCTGTTTTTCACCATCTGAAACTTGTTTCAGCCATATCTCTCAAACGGTGAGTCCGTTTGGCTAATGTGACCACTCTACGGAAAGAGAAACCATCATCCGGAGCCAATGGAAGTGGTTTCAGGTCAAAATTCCTTTCCAGACAAAAGTTATGGCCAAAACAGTGCCAACTAGGGGTAAAATGGTCATTTAAAAATCGAGAAAAATCATGAACATGGGAAATGACCCCAATAGTCGTTTCCCAAAGTTACATGACCATACGACTTCGTATGTGAAAGAAACAAATATCCTACGATCCTATGATGCGTAAAATACGGGTCGTTACACTCTCCCCCCCTTAAGAAATTTCGTCCCCGAAATTCCTTAACCCAAAACATGCAAAGGATCCCGCATGCCTAACAACCATATACAACAATCAAATATGCAAAACAAGCAAACAAGCCTATCCTAGCATGCGGAAAACTAAATCGAAGTCAAAATCTTACCAGGCAAAGAGTTCTGGGTGTGTCTTCCTAATGTTCTCCTCTGTCTCCCAAGTACAATCATTCTCGTCCTCGCCCCACTGAACCTTGACTAACTTCACCGCCTTCCTTCGAAGTTGCTTCATGTCGTGCTTGACAATACGGGCCGGCTTGCGGTTCCCAACCGCCTCGGGTTCTACTTCGAAATCCTCCAACTGATCAGGTGAAATAGTCATATCTGAGTCGTGAACGAACTTCCTTAGTTGGGAAACATGAAATACGTTGTGAACTCCCGCCATCTTCTCTGGTAAGTCAATTCTGTATGCCAAATTCCCGACTAATTCAAGAACAGGGAATGGGCCAACAAATCTTGGTGCCAACTTGCCTCTCCTGCCAAATCGTATTACGCTCTTCAACGGGGAAATCTTGACAAACACCAAGTCACCAACGGAGAATTTTAAGTCTCTTCGCCTCTTATCAGCATAACTCTTCTGCCTATCTTGGGCTGCCTTCATTCGTTGCTGAATGATCTTGATCTTATCTGAAGTTTCCCTCACCACATCTGGTCCAAGCATAAACTTCTCGCCAGTCTCTATCCAACATGATGGTGAGTTGCACGGTCTTCCATACAAAGCTTCAAATGGAGCCATACCGATACTGGATTGGTAGCTATTATTATATGCAAACTCTACTAGATGCAAATGGTCATCCCATGATCCACCAAAATCCAATATACATGCTCTCAAGAGGTCTTCCAAAATACGATTCACCCTTTCCGTCTGACCGTCGGTCTGAGGATGATATGCGGTACTGAGATGTAACTCTGACCCTAGAGCCTTTTGTAAGCTCTTCCAAAACCCACTAGTGAACAACGGGTCTCGGTCACTCACAATGCTTTTAGATACTCCATGGAATCTCACTACCCACTTCATATACAATTCTGCTAACTTAGCTGCCGTTCTGGTCGATTTGACTGGTATAAACCTTGCACTTTTGGTCAGTCGATCTACAATTACCCAAATGCTGTCATATCCCGATCTAGTCCTTGGTAAACCATCGATGAAATCCATCGAGACTTGCTCCCATTTCCATTCGGGAATTTCTAATGGCTGTAACAACCCACTAGGCTTCTTTTGCTTGGCTTTAACTAGCTGGCAATTCATGCATTTGGATATAAACTTCCCAACGTCTCTTTTCATCCCTTCCCAGTAGTAGGTCTGCTTCATATCTCGATACATCTTATTACCACCGGGGTGTATAGTCAGCTTTGAGTGATGACATTCTCTAAGCACTTCATCTCTCAATCCATTGACATTGGGTACAACAAGCTTTCCATTCTTTCTAAGCCATCTATCTCGATCAAGACCATACTTGTTCATCTCCTCATCGATACCCATCTCTAACTTGGAGATGATTTCCAATAGGTTAGGATCGTCCCTCTGACTAGAGCCGATCCGCTCAATCAAAGTGGGTCTGATCGTCAAACTTGCTAACATTTCTGGATCCAATTCGCACTTTGGTCTGAAATCAAACCCCGCGATAAACTCCAGTTGCTTCCATTCAAGGAACATAGCCCCTAAGCTGGCATGTCTTCTACTCAATGCATCAGCCACCGCATTGCCCTTTCCTGGTGTGTATGCGACGTCAAAATCATAGGAAGCTAAGAACTCTAACCATCTCTGCTGACGGAGATTTAAATCCTTCTGGGAGAATAGATACTTCAACGACTTATGATCTGTAAACAGCTCAAATCTTTCTCCCAAGAGATAGTGTCTCCATATCTTTAATGCGAACACGATTGCTGCCAATTCTAAATCATGGGTAGGGTATTTTCTCTCGTGCGGTTTCAATTGCCGACTTGCGTAAGCTACAACCCTACCGCCTTGCATCAATACAGCACCCAGTCCGGTGCCACAGGCATCCGTGTATACCGTCATCTCTTCATCCCCCTTAGGAATGACTAACACTGGTGCGCTTGTCAACTTGTCCTTTAGACTTTTGAATGCATCCTCGCACCTTTCATCCCAGACAAAAGCTTGATCCTTCTTGGTCAACTGGGTCAATGGTGCTGCTATCTTGGAGAAACCTTGGATAAACTTACGATAATATCCCGCTAATCCCAAGAAACTCCTTACATCTGTTGCATTCTTGGGCGTAGGCCAATCCTGTACCGTAGCCACCTTCGCTGGGTCCACGGCAATACCATTCTCTGATACAACATGGCCCAAGAACCTCACTTCCCTCTTCCAGAAGTGACACTTAGAAAACTTTGCTTTCAATTGGTGTTTTCTCAACACCTCCATTGCTACTCTTAAATGTTCCTTGTGTTCTTCCTCTGTCCTCGAATAGACCAAAATATCATCAACGAACACAAGAACAAACTTATTCAACTGATCCCTGAATACCCTATTCATAAGATCCACAAAATATGTCGGGGCATTAGCCAGCCCGAATGGCATAACCAACCATTCATAAAATCCAGACGGCGTTCGAAATGCCGTTTTAGCTATACTCTCAGCTTCCACTCTAAGCTGATGAAAACCTGTCGCGAGGTCCAACTGAGAAAATATTCTCGCGCCACTCAACTGATCGAACAAATCATCTATCCGCGGTAGAGGATACTTATTCTTCCTCGTCACTTTATTCAACTCGCGGTAGTCTACACACAAACGAAGGGAACCATCCGCCATGGTAGCAAACACAACTGGTGCTCCCCATTCAGAAACACTCCTTCTGATAAATCCCTTCTTCAAAAGATCGCTGACTTGCACCTCGAGCTCTCGCTGCTCTCTTGGTGCCATACGACGAAGTGGCATCACTATAGGTCTGGCATCCTTTACCAAATCAATACGAAACTCAATCTCTCGGTGTGGTGGAAGTCCGGTCACTTCCTCGAAAACATCCGGATACTGGCCAACCACGGGCAAACCTGACAGCTCACTATGCGGAATGTCGAGGGAGTTTAGAAAACTAGCCAATACCCCCTTACTGGGTAGACCACCAAACACTATCCTCCGCCCATCATCCGCTCTAGCTGTCACCAACAAGCCCTCACAGTCTACCACCACCCCGTATCTTTGGAGCCAATCTACTCCCAAAATAATGCCAAACCCAGTAAAGCCCAAAACAAAGCAATCACAAACAAACATGCATCCATGACTCGATAAGACCACCTTACGACAAATCATGCTAAGGCTAGTCGAACCACCAATCGGGTTCGTCACTACTAAAGGTCTATCGACAATCTCGGGCTCCAATCCTAACCTATCTACCAGGTCACTAGATATGAAAGAACTGGAAGCTCCGGTATCAAACAAAACTCTAACAGGAACATCATAAACAGAAAGCATACCTTGAATGACGACATTCTTTCCCTTCTCCGCCGCAGTTGGGGCATTCGACGAAGAAGGAATAGCATTAAGGGCATATGCTTTCACCATTTGCTTTTCCTTAGGGGGCTGTGGACACTTGTCCTTGTGATGTCCCATTTGGCCACAGTTGAAGCACTTCCTATCCGCTGGCTTGGCCCGACAATTACTAGCATAATGGCCCTTCTTACTACAGCTGAAGCACTCCACATCCTGCTTATTCTTTTTCTTCTGGCCATCCTTAGCCTGATTCTGCTTTCTCTTATTCTGGGAACCACCTTTGCCTCCACCACTAGCTTGTGGTTTTGGCTCATCTGCGGATGCAACCTCAGTCTTCGACTTAGGGTAGAGACTTTCTGATCTTAATGCTTTTCCCACAATCGATTCAAACGTCTCATCGATGTGGTTAATAAGTTTTTCCCCCAAGTATTGATCCAAACCAGTTATGAATTTCTCATTCTTTTTCTCGGCAGTATCTATAAGAGACAACCCATATTTTGACAAAGTGTCAAATTCAGCAATATACTCCGAGACAGCCCTGCCATTCTGCTTGAGCTCCAAGAATTTCTTAAACAACATTGACTTCTGAGCAGCTGGAATGAACTTCTCACTGAAGCGAGCTTTAAACTGCTCCCAAGTAATCTGATCTTCGGGAGTAGCTGCCTTTATAGCATTCCACCAATTCATTGCCCGCCCTTGCAGCTGACGGGACGCTAGCTTTCTCTTCATCGCATCCTCGATACCCAAATCCTCGAAGATACGTTCGCAACTATCCAACCAATCCTGAACATCCGTAGCCGACTCCGTTCCGTGGAACGGCTTCCCACCAAGGCTAGTATAATCCTTATTCAGCTTGGCGAAGTCGACTCTTGGCGCCTGCACTATTGGACCACCACCATTTCCACCATTGGGAGCTGCCCTCTGCACATCTCTAAGCATCTCTCTCATGAGGTCAGTAAACATCGTCCTCATGTCAGCAGCATTCCCATTATTGGCTCCCCTACCGGCACCTCTAGTATACCGGCTCATCGTCAATCTGAAAAAGGAAACGATTAACGACTCCATAGTGGTGCTAGTGCAGTACGACTTCATCCTTATACTACTAATAGTATATATATAGCTTTTAAAAACCAAAGTAATCACAAATACGCTCTCTCGTATACGTATATTATCTCTCCCTGATAACTTCCCTAGGTTAACTACGCAACCTAGAGCTCTGATACCAAGTGTGACGGCCCGCCCCGCACCAGCCTGCATATCCTCCAAGAGTGCGCTGTACACATGCCCGACTAGCACAAGACGGTCGTCATAAGAAAGAAAAGAAGAGAATGAACTAATCAAGAAACCTGTAGAATGTCTCACAGCGCATGGAATAAAATATAATAATAACATACTTGACACAAAACAGGCGAGACAGTGCATAAGCTGATAACTAGAATCAACATCAATCATCAAAGCAGCGGAAATCCAAATACAGCTTATTACAATTTTCCAAATTAACTGTCTCTAAACAAAAGAAAGCTGAAGTAGAAGATACACCAACAATGCCCAAGCAGTGATCTTCAACAACACAGGGAGAATACTATATATATTACGTGGAAGCCTCCTGCTCGTCTCCGGATCATCTACCCGTGCATCACCAGCTAACCTGTCTCTAGTCTGCTCGTGTGAGCACCCAGAGTAATAAGAGGAGACATAAAACTCTGGGTCAGACATAAAGCCTGGTGTGAGCGATAAGCATCTAAACAGAATAATAACAGGTATACTAAACCATACCTGAACCTGCACCTGCAACCAAAGAGTTAGTACCACATACCGTACAATACTCCAAGGTGCCATAATAAATAGTGTAAGAATACGGGGGTGGGGTGTGCATGTCACAATGATAACAAACAAATCATCCATAGCAACCATCCTCACATCTCTCACTCAGTGCGTAAAGCGTACGACATCTACCACTTTGGAACACTAGACAAAACTAAGGCAACGACGAATCTCGACTTGTAGAAACCCTGCTGTGACCAAGCCAAACACTTGGAGTCATGACCAAACATTTCAATGACCCACTTCATTGGTCGTAGCCCTCGGTTCTACCGATGCCATAATGGCCCTGAATCCGCCTTCTACCTCCTACCATAGTGGTCCAAATCTATAGACGTCGATAACTCCTTGGCACACGTCCCGCAGCAAAGCCCAACTCATGAAGTGAACTCGTTGGTTCCCATCTGGATCCTGAGCTCTAACTTCCCTTTGGACTACCTTTGCATCTCGGGTTCTCAGTCAACACCCTCCGGATCGGTCTTCATTCTGTTCGTAACTTCTTGGTTCGGTTCGTAGTCACCAGCTCGTAGCCATCAACCTCGGATCGGTTCGGATCATCCTTCACGCTCGGGTCGGATCGTCGAAGCCTTCCTGGTTCGGATCGGTCGTGTTGAGCTTCCCCAGGTCGGGTCGGTTCAAGTTCCCCATCTCCATCGGATCGTGATCCTCAGGTCGTGGTGCCCCCCCCAGTGCATATCTCCGGTTCGGTTCGTCTCGTGGTGCTCGGTTCGGGTCGGAGTCTCCAAGTCGCATCGTCATCACTGGTTCGGGTCGCACTGTCTGGTCACGAGAGATTCGGATCGTGCAAGCGGGTCGGATCGTGGCATGGTGCTACGATTCAAGATCTCCTTTGGTCATCATCTCGTGGAGGGGGTTCGGGTAGTATAGCCTCCATCGATTCGTGCTCATCGTCTTTCAGCGGATCGGGTCGGAGTCCTTACATCGGTTCGGTTCGGGTCTCCCTTATCCGATCCGATCTGGGCAGATACCCTGCAGTTATCTGCAACTTTCCAGCAACTGTTTATACGCCTCTCGACGGCGTTTTCGACCAATCTAACTATTGGAATCAATCACAAAGCATACCAAAGAGTCATAGCAACATATAACAGCAACCACAAGCAACAAACAACAATTTAAATGAATCAAAATGGATCAAAAGTGGCTAAAACCTCACATTTTCCTATAATCCCTCTTAATCATGTTTAAGCATACGATTAGCAAAACACATCGAAATTAACCCAAATTTCTAACAGAGCCTTAAAACATTATTTTAGAATTTTAAGAATTTTTCCAGAATTTATTTACGTATAAATTCGCTAATCTTCACTAATTACCCTTAATCACCGTAATTAGTGCAAAAACTATGCAAATCACTCACCTTTGCCACAACTAGAACCCCAAAACTGAAATATCCTCTGATTTGGCGCTGTTCCCAATCTTACACAGCAACTCCACCTCGGTTCTCGTGCTAATACTCCTTGATTTGATGTTTGCTTAACCTAATTTTCAATTAGAAAGTGATTTTTGGGTGTTTTAGAGAGATTTAGAGAGTGGAGGCCATGGCTAGGTCAAGAGAAATGAAAGTGGCGGCTGGAAAATGTCTAAAGAAATGTTTTCTAACCCTAATCAGCCTCCATATACCCCTAAACCCGAAATTCCCCTTGGGCCTAGCTGTTAATCACCCGGTAAGCCCAATTAAGCTGTTTTTCACCATCTGAAACTTGTTTCAGCCATATCTCCCAAACGGTGAGTCCGTTTGGCTAACGTGACCACTCTACGGAAAGAGAAACCATCATCCGGAGCCAATGGAAGTGGTTTCAGGTCAAAATTCCTTTCCAGACAAAAGTTATGGCCAAAACAGTGCCAACTAGGGGTAAAATGGTCATTTAAAAATCGAGAAAAATCATGAACATGGGAAATGACTCCAATAGTCGTTTCCCAAAGTTACATGACCATACGACTTCGTATGTGAAAGAAACAAATATCCTATGATCCTATGATGCGTAAAATACGGGTCGTTACATTTTAGTTAGTCAAAATGAGGTAATATATAATTGAAATTAATTGGTATAGTGAAACTGAAATTTTAGAAGTAAATAAATAATTTTTAACCCAAGAAACAGTTTGTTTTCTACCTTAGCAATTTCGACGATGAAATTAATTTTTTTGGATCCGGAATATTAAATTATTGTTAGATTTCAATTTTCGTGATTTTTGGAGTTAGTATGTGGCCGTACGGGATTTTAATATGAAAAATAGTCAATAATTTGACTTTAAAAATATGTTGTGTGAGCATACAGACTCGGAATTCGACGAAACAAGTTTCGTTGGGTTCGTAATGTCGAACTGTAGTTGCATGTCCATTTTTATCGAATTTGAATATTTTATGTGATCATAGGAATTTTTAATGACGAATATGGACAGCGTTGGAATAAAAATAAAAATAATATTTGAATATATAACAACAAAAATAACAAAGCCATATATCCCAAAAAAGTTGGGGTTGGCTAGATATGGAACCCAAAATAAAAATAAAAATAAAAGAAATAATACTGATAATAATATATATATAGGTTTAAAATAACCAAACAGATAAAAAGACGTCTGAAAAGGTTTATTTTTTTAAAAAAAAAGAGAAGAAAAAAAAAGTAAAAAGGTTCAATAAAATTGAAATAAAGTCTAAAATAATAATAAAAAAAGTCAAAAGGTTCAACAAAAGTGAAATAAAGTCTAAAATAATCAAACAGATTTAAAAAAAAAACCTTAAGGTACTGGTACATGGATTGCCAACTTCCATGCACTCCTATCCACTAGCAGCTCCTCAGATATAGTCCAATTACTTAAATCCCTCTTTATTATCTCCTCCCATGTCATTTTAGGTCGACCTCTTTCTCTCTTTAGGCCTTCGACACGGCCTATAATTCCAACGCGCACAGGAGCATCGTGTGGTCTACGTTGGATATGTCCAAACCATCTCAAGCGGTATTGGACTAACTTCTCCTCAATAGGTGCAACTCCAAGTTTTTCACAAATATCCTCATTTCTAATCCGATCTCGTCTGGTATGCCCACAGCTCCACCGCAACATCCGCATCTCTGCTACAATTATCTTCTGAACGTGTTGCCTCTTAGTAGGCCAACATTCTGCACCATATAACATTGCAGGCCTGATTGTTGTCCTACAGAATTTTCCTTTAAGCTTCTGAGGAATCTTCCTGTCACAGAGAATGCCAGATGCTAGTCGCCATTTCACCCATCTTGCTCAAATTCTAAAACTAACATCCTTATCAATCTCCCCATCAAACTGCAACATAGATCCTAAGTATCGAAACGATTCCTTCTTGGATACTACTCTACCGGCCAGGGTGACCTCTCCGTCATCTGAGCTGACACCGCTAAACTAACACTTCATATACTCTGTTTTAGTCCTGCTAAGCCTAAAACCCTTTGATCACAAGGTCTCTCTCCACAATTCCAGTTGTCGATTAACCCCTATTCTACTCTCATCAATCAGCACAACATCATCGACAAAGAGCATACACCAGGGGATCTCCCTTTGTATATCTTTTGTGATTTCATCCATCACTAATGCAAAAATATTGGGGCTCAAAGCCGAACCTTGATGTAACCCAATGTTAATTGGAAAGTATCTAGTCTCACCATCGCATGCCCTGACACTAGTCACAACCCCCTTATACATATCCTTGATAAGGGTAATATACTTTGATGGCACTCTCTTCCTTCCTAGCGCCCACCACATAACCCTCCTTGGCACTCTGTCATAAGCTTTCTCCAAGTCAATAAAAACCATGTGGAGATCTTTCTTCTGCTCGCTGTATCTCTCCATAAGTTGCCTAACTAAGAAAATCGCCTCAGTGGTTGACCTTCCAGGCATAAAACCAAATTGATTCCTAGAGACACATGTCAACCTCCTCAAACGCTACTCGTAAAACTCTCTCCCAAAGCTTCATTATATGACTCATAATCTTAATTCCTCTATAGTTTGTGCAACTTTGAATATCTCCCTTATTCTTGAAGATTGGAACTAAAATGCTTCTCCTCCACTCATCTAGCATTTTGTTTGATTTGAAAATATTATTAAATAACTTAGTTAGCCATGTTATCCCTGCATCTCCAAAGCATCTCCACACCGCAATAGGAATGTCATCAGGCCCTACTGACTTGCCTGATTTCATCTGTTTCAACGCCCCCTTTACCTCAGCTTCTTGAAATCTCCGCACAAAATGTCTATTGTTGTTGTCGGCAAAGTCTTCCAACTCGATCGAAGAGCTATCGCTTTCTTCGTTGAAAAGCTTATCAAAGTATTCTCTCCACCTATTATTTATCTCATTGTCCTTCACCAAAAGTCTATCATTCTCGTCCTTAATGCATTTAACGTAATTGAAGTCCCTTGTCCTCCTCTCACATAGTCTAGCTATTCTGTACACGTCTTTTTCACCCTCCTTTGTACTTAGTCTTTGATACAAATCTTTGTACGCTCGTCCTCTTGCTTCCCTCACTGCTCTCTTTGCAGTCTTCTTTGCCACTTTGTACCTGTGCATGTTCTCTTCACTCCTATGATGGTGCATGCATTTGTAGCATTCCTTCTTCTCTTTGATAGCCTTTTGCACGTCGTCATTCCACCACCACGAATCCTTGGGTTCTCGCTTGCTTCCTCTAGTTATCCCAAATACCTTAGTAGCGACTCTCCGAATGCAAGTTGCCATCGCATTCCATATGACATTTGCTTCTCCTTCTACATTCCAAACCTCTTCTCCCATCACTCTATCTTTAAACACCCGTGAAGCATCTCCTTTGAGTTTCCACCATTTCGTCCTGCTAATCCTCGCTCTCTTATCCTTCACCATCCGAAGACGAAACACGCATACCAAGAGTTGGTGTTGTGAGACGACACACTCTCCAGGTATGACCTTGCAATCAACACAATCCTGTTTACTGTCTCTTTTAGCTAGGACAAAGTCAATCTAGCTAGTCCTTTTTCCGCTACTGAAGGTAATCAGATGTGATTGCCTCTTTCTAAAGAAGGTATTAGCAATTATGAGATCAAAAGAGAGAGCGAAATTCAATATATCTTCACCCTCTTGGTTCCTACTGCCAAAGCCAAAACCACCATGCACTCGCTCAAAACCCCCGCTAGATGAACCAACATGGCCATTGAAGTCTCCTCCTATGAAAAGTTTCTCGCTAGTATGCACATTTCTAACCATGACATCCAAGTCTTCCCAAAATTTCCTCTTGGCTTCTTCACTTAGACCTACCTGTGGGGCATATGCGCTAATGACATTCAAAACCGCCTCACCGACTACTAGCTTAACTAGGATGATCCTATCCCCTCGTCTTCTGACATCGACCACTTTGTTCTGAAGGTTCTTGTCAATCAATATGCCTACCCTGTTCTTGTTACGTACTTCTCCTATGTACCACCATTTGAAGCCAGTGTTCTCCACCTCCTTCTCTTTTTGACCCACCCATTTAGTCTCTTGAATGCACAAGATGTTAACCCGTCTCCTAATCATAGTATCCACTATCTCCCTTAATTTTCCTGTTAAGGACCTTACATTCCAGCTACCTAACCGAACTCTACTATCGTTGACTAGCTTCCTTACCCCTCGCATCCGCCAAGAAAAATGCGAGGACCCTTACCCTGGCTTGGGACAGGCTGCATAGATAACTACACAGGCGGAGCTATATAATATTCGAATATATAAATATAAAAAATTTCCTATAAATACTAGTACATCCTTACTAACCCTAGGAATTCATTTCACTGGTCAATGCTTTCCAAGCTGCCTTCAGGAAAATAAAATGTGAAGAAAATTCACTTTGCAAATCATTAGAAATTCCATGAAAAATCTACAAATCCTAATATATATTCAAGTTGCTAGTGAAGTTCTCTTCATTTTGGGAGGTTTGGGGCGTAGATTCAAGTTTTGGTTATTATCTTTGGACCGAGGAAGTCGAATGGTAGCTCATGTGAGAGTTTGGGGGATATTGACACCACTTGATGTCGCCGTGTTGCTGTAGCACGGTCCGACGACGCGATTTGCAGAGGAAGGTTGAGTCGTAAATGGTGGTGATGTATTCGTAGAGAAATGGAAGGGGAGTATTGTGATAAGATCGGTTTTTGATTGCGGAGCAGAACGAAGATGGGAGAGGGATAGGAAGGCAGCGACAATGGTGGAGTATGGTTTACTGAAGCTCGCGGTTAAAAAATGGGGAAGAAGCAATTTCGTCGGGGGCTGAACGGGTGAGAGAAGTAATGGACCGGGTATAAAGGGTGAGACCCAACGACATTAAAATTCTAAGTTTTCATTTAATTTAAATGTATATTAACTTCTTAATATCATAACTATTGCATACGATATCGGAATTCAGAAAAACAAGATTCGTTGGGATCGTATGGACGAGCGCTACAAAATTGAACTGGTTCGTATTGAATCGGAGCTTGTTACAATTTTTGGCGAAATAAATTGCCTAATCTGAATTGACGATCGTTAATCATTATTTAAAGATAACCATCCAATGTGAGTAAATATCACTAACTCTGCTCGGTATATATTTTTATAACGTATTTTTAGAATTGATAAATGATGGTTGATTGCTATGTGTTGATTGTTTGGATGAACTGTTAATTGATTGGTTGAAATTATAGATCTAGTGATATATATATATCGTTAATCAAATAGTGATTCTGTTTATCAGAATATTTCATACTGAAATGATGTTGATGTGAATTATATTGTTAACATCTGTGGATGCAGGAAAAAAGGTTGGCGGGATCCAACTGGATTCCTCAATATTTATAATACTGTTTTTCTCATATATTGTGATATATGATGTGATATATAATCTATGATGGATTATAATGTGTTTGGATGATACTGGCCTTGTTATTTGGTATTTTAAGTACCATAAGAAATGCTGGAATGTAAAAAGGGAATTTTCGAAGTATATATTGAAATAAAAATATTTGGATAAAATAAATAGGAATTATAAAATGAAATATTTATATGAAATAAAAAGGATTTTATAAAAAGAAATATTTATAAAATCAGAGGATTTTATAAAAGGAATTATTTATAAAATCAAAGAATTTTGTAAAAGGAATATTTATTCAGAAAACAAAAATAATTTTATAAAAGGAATATTTATTTATAAAATAAAAAGAATTTTATAAAAGGAATATTTATTTAGAAAATAAAAAGAATTTTATAAAAGGAATATTTATTTAGAAAATAAAAAGAATTTTATAGAAGGAATATTTATTTAGAAAATAAAAAGAATTTTATAAAAGGAATATTTATTTAGAAAATATATAGAATTATAAAAGGAAGACTTATTTAGAAAATAAATAGAATTATGAAAGGAAATATTTATAAAATGAATAGAATTTTATAAAAGGAAATATTTCGAAAATCAAATAGAATTATAAAAGAAATTATTTGGGAAATAAATAGAATTATAAAAGGGAATTGACAAGATATAAAAGAACTGACACGACACAAACTCGCCCTTACGGGAAAGCCCGGATTGAGTTGAGAACACGACAAATCAGAACACAAACAGAAGAACATTTCATTGCTTATTACAACAATTTACATCAGAGTATAAGAATATATAGAGTATGAATAAATAATATACATTTGATAAATATCAGAGATTTACAAATTACAATGCAGCGGAAAATAATACAAAACACAACTGAAAGAGATACATGGATACAGAGCTTTTCGAATATCATTCCAGCTGTAAACCAGGATCCTATGAATATAAATATGCAAAACCAAAACTACTAGCTGCCCGTGTGGAAAATAGGGGCACCCAGAGTTTAGATTAAAACAATAAACTCCAAGTCAGTCATGTGACTGGTGTGAGAACTAAAACAGTTATTCAAAACTTTACTTTAAATTGGAGTAAATCAAGGGACCACGCTGTATAACACGGAATGGGTTTCCTCCGAAAAATACCAGTGCATATAGCAAAACAGCGCAATGCTTTTTTTGAAAAATGAAGCTATTATAAGACCCAGGTCCCATCACACAATGCAACGCAAGCCGGAGGATAGGGTTTTCCCTTATAATAGCCAAACATGCTTGGTACGTTTAAAACAAATCATTTTTATACTATTATAAGTGCATAGTGTATAAAACAATTTCAAATATAAATGTATCAATCATAGGCGGCATAGGTACCATTTATCATGTCGCCATACTAGGCCCTACAATTAAAACCGAAAAGTCACGTATTAAAAGTTGGATTTCCATCAGTGAACCAAGGAAAAGGATCGTCCTTACCGCTTCAAGACGCTCTAGCCCATCTCTCAGGATAAAAACGCATCGACCCTTAGATCGTCAGGGCCAGTCCACACGGAGTGGATTAAAATGCCTGAACAATACGTTTCCCTGCCCTATGGGGCGTAAATGAGCCAGATGACTCAATATCCATCGGCTCCGTAGTAACCGATATATCCGAGGCGCCTCGCTATCCATCAAATAATATGCAACATCCACATGAGTAAAATGTCTAGGCTCCATACCATGACACCACTCCTAGCTAGAAAGAAACGCATGTCCTTCCCGAAGTCCTCTCCCGTTTCTGGTTCACACCGGGGTGTGAGGCTCGCGAATTAACGCTATACACAAAGCAAGGCTATATTAAAGCTATGATTTGATCATCAACCACAAGACTCTGCTTTTCAACAGAAGCCTTGATCATTTGCATCTTAGCATGCAACACAAGCAGTTCACGCCATGCGACTGATGTCCATCGATATATAACCTTTAAGCTCGTACGTCTTAGAGAAGGGTGTTAAGCAAGAAAATAAATTCTCCGCCACCAAACAGATATATATTTAATAGAAATCAATCAACACAGAATAAAATCCAATGTCAGACACACATCCATTTACAAGTTCATTCCGGGTCTGAACAAAACCGGAGGCACCTTATTCCTCGTCCCATATGTCCAATACATGAGAGAGGTCCTTGCATATCCGGTCGATCTCTAAGTACGTCAGTACGTTCACCACTTATTACCTCGTATTGTGTGTACAACCCAATCAAGACATCAGTACTCATCCAAATGATGTGAAGACCTCCGGTCTTCAACCACCGTCTTCATTGCCGACTTATCGTCGAATCAGTTATTCATAATGGGTATAAACCCGGCCTTTCCGAATAACTCGCGTATATTATAAACAATTTATAAGGACCTGAACTTCCCCGGTCTCCGAAGAGAAGAGAAAGAGCGGATTGAGTTGAGAACACGACAAATCAAAACATAAACAAAAGAACATTTCATTGCTTATTAGAACAATTTACATCAGAGCACAAGAATATATAGAGTATGAACAAATAATATACATTTGATAAATATCAGAGATTTTCAAATTACAATGCAGTGGAAAATAATATAAAACACAATTGAAAGAGTTATACGAATAAAGAGCTTTCCGAGTATCATTCCAGCGGTGAACCAGGATCCTATGAATATAAATCCGCAAAACCAAAACTACTAGCTCCCGTGTGGAAAATAGGGCACCCAGAGTTTAGGTTAAAACAATAAACTCCAAGTCAGTCATGTGATTGGTGTGAGAACTAAAACAGTTATTTAAAACTTTACTTTAAAATCAGATATATCAAGGGACCACGCCGTATAACACGGAACGAGATTCCTCCCAAGAATACCAGTGCATATAACAAAACAGCGCAATGCTTTTTGGAAAAATGAAGCTATTATAAGACTCAGGTCCAATCACACAATGCAACGCAAGCCAGAGGATAGAGTTTAACCTTATAATAGCCAAACATGCTTGGCACATTAAAACAAATCATTTTTATATTATTATAAGTGCATAGTGTATAAAATCACTTCAAATATAAATGTATCAATCATAGACGACATTAGCATCCCATGCCACTATGTCGCCAATAGTATACAACTAGAACCGTAAAATGTCGTACTGGAAGTTGGATTTCCATTTGTGAACCAAATAAAGGGATCGTCCTTACCGCTTCGATACAATCTAGTCCATGTCTCAGGACCCAGACACAGGTGGGCCCTTGGATCGTCAGGACCGATCCACACAGAGTGGATTACAATGCCTGAACAATACGTTTCTTCGCCCTATGGGGCGTAAATGAGCCAGATGACTCAATATCCATCGGCTCCGTAGTAACCGATATATCTGAGGAGCCTCGCTATCCATCATCCACATAAGTAAAACGTCTCTGCTTGCAAAACCCTGACACCACTCATAGCTAGAAGGAAACGCATGCACTCCCTGAGGTCCTCTCCCATTTTTGGTTCACATCGGGGTGTGAGGCTTGCGAATTAACGCTATACACAAAGCTATGCTATATTAAAGTTGTGTTTTGATCATCAACCACAAGACTCTTCTTTTCAACAGAAGCCTTGATCATTTGCATCTCAGCATGCCACACAGGCAGTTCACGCTATGCGATTGATGTCTATTAATCACACAGAATGAAATCCGATGTCAGACACATATCCATTTACAAGTTCGTTCTGGGTCTGAACAAAACCGGAGGCACCTTATTCCTCATCCGATATGTCCAATACAGGAGAGAGGTCCTCGCATATCCGGTCGATCTCCAAGTACATCTGGACGATCTCCACTTAGTACCTTATATTGGTTATACAACCCAATCAAGACATCAGTAATCATCCAAACATTGTGAAGACCTCCGGTATTCAACCACCGTCTTCATAGTCGACATATCATCGAACCAGTTATTCAGAATGGGTATAAACCCGGTCTTTCTGAATAACTCGCTTATATAATAAACAAGTGCTATAAAAACACAACATATGCCTCATTCCAATTCTTAATATTCTTTTATTCAAATATTCATATCCTTTGGGAAAGGTTCCCATTAATTTTATCAAAGATAAATTCTTTAAATTTATTCTTTAATCTTTCATTGGATATCGATTTCAAACCAAATTAAGGTTTATCCAAACTAGTCGGGATTAGCGATCCTTACCAAAGTAATCATTTATTTTATTTCCTAATCCCAACCTATTCATCCCATGAAGCAAAACTGGTAATACTTCATATCTAACACCACGATGTTATCAGTAAAATTAATTACCATTTCATGTTCAAATCTAATTAAAGATTTAACTATCGCTTGGAGTAAAACTGGTGCTACTCTATTCTCGATCATTTCCCGAATTTTATAATTTAAATTATCACATTCTATTTTTCAATCTAATTAAAGATTCATTAAAACTCCAATTCAGTTTTAATCTCAAAAACCATTACCTATGATTATTCAACATTAAGAAATTAATCTTATCTTTAACTGGGTTAAAGAACTAATGTCATTTAAAACACATTTCACGATAAACCTAAAATCGCATTCCACTAATTATGGAATCTTCACGGAAAACAGATCAATATAAATAATCGATATAAACTTCCATATCCAACCAATAATATAAATGGAATAACAGCAAAGTCTTTAAAATTCCATATATATTAACAGTCTTCCTCCATAGAAGATCACTTAGATTATTATCCAATCAAATTCCATTCCATTCCAATTTATTGTATTAAATTGGAAAACTTCACTTTGGAAAATTTCCCTAAATCTTAATTAAAATATTTATAAATTCCAAATCACATTTCATTGTATATCAGGTTAAAGAACAAATGTCATTAAAACACAGTTCACAATAAACCCAATTCACATTCCAATTTATTCCTGTTACTAAATATAATTGGAAACTCCAATAATCTTATTTAAAAGATTTATTCTTTTCACATAGGGTTTAAGAACAGTGTTACTGAAAACGCCATTCGTGACAAACCCAAAATCTTGTTTGATATTAAATACAAGGCTTTGAATAGAAAATATATCGGCTTATATTCCATATCAAATTCTGAGACCAACAAATATCGTATTGGAAATAATGATATAATTATATCTTTCTAATTTCCATAACAATATCTGTATAATCACGAAATCAAACATCGAAATATTCCGAAGATGAATTCCATTCAAATCCACTTCAATTCGTATACTGGACATTCTGGTTATATTAAAACCCATTCTCAATCCAATTTATTTATTTAAAAATAATTGGATTTTAATTCTAGTTAAGAACTAGTTCATTTCGGTAAAAATATATTTTTATCTTTCCAAATATGGATTTTTCATCCTAATTCTTTCCAAATCATTTATTATGATTTTACACAAATTATTAATATTTTTAATAATTTTAACAAGGCCCGTACAGTCGATTTCCATAAACGTTCATCGAACTGCACTTACGGCGACCTTTTACAAATTTGATTTGGATGTAAGTCCAAATCCAACTGTTAGATTTCTAATCTCTTATATTCGTTGGAAAGCTCTTTTTGATAAGAACCCAACGGTTCCGGTTTTAGGAGAACCCGACGGTCGGATCTCCCATAATGTCAATTCGAAGTCAATGGTCGAAATTTGCAAATGGTCGCTGCGCGGCGCTATCTATTCAGGCCATTATATTATATGTATATATATATTTCGTCGATTTCCATTTAAAACGTGTTTTATAAATCGTTTATAAATTCGTTTTAAAACGATTCTAACTTCATTTAAAATTTCAAATCAAATTTGAATATTCCTTAACAAATTCGTGTTAAATTCATTTTAAAACAATTTCAATTTCATTTCAAATTTCAAATCAAATTTGAAGATTCCTTAATAAATTCATTTTAAATTCATTTTAAAACGATTTCAATTTCATTCCAAATTTAAAATCAAATTTGAATATTCCTTAATAAATTCGTTTTAAATTCATTTTAAATCGATTTCAATTTCATTTCAAATTTCAAATCAAATTTGAAATATTCCTTATCATTAAAATATTAAAATGATAATATTTTCAAAACATTATATTTTGAAATCACTTCCCTTTTCGATATTCATTATAAAAAATGAATAAAATCAATATAAATATCGTCTACGTCAAAATAACGCAAATCTAATCAACACGGCTTCATATATTTAAATATTTTCGTGTCCATCCAAAATCGGACATCAAAATCATATTTTGATCATTTACAAAATATTATTTTAAAATGTTCGTTATGTTAAAATATTCTTTATTTCTGAATTGGAATCAGACACAGTCAATTACCATATAATGTTATTTATATGGATTTCATACACACATGTACACAACAATAATTATACACAGTCAACCATCATCTAGAGTGCGTCACACAACTGCATAAACATTAAATATAAATAATTAACGCTTACAATAGTCTGTCAACCAATCGATTGACATACAAGTAAATAATTAGAATTAGTGTATGTCAAATATCATCCCAATACCCGTGTGGGGTTTCAACCAACAAATATTGAATATTATTTGTGCAGTTGCGCGATGTGTAAAATATATCATCCCAGTCCATATCAGTTAAATGAGTGTACATAAACAAATCGTCCGATTTGTAAATGAATATTTATTTTCATTCATATACTCGTTAAAAATTATATTTTTAACGATAAAATATTTATTTCAACATATGAATATCTTATACAGTTCATTTATACAATAAAAATGACATTGTTATTATTCAAATATTATATTCATCACATGAATATTTTATACAGTTTATATATACAAATAAAAATGATATTTTTATTATTCAAATATTTTATTCATCACATGAATATTTTATTCATCACATGAATATTTTATATTCCATTTCACAATACAATCACAATCAATTTCCACCACATAATACAATCAAACAAGTCGTCCATGGTCTGTGGATGACGGGGAGCAGTTCATATATGTAGTTATAAAATAAATAACTGTACAGAAATAATTTTAGTGAGAAGTTCTCACAGTCGGTTTCCACTCCGCCAGTTTTATTTTTGAATTTCTGTACTGTTTGAATTTGAATTTGGCTGAAATTCTAGTATGCTCCGTTTCCATTCTGGCCAGTCTCATGTTGTAGCTCTCTTTTCTGCGATTCCAACGGATCTGAAATCGTTCGATTCCGTTTTTGTATGAACAAGATATCGTTATTTAACCATTTGATTACATTTAAACTAATTAATAATTAAATAAATTAAAAAACTTCTCCTTCCTCTTTATGTCAGAAGCTGTCATTTCTCAAAATCGAGCTACCAATTTAGGGTTTGAATTTTCACACCAACCGCTGCGCCGGACGTCGATCCAGAGCCTCCACGACGTGCGCCTACGAAATCGCTGCCACCTCCCCTATCGCTGGCGAATCCGATGTTGCTGGCGCTTGGAAAAACACGTCGAAATGCGGTAACTTCGAGCAACCCAATCGATGAAAATACTTCATGAAAATAAATCAAACCCAGATCATTTCAAAGCCCTTGAATTTCTCTCCTATTTTTGTTTTAATTTCATGCTTTAATTCGGATTAGAATGGGTGCTTTTGGGGAAGGAAATCGCGAGAAATCTAGCCGTTCTTGGAGGTAGGAGGCGGCTGAGAGAAGTGAGGGAAATTAGGGTTTTCTTTAAATATATATATATATATATATATATTTAATTATTATTTTATTTTCCAATTATATTTCTTTTTAATCCGAACTCCAAATCAAACCCAACGACTGTCGTCTGTAGATAAATACCACCATTCCGAACGCAGTGGGATATGTTTCGTAAGCCAATTCGACTATTTCGATAGGTTTTTATCAAAATTAAAATAAATTAGTATATATTAAATTTAGACGTACATTTCAATTTACTGGAGCCACATACGGACTCCAAAAATTCCAGAAAAATAAATCTAGCTATGTTCTGACGATACAATCCTAACAAAACTAATTTAATCAAATTTGTAGACCGTTTGAAAACGGTCTATTTTCGATCGATCCAATTTGACTGAGATTGACCAAACACATTTTAATTCACCACGCTCACATATTGATTCCAAAAATTATGAAAAATAGCAATAATTTGACATTCCGGATCCAAAAGTGGTCTTGTCGAAAACGGAGGTCGTTTGCAAAAATTGCTATTTTTAAGGGTTATATGTTATATAAATTCCATAGCGACTATTCTGAATTTTCAACTGGACATAACTTTTTATTCCCGCTATGAAATCTGGATTTTTCACATCCGTTGGAAAGATATTCTCAAACAGATTCAAATATTTCTAGTTTTACTAAAATCCGGTTGATTTGGAATCCTATACATTCAATTGAAATTTGAAATCGAATTTTCAAACTACCGCGCCATTTCCAATTCCTTTTATAATTAAAATATATATATTTATATTCCAACTTCGATTTAAATAAATATATACGTTCTAATTCTATTCAAAATAAATTTATAGTCGTTATTATTTAAAATAAATCATTTTAAATATTCAAAATTCATTAAAATTGCCAAAATAAAATTTTTAAATTGGTTCCGATTTTCCGGGTTGTTACAATCTCCCCCACTAAAAATCTTTTCGTCCTCGAAAAGGAACTAAGCTGGAAAGTTGTTTAACTAACCAACTCAACTTTCAGTTTGGCTTTCATTCTTCAACTTTTCAGTTTCTAAGAATTTTCCAATTCTTCAAAAATTTGGCTAATACCCTAAATTATTGAAAAATTTCGTCATAACCTCATTTATAGGAGACATTTAAAACCGCAACTAGCCACGCAGGGCCCTCACCATCCAAAAAGAAAAAGAAAAAGCCAAGCGGCTCATAAAATCGTCCAAACCCAATAAATTTGAAAACATGTACCTATTTGTCGGGCATACAATTTTATTCATCTTCTCTAGCCTTCATGCTATAACCTATTCGCACACATATATATGTACATGCATGCAATTTCAATTAAATTTCAATTCAGTTCAATATTTGATACAATTTGGCTAAATTTGACTTTCATTTACATGTTGGTTAAATGAATAATCACACCACGCAATCAACAGTCAACAATCAATTAGTTGATTAACCTTTTAAACACATAACTTTAATGTATTGTCCAAAAGTCATATTTTTGATGCCAATTCACAACAATAAACCCTATCTAGTTTTGGTTCTCACACCAGTCGATTGGAAATATATAGAAATCCCACTTTCGAAACTCAAACATAACACCGATGATGGGTACCCATCATCAGAATCGTTCCTGGGCGACTAGAGTGTGATTCTATTTATCCAGTATATTAAAACTTTGAATATACGTTCATGATCCTTATATGCAAAATCTCATATACTCGATTGTCTAAAATAAAATAAAATAATATACTCAAATACGTATAATTAGACTAAATTTTCAAAACAAAATTTGTTTTTCATTTTAAAAACACTACTCTTCAGACTCATTCTAGGATACCGCTGATCCCATCTCTAACGAGTCATTCTTATTGGATATTACTAATCCAATCTCTAATGAATTCTTTCGTTTGGTTCTAATGTGTCTTATTCTCGAGCTCTGTAAACCAAAGCTCTGATACAAACTATAACGACACGATCTTCCCCGGTCTCCGAAGAGAAGAGAAAGAGCGGATTGAGTTGAGAACACGATAAATCAAAACACAAACAGAAGAACATTTTATTGCTTATTACAACGATTTACATCAGTGCATAAGAATATAGAGAGTATGAACAAATAATATACATTTGATAAATATTAGAGCTTTACAAATTACAATGCAGCGGAAAATAATACGAAACACAACTGAAAGAGATACACGGATACAGAGCTTTTCGAATATCATTCTAGCGGTAAACCAGGATCCTATGAATATAAATCTACAAAACCAAAACTACTAGCTGCCCATGTGGAAAATAGGGGCACCCAGAGTTTAGGTTAAAACAATAAACTCCAGGTCAGTCATGTAACTGGCGTGAAAACTAAAACAGTTATTTAAAACATTACTTTAAAATCAGATATATCAAGGGACCACGCCATATAACACGGAACGGGTTTCCTCCCAATAATATCAGTGCATATAACAAAACAGCGCAATGCTTTTTGGAAAAATGAAGCTATTATAAGACTCAGGTCCAATCACACAATGCAACGCAAGCCAGAGGATAGAGTTTAGCCTTATAATAGCCAAACATGCTTGGTACATTAAAACAAATCATTTTTATATTATTATAAGTGCATAGTGCATATAATCACTTCAAATATAAATGTATCAATCATAGACGGCATTAGCGTCCCATGCCACTATGTCGCCAATAGTATACAACTAAAACCGTAAAATGTCGTATTGGAAGTTGGATTTCCATCTATGAACCAAGGCAAGGGATCATCCTTACCGCTTCGAGACAATCTAGCCCATGTCTCAGGACCCAGACATAGGTGGGCCCTGGATCATGGAGTGGATTAAAATGCCTGAACAATACGTTTCCCCTCCCTATGGGGCGTAAATGAGCCAGATGACTCAATATCCATCGGCTCCATAGTAACCAATATATCTGAGGTGCATTGCTATCCATCATCCACATAAATAAAATGTCTGGCTTGCAAAACCCTGACATCACTCCTAGCTAGAAGGAAACGCATGCCCTCCCTGAGGTCCTCCCCCACTTCTGGTTCACACCAGGGTGTGAGGGTCGCGAATTAACGCTATACACAAAGCTATACTATATTAAAGTCGTGTTTTGATCATCAACCACAAGACTCTGCTTTTCAATAGAAGCCTTGATCATTTGCATCTCAGCATGCCACACAGGCAGTTCACGCCATGCGACTGATGTCTATCAATCACACAGAATGAAATCCGATGTCAGATACACATTCATTTACAAGTTCATTCTGGGTCTGAACGAAACTGGAGGCACCTTATTCCTCGTCCCATATGTCCAATACATGAGAGAGGTCCTTGCATATCTGGTCGATCTCCAAGTACGTCTGGACGATCACAACTTATTATCATGTCTTAGGTGTACATCCCAATCAAGACATCAATAATCATCAAAATGATGTGAAGACCTCCGGTCTTCAACCATAGTCTTCATCGTCGAACTAGTTATTCAGAACGGGTATAAATCTGGTCTTTAAAAATAACTCGCGTATATAATAAACAAATGCTATAAAAACACAACATATGCCTCATTCCAATTCTGAGTATTCTTTTATTCAAATATTCATATCCTTTGGGAAAGGTTCCCATTAATTTTATCAAAGATAAATTCTTTAAATTTATTCTTTAATCTTCCATTGGATATCGATTTCAAACCAAATTAAGGTTTATCCAAACTAGTCGGGATTAGAGTTCCTTATCGAAGTAATCATTTATTTTATTTCCCAATCCCAACCTATTCATCCCTCGAAGCAAAACTGGTAATACTTCATATCTTGCACCACGGTGTTATCGGTAAAATTAATTACCATTTCACGTTTAAATATAATTAAAGATTTAACTATCGCTTGGAGTAAAACTGGTGCTTCTCCATTCTCGATCATTTTCCGAATTTGATAATTTAAATTATCACATTCTCTTTTTTAATCTAATTAGATTCATTAAAACTCCATTTCAGTTTTAATCTCACAAATCATTACCTAATGATTATTCAACGTTAAGAAATTAATCTTATCTTTAACTGGGTTAAAGAACTAATGCCATTTAAATCACAGTTCACGATAAACCCAAAATCCCATTCCAATAATTATGGAATCTTCACAGAAAACAGATCAATGTATATAATCGATATAAACTCCTGTATCCAGCCGATAATATAAATGGAATAACGGCAAAGCCTTTTAAATTGCAAATATATTAATAGTCTTCCTCCACAGAAGTTCACTTCGATTATTATCCAATCAAATTCCATTCCATTCCAATTTATTGTATTAAATTGTAAAATTTCACTTTTGAAAATTTCCCTAAATCTTAATTAAAAGATTTATAAATTCCAAATCACATTTCATTGTAAATTGGGTTAAAGAACGAATGTCATTAAAACACAGTTCACAATAAACCCAATTCACATTCCATTTTTATTCCAGTTACTAAATATGACTGGAAACTCCAATAATCTTATTTAAAAGATTTATTCTTTTCACTCGGGGTTTAAGAACAGTGTTACTGAAAACTACGACAAACCGAAAATCTTGTTTGATATTAAATACAAGGCTCTGAATAGAAAATATATCGGCTTATATTCAATATCAATTCTGAGACCAACAAATATTGTATTGGAAATAACGATATAAATATATCTTTCAAATTTCCATAACAATATCTGTATAATCACAAAACCCAGCATCAAAATATTCCGAAGATGATTTCCAATCAAATCCACTCCAATTCATATATTGGACATTCTGGTTTTATTAAAACCCATTCTCAATCCAAATTATTTATTTAAAAATAAATGGATTTTAATTCTAGTTAACAACTAGTGCATTTCGATAAAAATATATTTTTATCTTTCCAAATATGGAATTTTTCATCCCAATTCTTTCCAAATCATTTATTATGATTTTACACAAATTATTAATATTTTTAATAATTTTAACAAGGCCCGTACAGTCGATTTCCATAAACGGTCATCGAACTGCACTTACAGCGACCTTTTCCAAATTTGATTTGGATGTAAGTCCAAATCCAACTGTTACATTTCTAGTCTCTTATACTCGTTGGGAAGCTCTTTTCGATACGAACCCAACGGTTCCGGTTTTAGGAGAACCCGATGGTCGGATCTCCTGTAATGTCAATTTGAAGTCAATGGTCGAAATTCGCGAATGGTCGCTGCACGGCGCATTCTATTCAGGCCATTATATTATATATATAATACATATAATATGTATTTCGTTGATTTCCATTTAAAAAGTATTTTATAAATCGTTTATAAATTCGTTTTAAAATGATTCTAACTTCATTTCAAATTTCAAATCAAATTTGAATATTCCTTTACAAATTCGTGTTAAATTCATTTTAAAACGATTTCAATTTCACTTCAAATTTAAAATTAAATTTGAATATTCCTTAATAAATTCGTTTTAAATTCATTTTAAAACGATTTCAATTTCATTTCAAATTTGAATATTCCTTAATAAATTCGTTTTAAATTCATTTTAAAACGATTTCAATTTCAATTCAAATTTCAAATCAAATTTGAAATATTCCTTATCATTGTAATATTAAATGGATAATATTTTCAAAACATTAGATTTTGAAATCACTTCCCTTTTCGATATTCATTATAGAAAATGAATGAAATCGATATAAATATCGTCTGCGTCAAAATGGCGCAAATCTAATCATCACGGGTTCATATATTTAAATATTTTCGTGTCCATCCAAAATCGGACATCAAAATCATATTTTGATCCTTTACAAAATATTATTTTAAATATTCGTTATTTTAAAATATTCGTTATTTTAAAATATTCGTTATTTCTGAATTGGAATCAGACACAATCAATTACCATATAATGTTATTTATATGGATTTCATACACACATGTACACAACAATAATTATACACAGTCAACCATCATCAAGAGTGCATCACACAACTGCATAAGTATTAAATATACATAATTAACGCTTACAACAGTCTGTCAACCAATCGATTGACATACAACTAAATAATTGGGATTAGTGTACGTCAAATATCATCCCAATACCCGTGTGGGGTTTCAACCAACAAATATTGAGTATTATTTGTGCAGTAGGGCGATGTGTAAATTATATCTTCCCAATCCATATTAGTTAAATGAGTGTACATAAACAAATCGTCCGATTTGTAAATGAATATTTATTTTCATTCATATACTCGTTAAAAATTATATTTTTAACGATAAATTATTTATTTCAACATATGAATATTTTAAACAGTTCATTTATACAATAAAAATGATATTTTTATTATTCAAATATTTTATTCATCACAGGAATAATTTATACAGTTTATATATACAAATAAAAATGATATTTTTATTGTTCAAATATTGTATTCATCACATGAATATTTTATACAGTTTATATATACAAATAAAAATGATATTTTTTTATTCAAATATTTTATTCATTACATGAATATTTTATATTCCATTTCACAATACAATCACAATCAATTTCCACCACATAATACAATCAAACAAGTCGTTCATGGTCTGTGGACGATGGGGAGCAGTTCATATATTCAGTTATAAAACAAATAACTGTACAGAAATAATTTTTAGTGAGAAGTTCTCACAGTCGGTTTCCACTCCGCCAGTTTTATTTCTGAATTTCTGTACTGTTTGAATTTGAATTTGGCTGAAATTCTAACGTGCTCCGTTATTGTTATGGTCAGTCTCATATTGTAGCTCTCTTTTCTGCGATTCCAACGGATCTAAAATCATTCGATTATGTTTCCGTATAAACAAGATATCATTATTTAACCATTTGATTACATTTAAACTAATTAATAATTAAATAAATTAAAAAAAGTTCTCCTTCCTCTTTGCATTAGAAGCTGTCGTTTCTCAAAATCGAGCTCCCAATCTAGGGTCTGAATTTTCACACCAACCGCTGCGCCGGACGTCGATCCAGAGCCTCCACGACATGCGCTTACGAAAGCGCTGCCACCTCCCCTGTCGCTGGCTAATCCGATGCTGCTGGCGCTTGGAAAAATGCGTCAAAACGCGGCAACTTCGAGCAGCCCAATCGATGAAAATACTTCACGAAATTAAATCAAACCTAGATCGTTTCAAAGCCCTTGAATTTCTCTTTTTTTTGTTTTAATTTCGTGCTTTAATTCGGATTAGAATGGGAGTTTTTGTGGAAGGAAATCACAAGAAATCAGTCCATTCTTGGAGGTAGGAGGCGGCTGAGAGAAGTGAGGGAAATTAGGGTTATATATATACATATATTATATTTAATTATTATTTTATTCCCCAATTATATTTGTTTTCAATCTGAACTTCAAATCAAACCCAATGACTATCGCCTCTAGATAAATACCCCCATTCCGAACACAATGGGATATGTTTCGTAAGCCATTTCGACTGTTTCGATAGGTTTTTATCAAAATTAAAATATAAATCAGTATATATTGAATTTAAATGTGCATTTCAATTTACTGGGGCCACATACGGACTCCAAAAATTCTAGAAAAATAAATCTAGCTATGATTTGTTGATACGGTCCTAACAAAACTAATTTCGTCGAATTTGGAGACAGTTCGAAAAACGGTCAATTTCTGGTTCGATCCAATTTGACTAAAATTGACCAAACACATTTAAATTCACCACGCTCGCATATTGATTCCAAAAATTATGAAAATTGGAATTCAGGAATAATTTGACATTCCGAATCCAACAAAAGTGGTCTCGTCGAAAACGGAGGTCATTTCCAAAAATCGCTATTTTAAGGGTTATATATTATATAAATTCCATAGCGACTATTCTGAATTTTCAACTAGACATAACTTTTTATTCCCACTATGAAATCTGGATTTTTCACATCCGTTGGAAAGATATTCTCAAACAGATACAAATATTTCTAGTTTTACTAAAATCTGGTTTATTTTGAATCCTGTACATTCAATTGAAATTTGAAATTGAATTTTCAAACTACCGCGCCATATCCAATTCCTTTTATAATTAAAGTAAATATTTGTATTCCAACTTCGATTTAAATAAATATATATGTTCTAATTCTATTCAAAATAAATTTCTAGTCATTATTATTTAAAATAAATCATTTTAAATATTCAAAATTCATTGAAATTGCCAAAATAAATTTTTAAATTGGTTCTGATTTTCTGGGTTGTTACACAAGTGCTATAAAACACAACATACGCCTCATTCCAATTCTAAATATTCTTTTATTTAAATATTCATATCCTTTAGGAAAGGTTCCCATTAATTTTATCAAAGATAAATTCTTTAAATTTATTCTTTAATCTTCCTTTGGATATCAATTCAAACCAAATTAAGGTTTATACAAACTAATCGGGATTAGCGATCCTCACTGAAGTAATCATTTATTTTATTTCCCAATCCCAACCTATTCATCCCATGAAGTAAAACTGGTAATACTTCATATCTAACACCACAGTGTTATCGGTAAAATTAATTACCGTTTCACGTTCAAATCTAATTAAAGATTTAACTATCGCTTGGACCAAAACTGGTGATACTCCATTCTCGATCATTTCATGAATTTGATAAATTTAATTATCTCATTCACATTCCAGTCTAATTAAAGATTCATTAAAACTCTAACTCAGTTTTAATCACAAAAATCATTACTTAATGATTATTCAAAGTTAAGAAATTAATCTTACCTTTAACTGGGTTAAAGAACTAATGTCATTTAAAAACAGTTCACGGTAAACCTAAAGTCCCATTCCATTAATTATGGAATCTTCACGGAAAATAGATTTAATTATGGAATCTTCACGGAAAATAGATCAATATATACAATCGATATAAACCTCCGTATCCAACCAATAATATAAATGGAATAACGGCAAAGCCTTTTAAATTCCATATATATTAACAGTCTTCCTCCACAGAATCTCACTTCGATTATTATCCAATCGAATTCCATTCCATTCCAATTTATTGTATTAAATTGGAAAATTTTACTTTGGAAAATTTCCTTTAAATCTTAATAAAAGATTTATAAATTCCAAATCATATTTCACTGTAAATTGGGTTAAAGAATGAATGTCGTTAAAAACACAGTTCACAATAAATCCAATTCATATTCCATTTTATTCCAATTAAATGTTAATTAACTGGAAATTCTAATAATCCTAATTAAAAGATTTATTCTTTTCACAACTGGGTTTAAGAACAGTGTTAATGAAGACACCATTCACGACAAACCCAAAATCCCATCTGATATTAAATACAAGGCTCTGAATAGAAAATATATCGGCTTGTATTCAATATCAAACTCTAAAACCAACAAATATCGTATTGGAAATAACAATATAAATATATCTTTCAAATTTCCATAATAATATCTGTATAATCACGAAATCCAACGTCGAAATATTCCGAAGACTATTTTGATTCAAATCCATTCCAATTCATATATTGGAAATTCCAGTTATATTAAAACCTATTCTCAATCCAATTTATTTATTTAAAATTAATTGGATCATAATTCTAGTTAATAATTAGTTCATTTCAACGAAAATATATTTTTATCTTTTCAAATATGGAATTTTTCATCCTAATTCTTTCCAAATCATTTATTATGATTTTACACAAATTATTAATATTTTTAATAATTTTATCAAGGCCCGTACAGTCGATTTCCATAAACGGTCATCGAACTGCACTTACACCGACCTTTTCCAAATTTGATTTGGACATAATTCCAAATCCAGCCGTTAGATTTCAAATCTCTTATATTCATAGGAAAGCTCTTTTCGATACGAACCCAACGGTTCTGGTTTTAGGAGAATTCGACGGTCGAATCTCCCGTAATATCAATTCGAAGTCAATGGCCAAAATTCGCGAACTACTGCAGCGCGACGCGTTCTATTCAGGCCATTAAATATATATTATATATTTCGTCGATTTTCATTTAAAATATATTTTATAAATCGTTTATAAATTCCTTTTAAAATGATTCCAACTTCGTTTTCAATTTTAAATCAAAATTGAATTTTCCTTGTCATTATAATATATAATTAATAATATTTTCAAAGTATCAGATTTTGAAATCATTTCCTTTTCGATATTCATTATAAAAATAAATAAAATCGATATAAATATCGTTCACGTCAAAATGACATTAATCTAATCAACACGGCTTTATATATTTAAATATTTTCATTTCCATCCCAAATCGGACATCAAAATCATATTTTGATTCATTACTGAATATTATTTTAAAATATTAGTTATTTTAAAATATTCATTATTCGCCATTTTAAAATATTCGTTATTTTAAAATATTCGTTCCTTACGAGTTGGAATCAGACACAGTCAATTACCATATAATTTTATTTATATGGGTTTCATACACACATGTAGACAACAATAATCAAACACAATCAACCATCATCCAGAGTGCATTACACAACTGCATAAGCATAGAATATAAATAATTAACGCTTACAACAGCTATCAACCCATCGATTGACATACAACTAAATATTGGGATTAGTGTATGTCCAATATCATCCCAATACCCTTGTGGGGTTTTCAAACAACAAACACTGATTATTATTTGTGTAGTTGGGCGATGTGTAAAATATATCGTCCCAATCCATGTCAATCAAATGTGTGTACATAAACAAATCGTCTGATTTGTAAATGAATATTTATTTTATTCATATACATGTTAAAAATTATATTTTTAACTATAAAATATTTATTTCGACTCATGAATATTTTATACAGTTCATTTCTACAATAAAAATGATATTTTTATCGTTCTAACATTTTTAGAAAATTTCGGCAGCATAACGGAGAGATACTAAAGCCAGAATAAGGTCTAGCCTTATCCCTCGCCTAACAATCGCTCGTGCCATATACAAACCAATTCTACTCAATTCGTTTCAATTCTCAAACTAAATTCAAACAAATAAACCAAACAACCAAACAAACATGGTTTCAAACAAAGGCGTCGGGTGCTACTAAGCACCGTCTGCATCCTAGTATATATATTTAACTAGAAACAAGATTAGAGTGAGAAGTTCTCACCTTTAGGATTCACTCCTCCAGTTCTATTTCTGAATATCTGAGCCGTTTGGATTTTCCCGCAATTCCAACGCAATCTTTTTCACGTTGTTCATAGTAAAAAATCACGTTTTTAATATGATGTTCATATATTTAGAAATCCCATTTTTATTTCGCTACATATATAAAAATCAAACTTTTACAATGGCATGTGTACATTAAAAATTGGATTTTTACAATGCTATTATATATATAAAAATCGAATTTTTATATCGCTATTCAAACAATAAAAATCAAATTTTATATCACTATTCAAATAATAAAAAAAATAGAATTTTTATATCGCTATTCAAATAATAAAAAATCAAATTTTTATATCACTATTCAAATAATAAAAAAAATCGAATTTTCAATTTGATACTATATAAAAATCATATTTTTATATAACTAAAAATCGAAATTTTATCTAACTAAAAATCATTTTAATTCATACGATAAAAATCTCATTTTTATATTTTTTATAAATCGTACCTTTATATTTTTAAAAATATTATCTTTCTATTTTTAAAAATCTTACCTTTATATTTTTAAAAATCTTATCTTTCTATTTTTAAAATCTAATCTTTTTATTATAAAAATATAATCTTTACTATTTTAAAAATATAATCTTTCAATTATAAAAATATAATCTTTTAACTTATAAAAATTCAATCTTTTAACTTATAAAAATTCAATCTTTTTCTAAATTAAAAATCTAATCTTTTTTATAAATTAAAAGTCAAATCTTTCATAAACAAAAAAATCAAAGCTTTTGTAGATTAAAAAGAAACAAAATCAGAAAACTCACCTTGCCACCGCAGTCACGATTTAGAGCAGGCGGAGGTGCTCACGCCGGGCTCCTGGTTTCAGGGAGACGCAGGTGGTGCGTCACGACTTGGGGTGGCGGTGGGGTTCCTGGGCTCGCGCGTTGCTCGTTCGAGATAGTGGAGGGTGGAGCCGTCGTTGAGGTAGAGGGGCGTGGTGGTAGTCCGGCGGTGGGGTGGCGCTCCGGCGAGGGGCGGTGGCGGGTCTGGACGAGGGAGCGAGGTTGACTTGAAAAAGGGGGGTTGGGTTTTTTTCTGATCGTGAAAAATGAAAAGGAAAAGGGGGTTAAGGAAGAAAAGGGTTTATTATTATATATATAATATTAATATTTTATTTAATTCTTTTGATTTCAAAATACATGTTTAACGATACAAACTCCAAATCAAACCAAACGACTGTCGCCCCTAGCTAACTATCCCCATTCCGAACAAAATGGGATATGTCCGGTAAGCTAATTCGACTATTTTGATCAATTTTCATCAAAATTAAAATATAAATTAATTTAACGTTCAAAATTGATTTCAACGTACATTTCAATTTACTAGGGCCACATATTGACTCCAAAAATTCCAGAAAAATAATTCTGGCGATTTTTTGACGATACGGTCCTAACAAACTAATTTCGTCGAATTTGGAGACCGTTTGAAAAACGGTCATTTTTTAGTCGATTAAATTCAAACTGAATTGACCAAACACATTTAAATTCACCACGCTCACATATTGATTCCAAAAATTATGAAAATTGGAATCAAGCAATAATTTGACATTCCGAATCCAACAAAAGTGGTCTCGTCGAAAACGGATGTCGTTTGAAAAATGGCTATTTTTAGGGCTATATATTATATAAATTCCATAGCGACTATTCTGAATTTTCAACTGGATAACTTTTTATTCCCATTATGAAATATGGATTTTTCACATTCGTTGGAAAGATATTTTCAAACAGATTCAAATATTTTTAATTTTACTAAAATCCGGTTTATTTTGAATCCTGTACATTCATTTCAAATTTGAAATTGAATTTTCAAACTACCGCACCATTTCCAATTCCGTTTGTAATTAAAATAAATATTTATATTCTAATTTCAATTTAAATAAATTTACAAGCTCAAATTCTTTTCAAAATAAATTTCTAGTTGTTATTATTTAAAACAAATCATTTTAAATATTCAAAATCAGTTAAAATATCCAAAATAAAAAATTTAAATTGGTTCTGATTTTTTGGGTTGTTATAAGAACAACGAGAAGATGGTTTCAAAGTAGATTTTAAATAGAAATATGATTTAGCAGATAAATGGAGAAGATTAATTTATAAATAATATTTTATAAATTAAGGAAAAGATTTATAATTTGATAAATGGAATATATAAGTCTGAACTTATATGGAGAAGTAGAAATTGGTTTTAACACCGATATTTTAAATAGAATGTGAACTCAACATTTATAAAAGGAATTATTAATGAGATTTAAGTGTTAGAAATAAAAAGGAGATTTCATATGAATAATTCTATAAATAGAAGTATAAATAGAATTTGGAAAATGGGATATTATTTTGAAATACGAAATCAAAATAAATGGATCGTATAAAAGAAATATTATTCACATTCGGTTTGAATAATGGATTTAAGCAAATATTTTCCAAATAAACACATTTATAAAGGAAAGTGGATTTTTGAAATAGAAATTAAATAGAAATGGAATTTCAAATGGTTAGATATAAATAACTTGTTTAATAATGAAAACAAGTGTTGTGATTTATAAACAATGTTTATAAATGAATTAAAATATAATTATCAGTGGATAATTGAGACTGCCAATTCAACATTGAATGTAAAAATGGGAAAGTTGGAGTTGTTTTAAAAAGGAAAGGATGGAATGTATTTCGATGTTCAAAATATAAATAGAATTAAATAAAATACATAAAGATTGGTAATTATAATTCAACTGAGCCAGATGTTATAAAATAATTTATTTAAGAAATCATATATTGAATAAAATTAGAAATTTGACAAGATAATTAGTATTCGGTTGGAAACCAGTATTTTCTGATCGAATATAGTTTATTCGAAAGTGAATAAATCGAATATAAGTTATTCGAAGCAAATAAATCGAATATAAGTTATTCGAAGTGAATAAATCGAATATAATTATTCAAAGTGAATAAATCGAATATAAGTTATTTGAAGTGAATTAATCTAATGTAAGTTATTCAAAAAAGAGTTAATCGAATATAGGTTATTCGAAAAAGAGTTAATCGAATAGAGATTACTCGAAAGAGAGTTATACGTCGAATTTGATTATATCGAATTCGAGAAAGTACTATTTACTTTCCGGTTTTTAAATCAAGATTTATTTATTTAATAAATAAATAAATTATATTTTTTCAAATTAAGAAATAGGAGTTATACTTTTAAGTTAGATATTTTGGAAGTGGGGATTATAAAGCAATAGTTATAATCAATGTGTTTTTTCATAAAAGAGGGGATTCGTAAACTGAAATCCGAGAATTTGCATAAGCAATGAGTGTAAAAATGGGAGCAGTGAGCTTGACCTATTGCGAGGTTAAGGACGTTTTTCAGTTAAGATCTGAGAGGTAATTATACCCCAACTTGATTGACTTCGAAATTAACTAAGGAATAGTTGAAGTTCGATGGCGAAGATTGATTAAAGATACATAAAGTAACAAGCGATGAATGGATTGAGTAGTCTTAACGATGTTTTATACAACATTCGTTTGAAATCCATATAGATGAGTTTTGGGAACGTTTTCCAAATATAATCAGAAATGTTATCTAAGTATAGAAAATGAAATGTTTTGTTGTTAAGAAATACTGGAGTGACAGTGACATGTAAATAAGAAATGGAAACATTTTCCAATATTAATAAGGTATATTTTCTAAATTTAGAAAGATAGAATGTATGTATATGGAAACAGGAAATGGGTAAATGGATAAATTAATTTATGAGATAAATGATGATTGATGATTGATCAACAGAATTTCCATCTGGAAAATAATATCATTAGTTGTACGCATATTTTTCTTTGATAGTTAAATCACCGACTATCGAAGTTTTTGATCATTTTTCCGTCGTCAATACGGAGAGACCGGGATCAGATTCATTATATGAAAACCACTCTGTATGGGCATTAGCGTTGTGAATCAAATATGATAAAGATAATTGAAGACGGAGTTATGCAAGGGCTGTCCTGTTTAGGGAATAGTGCCTTCGGTTTGTCCAATCCCAGGATAACTTATATGGAAGAATGTATGACAGAGTATATCTAATGGATCGTGTAAGTTGATCTCTTCAAACGTATTTATGTTTGGTGGCAGAGGAATTCGTTTCTCTTAGCTGTATACCCGTGATATGTTTGGGGAAATAAATTTGTGACTTGGCGGGTATGACAATGTGACATTCAAAGTGAATGAAGATCAAAAGATATGTTATGACCTCTAGCCTCACAACCGGGAAATGGTATAAATTCACGTAGGTCGCATGGCTAAGTGGTTGGCTTCCAAGTAGGGTGTATTGTCACCTAATCAAGAGAAATTCCTTTTGCTTCTTAAATCTATCGATGTTGTCCCTTTCGGGAAATGGTTGTTGATCCCAACCGTTGGTGATAACACATTCAGCACTCTCAAGCGAAGTGAGGGGCCGGTCATGTTTAGCCTGGGTTGTAAGATGTTCTTGTTGAACCCGGTGTATTTCTCTATAGAGGTACACTGTCGGAAGTTGGTCCCATACCTTGCCAGTTGGTATCCATTATCCAATAAGAGCCCACGGTTTGAATTGTATACTAGATATGTAGAGCATGAGATGCAAGCGTTCTGCTAGATTGCTATTACTTGTATTTAAACATTGTTATAAGATCAGACGAATATTGATTTCAAAGAATGCTTTGGGTTATTGTAAGGTAAAAACCATCTGTGTTTATGTGTGGATCGGTCTTATGATTATCCTTTCTTTTAAAAAGATTTTTAAAAGTTAAACCAAGTGGTTGGAGTTTACTCACACCAGTCCCATGACTGACACAGAGTTTATTTTTGTTTTGTTTTTTCCCTAAACTCTTGGGTGCCCAAATTTGTACGGGCAGTCAAGTAGTTCAGGTATTTTCTGATATCATTGGAGGAGCTTGGAGCAGGAGGCTTCAGCGTTATCTAGTATTGTTATTTCCGCTGTGTTGTAAGCGTTGTACTCTGATAATGTTATTATATATATATATACACTGTTTTATTTCAAAGTTAGGTTATATTTTATTCGTTCCGCTGTGAGATTCGTGTTACTCTGATGTGTTGTATGTTCTTCTTCCTTTTCTATTCTAATTTTCTATCTTATCAATTCTCACCCTCTATTTTCTTTTATTAACTATCCGGTATTTCCGATGCTTGAATGGTCGATATTGAGTTTATGTCGATTACCAAGGTCGCAAATTTCCCAGGTCGTTACATTGATATTGAATATAAGCCGATAAAATTTCTATTCGGAGCCTTGTATTTAATATCAAATAGGATTTTGGGTTTGCCATGAATGGTGTCTTTAATAAAACTGTTCTTAAACCTTTGAGAAAAGAATAAATATTTTAATTAAGATTTAGAGAATTTACCAATTAATTAATATTTAATTGGAATTGGATTGAAATTGGATTTTTGGGTTTATCGTGAACAATGTTTTAAATAACATTTGTTCTTTAACCCAATTAACAGTGAAGATATGATTTGGAATTTATAAATCTTTTTTTTAAGATTCAATGGAAATTTTCCCAAGTAAAGTTTTTCAATTTAATACATTAAATTGGAATTGAATGGAATTCGATTTGATAATAAACGATATGAGCTTCTGTGAAGGAAGACCGTTACTATATATGGAATTTAAAAGGCTTTGTCGCTATTCCATTTATATTATTAGTCTGATACGGGAATTTATATCGATTAAATATATTGCTATGTTTTCCGTGAAGATTCCATTTTTATGGAAGATGATTTCGGTTTATCGTGAACTATGTTTTAAAGGACATTGGTTCTTTAACCTAAGTAAAGACAGGATTTATTTCCTGAAATTTGGATAATCATTAAGCAATGATTTTTTAGATTAAAACTAAAATATTTTTTTAACGAATCTTTACTTAGATTAAAATGAGAATGGGATAAATAGGTTGGAATTGGAAAAATATAATAAACGATTACTGCGGTAAGGCTCGATAATCCCGACTAGTTTTATAAACCTTAATTTGGTTTGGAATTGTTAAAGGATAAAATCTTTTGAAATTGATATCCAAAGGAAGATTAAAGAATAATTTTAAAAGAATTTATTGTAACACCCCGTGTATTCTATAACAGTGAAATTCACAAATTAAAGTATAACTAATTTCAAATCAAAGAATTAAGGGAAACGGGATACGCCATTGCGTTCGTCTCGGAATTCTGCTTGAGATAGAGTCCGAGTTTGCGTAAAACAGACTCCGTATGAAGAAGATATGGCCTCCGGAAGTTTCAGAATTCAGTTTAAAATTCAAACAGACCAAAACAGCTCAGAAAAACCAATTTAAAATTCAAAATCGGACCCAATTGGCCAGGGCGGGAATTTTCCCGCCCAAGGCACCCAGGTCGACTTGGTAGTCGACCTGGGGCTATCCAGGTCGACTGGGCAGTCGACCTGGGTCACCCGTGTCGACTGCCAAGTCGACACGGTGTCGACTGGCGTGTCGACCTGGCCCCTGATCCAGGTCGAACCCAGCCCCCCTGGCTGGCCTGATCTGTGTTTGGTCGATTTTCTGAGCCTTGCCTTGTCACTAGGGCTAGGTGTCAGCTCCTGGTTGGTCTCTCCTTCAAACGAACGGCTATTATTAAACCAAGCTCCATCGACGGTCCTAATCAACTCACAAACTCTATAAAAAGGACCTAAGACTCACTCTAATTCACCCAAACTAAAATGGAGATGAGGCCGTCATGCTACTGAGGAGAGACTAGGAATAGCCGTCAGAAATTGAGAGACAATTAGGAGATAATTTGAAAGCTTAAAGCAACGTCAATTAAATCAAAACAACGCCTACAACAAAGGATAGCATCTCCAAATTCAGAATTCAGATTCCTGAATTGAAGATTCGTCATACGTTGTAAGTAGAGTGCTATTCCGATGTGTATAATTAATTGCGTTTGATTTGTGTAAAATGAGAAATGGAATTGTGGCGATAATAATCTATATTTGTATGTTATTTTGATTCTAAACGATTTGGAAATGTTATGGTATACGTTTGGATATTTGTAAGTATGTGATTTATGTTGGAAGTTAACAACCATGTGTTGTGGTATTTTTATTGGATTCATACAAGTACATGATTCATGTTAACAACCATATGTTGGGGTATTTTATTTAGGAATTCCTACAAGTATATGATTCATGTTAACAACCACATGTTGTGGTATTCTAATTGGGATTCATGCAAGTATATGATTCACTATTATGCCAATATGATGTACATACTTTTATGATCACTTTTAGTGTGTAATTGGACTCGACTAAGTACTATGGTTTATATGAATCTATGTTGGAATTGGCAAATCATGCTTTTGTATTAAAAAAACAAAAGTAAGCATTTTTATGAACATGACTAAACTATGTTGGTATTATGCCTAGTTGAAAAACATGTTTTAGGCCTAAGTTGTTATCAAAATCATATGGTGATATATGTGACACAATTAAGTTAGATTTACATTTAAATTGCAAGTTTACATGAATAGAATGGTTCATGATTAGGTATGTTTATACCATGATTATATGAATAGAATGATTCATGTCTAAGTATGTTTTTGCCATGATTATATGAATAGAATGGTTCATGTTTAAGTATTGTTTATGCCATGATTATATGAATAGAATGATTCATGTTTAAGTATTGTTTATGCCATGATTATATGCTATTACAATGCAGGTTCACATGTGCCTAATTCATGTTAATTGAATCGTTATGTTGCAAGTTCATGCGTTCACACTCCCCTTTTTATGTTACCTTATAAACACCATGTTATAAGCCTCCCCTTTTCATATGGCTAAGTTGGGTTTAAATGTTAAACCCAACATATCTTATATTGTAGCGAACGTGTAAAACGGGGGTAATGACGTTTGGGTTAAAATATAGAACATATGTGTTGGCATGTTTGACGCATGCCAACAACCTTGAAAAACAATTAAGTGGCATAAATAAATTTTAACCAATAAAGATGAATTTGAATAATGGGCCGCAAATATTTACATATAAAAAGGAAAGAGACAAAATATGTAAATTTAGAAAATACGATGTGTTTAACCCGAGGCTGGATTGAGTTGTGATGTAAACCTGCCCGGAACCGCCCGGCTGTCCAGTAGTCACAACAATACCTATCCAATGTGGGTGGTTAAACACGGAGCCCAATAAAGACCCGAGGTTAGACTGAGTTGTGGCGTAAGACTGCCCGGACCCAACCGGCAACAGGCAGCCACAACAATACCTGTCTAATGTGAGAGGTCAAGGCTTTAATAAGACAATTAAGGCTGAGTCAGGATTGATAGGATTAAGTAAATTGAATTAATACTTAATCAAAAATGGAACATGCTAAACTATACAGACTGATTGGGGGTTAAGTTTACAAAACACTTAACCAACTTAGCATGTTGGCTAGAAATAGAAAACCTAGTAGCGGGGGACCCTTTTCAGCAGTAACCCTACAAAGTGTATCAGGATACCCTGAACTAGGCAGGGTGGGGCACGATTACTGGGCTGACTATAAGAGGTCAAATCGACGGCGGTGGTGCAGCAGTGTAGGTTCTAACGGGGTGCGGGCATGCACACACTCCGGCGCAGAAAAATAAGGCACTGGGAACCAGTAGCATACCTGTGCATTCTAGAATTGTGTCGGGCCGCCACCATGGGACTTGATACACCCCATGGTGGGACCAGCATAGGTAACTACAACAACGGGGGCCGTAAGACACATGTAACTATGCGAGTAGGAGCCGATCATCGGAAATGGATCACTTCACCTTGATTATGGGGTGCCTGTTGGGAACTAGTTTATATGGGTACAGAGATTAATATGGGGGTACGATAGTATATTCGACTCTAGACAACTTAACCTAGCTTATGGTGCATTCCCATTTCCCCGTTTATACTTATCATACCTAGTTCTTTATTCATAGACTGAATAGTCCTAGACTTACTCAGGCTTTATGTCTGACTCTACTTTTCTTTCGTCTTCTTTTCTTTCGTTTCCCCCCCCCCCAAGGTCCACAGGGAGGGAATACCGCAGCTTGACCAGATTTCACATCCAGCTTGAAGAGAAAGAATGTATTGCTTGGATCTTTTTCATTTTGGACTATGGCTTTGGACAGAAATTATGGGACTTATGCAGTTTATTTATGTTTTCTTTATGTTTCTTTAAATAATGTAATCAAGACAGTTATGAAGATGTTATGATTTTGGAAGTGTTGTAAGACAAATTATGACATGGTTTGTGTAACACGTATTTTGTTGAAATAAAAGTTGTTGTTGTTTTCCGCTGTTCAAAAATATGTGTTCTTATATCTGTCTTGTATATCTGTGACTTATACTTATAAACCTCCACCAAAATTAGGGCATTCCCTTTGAGAGTGACCCTAACGGAGGTGGGGTGTTTCACTTATCTTTGATAAAATTAATGGGAACCTTTCCCTTAAGATGTGAATATTTGAATAAAAGAATATTGTGAATTGGAATGAGGCACATGATGTGTTTTTATAACACTTGATATTGATTATAAAATACGCGAGTTATTCAGAAAGACCGGGTTTATCCCATTCTGAATAATTGATACGGTGACTAAGAGTCGATGATGGAGACGGTGGTTGAAGACCGGAGATCTTCACATCGTTTAGATGATTACTGATGTCTTGATTGGGTTGTACACACAAGACAATGTAATAAGTGGTGATCTTCCAGACGTACTTGGAGATCGACTGGATATGCGAGGACCTCTCTCTTGTATTAGACATATGGGACGAGGAATTAGGTGCCTTCGGTTTCGTTCAAACCCAGAACGGACTTGTAAATGGATGTGTGTCTGACATTATATTCCTTTATACTGTATTCGTTTATCTCTACTAAATATATATATATGTGTGTTTGGTGGCAGAGAATTTATTATCTTGCTTAACACCCTTCTTGTAATGACCCGCATTGGCTGAGGTATTATAATTAATTTATTTAATTATATAAAAGGTGATTAGAAGGATTTCATGGTCATTAAATAAAATAATGGTGAATATTTAATTAAAATAATAAATTAAAATATTATATTTAATTCTGAAATAATCAGAATTGGCTGAAATGACGATATGGTGTGAATTGGATCATCTGTGATATTTAATTCAGTTTAGAATTTGAATTAGAATAACGAATATATTATATAAACGACAGTTTGAACGTAGAATTATAATATAATTAAAATCGAGCTCGAAATGGCGCTGTAGTTCGTAAATTGGCGATTCGAACTTCAACTGAATGTACAGGATTCGTTTTAAGCCGGATTTCTGTGAAACAAGAAACGTGTGGAGCTGGTGGAGTATATCTTTCTAGTGGAAGAGAAAAATCAGAATTTCATTCTGTAGATTTTGAGATATGTCCAAATCAAATTTCAGAATAGTCGCTATAGAATCGTTTATCGGCCATAACGGTTATTTCAAAATAACTAGATATCGGGTGTGAATTCAGACAAGGTTCTTTTGGGAAATAGCGATAATTTAATTTTTAGAATTTTTCTGTAATTTTTAATTAATTTAATAAGCGACTTTTTATTTGAAGTATTTCGCACCCTGAAATCAACATTTTGAAGTTTCAAAATATGAGTCCATCTACCGGTATTATTATATCTTTGGGATCATGGTACGTTGGTCGTCACAATGGTATGATCAACTCTATCTATAGCAGTTGTATATGAATGGGATTTACGGAAATGGATATACAATATCTAAACCTACTTGTGATCATAAACAACACCACGTCTCCTTCTATTTTCACCCGCATGTTCTCTTCTACGACGTGGAAAGAGGAACTACAAGGAAATCGAAAACAAATTCCTATAAAATCGTATAACCTAATTTCATTCAACCCTCTTCCGCCGTCACTCTGTGTTTCAAAACGAGAAATGAAAACCAAGATAAATTCATACTCAAATCTATAAATTATAAGAGTGGTATAATCGGATTCTTATAATCAAACTCTTCAATCCTCTGTACATTTCGTTGAGATCGATCATTCTTTTGGGGCTCGCGGTGTTCTTTAGGGTGGACTGTCGAAGCTCCTAGGGAGGGAAAGGGGAGCCGCCACTGATGGCGTTGTACTTCTGGAGGTAAGGCGCCTTTGCTGGCGAAGCTAGGCAGGGTACGGCATCGGAAAAAGGGTCGGCCCTGTAGCCGTGCCATGAGTTTACTGATCGAACTCGAGTTCTGATGGTGTGGGTGGGTCGTACGAGCTTGGCGATGAGGTGTTTACTGGAGGGAGTTTTGTTGGCTGATATTATTTCCATGCGTGAAGTGATCAAAAAGGGAACTGAGATGGAAGTAAGGATGTGGGGATTGATGTACTAGAGGAAAGGAGTTAAACGGTGTTTGACTTGTGTGGTTTCATTGAAGAATGAAGGCCTGAGGTGAGGGTGAAGTCGGTGAAAATGGTGTTCGGTTATCACCTGATGCCGTGAGAATATTGAGGAAGAAGGAGGAAGTAAAGGGAGCGGGCCTGGTAATTGAGTTTTGGTGATGGGCCTAGTTAATAGTAAGCCCAATAAATTCTATTTAGTTTTAGTTTAAAATTTAAATAGCGTTCAAAACTTGTGAGTTCAATAACTTGTTCGTATGTAAACGAAATTCAACAAAACAGGTCACGTTGGAATCGTATCGAAAAGTACTGCACATACAAACTGGTTTGGAAGGGAATGGGGCTCGTTTGGATTTAGGGCGAAATAAACTGTTTGATTCAAATCAAACAACAGTTTATCGTTCTTTAACGATGAACTGCAAATGTGAGTAAATCTCACTAACTCTGAACAATTATAATTTCATGTTGTATTTTTAGAACTATTAAATATTGGCTGATTGACTGTGTGTTGACTGTTTGATTGAACTGCTAGTCAGTTAGTTGAATTTCTAGATTGATTCTAGTTAACAGAATATATCATATGGAACTGAAAGTGATGTTATCTATATTGTTTAACATCTGTGATGCATGGAAACAGGTTGGAGGAATCCGACTGGATTCCTCAACAGTTATTTTATTGTTTTTCATATATTGTGATATATGATGAGATATATAATCTATTGTCGATTATATGTGTTTGGACGATACTGATCATCGTGATTTGATATGTTGAATATCCTAACATACCGAAATGTTGATAAGGGAATATTTTCAAAGTGATATTTAAAAATAAAATATTTATAAATGGAATATTTATAAATAAGAAATATTTATAAATTGGAATATTTATAAATAGGAGATATTTAGACAAAGGGAAAACGTTATAAAAAGGAAACTGTTAAAGAAGGAAACCATTTTAAAGTGGAGAACCGTTATTAAAAGTAAAATCTTTAAAATGAATAAACGTTGTTAAAAAGGAAATCTTTATAAAGCGAATAAAGGAGTTAAATCGAATATGGGATTCAAAAGGATTTAAATCGAATATGGTATTCGAAAGTTAGTAAATCGAATTAGTTATTCGAAAGGGGTTAGTCGAGTCGAGTTAGTTGAATAGAGTTAATCGAATATTAGTTATTCGAATAAGAGTTAACCAGTTAGAGTAAAACCATTAGGGTAAATCAGTTAGAGTTAAACAGTTAGTGTTAATCAGTTAGAGTAAATCGAATATTAGTTATTCGAATAAGAGTTAACCAGTTAGAGTAAAACCATTAGGGTAAACCAGTTAGAGTAAAACAGTTAGTGTTAATCAGTTAGAGTAAATCGAATATTAGTTATTCGAATAAGAGTTAAATAGAGTTATCGAATATTAGTTATTAGAATAAGAGTTAAGTAGAGTTATCGAATAGGAGTTAATCGAATATAGTTTATTCGAATAGAATTAAAGGAGTTAATCGAATATAGTTTATTCGAATAGAATTAAAGGAGTTAATCGAATATAGTTTATTCAAATAGAATTAAAGGAGTTAATCGAATATAGTTTATTCGAATAGAATTAAAGGAGTTAATCGAATATAGTTTATTCGAATAGAATTAAAGAAGTTAATCGAATATAGTTTATTCGAAGGGAGGAGTTATCGGATAAAGATTTTTCGAAAGAGAATTTCGTAAGGAAGTGTTAATGTAACAACCCGCATTCTACGCATTGGAGGATCATAGAATATTTCTTTCTTTCTCATACGAAGTCGTATGGTCGTGTAACTTTGGGAGACGACTATTGGGGTCATTTCCCATGTTCATGATTTTTGCCGATTTTTAAAAGACCGTTTTTCCCCTAGCGAATCTTGTTTTGGCCATAACTTTTGATTGGAAAGGAGTTTTGACCTAAAACTGCTTCCATTGGTTTCGGATGATGGTTTAACTTTCCGTAGAGTGGTCACATGTGAAAAACGGACTTACCGTTTGGGAGATATGGCTGAATTAAGGTTTATAAGGCTAAAAACAGTTTAATTGGGCTTAACCGGGAGATTAGCGGCTTGGCCCATAACCCATTTCGGGATTAGGGTTATGGGAGGGCTGAAAGGGTTAGGAAAATCATTTCATTTCAGTTTTCTTAGCCGCCACAAACCTCCCTTTAGCTCTAGCAATGGCCTCCATCTTCTAAAACACTCCAAAACACCTTTTTGTCATTTCTAATCACATATTAGCCTAATCTACATCAAATTAAGGCGGATTAGCATAAGAATTGGGATAGAGCTGCTGGAACACATAGAGATTGGATCCAAATCAGAGAAGTTTCAGATTTGAGAATCAATTTGTGGCTAAGGTGAGTGATTTGCATTGTTTTTCACTAATTACGGCTAATTATGGTAACTAGCGAAGATTAGCGAAATTATGGCTCAGAAAAATCTAGAAAAATTCCTAAAATTCTAAAACATCATTTTATGCCTCTGATATGAATTTGGGTTAATTTCGACTAATTTTGCAAATCCCGAAATTTGGGGGATTGAGGGGTGATTAGTGGAAATTAGCGAATTTATGCATGTTAAAAATCTGGAAAAATATTTATAAATTGCTAAATATTATTTTAGGTCTCTGTTAGAAAATTTGGCTGATTTGGTTAAGTTTTGTTAATCCTATCATTAGATTTTCTTAAACATGATTAAGAGGGATTAAGGGAAAATATGGGGTTTTTGGCTATGTTTGATCCGTTTTAACATACCATATTGTTGTTTTGTTGTTTGTGGATGTTTATACATGTTGCTATGACTGTATGGTATGCTTTATGATTGTTTAGAATAGTTGGAATGGTTGAAAACGCCGTCGAGAGGCGAAAATAGCTTGCTGAAATGGTGCAGGTTTTCTTTGGGTCGAGTTAGACCGACCAGGGGAAGGTTTTGACCGACCGACCCGAGCTCACGACCGACCCTGTATGAAGTGTTCGACCGACTAGGGAAATCGACCAGGCTGGGCAAGACCGACCACTATGCGATGTTCGACCGACCCAATACGATGATGAAATACCGACCGACCAGGGGGCAATACTGACCGACCAGGGTAGAGATGATGAAAACCGACCAGAATGAAAGGTTCTTGACCGACCGACCCGATCCACTTCAGAAGCCACGAATCGATGGTGCGACCCGATCCGAGATGCTTGGACTTGAAGTGAAGACCACGATCCGACCCGAGCGAGGGTGATGACCACGATCCGAAGCAAGGTGAAGTGAAGACCGACCCGGATGAAGATGATGACTAAAACCTGAGATGCAAAGGTAGTCCAAATGAAAGTTAGAGCTCAAAATCCAAATGGGAACCAATGAGTTCACTTCATGAGTTGGGCTTTGCTGCGGGACGTGTGCAAAGGGGTTGTCGGTATTCATAACTTTGGTTCACCACTGAGAGATGGATAGTGGGCTTGTAGTGATAGTTACACGGGATTGGATTCCGTCATGGCCCAAAGTATTAGGTGACCAAAGTAGTGGATATCGTATGCTTTACGCACTGAGTGAGGGATGTGAGGATGATTGCTATGCTTGATTGTTTGACATCACTATGACATGCACACCCCCACCCCCGTATCTCTTACACTGTATGTTAGTGGCACCTTAGAGTATTGTATGGTATGTAGTGCTAACTCTTTGGTTGCAGGTCCAAGTTCAGGTATGATTGGATTATACCTGTTATTGTTCTGTTTTGTTGCTTATCGCTCACACCAGACTTTTGTCTGACCCAGAGTTTTATGTCTCTTCTTATTACTCTGGGTGCTCACACGAGCAGACTAGAGACAGGTTATCTGGTGATGCATGAGTAGCTGATCTGGAGGCGAGCAGGAGGCTTCCACGTATGATATATATAGATATTCTCCCTGTGTCATTGGTGGTCGCTACTTGGGCATTAGTAGTGTACCTCCTTTATCTTACTTTTGCTTTTTGAGACAGTTTGAAAAGTTTTAATAAGCTGTATTTTGGATTTCCGCTGTTATGATGCTTAGTTCTGGTTTTCTGCTTATGCACTGTCTCTCCTGTTTTATGTCAAGTATGTTATTATTATATTTTGTTCTATGCGCTGTGAGATATATTACAGGTTCTTTGTTCGTTCACTCTCTTCTTTCTTTTCTTCTGACGACCGTCCCGTGCTAACTGGATATGTGTACAGCGCACCATTGGAGTAAACGTCGGTTGGTGCGGGGCGGGGCGTCACATTTGGTGTCAGAGCTCTAGGTTGCATAGTTAACCTAGGGAAAGACACCAGGGAGAGATAGTACGTATATGAGAGCGTGTATTTGTGATTATTTTGGTTTTCAAAAGCTATATCTATATATATTATTGGTATAGCTAAGGATGAAGTCGTACTGCACTGGCACCACTATGGAGATGGTTAATCGTTTTCTCTCTACAGATTTGACGATGAGCCGAAATTTGAGAGGTGCTGGTAGAGGAGCCAATAATGGGAATGCTCCTGACATGAGGACGATGTTCACTGACTTCATGAGGGAGATGCTTAGGGATGTTCAGGGAGTAGTTCCCAATGCCGGTAATGGTGTTGGTCCAGTAGTGCAGGCACCTAGGGTCGATTTCGCCAAGCTGTGCAAGGATTACACTAACCTTGGTGGGAAGCCGTTCCACGGAACGGAGTCGGCCACAGATGTTTAGTATTGTTTGGATAGCTGTGATCGTATCTTCGACGACTTGGGTATCGAGGATGCGATGAAGAGAAGGCTAGCGTCTCGTCAGTTGCAAGGGCGAGCGATGAATTGGTGGAATGCCATTAAGACAGCTACTCCAGAGGATCAAGTTACTTGGAATCAGTTTAAGACTCGCTTTTGTGATAAGTTTATTCCAGCTGCTCATAAATCAGAATTGTTCAGGAAGTTCTTGGAGCTTAAGCAGAATGGTAGGGCAGTCTCGGAGTACATCGCAGAATTCGATACTTTATCGAAATATGGATGGTCCCTTATCGATACAGTCGAAAAGAAGAACGAGAAGTTCATAACTGGCTTGGATGGGTACTTGGAGGAAAGACTTATAAACCATATCGATGAGACGTTCGAATCTATTGTAGGAAAGGCATTAAGGTCAGAGAGCCTTTTCCCTAAGTCGAAGACCGAAGTTGCTATTGCATCTACAGAGGAGCCAAAGCCGCAAGCAGGCGGTGAAGGCAAGAAGAATTCTCAGAGCAAGAGGAAGCAGAACCCAACCAAGGATGGTCAGAATAAGAAAAATAAGAAAGATGGTGAATGCTTTAGTTGTGGCAAGAAGGGCCACTATGCCAGAGATTGTCGAGAAAAGCCTGGGGAAAGGAATTGCTTTAACTGCGGCCAGGCGGGACATCACAAGGATGATTGTCCACAACCTCCTAGGGAGAAGCAGATTGTGAAAGCGTATGCTATCAACGCTGTTCCTTCTTCGTCGAATGTTCCAAGTGCGGCGCAGAAGGGAAAGGGTGTCGTTATAAAAGGTATGCTTTCTATTTAAGATGTTTCTGTTCGGGTACTGTTTGACAAACCCGAGATAGTCGATAGACCTCTAGTTGTGACGAACCCGATTGGTGGTTCGACTAGTTTTGGCATGATTTGTTGTAATGTGGTCTTATCGAGTCATGGATGTATGTTTGTTGTGGTTGCTTTGTTTTGGGCTTATTGGGTTTAGCATTATTTTGGGGAGTCGATCTACTCTAAAGGAATAGGGTGGTATTAGGTACCTACCTAATGATGGCGATAGTAACTGGAGTTAAGAAAGCTGAGAAGTCATCGTTGTAATAAGTTCTAGTTGTCTCTGGGAGGCAAATGAGTGCTCCAGTGCTTACTTGTTTTGTTAGTATCACCTCACGTGGATTGTCCGAATTCGGAGGAGATGTTCCTTGGGTGCTTGACTGATATTGGTTTAGGCCTTTGGGGCTTGTGCTTGGGGAATATCGAGTTCGACTAGGATGGTTTGCGTGAGAGATAAATAGTTGTTGCGATTCTTCATTAGATGATATCTTGGTTTACTCGAGGAGTGATGGGCGGCAGTGACATGATAAGACTGTTCAATGGTATAGACTGCCCCGAGTTAGACTCAATAGGGTTATGAGATGGCTCGACTGGGATTCGAGAAAAATGCAAAGTAATGGATTGTTTAGAACCCTATGTTGATGTTCTCTTTGGATAGTAGGAATTTGAAGGAATAGGGTGTGTTCGTTGATCATGGAGGATACAACGAAGATTAGGGCGATTCAAGCTGGACTTGAACTCGTAAAAGGAAAATGGGTGTCCGTTGATCTTGGAGATGCAACGAATAAGGAGACGACGACTCATGTTGGGCTAGAGTTTGTCGGTAATGGATACTCAAGACTGGGTCTGAGTTATAGATTGACTCGAGTTGGACTCGAGAAGGCTGCAAGGAATTGGATTCGGCTTGAGTTGGACTCGAGAGGGCAGAAGATAATGGATAGACTTGGGTTGGACTCAAGTATTTTAGGCGGACTAAAAGCAGGGGTATCTGGGGACGCCCGTTACCCTGGATCCGTTGGACGTGATCTAGTTATCCTTGGAGGATAAACGTACGTTGGACGTACGGTAGTCCATAGGGAGGCGGGGCTTCCATTGGCCTGGGATTGGTTGGAGCAGTCAAGTATGCATCAGTGTATGTATGGAGGCTGGGCTTCCATTAGTTATTGATGTTGGTTGGACTAGACATACTAGAATCGACATATTGGGATTGGTTAGACCAATCATGTAGGTGTCGATGTGTTTATGAATTTAGCAGGTGATAGGTAGGACTTGTTTGATGGATGTTATGGTTGCTATGTTGTTCCTAATTTCTTCCCTTGAGTAGACTATCACCTGTAGGGTTCCAGCGATGGGGAACAAAGTGATTGTAGTAGGACTATGAGCCAGTGCAGTAGAGTCGTCATGACTCGAGGGGAAAAGTGTTGTATATAACGGTGTTGTATACACAATTATATGATTTTTGTTTGATGATAACAACCAAATATATTTCTATTATAAATGTGTTTGGTACTGTACTGTTATATATATATACATCACAGCAATGAATATAATATTTATATTTAAATAAAATACGACTGTACAGAAATTCAAATATTAACACAGTATTTTATTTAAATAGAATATTCTATTTCAATATTCAAACAGTACAAATTTTATACTCCGCTGTTTATACATTTCTCTTATATTCACTGATATTCACTACATCACAATACATTCACAGACTCATGTACAGATTTTTTATATATATACAGCTCCTTCAGTACAGTGCATTCTCAGTCACTCAGTAATTTCATATTTATACATACACTTATTCACTGACACTTTTCTGTCTTCTGTCTTCACAGCTCTCTGTCAGTCCAGTCATCGTCTGCTTACCTGTCACAATGAAGCACACACACAGTACACTGCAATAGAATTTAAACTGAATATATGCAAATATAAATTTTATTTTAAAAATTTTATTTGCCTCAGATTTCAGTGTATTTCTCATCATTTTTCATGACTTGATCTGTTATATGAATATAGCATGAGCACGATACATGTATACACATACATGTGTATGTATATACACATATTACAGTGCAGGGACAGGAAAACGTGACTGATGGCTGCATATACACACGTGTACAAATATACACGTGTGCACTGCCTCGCCAATCAGCACGCAACTGAGGAGTAGCCACTTGGACCTGCTCGACTCAGTGCATTCATGAAAAACAACTCAATGCAAACAAATTTCAGCCCAAACAGCAAAGAAAAACATCAATGAATTCAAGTCAGCATATCAACATCAATGGCCGAGTACGAGCACAAGGGGTAGCACAACTCAGCATGAAGAAAACAGTGTTCAACAGGTTCAAAATGGTATGTATCAAGTTCGAGAAAATGTCAAGCATGGGCGCATGCACAAGTTGTAAAACAACATCAAGTCAAAACAGCAAATGCATGGTTCTCAAATATGAAGTACAGCAGTATGGCAGCATAATGGTCAAGCAGGAAGTACATAGTTGAGCTACAACAATTTCGAAGCAGGAAGATGATCTTGGTCAAACTAGAGTGATTCAAGGCTGTATACATTTTCAATGTGTACTTCAAGTGATCAATGCAAGCATGCACAGTTCTGATCTAGAATGCATACAGCATGAACGTGCAGCAATATAAGTCGAGCAAGGCCAAAGCAACTCAATTTAGACTCAAAACAAAATCCACAAGTTAATGTGTTAATGCAAATCTGTTTGCAATGTTTCAGGTACATGTAAACAATGGTGGAACCAGTCCAAACACAATGGAGCAGCTAGGTTAAAGCACAGGTTCAAGAATGATTTCTCAAAATGGTACAAGCATCAAGTCAAGTGTGGTGCAAATAAATGGTGCTGATTTCATTTCAGCTATAAATGGTCGAGCAACACAACAATGAGACAGTATGGTGAAATGGAGTGCTCAAGTGGACAAATGACTAATGAATACAACTCAGCTTCAAAGAGTACAGCACTTGCATGTGCATGGGTGATATACACATAAGCAAACTCATACATAAAGCATGGTTCAAGTTGGCAAATCATCACAAACTAGTCAAAGTAAAACAAGCTAGCTACACATGGTGTCACATTTATTAGTATGGAAGAACACATGAAAGCATGCACAAGTAATATGCAAAAATGGCACAGCAAGCATATGTATCAGGTGCAAGCATGGTCAGTAAAATGTTTTCAGAAATAATGTTTTCAGCATGATCAAAACTGAAGCCATTCAAATAATTTTCCAGAAATGAACAAGTCGTTAAAAGAATATTTCACGACTTTAATTCATTCAATCAAGGATGGACTCATAACAACTATTAATTAGTTTCCAAATGATCGAACTTGGCAAGAAGAAATTGTTTTCCAGAAATGGATAAGTGCTCGAGCATGTGCAAACATTTCAACAAAGCATATTTGGCAAGGATACTAAAGAGTGACAGAAATCAACAGAACGTTTTTTTTGGCAAGTCATCACAAATTTGTTTCCAGAATTTTGATCACTATCTTGTGATAAAACAAAAATTAAAAGAGTTTAAAGGAAGGTTAAAATTCTTGAAAAATTCGAAACCAGCAGGGGTGATAAATCCAGGAACAAATATGGCAAGCTAAAATATATTTCCAGAATTAATCAAGGACAGATTGGCAAATATTTTGGAATTCAAAGACCGAGCAAATCAGTGGAAAATATTCACAGCAACTTGTTTAAGTTGATTCGTTCACAATCAAGACCAAGAAACAAAAGGCAACATTTTTCACGCAACGAAAATCAGGGGACAAAATCAAACCGAGCCACATAATGAAATCAGAGAGGGGTTTAAGGGTTTTCCATTTTTTTTACCCTATATAACCTACACCATGTCATCATCGGCAAGATATAGTAAACGAACCCAACATTTTCAGATCGAAATTATTCAACCAATATTCAAAGCAGCAAAAAGAAAAATCTTTTTTATACACTCACAGTTTCGATCGAAGCCAGAGATAAACATCTCAAATCGAAGAACCAGAAAGCCGTAGAGACTAGAGCATCAGAGATTTGATTTCGACAGCAACCGAATCGATTTGGGGCAAAGGAAGAAAACCCTAGAAAATCATTCTCGGTCGCCATTTATTTTTCCCAGAGCAAAAAGAAAAGGGATCGGGTCTAGCAAATGAAAAGGGAATGGGCCGGCCAAGTGTTTCATTGACCAAGCCTAATGTGAAAAAGGGATGACCCCCTTATTTTTAACTCCTCCTTGCATCTAGGGTTTTAAAGCTTCTTCTGTTTTTGTTTTTAATTTTGTATTGTAAAATCAAACGATTCAAACAGTTGTCTAGAGTCTGTAAAAATTCTAGATTCAGTCAGTGTGTTGGCTGTCAGTTTCAGAGTCTGTAAAATTCTGGATTACTGGTTACAGGGTCGTAAACAGGGAAATCTGATCGAGGGGATATCGATCAGTCTACGGTTTTGAGCGTAGGGTTAGAATAGGAGCAGGGTTTGCGAGTGTACATGGTCTTGTATGCGGGATCCATTCTATCACCTAGTAGAAACCTTAGAAATGCAGCAGTAGGCAGGGTTTTGCCGAAGCTGGGTATATCTGTGTGTGATTTATCTTCTGCATTTCTGTTTCTGCTATAATCTGTGACCTATTTATTATTTTAATATCTCGTTAGAATTTTAATTCAGTTAAAAACTGTGATAAACCCTATTCACCCCCCCCCCCCTCTAGGGTTAATCTAGATCCAACAAGTGGTATCAGAGCGGGTATTTTTTTAACTCTAGAGACATGGGTAACCATAGTTGTCTGTCTAGCGAAAGTCAGTCCAGTTCATCTCCAACTATTTTCACTGGAACAGATTTTTTAAACTGGAAATCCAAAATGGAATTTTATTTAAAATCTGTTAATATTAAATGTTGGGATGTTATTATCAATGGGTACGATATGGTAGATAAAGTTTTTAATTCTCGTACTACACATATTCTTTATTCTCATCTTGATGATAATCAATACAGTCTGATTTCCCATTGTTTAACTGCGCAGGAAATTTGGACAGCTCTCAATACGAAGTATGGTCAAATTGACAACTCCAGCTCAAAACCCCAGATTGTCAATTCAGACTCAGAATTCTGTTTAACAGGATTTACAAATGAGAATTCAGAAGGATCAGATGATGGAGAATCAACGGTTACTGAAATTGAAAATTTCTCATACGAAGATTTGGTTTATATGTGTGTTGATTTAACTAAATCTGTTGATAAACTCAAATCTAAAAACAAAACTCTAAAATCTAGGAATTCTGAGTTGAACAGCAAAATTGATGATTTGGAATCACGGCTTGAATATTTTAAAAACCTTTCAGATTCAAATTGTAAGAATTGTTTGAAATCGAAAACCAATCTTGTTCATCTCAATAAAAATATTCAAAAGTTTGAAGATGAAATTTTGGTCTTAAAAGCAAACAAGATTGAGTTATCAAATTTGAACAATCATCTGCAAAAGGAATTTGAAATTTTTAAAACTAATATTCATTCCAAACTTGAAATTACAGAAAAGGAAAATCTGTTGAAATCGAATTCGATTTTGAAAGAACTTGAAAACGAGATTGAAAATTTCAAGAAATTTGAGTCTGAAAGTCGAAAACATTTTGAGGCTGAGATTGCTGAATCCCAAACCAAAATAAAGTACTCAAAGATGAAAATTTGGTTTTGAAATCTGATTTTAAAAGATGTGAGATCACTAAAAATCGTTGTTCAGATTTATTGAAAGAAAATGGTGATCTTAAAACTGAAATTCAACAACTTGAAACAATCTTGTCTAATTTTTCAAACGGTGAAAAATCTTTGAATATGTTGTTGAAAAACCAATTTTCTGTTCAAAATAAACATGGACTTGGGTTTGAGAAAAATAATGTTTTTGAAAGACGAATTACAAATGATTTGAAAAATTCTTCAAACAATCTTGAAAAGAATCAATTTGAAAATTTGAACTCTTATAATTTCAAAGGTTTTTTGAGTCAAAATCAAAATGAGAAATTGTTTTATAATAATCCTTCTAAACAATCCTGGATCCCAAAAGGAAATAAACCAAACTCCGTGAAATTCAAACAGATTTGGGTTCCTAAGGGTACAAAGGTTTATTCTGATGGTTTGTTATATAAACAGGTTTGGGTACCAAAACGAACAAATACTACTGTGAGTGGTTTTACTGTCTTTGTTAGACCACTCAATCCTCTAAACAGTTAGCTACCAAAGGAGGCTGAGGAACAACTGTGCTGAAAAGAGAAACTGATTCAAACTACTTCACATCATTGAATCATCTACTGTTCCTTAGCAAAGTCTGACGAGTTAGAGATCCACAACGTTTTCTGTGAATCAGGTATGATCTCTGACCTCAACCTTGTAAATATTTTTTATTGTTTATTCCTACTTCTTCTACCCCTTTCTATTTTATTTTCTTCTATTTTGTCTTTATTTGATTTGTCACTGCCATATCTTTGTTTATTCTGTGCTCCATTAACTTCCAATTGCAAAACTCATATTTGTCTGGAAATTCATTTTATTTGTAAAAAACTCTCGTGTTTGTAATCATTTCCAGATCTTGAATTTATTTGTGTAAATATCTGCAATTGTTTTGAAGTTTTTTTTTCTGATTTATGAATTCATAACAGTGTTGATATATTCTTGTCAAATCTTGAACACTGTTAATTAGAATTCTAAATTTTGAAGATCTGAAAATTTGATGAAGTTTCACACACCACTGCTGTTTTGAGTTTCTTCTAATTCATTTTAGAAAAGCTTGAAATATTACAGCACACCAATATTTATCAATTGTGATAATTTCATTATTTTTCAGATTGGCTTGGATATTTTGAATTGTATTGGATCCGTGATACATCTTGGAATTCTTATATTCATGATCATTTTACTTGAAATTGTTTGTTTGAAATCAACTGAAATTCATGATATTTTGAATTTCACACACTTCCTAAAATTAAAATTATCAATATTGTGTGACTGATTCATTATATCTCAAACCTTGACATCGATTCAATTGATTTCAAATAAACTATTGTTTAATTGTGTAGATCATGAATATCTCTCATTTATGATGTAAATGATCTGAAATAACTCTTCTGTTTGTCAGAAATATTTGTGTAAATTCTTTGGGAATTGGGATTTGAATGTCATTGGTATTTCATGAATATTTGACTTGAATACTAGTTTGTTTAAAATCATTTGAATTTATTGATTTACTGAATCACACACATATTCTGAATCTAAAATTTATAAATCGTGTGATTGATTCATTGAATCCGGATATCTTCACAATTCGTTCAAATGATTTAAAATAAACTATATTTAATCCTGGATCATGAACCATTCTTTGACTGTTTGAAATATCTTTGGAACATCTCCTTGACAAGTCAGCTTTGAAAATTTTTATTTTTTTTTGCTGCTCAGTTATAGTTCTGGAAAATATGTTTTGGTGACTGCTTGATTTGGAATCAAATACATACCATGCTCTGATACATGTTAAAATTCCTCGTAAATAGAGACACCAAGTGGTATCAGAAGCGCCTTATTTTTTTCTCACCCATATGTACTTAGATTCAAATCTTCATCATGTATAAATCCACACACTCTTTATGTCTTGTACACATTTTTTTCCCCTCTTGTCATGTATAGATAAGCATATTCCTCTTGTATTTGATTTTCAATTTTAGAATTATTTATTAATTATTCATTCAGAAATTGAAATCAATATCCAAATTGTTCTGTATTTATAATTCATCAAAATATATCAGAATTTGAAATTGTGGTGAATTATGACTGCAATATATTTCACAACAAGAGGAGATTTTATCTGGATTTTCATGATGGTTGAATATTTATTATAATATCTTTGAACTGGCAATTATTTCACGACCATCCTCATTATCTATCATCATTCTGCCATCCATGATAAAAAAAATTAAATGTGGAGAGTTTAATTTTTTTTTTAAAAAAAAAAAAATCATATTGAATAAACAGTGAAAATATTTGTGATGGAATTGTGGTTATGTTATTTTTTCAGAATTAGTGTCAATTGAAAATTTTCAATAATCCCGGTACAGTTGGTCATATTTCATAATATTATTAATTTAGAAATTTATTTCACAGTCCATTTCTGTACCTATCACATTTCTATCATTCATATTGGTTGTATATACTGAGGAGATTTTCTATTTTGAAGCTGAAAATAATAAATATAATTAATACATAAGTGTGTCTCTAACTTCATTTAAAAATCCAAGCTCTGGTCATGCACGGTTAAGAGACAACTTATAATTTAAGCTGCGACTGACCTCATTTAAAAATCCAAGCTCTGGTTATGCGTGGTCAGGGTGCTCTTAAATCAAAAGAAAAAGAAAAGAAAATAATTTGCAATAAATAAATTTTTATATGAAATTCTCCTTGGTGTATAATAACCGGCCTATCAATCCACTTTCTAATCTGTGAAATGTGTTGAAATTTTATGACGTATTATGATTTGTTGATTGATAGGTATTAGGACTTGAGATTATTCGATTTTGTCACTTAAATTGAATTATAATTATAATCCAAATCCATCACTGTTTTTTTTAGCCTTATTTTTATATTAAAAAAAAATTTCGTTTGAAAATTAATTGAAATTCATTTTTTATATAACTCTCCTCATTTATATAAATTTCGTCGTAAATCGGTCATTTTCTGCAATTTGAAATATGCCACTAGTTCTCAGTTTATTATGATTTTTGTTTGATTGATTGAGGTTTATGATGATCATTCTTCCTCTTATGCTGAATTATACTTTTAGTCAATTTTCATCTGTATTTTAATTTCTGTATCCTTTTGATGATAACAAAAGGGGGAGATGGGTTGAGATTTTAATTTATGAGTGAATATTTTATAAATATTTTCAATTTTGAAAATTCATTCAATTTTCATGTTTCCTCACTCAAGCACAGTTATAGGGGGAGCTTTCTGTTGTAGGGGGAGCTAATAAATAGGGGGAGTTCAATATTCACTGTCAAACACATTTATTATATTCAAAATCTTCATGTTTGTTTGTCATCATCAAAAGGGGGAGATTGTTGTATATAACGGTGTTGTATACACAATTATATGATTTTTGTTTGATGATAACAACCAAATATATTTCTATTATAAATGTGTTTGGTACTGTACTGTTATATATATATATACATCACAGCAATGAATATAATATTTATATTTAAATAAAATACGACTGTACAGAAATTCAAATATTAACACAGTATTTTATTTAAATAGAATATTCTATTTCAATATTCAAACAGTACAAATTTTATACTCCGCTGTTTATACATTTCTCTTATATTCACTGATATTCACTACATCACAATACATTCACAGACTCATGTACAGATTTTTTTTTATATATACAGCTCCTTCAGTACAGTGCATTCTCAGTCACTCAGTAATTTCATATTTATACATACACTTATTCATTGACACTTTTCTGTCTTCTGTCTTCACAGCTCTCTGTCAGTCCAGTCATCGTCTGCTTACCTGTCACAATGAAGCACACACACAGTACACTGCAATAGAATTTAAACTGAATATATGCAAATATAAATTTTATTTTAAAAATTTTATTTGCCTCAGATTTCAGTGTATTTCTCATCATTTTTCATGACTTGATCTGTTATATGAATATAGCATGAGCACGATACATGTATACACATACATGTGTATGTATATACACATATTACAGTGCAGGGACAGGAAAACGTGACTGATGGCTGCATATACACACGTGTACAAATATACACGTGTGCACTGCCTCGCCAATCAGCACGCAACTGAGGAGTAGCCACTTGGACCTGCTCGACTCAGTGCATTCATGAAAAACAACTCAATGCAAACAAATTTCAGCCCAAACAGCAAAGAAAAACATCAATGAATTCAAGTCAGCATATCAACATCAATGGCCGAGTACGAGCACAAGGGGTAGCACAACTCAGCATGAAGAAAACAGTGTTCAACAGGTTCAAAATGGTATGTATCAAGTTCGAGAAAATGTCAAGCATGGGCGCATGCACAAGTTGTAAAACAACATCAAGTCAAAACAGCAAATGCATGGTTCTCAAATATGAAGTACAGCAGTATGGCAGCATAATGGTCAAGCAGGAAGTACATAGTTGAGCTACAACAATTTCGAAGCAGGAAGATGATCTTGGTCAAACTAGAGTGATTCAAGGCTGTATACATTTTCAATGTGTACTTCAAGTGATCAATGCAAGCATGCACAGTTCTGATCTAGAATGCATACAGCATGAACGTGCAGCAATATAAGTCGAGCAAGGCCAAAGCAACTCAATTTAGACTCAAAACAAAATCCACAAGTTACTGTGTTAATGCAAATCTGTTTGCAATGTTTCAGGTACATGTAAACAATGGTGGAACCAGTCCAAACAAAATGGAGCAGCTAGGTTAAAGCACAGGTTCAAGAATGATTTCTCAAAATGGTACAAGCATCAAGTCAAGTGTGGTGCAAATAAATGGTGCTGATTTCATTTCAGCTATAAATGGTCGAGCAACACAACAATGAGACAGTATGGTGAAATGGAGTGCTCAAGTGGACAAATGACTAATGAATACAACTCAGCTTCAAAGAGTACAGCACTTGCATGTGCATGGGTGATATACACATAAGCAAACTCATACATAAAGCATGGTTCAAGTTGGCAAATCATCACAAACTAGTCAAAGTAAAACAAGCTAGCTGCACATGGTGTCACATTTATTAGTATGGAAGAACACATGAAAGCATGCACAAGTAATATGCAAAAATGGCACAGCAAGCATATGTATCAGGTGCAAGCATGGTCAGTAAAATGTTTTCAGAAATAATGTTTTCAGCATGATCAAAACTGAAGCCATTCAAATAATTTTCCAGAAATGAACAAGTCGTTAAAAGAATATTTCACGACTTTAATTCATTCAATCAAGGATGGACTCATAACAACTATTAATTAGTTTCCAAATGATCGAACTTGGCAAGAAGAAATTGTTTTCCAGAAATGGATAAGTGCTCGAGCATGTGCAAACATTTCAACAAAGCATATTTGGCAAGGATACTAAAGAGTGACAGAAATCAACAGAACGTTTTTTTTTGGCAAGTCATCACAAATTTGTTTCCAGAATTTTGATCACTATCTTGTGATAAAACAAAAATTAAAAGAGTTTAAAGGAAGGTTAAAATTCTTGACAAATTCGAAACCAGCAGGGGTGATAAATCCAGGAACAAATATGGCAAGCTAAAATATATTTCCAGAATTAATCAAGGACAGATTGGCAAATATTTTGGAATTCAAAGACCGAGCAAATCAGTGGAAAATATTCACAGCAACTTGTTTAAGTTGATTCGTTCACAATCAAGACCAAGAAACAAAAGGCAACATTTTTCACGCAACGCAAATCAGGGGACAAAATCAAATCGAGCCACATAATGAAATCAGAGAGGGGTTTAAGGGTTTTCCATTTTTTTTACCCTATATAACCTACACCATGTCATCATCGGCAAGATATAGTAAACGAACCCAACATTTTCAGATCGAAATTATTCAACCAATATTCAAAGCAGCAAAAAGAAAAATCTTTTTTATACACTCACAGTTTCGATCGAAGCCAGAGATAAACATCTCAAATCGAAGAACCAGAAAGCCGTAGAGACTAGAGCATCAGAGATTTGATTTCGACAGCAACCGAATCGATTTGGGGCAAAGGAAGAAAACCCTAGAAAATCATTCTCGGTCGCCATTTATTTTTCCCAGAGCAAAAAGAAAAGGGATCGGGTCTAGCAAATGAAAAGGGAATGGGCCGGCCAAGTGTTTCATTGACCAAGCCTAATGTGAAAAAGGGATGACCCCCTTATTTTTAACTCCTCCTTGCATCTAGGGTTTTAAAGCTTCTTCTGTTTTTGTTTTTAATTTTGTATTGTAAAATCAAACGATTCAAACAGTTGTCTAGAGTCTGTAAAAATTCTAGATTCAGTCAGTGTGTTGGCTGTCAGTTTCAGAGTCTGTAAAATTCTGGATTACTGGTTACAGGGTCGTAAACAGGGAAATCTGATCGAGGGGATATCGATCAGTCTACGGTTTTGAGCGTAGGGTTAGAATAGGAGCAGGGTTTGCGAGTGTACATGGTCTTGTATGCGGGATCCATTCTATCACCTAGTAGAAACCTTAGAAATGCAGCAGTAGGCAGGGTTTTGCCGAAGCTGGGTATATCTGTGTGTGATTTATCTTCTGCATTTCTGTTTCTGCTATAATCTGTGACCTATTTATTATTTTAATATCTCGTTAGAATTTTAATTCAGTTAAAAACTGTGATAACCCTATTCACCCCCCCTCTAGGGTTAATCTAGATCCAACAAAAAGTGGACATAGTAAAGGATTAGTAAGGCTATGAGCCAGTGCAGTGGAGTTGTTATGACTTCATGGGGCAGAGTGGACATAGCAAAGGACTAGTGGCTATGGATCAGTGCAGTGGAGTCGCCATGACTCCATGGGAAAGAGTGATCGTAGTAAAGGATTTGGGTGCGGTAATAGTTGCATTGAGTAGGAGACATGCCAGTCTAGAGGTTATGTTTCTGGGTTGGAAGCAACTAGAGTATATCACAGGATATGATTTCAGACCCAAGAGTGAATTGGATTCAGAAACGCTAGTAAGCTTGACGGTTAGATCGATTTTGATTGAGTGGATTGGTTCCAATTAGAAGGACGATCCTAACCTATTGGAAATCATCTCTAGGGTAGAGATGGGTATCGATGGAAAGAGAACAAGTCTCAAATGGATTATATTGATAGTTTACCAAGGACTAGGTCAGGTCATGATGGTATTTGAGTGAATTGTATATTAGAGAATAAAGGCTACCCAAGATAGACAGAAGACTTATCTCGATAAGAGACGAAGAGATTTGGAATTCTTCGTTAACGACTTGGTGTTCGTCAAGATCTCTCCATTGAGAATGTGATTCAGATTGGTTAGAGAGGTAAGTTAGCACCAAGATTTGTTGGTCCATTCCCAGTCCTCGAGCAAGTTGGGAATTTGGCGTATGAAGTAGAGCTACCTGACAAGATGGCGGGAGTTCACAATGTATTTCATGTTTCCCAGTTAAGGAAGTTTGTGCAAGACCCTAATGTGGCTATTTCACCAGATCAGTTGGACGATATCAAGGTTGAACCCGAGGCGGTTGAGAACCGCAAGCCTATGCGTATTATTGGGAACGATACGAAGCAGCTTCGAATGAAGGCGGTGAAACTAGTCAAAGTCCAGTGGGGTGAGAATGAAAGAGACTGTACTTGGGAAACAGAGGAGAATATAAGGAAGAAGTATCCTGAACTCTTTGCCTAGTAAGATTTTCTTTGCGATTTAGTTATTCCGCATGCTAGGATAGACGTGTTTTGCATGTTTGATTGTTGTTTTATAGCTGGTAGGCATGCGGGACCTTTTGTGTGTTTTGGTTAGGGAATTTCGGGGGCGAAATTTCTTAAGGGCGGGAGAATGTAACAACCCGCATTCTACGCATCGGAGGATCGTAGAATATTTATTTCTTTCTCATACGAAGTCGTATGGTCGTGTAACTTTGGGAGACGACTATTGGGGTCATTTCCCATGTTCATGATTTTTGCCGATTTTTAAAAGACCGTTTTCCCCCTAGCGAATCTTGTTTTGGCCATAACTTTTGATTGGAAATGAGTTTTGACCTAAAACCACTTCCATTGGCTCCGGGTGATGGTTTACCTTTCCCTAGAGTGGTCACATGTGAAAAACGGACTTACCGTTTGGGAGATATGGCTGAATTAAGATTTATAAGGCTAAAAACAGCTTAATTGGGCTTAACCGGGTGATTAGCAGCTTGGCCCATAACCCATTTCGGGATTAGGGTTATGGGAGGGCTGAAAGGTTTAGGAAAATCATTTCATTTCAGTTTTCTCATCCACCACAAACCTCCTTTAAGCTCTAGCAATGGCCTCCATCTTCTAAAACACTCCAAAACACGTTTTTGTCATTTCTAATCACATATTAGCCTAATCTACATCAAATTAAGGTGGATTAGCATAAGAATTGGGATAGAGCTGCTGGAACACATAGAGATTGGATCCAAATCAAAGAAGTTTCAGATTTGAGAATTAATTTGTGGCTAAGGTGAGTGATTTGCATTGTTTTTCACTAATTACGGCTAATTATGGTAATTAGCGAAGATTAGCGAAATTATGGTTCAGAAAAATCTAGAAAAATTCCTAAAATTCTAAAACATCATTTTATGCCTCTAATATGAATTTGGGTTAATTTCGACTAATTTTGCAAATCCCGGAATTTGGGGGATTAAGGGGTGATTAGTGGAAATTAGCGAATTTATGCATGTTAAAAATCTGAAAAAATATTTATAAATTGCTAAATATTATTTTAGGCCTCTGTTAGAAAATTTGGCTGATTTGGTTAAGTTTTGTTAATCCTATCATTAGATTTGCTTAAACATGATTAAGAGGGATTAAGGGAAAATATGGGGTTTTTGGCTATGTTTGTTCCGTTTTAACATACCATATTGTTGTTTTGCTATTTGTGGATGTTTATACATGTTTCTATGACTGTATGGTATGCTTTATGATTGTTTAGAATAGTTGGAATGGTTTAAAACGCCGTCGAAAGGCGAAAAGAGCTTGCTGAAATGGTGCAGGTTTTCTTTGGGTCGAGTTAGACCGACCAGGGGAAGGTTTTGACCGACCGACCCGAGCTCACGACCGACCCTGTATGAAGTGTTCGACCGACTAGGGAGATCGACCAGGCTGGGCAAGACCGACCACTATGCGATGTTCGACCAACCCCATACGATGATGAAATACCGACCGACCAGGAATAGTGAAGTGTTCGACCGACCAGGGGGCAATACCGACCAGGGTAGAGATGATGAAAACCGACCAGAATGAAAGGTTCTTGACCGACCGACCCGATCCACTTCAGAAGCCACGAATCGATGGTGCGACCTGATCCGAGATGCTTGGACTTGAAGTGAAGACCACGATCCGACCCGAGCGAGGGTGATGACCACGATCCGAAGCAAGGTGAAGTGAAGACCGACCCGGATGAAGATGATGACTAAAACCTGAGATGCAAAGGTAGTCCAAATGGAAGTTAGAGCTCAGGATCCAGATGGGAACCAATGAGTTCACTTCATAAGTTGGGCTTTGCTGCGGGACGTGTGCAAAGGGGTTGTCGGTATTCATAACTTTGGTTCACCACTGAGAGATGGATAGTGGGCTTGTAGTGATAGTTACACGGGATTGGATTCCGTCATGGCCTAAAGTATTAGGTGACCAAAGTAGTGGATATCGTATGCTTTACGCACTGAGTGAGGGATGTGAGGATGATTGCTATGCTTGATTGTTTGACATCACTATAACATGCACACCCCCACCCCCGTATCTCTTACACTGTATGTTAGTGGCACCTTAGAGTATTGTACGGTATGTAGTGCTAACTCTTTGGTTGCAGGTCCAGGTTCAGGTACGATTGGATTATACCTGTTATTGTTCTGTTTTGTTGCTTATCGCTCACACCAGACTTCTGTCTGACCCAGAGTTTTATGTCTCTTCTTATTACTCTGGGTGCTCACACGAGCAGACTAGAGACAGGTTATCTGGTGATGCACGAGTAGCTGATCTGGAGGTGAGCAGGAGGCTTCCACGTATGATATATATATATACTCTCCCTGTGTCGTTGGTGGTCACTACTTGGGTATTAGTAGTGTACCTCCTTTATCTTGCTTTTGCTTTTTGAGACAGTTTGAAAAGATGTAATAAGCTGTATTTTGGATTTCCGCTGCTATGATGCTTAGTTCTTGTTTTTAGCTTATGCATTGTCTCTCCTGTTTTATGTCAAGTATGTTATTATTATATTTTGTTCTATGCGCTATGAGACATATTACAGGTTCTTTGTTCGTTCACTCTCTTCTTTCTTTTCTTTTGACGACCGTCCCGTGCTAACTGGATATGTGTACAGCGCACCATTGGAGTAAATGTCGGTTGGTGCGGGGCGGCTCGTCACAGTTAAAGAGTTAAAAGATGAACTTACCCTATTTCGAGATTTGAAATGTTGTTCAGTTAAGGTCTGAGAGGTAATTATATCCCAACTTGATTGACTTCGTTTTTAATTTAGAAATGGGTAAGGTTCGAGAGTGAAAGTGGTTAAGTGAATTTTGTAAATAAGTAAAGTGGTTGAGTTGTCGACGCGATGTTGATTTAAACATCTGTTTAAATCCAAATATAGAAGATTTGGAAATGTTTTCCAAATAGAATCAGAAATGTAATCAAATATTGAAACAAGGAAAATATGAATATATATATATATATATGATTGATGATTTGATTGATATAATTTCCATTTGGGAATAATATCGTTGTCTGCACACGTGTTTTTCTTTGATAGTTAACTCACAGACTATCGAAGTTTTTGGACCATTTTAACGTTGTTAATATGGAGAGACCAGTTGGATCATTATCCAAAGAACCACTCTGTATTGGCATAAGCGTTGCGAATCATATATGCCAAAGATAATTGAAGACGGAGTAAAGTGCCAGGGCTATTGTGTAAGTCTTAGATAACACTACCTAAGATGGATGTACTGAATAGTGCCTTCGGTTCATCCTGTTCCTGGATGACTTGTATGGACGGATGTCTGATAGAGTATTTCCAGACGATCACGTATATTGATTTCTCCAACCGTACCAAGAGTGGAAGCGGAGAAGGAAACTTCTTTTAGCTGACACGTAATGTATGGTTGTAGACGTCAATCGGTGATTTGATGGATTTGACGATGTGACATTCGAAGTGAATCTGATGTGATGATGAAGCGTAACCTCAAGCCTCATCAACCGGTAAATGATAGAAATCGGGCAGGCAGCATGGCTAAGTCGGTCGCTCCGAAGTGGGGTGTATAATCACCTATCTAGAGAATATTCATTTGCTTCTTAAATCTATCAATGCTGTCCCATATATACGGGAAACGGTTGCTGATCCCAACCGTTGGTGATATACATTCGATACACTCAAGCGAAATGAGTGGTCGGTCATGTGTGGCAGGGTTGCAAGATGTTCTTGTTGAACCCAGTGTATTCCTCTTTAGAGGTACACTAGCGAAAGGTGGTTCCATACCTTGTCATTGTTGGAAATCCAAAAACCAATACGTGCTTGCGGTTTTTAATGTATGCTATATATGTAGAACGTGAGATGAAAGCGTTTCTGCTAGATGATTATATATACTGTGGTTGATAGACATTATTATAATATCAAAAGGGTTTTTGATATAAAGATATTTTGGATTCTCATAAAGGAAAAACCCGTTCCGTTATGCGGTGTGGTCTTATGAGATATCGTTTACTTGTTCGAACTGTTTTTAAACTGTTTTACTCATACCAGTCCCATGACTGACCCGGAGTTTATTTGTTTGTTTCCCTAAACTCTTGGGTGCCTAAATTTGTACGGGCAGTCAAGTAGTCGGGATTTTATAGATACACTTGAAGAGCTGGAGCAGGAGGCTTCAGGATCATATAGCTATAGTTATTTCCGCTGTGTTGTAAGTGATGTACTGTGATAATGATGTATATTCAAGTACAGATGTATATTTCAAGTTATGTTATATATATTATATGTTATTCGTTCCGCTGTGAGGTTCGTGTTACTCTGATGTTGTGTTCTTCTTCTTCTATTCTAAGTTTCTATCTTATCTTTCCTCACCCTCTAATTTCTTTCATTAATGACCGGTATTTTCGATCCTTGGATGTTCGATATGTGTTGTATATCGGATAACCAAGATCGCCAAAATCCCGGGTCATTACAGTTGGTATCAGAACGAGGTTAAGAAATTACCTTGGCTCTGTGGCGTGACTCGGTAGAGATAGGGTTTGTAATACCCTAGACTGAGATTGAGTGTATATATACGAGTGGACGTATTTGTTATTGATATAAAAATAATTTTATATTGTGGAGATTTATTGGTTGAGTCGTTTATGAGTTCTGGTCGATCAGTTTGATCCACTGTATCGGTAGGAGTTACTAAACACTCGAATACGATGGGTCGACACGATATGTTTTGAAAAGATGATAAATTAAAATAAGTTTACCCAAGGTATATCTTGATATAGAGAAGATATATATATATATCAAAATTATAATATATTGGATATATTGGTTGTTATTATAATCGAGTAAGATTATAGATGAAATGGTTGTGTAAATAACCAATCAGAATTCATATAAGTGAAATACGTGAAATCAGATGAGTTAAATCTGAAATTTTAACCAGAAATTGAGTTAAAACTCTAGAGAATTGGATAAGTGTTTGTAAATGGATTTGGATTAAAAATAAGGAAAATTTAAGATCCTAGGAGATTTTAAATTGTTTTACAAGCAGTGTGAATTATATTTTGAAATGAATTTCAAAGTGGAAATGTTTAGAAATGGTTTTATAATATTGAACTCACTTCGATCGCTGGAAAATAGATTCCGATGATGACAGCTGCATCATCAGTATTCATTTTCGAGTTGTAAGTGACGAATTACTACCAGAGATACTGTTTTGAATTTGTTTTGGGAAAGACAAGTTGTGTTGAATTTCAAAATGGGATTTATAATAAAGAATGAATAAAGAAAGTTTGAAATAGAAATTGAATATAGAAATTCAAAAGGGAGTTTGAATATATGAAATTCAATGGAATTGAAATAGAAATTGAATATAGAAATTCAAAGGGAGTTTGAATATATGAAATTCAATGGAAGTGATATAGAGTTTGAATATATGAAATTCAATGGAAGTGATATAGAATTTGAATATAGAAATTCAAAGGGAGTTTGAATATATGAAATTCAATGGAAGTGATATAGAATTTGAATATAGAAATTCAAATGGAATTTGAATATAGAAATTCAAATGGAATTTGAATATAGAAATTCAAATGGAATTTGAATATAGAAATTCAAATGGAATTCAAATATAGAATTTGAATATAGAAAATATAAAGGAATTCAAATATAGGATTTGAATATAGAATTCAAATGGAATTTAAACTATAGCATTTGAATATGGAATTCAAATGGAATTTAAAATATGCTATAGCATTTGAATATGGAATTCAAATGGAATTTAAAATATGTGATTTGAATATAGAATTCAAATGGGATTTAAATTATAGACTTTGAATATAGAATTCAAATGGAATTTAAACTACGGAATTTGAATATAGAATTCAAATAGAAAAGGAAAGGGAATTTGGAATAACAAACCAAATGATCTGGAAATGATTGTCAAGTTATTTAAAATGATCCGGCACTTGGCGAATCACCAGATTTGACAAGTGATCGGACGCAGTAAAATCAAGTGATCTGGCAATGATTACCAAGTTATTCAAGTGATCTTGCAAATCGAGTTATGAATCGAATTTGAACTTGGATAAGTAAACTGGACTTGAGAATTCGTAATCAAATTTGAATATGAAACTTAAATTTGAAATTTGGATTCAAATTAGTTAATAAGCAAGTTAAAATATATTTGAACATGTCATGTTCAAATATAAAAGTGAAATAGACTAAAGAGTTAATTAACAAATTAATTAACGAATTGAGTTAAAACGATCAGGTATAGTTAAAATAGATTGGGCAGGTATAAATATACATGAGATAGGTATGGATAAGGTATGAAGGTATATAAATAGAATGCTCAACGAAAAGGTATGTATTTAATTCATATATGATATTTTATGCGCCGTATCGGCTAGCCGCTTGGTTTTTTCTTTTGGATTGGTGAGGGCTATGGGAGGCTATTTGAAATATCCCGATGCTCCTGGTACAAAGGAGGTTATGGCGAATTTTTCCGGGAATTTAAGGAGTTAGAATATTTTTAAGATAATTTGATAGTTAGAAAATCAACGTATCGATATATATATAGAAGTCGATAAGGAAATGAACTTAGAAATAGAATAGTAAAATCAAAAAGGAAGACTAAGAATAAAATCTAGTAAGAATAGAAAGAGGAAGCGTATACGTGTTTAAAAGTGAATAAGTAGTTGTATGGTATTGATTATTCGAGTAAGTAGTCATATCTGTTTTGACATTATAAATGTTATTCAGTCAAGGTATGAGAGTTAGTTATACCCCAACTAGATTAATTTCATTATTAACAAATAAATAGTAAGATTTCAGGCTCGAAGATCAATGTTGGATAAGAGTTAGTTGAATATAGTATTTGGGTTGTCGTAACGATGTTTTACACAACATCCGTTTTAACCCAAATAAGTGTAAGCTTGGAAATATAATAAAGAATATTTCCTAAGTATAGAAATAAACGAGATCGGAAAGGAGATAAGTAATTGGAATATTTTCCAATTATAAATAGCATATATTTTCTAAAGTTTAGAAAATAAAGGAAGGCGATATTCGGAAATGTTTTCCAAATAACATAAAAGGCCAATATGGTTATTGAAAATATTTGGTTAACAAATATTGATAAAGAAATAGAGAAGTGATTTAACTAATGGAATATTAATTAAGGGCTCAGTGACATGCTCAAAAAAAGGAAAATTTGATTTTTGAAAAGAGTAAACTGTTTGAAAACTCCCAGGGAAAGACTGTTTGAATCAAAAACAAATTTAACATAAATTTGTGAAAGCAAAATTGAATTAAAGTAAAGTCAGTAAAGTGGTAACTGAGATTGAATTAGAATGATATCAAGACAAATTGGATTGTGAGATTCAAATTTGAAGTGTAATGTGATAATCAAGTTAAGAGTTGGGAATCGAGAAGAAACTCGAGTTGAAATGACATTTGAATCGGATATAAGCGAATGGTTGTGTTGTGGATAAAAGCAGATTGGAATTTGATTGGGATGACCCTTGTATCCGCTGAATTGATAACAGGTGGAAAGGATATAATGATATGCCGACAAAAGGTACAAGTTTATATTTCTATTGGATATGAGATTTTGATGAGCCGAATTGGCAAGCCGCTTGGCTGTTTTATTTTCTTTTGGGATGGAGATGGCCCAGAGAGGCAAGTTGGAGTTGGACCGATTGACCAGTACAAAGGAGGTGCTGGCGATTTTTTTTTTTGAAGAGTTAAGGCGTTAGGAAATTTTCAGGATTTTTGGAAATTTTCGTTGATAAGAATGAATAAATAATTTAATTGAAATTAAATTGGTTTAGTGAAACCGGAGTTGAGAAGTGAACAAATATGTTCTAACCAGTCGATAGGGTCGTCCTCCACCTTTTAGCAATTTCGAGGACGAAATTATTTTAAGTGGAAAAGATTGTAATGACCCGCATTGGCAGAGGTATTATAATTAATTTATTTAATTATATAAAAGGTGATTAGAAGGATTTCATGGTCGTTGAATAAAATAATGGTGAATATTTAATTAAAATAATAAATTAAAATATTATATTTAATTCTGAAATAATCAGAATTGGCTGAAATGACGATATGGTGTGAACTGGATCATCTGTGATATTTAATTCAGTTTAGAATTTGAATTAGAATAACGAATATATTATGTAAACGACAGTTTGAACGTAGAATTATAATATAATTAAAATCGAGCTCGAAATGGCGCTGTAGTTCGTAAATTGGCGATTCGAACTTCAACTGAATGTACAGGATTCGTTTTAAGCCGGATTTCTGTGAAACAAGAAACGTGTGGAGCTGGTGGAGTATATCTTTCTAGTGGAAGAGAAAATTCATTGTGTAGATTTTGAGATATGTCCAAATCAAATTTCAGAATAGTCGCTATAGATTCTTTTATCGGCCATAACGGTTATTTCAAAATAACTAGATATCGGGTGTGAATTCAGACAAGGTTCTTTTGGGAAATAGCGATAATTTAATTTTTAGAATTTTTCTGTAATTTTTAATTAATTTAATAAGCGACTTTTTATTTGAAGTATTTCGCACCCTGAAATCAACATTTTGAAGTTTCAAAATATGAGTCCATCTACCGGTATTATTATATCTTTGGGATCATGGTACGTTGGTTGTCACAATGGTATGATCTACTCTGTCTATAGCAGTTGTATATGAATGGGATTTACGGAAATGGATATACAATATCTAAACCTACTTGTGATTATAAACAACACCACGTCTCCTTCTATTTTTACCCGCATGTTCTCTTCTACGACGTGGAAAGAGGAACTACAAGGAAATCGAAAACAAATTCCTATAAAATCGTATAACCTAATTTCATTCAACCCTCTTCTGCCGTCACTCTGTGTTTCAAAACGAGAAATAAAAACCAAGATAAATTCATACTCAAATCTATAAATTATAAGAGTGGTATAATCGGATTCTTATAATCAAACTCTTCAATCCTCTGTACATTTCGTTGAGATCGATCATTCTTTTGGGGCTCGCGGTGTTCTTTAGGGTGAACTGTCGAAGCTCCTAGGGAGGGAAAGGGAAGCCGCCACTGATGGCGTTGTACTTCTGGAGGTAAGGCGCCTTTGCTGGCGAAGCTAGGCAGGGTACGACATCGGAAAAAGGGTCGGCCCTGTAGCCGTGCCATGAGTTTACTGATCGAACTCGAGTTCTGATGGTGTGGGTGGGTCGTACGAGCTTGGCGATGAGGTGTTTACTGGAGGGAGTTTTGTTGGTTGATATTATTTCCATGCGTGAAGTGATCAAAAAGGGAACCGAGATGGAAGTAAGGATGTGGGGATTGATGTACTAGAGGAGAGGAGTTAAACGGTGTTTGACTTGTGTGGTTTCATTGAAGAATGAAGGCCTGAGGTGAGGGTGAAGTCGGTGAAAATGGTGTTCGGTTATCACCTGATGCCGTGAGAATATTGAGGAAGAAGGAGGAAGTAAAGGGAGCGGGCCTGGTAATTGAGTTTTGGTGATGGGCCTTGTTAATAGTAAGCCCAATAAATTCTATTTAGTTTTAGTTTAAAATTTAAATAGCGTTCAAAACTTGTGAGTTCAATAACTTGTTTGTATGTAAACGAAATTCAACAAAACAGGTCACGTTGGAATCGTATCGAAAAGTACTACACATACAAACTGGTTTGGAAGGGATTGGGGCTCGTTTGGATTTAGGGCGAAATAAACTGTTTGATTCAAATCAAACAACAGTTTATCGATTTTTAACGATGAACTGCAAATGTGAGTAAATCTCACTAACTCTGAACAGTTATAATTTCATGTTGTATTTTTAGAACTATTAAATATTGGTTGATTGACTGTGTGTTGACTGTTTGATTGAACTATTGAACAAATTTTTTTGCCAGAAAAAATAAGGGTTTGGCGACTATTTTATGGGTGCCAGAAGTCTAGCGCCTATAAAATAGGTGCTAGACTTTTGACGCCAATAAAATGGGCATCTCGGCCCATTTCAGGGTCCTGAATTGGATCCTAAACGTTACGCATAATTACACGTAACGCGAACTATTGGACCTTCCCTCCTTAATTTTCAAACATAATTTGCATCCACTAGAGATGCTCTTAGACTACACTTTCAACTGTTTCCTACCTGTTATCACAATTTTGCTTAAATAGTGTTGAGTTATCTTATTTCGTTACTTTTAATATGATATTATTTTTGTTGTTATTTTTAGTGCAGATTATAAACCTTCTATAAGCTTACCTGACATCTCAAAGACCGCTTAGTGATGTATTTGGGGCATTTTATAAATGGAAGAAAATGTGACAAAATGATTGCAAGTGATTTAACTTAGGTCCATGGTGCATCTCCAATGGGTTTGTCTATTGGTTTTGTTTACTTCAGATGTAATGAAAGTGTTGATTGCCTTAGTTTTATATTTTTCTCTGTTTTGTCATTACCTTTTCCTTTTAACTAAAAAATATTTAGTTTTAAGTTGACTTGCCTTTTACCCCGACATTGTAATGCATGTTGCTCTGTCAAGTCCTTGCAAGTTTACAAAGCCCAAAAAGTAAGGGTAAGAAAACTCAGGAAACGAGTGAAATTCGTGGGAGTGGTTGGATTCGAAGAGTGAGGGAAACAACAACCATCAGATCTGTTTCCTGACATTTTGACAAACTAATTTCGGACCTTTTAGCATTTTGGTTAGGAATTATAAATCTGTTTCTTTTTTATTTTCCGTTATTTCCTTCTTCTATTTCGCAATTTTTTCTGATGTCTCTTTCCTCTCCGACTTTTAGAAATATATTTCCAGATCTCATTGAAAAATTTTCCTTTGGCCATGCTTTTTATAAGCACAGAAAGGAGGGATATTCGTCGGCCATCGTCTATGTTTACTTGTGGTTTCCATTATCTTCAAGCATCAATTTGACTAATATCAGAATCAATTTGCTTGAATCGATTCACCACTTCAAGCAATGTACATTTGTTTTAATCGTAAACGAATATAGTGTACATTTGTTTAGAAACAGTCATGAAAATACAAGCCTTTTCATCTTCTTTGTTTACATAATTTTGGAAATTAAATTATTAATTTCTGTTAATTCATGTTGTGTATGGTGTACTGTTACTCAAATGTTGGTTTTCGGAATTTTAAGCCTAGAATTTTTTTTGGCTAATTCTATTAGCATCCCAGTTTATTCCTTTCCCACCCCACTAAAAAATAAAAGTATAAAATGACCGATTTACCCTTATATATTATTATACTTAACATATTCATTTTTTCATTCTACTATGCATTTTATCCATAAGAAAATATGATAATGGAATGACAAATGGTATTCAAAAAAACAATAAAAAAAAAAGTAAAATAATGATGTTTTATTTCAAATTTGCTTTTCTTTTTCAAAAATTATAATTACCATTCACTTGTTTTTTGAATTGAATTAAAATGTAGCTTCTTTAGATTGCACCATCGATGAAAAGTATGTAAAAAATAATTACAATTTCATTGTTTTTGGATTTCTTTTTTGCTTCCATTCTTAATATTAAATTATTATTATTGAAATGGTAAAATAAAGGGCAATTTCAGTATGTTTTGGGGTGGGAAAAGCAAAAACTAGGCTGTGATGTTTTCTGTTTAAATAGAGGGGTAAGAAAGGCAAAAAATGGATGCAAATAGATTTAACCATGGATGCAAATAGATTCAACCATAAATTTTAGGGTCTTTTAAATTTGGATCGGCAACCGCTTGAGTTGGTCTAGTCAATGTTCATGTTTTTATTTTGGCAAATTTTGGATGTTCCGTGCCATTAGACGAAGGGAGTGTTAATGATATTTTCAATTATTTTTGTGTTATTCTCAATCATTGTTCTATTATGCTTTATATTATATATTATCATAGGATAAAGTACTACTCTTTTATTGGTTTTATTGTTTTAGGTCAATCGGCAAAATTATTTATTGTATTTACAATGCAGTAAAGACGTTGCCTGTCATGAGCTGTCATAGTTCATACTATTAACAAAATTATTAATATTCGTTGTCAGCCATCGAATTTCATGTCTCAAAGGTGTCTCAAAGAATGAACATATATACTGTTGAGCGCAAGTAGTAGATATGAGGATGGAGGGCTGACGTAGTGATAGAACACGTTATTTGGTTACTTGTTCAAATTTAAGTGATTTTTTTGGGCGAGCATTGTTTTATTATTTTCGTCTGTAAATCTCAAATATAATGAATTACGTTCAATTAATATATTTGAGTATCATATTAGTTAGTATAGTTAGCGCCATAAGTAAAGTTGTATGAGTATTAGAATGTAAATATCGAGTCTTGATATTGAATCCTCTAGAAATCTAATAACAATTTGACTAAAGAGAAAGAAAGTTCTAAACTCGAGAAAAAAAATATAATGCTTTTCAGGTTGTAGAGTATTTCAATGTTTGGTCATATGTGGGCGCGGTATATAAACGCATGTAGTGGATGCATGTCTAGATTCTGTATATCAATTTAACAGTATGGAGTCGGTTGGTTCATCAGGCACAAGCCCACCAGAATGGTCGTTGTTCAGTCTTCATTGCAACTTCTTTTGGATGAAAAATCAAACTTCTTTAATCAATTCTTTAGCATTATCTATTAAGTTTTAAGTAGCAAAAACATTGATGTAGAATAGTGTTTATGGAGAGATTTAGGTTGTTGAATCACATTGTTACTGTTAGTACTAAGTACATATGTCATTACATATAAAATTTTTCAACCTTATTGCCCAAAGTGACTTAGGTTGTTTCTTTCCTTTTATTGGATTAAAAAAATTATTGATTTCATTACCTACTTGGTAATATGCATGTCGTGTGATTTACAATCAGATGGTCCCAGTGATCAAATGCTGAAAAATTTGAAAATAGTAAATATAATTAGATTCCAAGAGCATGGTCCCTATTATAAAAATGTTCCTCTACATATAACATCCTAAACATGTACAATCTATGCATGTTCAATTGTTCCTTTTCATCTTCTTTGCTTATAGAATTTTGAAAATTAAATCATTAATTTTCGTTGGTTGAAATTTTGTATAGTGTACTACTTCTCAGTTGGTTGGTTTTTGGAATTCTAAGCCTAGAATAAGACTAAAGCTCTACATATAGTCATTTATCTTTTCATTTTCAAAAAAAAAATCCATTTTGAAGAATGGAGTTTTGATGACAACAACTTTATTTCAATTATCATTATTAATTAATTATAAAATATATATACTAATATTTCTTTCTATAATATATATACACATATATGCAGGGTTTGTATACAGGACTTAAATAGTGAAGACTGTACAGTTTTAGAGTTACAAGATATTCAGAATTCAAAAGAGATTCAAGACTCCTGAGTTATCAAGATATCAAGATTTCAAGAGTTCAAGAAAATATAGTAATTGAGTATAGTTTATACGTAAGACTCTGAATAGCACTCCAAGTTCAAATTCTGATTTTCAAATTTCAAATTCTGATTTCCAAATTTCAAATTCTGATTTTCAAATTCTTTTTCAAAATTCTAATCCTGATTTCAAATTGTTTTCCTAAATGATTTCAAACTATTATCTTACTTATTATTTCAAACATATATGTTTTTAAAAATTTAAATATATATAAGTTTGTATATAGTTATACAGTTTTATAGTTTTAAACGTTGTAACTTTGTAAATAAGTTTATATAATATATTATTATGATTTCATATGATTTTACACTTTAAAATATTCATTTATATTACTAAGTTTTGATTCAATAATTTCCAGAATAATATATGTGTTTGAACACTTGAAAAATAATTTTAAAAACAAAAATATATGACATTTGTCGACATGCATTTTTGCCTATGTCGACATATAACTATCATTTTTTTAATATTCAAAGGAAGTGTCTTTTCGCTATTTGTAATGTTTATGAAATGTTGCGACCATTGAAATACTATAAATAGGGGCTGATTTCAAATTTTTAATTCATTCTTCTTCTCCATCTTCAACCCTTTTCATACCACCATCAAAATACATCATTTTCTTGATTCCTACACTTATGCTTTGACGATATCTACTCAAATTATATCAAACTTCATCATTTCTCAATCTCTATCTGCTACTATTCGAATTGAAGTGTTATTAAAGAGTTATAGGGATGTTGTAATCATTTGGGAATTATTTGGGAAATGGTGTGTTCCTTGTAGCCTTGAAATCAAGGAAAGGGAGCGGCGTTAACCTTGCAGCCGTGAAATCAAGGGTGTTTGGACCAGTGTTAACCTTGTAGCCGTGAAATCAAGGGGTTGTACTTAGATATCGATAATAATAAAACTCTGCGTAATCCAGCGTTGCGTGGGACTTGACATAGGAGTAATCCGAACCAGTATAAAATCCGGTGTGTTCTTTCCTTTTCTGCATTTTATATTTATCTGTTATTGTGTTTGTGTTTGATTTTGTGTTTGTGATCATCTCTAGTGTGTGTAATTCATATAGTTGATCAATTAAGCTTAAGATTTTCATAAATTCCTTATAAACATTATTCACCCCCCTCTAGTGTTAGTTTTGCCTTAAGATCTGCATTCTGCAATCCCTAACAATTGGTATCATGCCTAGGTTTTCAAAAGTTCATCATCTGAATTTTGGAAATATTAAATGGAAAATTTTAAAATGATTTATAACACTAGTTTAATTTCATGCATTGCATCAGTATTATGAGTCTGCATTCAATTTTATTGAAAAATTAAGTTATCATGATACGATTTCTTGAAAAGTTTAAATGGGTGTATCACAGAATCATCATGATGTTATTATTTAAAATTACAATTAGTTATTTTGAAAATTCACTTGATTCTTTAAAAAGTTGTGTTGTTTTGCTGGGGAAAAGTTAAGTCTTATGACTACTGGCCAAAAGACACCAAGATGACCGTTCATCAATCAAGAAGAAAAAGATGGGTATTTAATTGGCAATCTAAAAAGAAATGGACAAGTTATGATCCAATAAAGTTCTGATGCACGAAGGGAAAAAGAAACAAAAATTGTCCCTGGTATTTCTCATATTTCGCCCCGATATATGTATTATTTAATCCTAACTCCTTTTCTAGATCGCAGTCTTTGTTCTTGCGGTCGTTTTGATAGGTAGATCATCAAATTTCAATCAAAATTGAATAAGATATGGCGGTTTGAAGTTGGCTATTCAAAATAGAAAATTATATACGTGATTATCTGTTTTCCTCTCACTGATTCGGTATACTACACCATAATTATAACAACCCAGATTTTCAGAACCAATTAAAAAATTTTATTTTGGCAATTTTAGTGGATTTTGAATATTTAAAATGATTTATTTTAAATAATAACGAATAAAAATTTATTTTTATCAAAGTTAGAACGAATAAATTTATTTTAATTATAAAACGAGCCTGAAATGGCGCGGTAGTTTGAAAATTCGATTTTAAATTTCAATTGAATGTATAGGATTTAAAATAAATTGGATTTCAGTAAAACCAGAAATATTTGAATCTGCTAAACTATATCTTTCTAACAAATGTGAAAAATCCAGATTCCATAACGAGAATTAAAAGTTATGTCCAGTTTAAAATTCAGAATAGTCGCTATGGAAATTATATATTTTATATAATATATAGCCCTTAAAATAGCCGTTTTGCAAACGACCTCCGTTTTTGACGAAACCACTTTTGTTGGATCCGAAAGGTCAAATTATTGCTAGATTCCAATTTTCTTAATTTTTGGAATTAATATGTGAGCGTGGTGAATTTAAACGCATTTGGTATTTTCAGTTTGAATTTAACCAACTAGAAAATGACCATTTTTCAAACGGTCTCCAAATTCGACAAAATTAGTTTTGTTAGGACCTTATCATTAAAACATAGCTAGATTTATTTTTCTAGAATTTTTGGAGTCAGTATGCGGCCCCGGTAAATTAAAATGTACGTTGAATTCAATTTTGAACGTTATATTGATTTATATTTTAATTTAAAGATAAACTGATCGAAACAGTTGAATTGGCTTATGAAACATATCACATTGTGTTCGGAATGGGGGTATTTAGCTAGGGGTGACAGTCGTTGGGTTCGATTTGGAGTTCAAATGAAAATTCACTTTTTTTAGAATTAAATAAGAAAAAAATATAATAATATATATGCCCCCCCTTTTTAGTCAAACCCTAAAATTTTAAAATCCACGGTCAACAAGAAAAACCCGCCTCCTTTTCTTTGAAAACCTCCCCGTCGCTTCGCCCCTCCTCCGTCGCGACACCGCCCACCGCGCCCCCTCCTCCATCGCCTCCGGTCTCCGCCGCACCCCCCTCTGACAGCCGCCGCCACTCTCCCCTTCTCTCCTCCTTCTCCAATTTCAAAACCCCCAAACCCATATAAGAACCCATGCCCAGCCACCCACTGCGCCACCATCCTGATCGCCGTGCCTCCCCCTGGCTACCAACACCCCAGCACCACCCCTCAACACCACTTCCGATCTGTTGGCCCTCCTCCAACAAAAAAACAATTTTTACAAGAAAAAAGGTGTGTTTTTAATATTTTTTTATGCTATTAATTTAATAAAAAACTGATTTATATATATATAACATTGTTATAAAATAATAATATTTATAATGAAATAGCGTTATAAAAATAAGACTTTTATTATATGAATAACATAATAAAAATATGATTTTTATTATATGAATAGCATTATAAAAATATGATTTTTATTATATGGACAGCGTTATAAAAATGTGATTTTTAAATATATATAGCGTTGTTAAAAATATGATTTTTAATGTAAATCGCGTAAAACAGATTGCGTTGGAATCAAGGTGAAGAACACTACGCACTGGAACAAATCCAAATTTAAACCGTTAAATTAAAGACTGATAGAGTGGGAACCAAAGGTGAGAACTCCTTCTCACTTAATTTATTTTACAGTTAAATCTATACTAGGATGCAGACGGGGATTAAAAGCCCCCGACACTATTTTATTGTACAAACCAGGGTTGTTTTTTTGGATTGTATTGTGGAAATTTGGATATTGATTGATTTATTTGTTTGGATTTGATTTGGATGTGAATTGGATTCAAATTGGTTTGTATATGGCGCGAGCCAGTATTAGGCGAGGGATAAGGCTAGACCTTATTTCGGTTCTAGTATCGTGCCGTTATGCTGCCAAAATTTTCTAAAAAGTGTTAGAAAAATTTAGTTAGTTGAAAATATTATTTTTATCTTATAACAGCGATAAATAAAATAATTATTAGATAGTAAAAATATGGTTACACATCCATTTACAAGTCGGACGACTTGTTTATGCTCGCTTATTTTTGTGATATCTATTGGGTCGATAATTACACATCACCCAACTGCACAAATAATATTCAGTATTTGTTGGTTGAAACCCCACACGGGTATTGGGATGATATTTGATGTACACTAATCCCAATTGTTTAGTCATATGTCAATCGATTGGTTGACAGACTGTTGTAAGCGTTAATTATTTATATTTAATGCTTATGCAGTTGTAATGCACTCTGGATGATGGTTGATTGTATATAATGATTGTTGTGTACATGCGTTGTATGAAATCCATATAAATAAGGTAATTGATTGGGTCTGATTCCAATTCAAAAGGAACAAATATTTCAAGATAATATTCTGTAAAGGATTAAAATATGATTTTGATGTCCGATTTGGGATGGCACAAAAATATTGAAATATATGAAGCCTTGTTGTTTAGATTTGCGCCATTTTGATGCGAATTATATTTGTAACAACCCGGAAAATCCGAGCCAATTTAAAAATTTTATTTTGGCAATTTTAATGAATTTTGAATATTTAAAATGAATTGTTTTAAATAATAACGATGATAAATTTATTTTGAATAGAAAGAGAACGTATATATTTATATAGATCATCGTTAGAATATAAATATTTATTTTTAACTATAAAGGAATTGAAAATGGCGCAGTAGTTTGAAATTTCGATTTCGAATTTCAAATGAATGCACAGGATTCAAAATAAACCGGATTTTAGCGAAACCAAAAATATTAGAATCTATTTGAAAATATCTTTCCAACGAATCCGAAAAATTGAAATTTCATAGCGGGGATAAAAAGTTATGCCTAGTTGAAATTTCAGAATAGTCGATATGGAATTTTGGCCCTTAAAAATGGAAATTTTGCAAACGACCTCGGTCTTTTACGAAACCACTTTTGTTGGATCCAGGATGTCAAATTATTGCTAGGTCCTAAAATTCATAATTTTCTGAATCAATATGTGAGCGTGATGAAGTAAAACGTGTTTTGTCAGTTTCAGTCAATTTCGATCGACCAGAAAATGGACATTTTTAAACGGTCTCGGAATTTGATGAAATTAGTTTTGTTAGGACCGTATCGTCAATACGAAGCTAGAAATATTTTTTTGGGAATTTATAGAGTTAGTGCGTGGCCCCAGTAAATTGAAATGTACGTTTAAAATTCAATATAATGATTTATATTTAATTTTGATGAAAACGGCTCGTAACGGTCGAATCAGCTTACGATACATATCCCATTGTGTTCGGAATGGGGGTAATTATCTAGGGGTGACAGTCGTTGGGTTGGGATCGGGGTTCGAATGAAAATTACCTTTTTGAAATTAAAATAATATAATAACATATTTATTTACACACCCCCCTTACCTTTCTCACTCCCCGATCAAAATTAAACGCAGAATAAAAAAAAGCACGGAGGAACTCTAGCCGCCAACATCGCGTGCGCCCACGCCCCACCGCCGCCCAGCTCCGGCCTCCACCCTCGACTCCCCCTCTCCCTCCTCGTTCTCTTCTCCTCCTCTGAAGCTCGCGAAGAAATCCAGCCCCAAACCCACAGAAATCACGAATCCCCGCCACCTGAAGAGATGTCGCCGCCTCCAGCACCCTTCCCCGACCTCCCACCAACCCGGCGCCGCCGTAGGACCCCCCTACAGCCAAAACTTCGATTTTGACAACGAAAGTGAGTTTTAATTTTTGTTTTATTTATTCTTGTTTTGTTTAGTTAGGGTAATTGGTTTCTTAGAATAAAATTCAGTTTTCTTTATGTGATAGGAGAAAAGATTTGATTTTTATAAACGTAAGTATTTGATTTTTAGAATGAAAAAGATTTGATTTTTAAATTAGAAAAGATTAAATTTTTAAAACTAAAGATTCGATTTTTATATATGTAGAATGGCAATAAAAACATAATTCTTATTTGTAGGAAGAATTATAAAAATGTGATTTTGATAGATAAAAATACGATTTTTATAATGTTTTCATTATGATAAAGATACGATCTTTATATGGATATCATTAAGGTAAAAAATCGTTTTCTTATATGAAGTGAAGATAAAAATTCGATCTTTATATAAGAAGTAGAAATGTAGAAATATAATTTTTATATAGAAAGAAGTGGTCTTTATTATATTTAACATGGTGTATAAAAATTAGATTTTTCGTTATGTAAAGATATGATCTTTATATATGTAGCGGTGAAATTAAAATGTGATTTTTATATCTGAACAGCGTGAAAAGGATGCGTTGGAATTTCGAACAAATCCAAACGGTTCAGAAAGAAAGACTGGCGGAGTGGAACCCAAAGGTGAGAAATTCTCACTTTAATTCTTGTTTTCTAGTTAAAAATATATACTAGGATGCAGACGGTGCTTAGCAGCACCTGACACCCGTCGTCCACAGACCATGGACGACTTGTTTGATTTTGTTGTGTTGTGAAAATTGATTGTGATGTGGAATGAATGGAAATATATATATTCATGTGTTGAAATAAATTATTTATCGTTAAAAATATAAATTTAACGTGAATGTGAATAAATAAATATTCATTTACAAATCAAACGATTTGTTTATGTACTCTGATTTGACTGATATTGATTGAGACGATAAATTTTACACATCCCCCAACTGCATAAATAAAAATCTGTGGTTGTTGACTGAAACCCCACACGGGTGTTGGGATGATATTTGATGTACACTAATCCCAATTATTTAGTTGTATGTCAATCGATAGGTTGACAGACATTTGTATAATGCACTTTGGATGATGGTTGATTATTTATCATTGCTATTGTATACATGTGTTGTTTGGAATCCATATAATTAACATTATATGGTAATTGATTGGGCCTCATACCAATTTGGAAAATAAAGAATATTATAAAATAAAGATTCATGTGTTGAATAGAATAAAAAGTCATGTGTTGGCAATACTCATGTGTTGACAATACTCATGTGTTGAAACCATTCATGTGTTGAAAATATTCATGTGTTGAATAAAATATTTATACAATAAAATTCACATTTTTATTGTAAGTAAGAATTAATAAATATTCATGTATTGAAGAAAATATTCATTAATTGAATAGAATAACGAAGTTATTGAAATATATAAAGCCGTGTTGATTAGATGTGCGCCATTTTGACGCGAACGATATTTATATCGATTATATTCGTTTTTATAATGAATATAGAAAAGGATGTGATTTCAAAATCTAATATTTTGAAAATATTATCATTTATATATTAATGATATGGAATATTCAATTTTGATTTAAAATTGAATATGAAGTTGAAATTGTTTTGAAAACGAATTTAAAACGATTTACAAAATACGTTTAGAATTGAAATCGAAGAAATATATATATAATATATATATTATATGTATTAAATGGCCTGTATAGAACGCGCCGCGCTGCGGCAGATCTCAAATTTCGACCATTGACTTCGAATTGGCGTTACAGTAAATCCGACCGTCGGATTCTCCTGAAACCGGAACCGTTGGGCTCGTATCGAAAAGAGCTTTCTGATGAATATTAGAAATTTGAAATCTAACGGTTGGATTTGGAATTATGTCCAAATCAATTTTGGAAAAGGTCGTTGTAAGTGCAGTTCGATGACCGTTTATGGAAATCGACTGTACGGGCCTTGATAAAATTATTAAAAATATCAATAATTTGTGTAAAATCATAATAAATGATTTTGAAAGAACTGGGATGAGAAACCCCATATTTAAAAAGGATAAAAATATATTTTTATCGAAATGAACTAGTTATGAACTAGAATTATAATCCAATATTTTTGAATAAATAAATTGGATTTGAAGTGGTTTTAAAATAATCAGAATTTCCAATATACGAAGTGGAATGGATTTGAATCGAAGTTATCTTCGGAATATTTCGATGTTGGATTTCGTGATTATACAGATATGGTTGTGGAAATTTGAAAGATATATTTATATCGTTATTTCCAATACGATATTTGTTGGTTTCAGAATTTGATATTGAATATAAGCCGATATATTTTCTATTCAGAGCCTTGTATTTAATATCAAATGGGATTTTGGGTTCGTCGTGAATGGTGTCTTGAATAACACTGTTCTTGAACCCAGTTTAGAAAAGAATAAATCTTTTAATTAAGATTTAGTGAAATTGTCCAGTTAATTAGTATTTAATTGGAATTGAATTTAAATTGGTTTTTGGGTTTATCGTGAGCGGTGTTTTGAATAACACCTGTTCTTTAACCCGATTAACAATGGAATATGATTTTGGGTTTATCGTGAACCGTGTTTTAGATGACATTGGTTCTTTAACATAGTTAAAGACAGGATATTGATTTTTTGGAAGATTAAAACTAAGTGGAGTTTTAATGAATCTTTAATTAGATTGAAATGATCGAGAATGGAGTATCACCAGTTTTGCTCCAAAGCGATAGTTAAATCTTCAATTAGATTTGAACGTGAAATGGTAATTAATATTTACCGATAACACCTTGGTGTTAGATATGGAGTATTACCAGTTTTGCTCCATGGGATGAATAGGTTGGGATTCGAAAATAAAATAAATGATTACTTCGGTGTGGTTCGATAATCCCGACTAGTTTGGAAAACCTTAACATGGTTTGAAATGATATCCAAAGGAAGATTAAAGAATAAATTTAGAAGAATTTATCTTTGATAAAATTAATGGGAACCATTCCCTAAGAATGTGAATATTTGAATAAAAGAATATTCTGAATTGGAATGAGGCGTATGTTGTGTTTGTGTAACACTTGTTTATTATATACGCAGGTTATTCGGAAAGGCCGGGTTTATACCCATTCTGAATAACCGATTCGACGATAAGTCAAAGATGAAGACGGTGGTTGAAGACCGGAGGTCTTCACATCGTTTGGATAATTATTGATGATCTTGATTGGGCTGTACACCCAAGAGGAGGGAATCAGTTGGTGATCGTCCAGACGTACTTGGAGATCGATGGATATGCGAGGAATAAGGTTCCTCCGGTTTCGTTCAGACCCAGAACGAACTTGTAAATGGACTGTGTATCTGACATTGGATTTTATTCTGTGTGATTGATTTCTATTAAATATATATCTGTTTGGCGGCGGAGAATTTATTCTCTTGCTTAACGCCCTTCTCTGAGACGTATGAGCTCAGAGGTTATATATTGATGGATATCAATCGCATGGCATGAATTGCCTGTGTGGCATGCCTAAGTGGCAAATGATCAAGGCTTCTGTTGAAAAGCAAAGTCTTGTGGTTGATGAACAAAGCATGGCCTGTGTGGCATAGCTTTTTGTATGGGGTTAATTCGCGAGCCTCACACCTCGGTATGAGTCAAAAACGGGGTAGTGACTGCAGGGAGAGCACGGCGTTTCTTACTAGCTATGGGTGATGTCAGTGACCTACCAGCCCTGACATTATATACTTTTTACCTGTGTGGTTGTTGGATGCAAGGCACCTTGGTTATAGGTCTGATAGGACCGGGAAACGTGTGTTCAGGAATAATTAATCCTCAAAAGTAGGAGAAGACCGGCCCTGAAGATCCAGGAACGCTGTGTGTGGTCCTGAGACATTTGCTAGAGTGTCTCGAACGGAGAGGAGCTTGCCCCTTGCCTCGACTCATGACGGAAATCCAATTTCCAATACGTGACATTTCGGTTTTATTTGTAGAGCCTAGTATTGGCGACATAGTAGCATGGGATGTTATGCCGTCTAGGATTGATACATTTATATTTGAAGTTTTTTTGACACTATACACTTATAATAGTATCAAATGATTTGTTTTAAACGTATCAAGCATTATTTGGCTATTATAAGGGAAAACCCTATCCTCCGGCTTGCGTTGCATTGTGTGATGGGACATGGGTCTTATAATAGCTTCATTTTTCCAAAAAGGCATTGCGTTGTTTATTCTATGCACTTGTATTCTTGGGAGGAAACCCGTTCCGTGTTATATGGCGTGGTCCCTTGAATTACTCTCTTTTAAAGTAAAGTTTTAAATAACTGTTTTAGTTCTCACACTAGTCACATGACTGACCTGGAGTTTATTGTTTTAACCTAAACTCTGGGTGCCCCTATTTCCACACAGGCAGCTAGTAGTTTTGGTTTTGCAGATTCATATTCACAGGATCCTGGTTTACAGCTGGAATGATACTCGGAAAGCTTTGTATCCGTGTATTTCTTTCAGTTATGTTTTGTATTATTTTTCCGCTGCTATGTATTTAAATGTAATTTGAATCTCTGATATTTTTCTGATGGATAATATTTATTCATACTCCGTATATTCTTGTATTCTGTTGGAGTTGTTGTAATAAACAATGAAATGTTCTTCGATTTGTGTTCAGATTTGTTGTGTTCTCAAAACAATCAGGGGTTTCGAACGGTCTTAGTCGGTTTAGCGATCGATTCAGATCGAGCGAAATTCTTAGTTGTTACATTTGGTATCGGAGCTTTGGTTTGCAGAGCTCGAGAACAAGACACATTAGAACCAAACGAAAGAATTCATCAGAGTTTGGATTAGAAATATCCAATAAGAATAACTCGTTAGAGATGGGATCAGAAGTATCCTAGAACGAGTGTGAAGAGTATATTTTTAAAATAAAATTGAAAACAAACTTTGTTTTGAAAATTTATATCTAATTGTACGTATTTGAATATTTTATTTTATATTGAATTTGGCGATCCAATATATAAAGATTTTGCATATACGCGTCATGAACGTATATTCGAAGTTTTAATATACTGGATAGATATAGAACCGCACTCTTGTAGCCCGGATTCTGATGGTGGTTCGAAACATCATCAGCATTTATGTGTGAGTTTCGAAAGTGTGATATCTATATATTTCCATTAGACTGGTGTGAGAACCAAAACTAGATAGGATCTTTTATTGTGATTTGGCATCAAAAACATGATTTTAGTATATATAACAAATTATGAATTTGAAACGATAATTCACTAATTGATTGTTGACTGTGTTGTTTGATTATTGGTTTCATTTATTAAAATTTTGAACCATTTAGCCTAATGGAACCTAATTTAGAACTAAATTGAAAATTGATTACAATTGCATGCATATACATGTATATCCATTGAACATGTCATAGCAAGGAGGCTAGAGCAGAAGAATAAAATTGTTTGCCCGACAAATGGGTACATGTTTATTGTATTTCTTGGGGATTTGATGATTTTATTAGTCGATTGGCTAGCCGCTTGACTTTTTCTTTTTCTTTTGGATTGATGAGGGCCCTAGGAGGCTATTTGAAATATTCCGAAGCTCCGGTGCAAGGGAGGTTATGGCGAAATTTTTCGAAAATTTAGGGTGTTAGCCAAATTTTTGAAAAATTTGAAAAGTTCTTAGAAACCGAAAAGTTGAAGAACTTAAGCCGTAAAAAAATAATGAAAGTTGAGTTGTTGGTTGACCAACTTTCAGCTTCGTTCCTCTTCGAGGACGAAAAGATTTTAAGTGTGGGAGATTGTAACAACCCGGAAAATCAGAGCCAATTAAAAAATTTTATTTTGGCATTTTTAATGAATTCTTAATATTTAAAATGAATTGTTTTAAATAATAACGATGAGAAATTTATTTTGAATAGAAAGAGAACGTATATATTTATATAGATCATCATTAGAATATAAATATTTATTTTTAACTATAAAAGGAATTGAAAATGGCGCGGTAGTTTGAAATTTCGATTTCGAATTTCAAATGAATGCACAGGATTCAAAATAAACCGGATTTTAGCGAAACCAAAAATATTAGAATCTATTTAAAAATATCTTTCCAACGAATCCGAAAAATTGAAATTTCATAGCGGGGATAAAAAGTTATGCCCAGTTGAAATTTCAGAACAGTCGCTATGGAATTTTGGCCCTTAAAAATGGAAATTTTGCAAACGACCTCGGTCTTCGACGAAACCACTTTTGTTGGATTCGGGATGTCAAATTATTGTTAGGTTCCAAAATTCATAATTTTCTGAATCAATATGTCAACGTGGCGAAGTTAAACGTGTTATGTCAGTTTCTGTCAATTTCAATCGACCAGAAAATGGCCATTTTTCAAACAGTCTCGGAATTTGACGAAATTTGTTTTGTTAGGACCGTATCGTCAATACGAAGCTAGAAATAATTTTTTGGGAATTTATAGAGTTAGTGTGTGGCCCCAGTAAATTGAAATGTACGTTTAAAATTCAATATAATGATTTATATTTAATTTTGATGAAAACTGATCGTAACGGTCGAATCAGCTTATGATACATATCTCATTGTGTTCAGAATGAGGGTAATTAGCTAGAGGTGATAGTGGTTGGGTTGGGATCGGGGTTCAAAAGAAAATTACCTTTTTAAATTAAAATAATATAATAATACATTTATTTACACACACCCCCTACCTTTCTCTCTCCCCGATCAAAATTCAACGCAGAATAAAAAAAAGCACGGAGGAACCCTAGCCGCCACCGTCGCGCGCGACCACGCCCCACCGCCGCCCAGCTCCGGCCTCCACCCTCGACTCCCCCTCTCCCTCCTCGTTCTCTTCTCCTCCTCCTCCTCCTCTGAAGCTCGAGCTCGCGAAGAAACCCAGCCCCAAACCAATGGAAATCACCAATCCCCGCCACCTGAAGGGATGCCGCCGCCTCCAGCACCCTTCCTCGACCTCCCACCAACCCGGCGTCGCTGTGGGACCCTTCCCTGCAGCCACAACTTCGATTTTGACAACGAAAGTGAGTTTTAATTTTTGTTTTATTTATTCTTGTTTTGTTTAGTTAGGGTAATTGGTTTCTTAGAATAAAATTCAGTTTTCTTTATGTAATAGGAGAAAAGATTTGATTTTTATAAACGTAAGGATTTGATTTTTAGAATGAAAAAGATTTGATTTTTAAATTAGAAAAGATTAGATTTTTAAAACTAAAGGATCGATTTTTATATATGTAGAATGGCGATAAAAACATAATTCTTATTTGTAGGAAGAATTATAAAAATGTGATTTTGATAGATAAAAATACGATTTTTATAATGTTTTCATTATGATAAAGATACGATCTTTATATGGATATCATTAAGATAAAAAATCGTTTTTTATATGAAGTGAAGATAAAAATTCGATCTTTATATAAGAAGTAGAAATGTAGAAATATAGTTTTTATATAGAAAGAAGTGATCTTTATTATATTTAACATGGTGCATAAAAATTAGATTTTTCGTTATGTAAAGATATGATCTTTATACATGTAGCGGCGAAATTAAAATGTGATTTTTATATCTGAACAACGTGAAAAGGATGCGTTGGAATTTCGAACAAATCCAAACGGTTCAGAAAGAAAGACTGGCGGAGTGGAACCCAAAGGTGAGAATTTCTCACTTTAATTCGTGTTTTGTAGTTAAAAATATATACTAGGATGCAGACGGTGCTTAGCAGCACCCGACACCCGTCGTCTACAGACCATGGACGACTTGTTTGATTTTGTTGTGTTGTGAAAATTGATTGTGATGTGGAATGAATGGAAATATATATTCATGTGTTGAAATAAATTATTTATTGTTAAAAATATAAATTTAACGTGAATGTGAATAAATAAGTATTCATTTACAAATCGAACTATTTATTTATGTACACTGATTTGACTGATATTGATTGGGATGATAAATTTTACACAGCGCCCAACTGCACAAATAAAAATCTGTGTTTGTTGACTAAAACCTCACACGGGTGTTGGGATGATATTTGATGTACACTAATCCCAATTATTTAGTTGTGTGTCAATCGATAGGTTGACAGACAGTTGCGTAGTGCACTTTGGATGATGGTTGATTATTTATCATTGCTATTGTATACATGTGTTGTATGGAATCCATATAATTAACATTATATGGTAATTCATTGGGCCTCATTCCAATTTGGAAAATAAAGAATATTATAAAATAAAGATTCATGTGTTGAATAGAATAAAAAGTCATGTGTTGACAATACTCATGTGTTGAGAATATTCATGTGTTGAAAATATTCATGTGTTGAATAAAATATTTATATAATAAAATTCACATTTTTATTGTAAGTAAGAATTAATAAATATTCATGTGTTGAATAAAATATATATTCATGTATTAAAGAAAATATTCATTTGTTAAATAGAATAACAAAGTTATTGAAATATATAAAGCCGTGTTGATTAGATGTGTGCCATTTTGACGCGAATGATATTTATATCGATTATATTTGTTTTTATAATGAATATAGAAATGGATGTGATTTCAAAATCTAATATTTTGAAAATATTATCATTTATATATTAATGATATGGAATATTCAATTTTGATTTAAAATTGAATATGAAATTGAAATTGTTTTGAAAACAAATTTAAAACAATTTATAAAATACGTTTCGAATTGAAATCGATGAAAAATATATAATATATATATTATATATATTAAATGGCCTGAATAGAATGCGCCGCGCTGCGGCAGTTCGCGAATTTCGACCATTGACTTCGAATTGGCGTTACGGGAAATCCGACCGTCGGATTCTTCTGAAACTAGAACCGTTTGGCTCGTATCGAAAAGAGCTTTCCAATGAATATTAGAAATTTGAAATCTAACAGTTGGATTTGGAATTATGTCCATATCAAATTTGGAAAAGGTCGTTGTAAGTGCAGTTCGATGACCGTTTATGGAAATCGACTGTACGGGCCTTGATAAAATTATTAAAAATATCAATAATTTGTGTAAATTCATAATAAATAATTTTGAAAGAACTGGGATGAGAAACCCCATATTTGAAAAGGATAAAAATATATTTTTATCGAAATGAACTAGTTATGAACTAGAATTATAATCCAATATTTTTGAATAAATAAATTGGATTTGAAGTGGTTTTAAAATAATCAGAATTTCCAATATACAAAGTGGAATGGATTTGAATCGAAGTTATCTTCGGAATATTTCAATGTTGGATTTCGTGATTATACAGATATGGTTGTGGAAATTTGAAAGATATATTTATATCGTTATTTCCAATGCGATATTTGTTGGTTTCAGAATTGGATATTGAATATAAGCCGATATATTTTCTATTCAGAGCCTTGTATTTAACATCAAATGGGATTTTGGGTTCATCGTGAGTGGTGTCTTGAATAACACTGTTCTTGAACCCAGTTTAGAAAAGAATAAATCTTTTAATTAAGATTTAGTGAAATTGTCCAGTTAATTAGTATTTAATTGGAATTGAATTTAAATTAGTTTTTGGGTTTATCGTGAGCGGTGTTTTGAATAACACCTCTTCTTTAACCCAATTAAAAATGGAATGCGATTTTGGGTTTATCGTGAACCGTGGATATTGATTTTTGGGAAGATTAAAACTAAGTGGAGTTTTAATGAATCTTTAATTAGATTGAAATGATCGAGAATGGAGTATCACTAGTTTTGCTCCAAAGCGATAGTTAAATCTTCAATTATATTTGAACGTGAAATGATAATTAATATTTACCGATAACACCGTGGTGTTAGATATGGAGTATTACCATTTTTTCTCCATGGGATGAATAGGTTGGGATTGGGAAATAAAATAAATGATTACTTCGGTGTGGTTAGTTAATCTCGACTAGTTTGGAAAAGCTTAACATGGTTTGCAATGATATCCAAAGGAAGATTAAAAAATAAATTTAGAAGAATTTATCTTTGACAAAATTAATGGGAACCTTTCCCTAAGAATGTGAATATTTGAATAAAAGAATATTCTTAATTGGAATGAGGCGTATGTTGTGTTTGTGTAACACTTGTTTATTATATACGCGGGTTATTCGGAAAGGCCGGGTTTATACCCATTCTGAATAACCGATTCGACGATAAGTCAAAGATGAAGACAGTGGTTGAAGACCGGAGGTCTTCACGTCGTTTGGATGATTATTAATGTTCTTGATTGGGCTGTACACCCAAGAGGAGGGAATCAGTTGGTGATTGTCCAGACGTACTTGGAGATCGATGGATATGCGAGGAATAAGGTTCCTCCAGTTTCGTTCAGACCTAGAACGAACTTGTAAATGGACTGTGTGTCTGACATGTATTTTGTTCTGTGTGATTGATTTCTATTAAATATATATCTGTTTGGCAGCGGAGAATTAATTCTCTTGCTTAACGCCCTTCTTTGAGATGTACGAGCTCAGAGGTTATATATTGATGGATATCAATCGCATGGCATGAATTGCCTGTGTGACAGGCCTAAGTGGCAAATGATCAAGGCTTCTGTTGAAAAGAAAAGTCTTGTGGTTGATGATCAAAGCACGGCCCGTGTGGCATAGCTTTATGTATGGCGTTAATTCGCGATCCTCACACCTCAGTAAGAGTCAAAAACGGGATAGTGACTACAGGGAGAGCACGACGTTTCTATCTAGCTATGGGTGATGTCAGTGACCTACCAGCCCTGACATTTATATACTTTTTACTTGTGTGGTTGTTGGATGTGAGGCGCCTCAGATATAGGTCTAATAGGACCGGGAAACGTGTGTTCAGGAATAATTAATCCTCAAAAGTGGGAGAGGACCGGCCCTGAAGATCCAGGATCGCTGTGTGTGGTCCTGAGATATTTGCTAGAGTGTCTCGAATGGAGAGGAGCTTGCCCCTTGCCTCGACTCATGACGGAAATCCAATTTCCAATACATGACATTTCGGTTTTATTTGTAGAGCCTAGTATTGGCAACATAGTAGCATGGGATGCTATGTCGTGTAGGATTGATACATTTATATTTCAAGTTGTTTTGACACTATACACTTATAATAGTATCAAATGATTTGTTTTAAACGTATCAAGCATTATTTGGCTATTATAAGGGAAAACCCTATCCTCCGGCTTGCGTTGCATTGTGTGATGGGACCTGGGTCTTATAATAGCTTCATTTTTTCAAAAGGCATTGCGTTGTTTATTCTATGCACTAGTATTCTTGGGAGGAAACCCGTTCCATGTTATATGGCGTGGTCCCTTGAATTACTCTCTTTTAAAGTAAAGTTTTAAATAACTGTTTTAGTTCTCACACCAGTCACATAACTGACCTGGAGTTTATTATTTTAACCTAAACTCTGCGTGCCCCTATTTCCACACGGGCAGCTAGTAGTTTTGGTTTTGTAGATTTATATTCATAGGATCCTGGTTTACAGCTGGAATGATACTCGGAAAGCTCTGTATCCGTGTATTTCTTTCAGTTGTGTTTTGTATTATTTTTCCGCTGCTATGTATTTAAATGTAATTTGAATCTCTAATATTTTTCTGACGTATAATATTTATTCATACTCTGTATATTCTTGTATTCTGATGGATTTGTTGTAATAAACAATGAAATGTTCTTCTGTTAGCGTTCTGATTTGTGTGTTCTCAAAACAATCAGGGGTTTCGAACGATCTTGGTCGGTTTAGCGATCGATTCGGATCAAGCGAAATTCCCAATTGTTACAATATTTATATCGATTTTATTCATTTTTATAATGAATATCGAAAAGGAAATGATTTCAAAATCAGATATTTTGAAAATATTATCATTTAAATATTATAATGATATGGAATATTCAATTTTGATTTAAAATTGAAAATGAAGTTAGAATCGTTTTAAAACAAATTTATAAATGATGTATAAAATACATTTTAAATGGAAATCGACGAAATATATATAATATATATATTTAATGGCCCGAATAGAACGCGTCGCGCCGTGACCGTTCGCGAATTTTGACCATTGATTTCGAATTGACATTACGGGAGATCCGACCGTCCGATTTTCCTAAAGCTGGAACCATTGGGTTCGTATCGAAAAGAGCTTTCCAGCGAACATAAGAGATTTGAAATCTAACGATTGGATTTGGAATTATGTCAAAATAAAATTTGGAAAAGGTCGTAGTTCGATGACCGTTTATGGAAATTGACTGAAAGAGCCTTAATAAAAATATTAATAATTTGTGTGAAATCATAATAAATGATTTGGAAAGAATTTGGATGAAAAATTCCATGTTTGTAAAGATAAAAATATATTTTATCAAAATGAACTAGTTATTAACTAGAATAATAATCCAATATTTTTAAAGAAATAAATTAGATTTGAAATGGTTTTAATATAACCAGAAATTTCCAACGAACAAATTGGTATGGATTTGGAATGGAAATAATCTTGGAATATTTTGATATTGGATTCCGTGATTATACGGATATTATTATAGAAATTTGGAAGATATATTTATATCGTTATTCCCAATATGATATCCGTTAGTTTCAGAATTTGATATTGAATATAAGCCGATATAATTTCTATTCAGAGCCTTGTATTTAATATTAAATTGGATTTTGGGTTTGTCGTGAACGGTGTCTTAAATAACACTGTTCTTAAACCCATTGAGAAAATAATAAATCTTTTAATTATGATTTAGTGAAGTTTTCCCATTAATTAATATAAATTGGAATTAAATAAAAGAATTGGATTTTGGGTTTGTCGCGAATGGTGTCTTCAATAACACTGTTCTTAAACCCCATGTGAAAATAATAAATCTTTTAATTAAGATTATTAGAGTTTCCAATCATATTTAGTAATTGGAATAAAATGGAATGTGAATTGGGTTTATTGTGAACTGTGTTTTTAACGACATTCGTTATTTAGCCCGATTTACAGTGAAATGTGATATGGAATTTATAAATCTTTTTATTAGGATTTAATAGAAATTTTCCAAAGTAAAGTTTGCCAATTTAATAAAATAAACTGGGATTGAATGGAATTCAATTTGGTAATAATTGAAGTGAGCTTCTGCGGAGGAAGACTGTTAATATATATGGAATTTAAAAGGCTTTGTCGTTACTCCATTTATATCATTAGTCATATACGGAAATTGATATCGATTATAAATTGATCTGTTTTCCGTGAATATTCCGTAATTAATGGAATGTGATTTTGGGTTTATCGTGAACTATGTTTTAAATGACATTGGTTCTTTAACCCAGTTAAAGACAGGATTTCATGTCTAACATTGTATTTCGAACTATATTGTTGATCTCTGCTAAATATATATTTGTTTGGTGGCGGAGAATTTATTCTCTTGCTTAACACCCTTCTCTGAGACGTACGAGCTTAGAGGTTATATATCGGCAGAAATCAGTGGTACGGTGTAGATTGTCGATGCGACATGTTTGATTCCCAAAGTTAAATAATCATTAATATTGATTTTTGGGAAGATTAAAACTAGGTGGAGTTTTAATAAATCTTTAATTAGATTGAAATGTGAACGTGATTATTTAAATTATCAAATTCGGGAAACAGTAATTAATTTTTACCGATAACATCGTGGTGTTAGATATGGAGTATTACCAGTTTTGCTCCATGGGATGAATAGGTTGGGATTGGGAAATTAAACAAATGATTACTTCGGTAAGGTGCACTAATCCCGACTAGTTTGGATAAACCTTAATTTGGTTTAGAATTGATATCCAAAGGAAGATTAAAGTATAAATTTAAAAGAATTTATCTTTGATAAAATTAATGGGAATATTTCCCTAAAAATGTGAATAATGGAAAAAAGCATATTCTGGTTTGGAATGAGGCGTACGTTATGTTTTTATCGCACTTAATTATAAAATATGTGAATTATTCGGAAAGGCTGGGTTTATAACCACTGAATAATTGGTTCGATGATAAGTCGACGATGAAGATGGTGGTCGAAGACCGAAGTTTTTCACATCGTTTGGATGATTACTGATGTCTTGATTGGGCTGTACACCCAAGACAAGGTAATAAGTGGTGATCGTCCAGACGTACTTGGAGATCGATCGGATATGCGAGGACCTCTCTCCTATATTGGACATATGGGGCGAGGAATAAGGTGCCTCCGGCTTTGTTCAGACCCAGAATGAACTAGTAAATGGATGTGTGTCTGACATTGGATTTTATTCTATGTTGATTGATCTCTATTAAATATATACCAGTTTGGTGGCGGAGAATTTATTCTCTTGCTTAACACCCTTCTCTGAGATGTACGAGCTTAGAGGTTATATATCGATAGACATCAGTTGCATGGCGTGAATTGTCAGTGTGGCATGTTGTGATGCAAATGATCAAGGCTTTTGTTGAAAAGCAGAGTCTTGTGGTTGATGATCAAAGCACGGCTTTAAATAGCATAGCTTTGTGTATAGCCTTAATTCACGAGCCTCACACCTCGTATGAGTCAAAAACGGGATAAGGGAATGCATGACATTTCTTTCTAGCTATGGGTGGTGTCATGGTATGGAGCCTAGACATTTATTTATTTTTTACCTGTGTGGATGATGGATAGCGAAGTGCCTCGGATATATCGGTAACTACAGAGCCGATGGACAGGTCCTATAGGACCGGGAAATGTTTGTTCTGGAATTTCCAATCCTCAAACGTAAGAGAGGACCGGCCATGCAGCATCCAGGGTTCCTTGCGAGGAATCCTAAGGCATTTGCAAGAGTGTCTCGAACCGGTAAGGAGACCATCCCTTGCCTTGACTCATGACGGAAATCCAATTTCCAATACATGACATTTCGATTTTAATTGTAGAACTAGTATGGCGACATGATATATGGTACACGTGTCGTCTATGATTGATACATTTATATTTGAAGTTGTTTTTGATACACTATGCAGTTATAGTAATATCAAAAGAGATTTGTTTTAAAATGTACTAAGCATGTTTGGCTATTATAAGGGAAAACTCTATCCTCCGGCTTGCGTTGCATTGTGTGATGGGACATGAGTCTTATAATAGCTTCATTTTTCAAAAAGCATTGCATTGTTTACAAACTATTTATGAACTGGTATTCTTGGGGGTAAACCTGTTCCGTGTTATACGGCGTGGTCCCTTGATATATCTGATTTTAAAATCAAGTTTATAACTGTTTTAGTTCTCATACCAGTCCCATGACTGACTTGGAGTTTATTGTTTTAACATAAACTCTTGGTGCTCCTATTTTCCACATGGGAAGCTAGTAGTTTTGGTTTTGCAGATTTAATTTTACAGGATCTGGTTTACAGCTAGAGCTATATTCGGAAAGCTCTGTATCCATGTATTTCTTTCAGTTGTGTTATGTATTATTTTTCCAATGCTTTATAATTTGAATCTCTGATATTTGTCTGGTATATATTATTTATTCATACTTTGTTATATTCTTGTACTCTGATGTAATGGATGTAATAAGCAATGAAATGTTCTTATGTTTGTGTTCTGATCTGTCGTGTTCTCAACTCAATTCGGGCTTTCCCATAAGGGCGAGTTTGGGTCGTTTCATATCATTCAGATTCTTCACAAAACCATTACTGAATCATAGCCCTTGGCTTCCTCTTCAATTTGCCACTGGTTTCGTCCAATTCCGTTAAGAAATGAAGAAGTTATTCCCTTTGGAAGATTGATTGAATGTGGAAAAGAAGAAGAAGAAGAAGAAGGAAGAGGAAAAAGATTATGAAGGGACATGACTTTTTGGCCTATTTATAGTAGTTGAAGTGTCCATTCATTCGAATTCAAACTCAAATTCAAATTCAAATTTTTGGCACCAAGATGGTTAAACTACTTAGTCATCAATTTCTTTCTCATACGATCTTCAAATTCAGCAAATGAATATACTACGTTGATCAGAAAAATGAGCCCATCACAGTAAATTAGATCTTATCATCAAATTCTGGAAAATGTGAGCATATGGTTCATGACAATGGAAGAACAACGAAATAAAGGATTACAGAAAGAGATACGCTTTACAATTATTTTGTAATTGTCATTAAATTTAGGAATATGCATCTATGCATATAGTTAGGTATAGAAATTTATCCTTTTTAAATTCTGGATAATTTGGTTCATATATTGATACACCATAGTATACTTATCAATATACTAATCTAATTAAAATCTTTTCTTATTCTAAATTTAAATTTCATTACTATTTGACTTGGATTTGAAAAATTGAAAGGACATCTTTTCAATATGAAAATGTTTGTTCAAACTCTAATTATCAATTTTGTTTATCTACTTATGTTTCACCTATTTTGTTTCAAAAATATATATTGAAATCATATAAATCAATAAAATAATATAGTACATAGATATATGCTTGAAATAACTTAAAATATTCAAACATTTGATATTGTTATAGAATACAAATTTATATATCTTTAATATGCAGTTTAAATATACATAGTCTAACTCATATATGTTTTTCACCTATAGTTACATAAAGATTTGGGTTACATTGTAACAAATACAATTTGAAATTGAATACTAATTTAGTTTTTTAATTTTATTAAGATTTATAAACTTGTATATTTAATCTAGTATTATATATATATATGATTTTTAAGTCTTAAATATGTAGTTTAAATATAAGATGTTATAGTTTACTTTATATTACCAGATTTCATCAAAAATAATTTAATTGTAAGTATAGATTTCTTTTATAGTTTTAACTTATAAATGGTTCTTTAGCAAATTAATATGTTTTGATTTTCAAAGTTTAAATTTAAAATTAATTATATCAAAAGATTAATATATATCTCATAATAAATTAAGTCCTTTTAAAATTAGTTTTTATATATACAATTATGAATATATGTTTATACCAAAATAGTTTACTTCATATGATTAAATTTTATATTTCCTTTAAACTGATCTTTAATATTTACTACATTTTTTTAACATAAGCACCCTATTAAAATTATTTAAATTCGTATTTCTTAGAAAATTACTTTGAATACTTATTAATTACTAACTATCATGAATATATATATATATATTTAAAACTTTTATCTTTACTATCCTTTTACCTTTTTCATTAGTATCATTAACCTAAATCTAGAAGTTAATGCACATTATCTTTGTTTGATTCAAATAATTTATAATATATATGTATATGCATAATAGTTAGATATTACTAGATATTTTTTTTGCAGCAATACATATCATCATCAAACCATTCTACATATTATTATCATTACACATCTTATTTCATATCATACCTCATTTATTACAATACTTGTCAATATAAAATCATTCACATCACTAGTTGTATTCAATATATCATCTCATATTGCTTTGCAATATAGTTTATACTGCATTATAACCAACATATTATACACACTACATTACATGTTAACTTTTTGCTCTACACACAACAAGTATACTGTACGGAGAGTTTTTATCCAATTAGAAATTAATAGGATTATTAATTAAACACATAACATATTTACATTGATTTGTTTGACTTGTTTGGCTTAATTAATTTATTTGACTTGTTTGGCCTGATTGATTTGTTTGACTTGTTTGACCTAGTTGGATTTGATGTGTGTGTGTGTGTGTGTTAATAGGCTTGAAACATACTTATACATATTTAGGTATTAAATAAGATAACTATCTTTTTCACATTTTATTACATATAGCTTTTCTAGTATTAAATTAAGGGGGAGCTTTATAGTTACTAGGATTAGTTGAAGTTTCAAGAAGTGTTTTTGAATAGACATGTATTTTTGCTTTGGTTGATTTGTTTAGATTGACTATTTGAATTGCTTGTTTGGATTGATTTGCTTGTTTGAATTGATTATAAATATTTATTGGTTTGCTTAGTTTATTATCCTTCTATTTAGTTTATTAGACTAGTATAGTCGTAATTTTAGGAGGAGTCATAATATTTTAAGTTTAGCATCATAGATTTAAAGGGAAATATAAAGTTATTCAATTTAGGGAGTATTATGTAGTCTTTAGATCATTTATAGCAAAGATTTAGGGGGAGTATAATTTAGTTTAGTCTAGTATGTCTACTATAGGTACAGTATAGTATAGTCCTGTATATGGTACTTTTTGACAATGACAATGGGGAGAAATTATAAAATAGGATATAGTTAAGATAGGTATATTTTTAAGGAGAGTTAAGGAATTCACGGTGAAATGGGAGTAACCAAGGAATTAGATTAACAGGTATGGATATTTTATAAACCAAGGTTATCATCATTAAAAGGGGGAGATTGTAGAAGAATGAAGTTTTAATGATAGCAACCTTATTTCAATTATCATTGTTAATTGATTACAAAATATATACTAACATTTCTATCTAGAATATATATACATATATATATATATATATGTAGGGTTTGTATATAGGAATTAAATACTGAAGTCGATATAGTTTTAGAGTTCCAAGAGATTCAGAATTCAAAAGTATTCAAGACTCATGAGTTACTAAGTTATCAAGATATCAAGATTTCAAGAGTTCATGAAAAATATAGTAATTGAGTCTAGTTTATATGTAAGACTCTGAATAGCACTCCAGGTACAAATTCTGATTTTCAAATTTCAAATTCTGTTTTAAAAATTCGAATCCTGATTTCAAATTACTTTTCTAAATGATTTAAAACTATTATCTTACTTATGATTTCAAACATATATGTTTATAAAGTTTTAAATATATATAAGTTTATATATAATTTTATTGTTTTAAACCTTATAACTTTATAAATATGTTTATATAATATATTATTATGATTTCATATGATTTTACACTTTAGAATATTCATTTATATTACCAACACTACAAGAAAAACTATTTCTAGATGCTTATATTAGCAGCGTTTGTAAACTAACACCATCGGAAGATATTTGGGTTCTTTTATGTTTACTCTTTTATTCGTTGAAACGCCGGTGACAACGATAAAATGAATGCCTATTTTATGCTTTTTTGTTTCCCTCCATGCCCCACTTCTCCTCCTACCTAACCCTAGGTCGATTTCGATTTCCCTTCATATCATCGTTTTTGTTTCCCTCTATGTTATGTTCCTTCGTTTGCTTTTCCTCCAATGAAACCCTGATTTTTAACTTCACTCCACTATTTGTTCTTCGTGTGAAACGGCTTGCCAATTATGTTCCTCTATAAAGGGAATTCAACCCTAAATCAGCCTTTTTCCTTAATTAGTGGAGATAAACTTCTACTTATCTTACCAATTCCTAGGCCAAACCACTTCTAATCCATACATCAATTCATGAAAATGGGGTGCAGGTGAAATCATGATTAAACACTATAATTCTCGTACATATCCCCATATTTTCTGTAGTGTATATGATTTTGAATTTGTCTAAAATTTAGTGTGTCTCTACTAATGCATATAGACTTTTAGATTTGGCAATTTGGGGAATAGGTTTGTTTCCTCCCTTAAAATTTCTAGTTACTTTCTTTTAGATTTGGCAATTTGGGGATTAGGTTTGTTTCTACCCTCAAAATTTGGGGATCATGTGAGAAGACATGTTTGTTTCCTATTTTTTGTTATATTATTTCCTTAATATATATCATTTTTTTCTGACTAGTATGTTGTATAACTTTCGTTCCTGCGTTTGGTATTTAAATACCATGATTAACCACTAGATAATTGCAACATTGGAAATCTGCTCTAGTTTCCTTGCAGAGTATTGCTACGGGTACAACGTTTCCTTTGTTCTACTGGATTCCATAAAACAGAATATGCTTTCTCATACCCAATTCATTCAAATGCTGAAAATTGTTTGAAAGAACACCACTGTAATTTTGATATCTTATAGGGTCCAAACCCATGACCTGTAGAACCCGAGTCAAGAGTGTCAGACAATTAACCAATTGAACTAATGGTCCTTGACAATCGTTCTTCTTGTTTTTTATAGTGTATATTTAGAAAAATAAATCGCGAGTGGTGAAATGAAATTGATTTAATGGTAGAGTTTTATCTTGAATTATTGCTATGGCAAAGTTTTTTATTTTAAGTTATTACTAGAGATTTTGGGTTGACTCATAAATACATAATAACTAGTAATACATTAGTGACCTTGTTTTTGCATGAATTGGATTATGATTTGACAGCCATGATATTCTGCAATGTTATTGCTCAAATATCTAGTTTTTGTTGGTATTATGAAGTGGATAAGTTGGTTCTTGTAGTGCTATTCTTTCCTGAAAGATCGCAGTAATATTGCTACAGCTAATGTTTGCTATTACTATCTTTATCTACCTTCAAAGAATTTTGAAAGTAGATAAAGATAGTAATAGCAATTTTGAAATCACTGAAATAACCATCAATTAGCAACCAATACCTTTTTTATTTGTATTTTATTTTTAGAAGTGAACATTTGGAGCTAAATGTTCATGTGTAATGTTACACGGTGACATTTAAGTATTATGAAAGTAGGTGCCCGCTTTGTGGAAGTAAGTGACATAGCAAGGCAAGTTTTGAGAATTTTACCAATAACCTGGCCCCTTTATGGTTATCTTTTCTTAACTTTGGATGCAGATTAGGAACAATGTAAATGAATGCTTAGTGGATTTTGATTCATAGGGTTTTTTCCATGAAGTCTATATATTTTTGTTGTTTGGCAGATCTCAAATTCTAATAGTCTATTATCGTTTTTCTTTTAGTTGATAGTAAAGGTCATGGTTAACTAATACCTGAATCCTCATCTCCAAAAATTTATGAGTGATATGATAATGTGCAGTGCATATTAATCACTTTCAAGTTGTTTTATATTTTTGTTGTTTTTTTAGCAATGCCGGTTAGATTGATAAAAGGTTATACAGTGACAAAATCAGACGATAAAAAATGACCGCGAGCTACTAGTGTGCCTTATATTCTTACTTGAATAATGGTATTAATTTGCATTTTGTACTTCAATTGCTTCATTAGTTATCTTTATTTAGCACTATTGTGTAATGCTGAATATGTGTGACGACCCGCCCCGCACCAACCGACATATACTCCAAAAGTGCGCTGTACACATGTCCAGTTAGCACGGGACGGATCGTCAGAAGAAAAAAAGGAAAGAAGGAAATGAACTAACAAGGAACATGTAGAATGTCTCACAGCGCATAGGATAAAATATAATAACAACATATTTGACATAAAACAGGTGAGATAGTGCATAAGATGAAAATAAACTAACATAGCAGCGGAAAATCCAAGTACAACTTATGATCCAAAGCCAACATTATTACAACTTTTCAAACTGTCTCAACAAAACAAAAGCAAGATAAAGGAGGTACACTACTAATGCCCAAGTAGCGACCACCAGCGACACATGGAGAATATCTATATATCATACGTGGAAGCCTCCTGCTCGTCTCCAGATCAGCTACGCACCACCAGCTAACCTGTCTCTAGTCTGCTCGTGTGAGCACCCAGAGTAATAAGAGGAGACATAAAACTCTGGGTCATACATAAAGCCTGGTATGAGCGATAAGCATCTAAACAGAATAATAACAGGTATAATCCAATCATACCTGAACCTGGACCTGCAACCAAAGAGTTAGCACTACATATCGTACAATACTCTAAGGTGCCGCTAACATACTGTGTAAGAGATACGGGGGTGGGGGTGTGCATGTCATAGTGGTGTCAAACAATCAAGCATAGCAATCATCCTCACACCCCTCACTCAGTGCGTAAAGCATACGATATCCACTACCTTAGTCACCTAATACTTTGGGCCGTGATGGAATCCAATCCCGTGTAACTATCATTACAAGCCCACAATCCATCTCTCAGTGGTGAACCAAAGTTATGAATACCGACAACCCCTTTGCACACGTCCCGCAGCAAAGCCCAACCATGAAGTGAACTCATTGGTTCCCATCTGGATCCTGAGCTCTAACTTCCATTTGGACTACCTTTGCATCTCGGGTTTTTGGTCATCATCTTCATCCGGGTCGGTCTTCACTTCACCTTGCTTCAGATCGTGGTCATCACCCTCGCTTGGGTCGGATCGTGGTCTTCACTTCAAGTCCAAGCATCTCGGATCGGGTCGGTCGTGCTCCCTCCATCGGATCGAGTCGCGCCATACGGATCGGGTCGTGCTCCTTCTAGCTCGTGGCGCTCCAGCTCCATCGGATCGTGGCCATGCTCCGGTCGTATCGTCCCATCGTTCACGATCGGATCGGTCAAAGAACTTCAGGTGAAAGGAGTCGGCTCGTGGTCACCTTCCATGGACGGATCGGGTCGGGGTCTTATGAACGGGTCGGGTCGGGCTATCCGATCCGATCCGGTCTCCTGCACTTCTTCCAGCAAGCAACTTACGCCTCTCGACGGCGTTTTCGGCCATTCTACCTATTCTAATCAATCACAAAGCATACCATACAGCCATAGCAACAAGTAGAAGTGACCTCAAACACCAAAACAACAATATGATGGGTTAAAATGGATCAAACATAGCCAAAATCCCATATTTCCCCTTAAGCATGTTTAAGAACAACTAAGCATAGGATTAACAAAACTTAACCAAATTAACCCAAACTTCTACCAGAGGTCTAAAACAATACTTAGCAATTTATAAATATTTTTCCAGATTTTTAACATGCATAAATTCGCTAATTATCACTAATCACCCCTTAATCCCCCAAATTCCGGGATTTGCAAAATTAGTCGAAATTAACCCAAATTCATATCAGAGACATAAAATGATGTTTTAGAATTTTAGGAATTTTTCTAGATTTGTCTGAGCCATAATTTCGATAATTTTCGCTAATTACCGTAATTAGCCGTAATTAGTGAAAAACAATGCAAATCACTCACCTTAGCCACAAACAAACTTTAGATCTGAAATAATCTCTGATTTGGATCCAATCCCTACGTATTCCAGCAGCTCTCTCTCTGATTTGGTGCTACCCTCCCTTGATTTGATGTAGTTTTGCTTAATCTTCGATTAGAAAGTGATTAGAGACGATTTGGGATGAAATTAGAAGGTGGAGGCCATGGCTAGAGCTCAAAGGAGGTTTGTGGCGGCTGGAAAATGAATGAAAAATCATTTTCTAAACCCTAGCAGATCTCAAATACCTCTAAACCCGAAATCCCCCATTGGGCCTAGCTGTTAATCACCCGGTTTAGCCCAATTAAACTGTTTTTCACCTTCTAAACCTTGTTTCAGCCATATCTCTCAAATGGTAAGTCCGTTTGGCTAATGTAACCACTCTACGGAAAGAGAAACCATCATTTGAATCCAATGGAAGTGGTTTTAGGTCAAAACTCCTTTCCAATCAAAAGTTATGGCCAAAACAGTACCAACTAAGGGTAAAACGGTCATTTAAAAATCGACAAAAATCATGAACATGGGAAATGACTCTAATGGTTGTTTCCCAAAGTTACATGACCATACGACTTCATATGAGAAAGAAATAAATATTCTACGATCCTTCGATGCGTAGAATGCGGGTCGTTACACTCTCCCCCCTTAAGAAATTTCGCCCCCGAAATTCCCTAACCAAAACACACAAAGGGTTCTGCATGCCTATCAACCATAAAACAACAATCAACATGCAAAACAAGTCTATCCTAGCATGCGGTTTACTAACAAGGGAAGGAACTATCACTACCAAAACCTTACTAGGCAAAGAGTTCTGGATACTTCTTCCTTATATCCTCCTCTGTTTCCCAAGTACAGTCTTTTTCATTCTCACCCCACTGGACTTTGACTAGTTTCACTGCCTTCCTTCGAAGCTGCTTCGTATCATTCCCAACAATACGCATAGACTTGCGGTTCCCAACCGCCTCGAGTTCAACTTCGATGTTATCCAACTGATCAGGTGAAATAGCCACACTAGGGTCGTGCACGAATTTCCTTAACTGGGAAACATGAAATACGTTGTGAACTCCCGCCATCTTGTCAGGTAGCTCTACTTCATACGCCAAATTCCCAACTTGCTCGAGGACTGGGAATGGGCCAACAAATCTTGGTGCTAACTTACCTCTCCAACCAATCCGAATCACATTCTCAATGGAGAGATCCTGACGAACACCAAGTCGTTAACGAAGAATTCCAAATCCCTTCGTCTCTTATCGAGATAAGCCTTCTGCCTATCTTTATCCCTTCCCAGTAGTAGATCTTCTCTATGTCTCAATACATCTTATTACCACTGGGATGTATAGTCAATTTCGAGTGATGATATGCTCTAAGCACTTCACCTCTCAGTCCATCTACGTTGGGTACAACTAGTCCCTTATTCTTTCGAAGCCACCCTTCTTGATCAAATCCTTACCTGGTCATTCTCTTTCCATCGATAACCATCTCTACCCTAGAGATGGTTTCCAATAGGTTAGGATCGTCCATCTAACTGGAACCAATCCACTCAATCAAAATCGATCTAATCGTCAAGCTTACTAGCGTTTCTGAATCCAATTCACTCTTGGGTCTGAAATCATATCCTGTGATATACTCTAGTTGCTTCCATCCTAGAAACAAAACCCCTAAACTAGCATGTCTCCTACTCAATGCAACTATTACCGCACCCAAATCCTTTACTATGATCACTCTGCCCCCATGGAGTCATGGCGACTCCACTGCACTGATCCATAGCCACTAGTCCTTTGCTATGTCCACTATGCCCCCATGAAGTCATAACAACTCCACTGCACTGGCTCATAGCCTTACTAATCCTTTACTATGTCCACTTTGCCCCTCGAGTCATGATGACTCTACTGCACTGGCTCATAGTCCTACTACAATCACTTTGTTCCCCATCGCTGGAACCCTACAGGTGATAGTCTACTCAAGGGAAGAAAAATAGGAACAACATAGCAGCCATAACTTCCATTAAATAAGTCCTACCTATCACCTGCTAAATTCATAAACACATCGACACCTACATGATTGGTCTAACCAATCCCAATATGTCGATTCTAGTATGTCTGGTCTAACCAACATCAATAACTAATGGAAGCCCAACCTCCATACATACACCGATGCCTACTTGACTGGTCCAACCAATCCCAGGCCAATGGAAGCCCCGCCTCCCTACGGACTACCGTACGTCCAACGTACGTTTATCCTCCAAGGATAATTAAACTAATGGAAGCCCAGCCTCCAATCGGACTACCGTACGTCCAACGTACGTTTATCCTCCAAGGATAATTAGATCACGTCCAACGGATCCAAGGTAACGGGCGTCCCCAGATACCCCTGCTTTTAGTCCTCCTAAAATACTTGAGTCCAACCCAAGTCTATCCATTATCTTGCTGCCCTCTCGAGTCCAACTCGAGATGAATCCAATTCCTTGCAGCCTTCTCGAGTCCAACTCGAGTCAATCTATAACTCAGACCCAGTCTTGAGTATCCATTAGTGACAAACTCTAGTCCAACGTGAGTCGTCTCCCTATTCGTTGCATCTCCAAGATCAACAAACACCTATTTTCTTTTACGAGTTCAAGTCCAACTTGAATCGCTCTAATCTTCGTTGTATCTTCCATGATCAACGAACACATCATATTCCTTCAAAGTTCTACTATCCAATAGAGAACATCAACATAGGGTCCTAAACAATCCATTACTTTGCATCTTTCCCGAGTCCCACTTGAGCAATCTCATAACCCTATCGAGTCTAACTCTGGGAAGTCTATGCCATTGAACAGTCTCATCATGTTCCGTCTGCCCATCACTCCTCGAGTAAACCAAGATATCATCCAATGAAAAATCACAACAACTATTTACCCCTCACGCAAACCATCCTAGTCGAAATCGACATTCCCCAAGCACAAGCCCCAAAGGCCTAAACCAATATCAGACAAGCACCCAAGGAACTTCTCCTCCGAGTTCGGACAATCCACATGAGGTGATACTAGAAAACAATCTAGCAATGGAATACTCATTTGCCTCCCAGAGACAACTAGAACTTATTACAACGATAACTTCTTAGCTTCCTTAACTCCAGTTACTATCGCCATTACTAGGTAGGTACCTAATACCACCCTATTCCTTTGGAGTAGATCGACTCCCCAAAATAATGCTAAACCCAGTAAAGCCCAAAACAAAGCAATCACAAGGAAACATACATCCATGACTCGATAAGACCACATTAACAAATCATGCCAAAACTAGTCGAACCACCAATCGGGTTTGTCACTACTAAAGGTCTATCGACTAACTCAGGTTTGTCAAACAAAACCCGATCAAAACATCTTAAATAGAAAGCATACCTCGAATAACGACACCTTTTTTCCTTCTGCGCCGCAGTTGGGGCATTTGACGAAGAAGGAACAGCGTTGATAGCATACGCTTTCACAATATGCTTCTCCCTAAGAGGTTGTGGGCAATCATCCTTGTGATGTCCCGCCTGGCCGCAGTTAAAGCACTTCCTTTCCCCAGGCTTTTCTCGACAATCTCTGGCGTAATGGCCCTTCTTGCCACAACTAAAGCATTCGCCATCTTTCTTATTTTTCTTACTCTGACCATCCTTGGTCGGGTTCTGCTTCCTCTTGTTCTGAGAATTCTTCTGGCCTTCACCGCCTGCTTGCGGCTTTGGCTCCTCTGCAGATGCCGTAGCAACCTCAGTCTTCGACTTAGGGAAAAGGCTCTCTGACCTTAATGCCTTCCCTACAATAGACTCGAACGTCTCATCGATATGGTTTATAAGTCTTTCCCCCAAGTACCCATCCAACACAGTTATGAACTTCTCGTTCTTCTTTTCGACTGTATCGATAAGGGACCATCCATATTTCGATAAAGTGTCAAATTCAGCGATATACTCCGAGACTGCTCTACCGTTTTGCTTAAGCTCCAAGAACTTCCGGAACATTTCTGATTTATGAGCAGCTGGAATAAACTTATCACAAAAGCGAGTCTTAAACTGATTCCAAGTAACTTGATCTTCTGGAGTAGCTGTTCTAATGGCATTCCACCAATTCATCGCTCGCCCTTGCAGCTGACGAGACGCTAGCATTCTCTTCATCGCATCCTCAAGACCCAAGTCGTCGAAGATACGATCACATCTATCCAACCAATCCTGAACATCTGTGGCCGACTTCGTTCCGTGGAACGACTTCCCACCAAGGTTAGTGTAATCCTTGCACAACTTGGCGAAATCGAACCTAGGCGCCTGCACTACTGGGCCAACACCAACTCCGGGATTAGGAACTGCCCCTTGCACTTCTCTAAGCATGTCTCTCATGAGGTCAGTAAACATCGCCCTCATGTCAGCAGCATTCCCATTATTGGCTCCTCTACCAGCACCTCTAGCATATCGGCTCATCGTCAATCTGTAAAAGGGGAAACGATTAACGACCCTATAGTGGTGCTAGTGCAGTACGACTTCATTCTTATACTACTAATAGTATATATATATAGCTTTTGAAAACCAAAGTAATCACAAATACGCGCTCTCGTATACGTACTATCTCTCCCTAGTGTCTTTCCCTAGGTTAACTACGCAACCTAGAGCTCTGATACCAAATGTGACGGCCCGCCCCGCACCAACCGACATATACTCCAAAAGTGCGCTGTACACATGTCCAGTTAGCACGGGACGGATCGTCAGAAGAAAAAAAGGAAAGAAGGAAATGAACTAACAAAGAACCTGTAGAATGTCTCACAGCGCATAGGATAAAATATAATAACAACATACTTGACATAAAACAGGTGAGACAATGCATAAGCTGAAAATAAACTAACATAGCAGCAGAAAATCCAAGTACAGCTTATGATCCAAAGCCAACATTATTACAACTTTTCAAACTGTCTCAACAAAACAAAAGCAATATAAAGGAGGTACACTACTAATGCCCAAGTAGCGACCACCAGCGACACAGGGAGAATATCTATATATCATACGTGGAAGCCTCCTGCTCGTCTCCAGATCAGCTACTCGCGCACCACCAGCTAACCTGTTTCTAGTCTTCTCGTGTGAGCACCCAGATTAATAAGAGGAGACATAAAACTCTGGGTCAGACATAAAGCCTGGTATGAGCGATAAGCATTTAAACAGAATAATAACAGGTATAATCCAATCATACCTGAACCTGGACCTACAACCAAAGAGTTAGCACTACATACCGTACAATACTCTAAGGTGCCGCTAACATACTGTGTAAGAGATACGGGGGTGGGGGTGTGCATGTCATAGTGGTGTCAAACAATTAAGCATAGCAATCATCCTCACATCCCTCACTCAGTGCGTAAAGCATACGATATCCACTACCTTAGTCACCTAATGCTTTGGGCCATGACGGAATCCAATCCCGTGTAACTATCACTACAAGCCCACTATCCATCTCTCAGTGGTGAACCAAAGTTATGAATACCGACAACCCCTTTGCACACGTCCCGCAACAAAGCCCAACCATGAAGTGAACTCATTGGTTCCCATCTGGATCCTGAGCTCTAACTTCCATTTGGACTACCTTTGCATCTCGGGTTTTTGGTCATCATCTTCATCCGGGTCGGTCTTCACTTCACCTTGCTTCAGATCGTGGTCATCACCCTCGCTCGGGTCAGATCGTGGTCTTCACTTCAAGTCCAAGCACCTCGGATCGGGTCGGTCGTGCTCCCTCCATCGGATCGAGTCGTGCCATACGGATCGAGTCGTGCTCCTTCTAGCTCGTGGCACTCCAGCTCCATCGGATCGTGGCCATGCTCCGGTCGTATTGTCCCATCGTTCACGATCGGATCGGTCAAAGAACTTCAGGTGAAAGGAGTCGGCTCGTGGTCACCTTCCATGGACGGATCGGGTCGGGGTCTTATGAACGGGTCGGGTCGGGCTATCCGATCTGATCCGGTCTCCTGCACTTCTTCCAGCAAGCAACTTACGCCTCTCGACGGCGTTTTCGGCCATTCTACCTATTCTAATCAATCACAAAGCATACCACACAGCCATAGCAACAAGTAGAAGTGACCTCAAACACCAAAACAACAATATGATGGGTTAAAATGGATCAAACATAGCCAAAATCCCATATTTCCCCTTAAGCATGTTTAAGAACAACTAAGCATAGGATTAACAAAACTTAACCAAATTAACCCAAACTTCTAACAGAGATCTAAAACAATACTTAGCAATTTATAAATATTTTTCCAGATTTTTAACATGCATAAATTCGCTAATTATCACTAATCACCCCTTAATCCCCCAAATTCCGGGATTTGCAAAATTAGTCGAAATTAACCCAAATTCATATCAGAGACATAAAATTATGTTTTAGAATTTTAGGAATTTTTCTTGATTTTTCTGAGCCATAATTTCGCTAATCTTCGCTAATTACCATAATTAGCCGTAATTAGTGAAAAACAATGCAAATCACTCACCTTAGCTACAAACAAACTTTAGATCTGAAATAATCTCTGATTTGGATCCAATCCCTACGTGTTCCAGCAGCTCTCTCTCTCTCTCTGATTTGGTGCTACCCTCCCTTGATTTGATGTAGTTTTGCTTAATCTTCGATTAGAAAGTGATTAGAGACGATTTGGGATGAAATTAGAATGTGGAGGCCATGGCTAGAGCTCAAAGGAGGTTTGTGGCGGCTGGAAAATGAATGAAAAATCGTTTTCTAAACCCTAGCAGACCTCAAATACCTCTAAACCCGAAATCCCCCATTGGGCCTAGCTGTTAATCACCCGGTTTAGCCCAATTAAGTTGTTTTTCACCTTCTAAACCTTGTTTCAGCCATATCTCCCAAACGGTAAGTCCGTTTGGCTAATGTAACCACTCTACGGAAAGAGAAATCATCATTTGTATCCAATGGAAGTGGTTTCCGGTCAAAACTCCTTTCCAATCAAAAGTTATGGCCAAAACAGTACCAACTAAGGGTAAAACGGTCATTTAAAAATCGACAAAAATCATGAACATGGGAAATGACTCTAATGGTTGTTTCCCAAAGTTACATGACCATACGACTTCATATGAGAAAGAAATAAATATTCTACGATCCTTCGATGCGTAGAATGCGGGTCGTTACAATATGTCCCCACATTTTTTGATTGCTTTCATGTGTCATGTATCATGTGATCCGACAAAGGCATGTAAATTGAACATGTATAGAAAGTGAGAACTTAATATATATATATATATACACACATATATATATGTGTGTGTGTGTATATATATATATATATATATATATATATATTCGTTACGTCCATGCCATAAATTGCACCTACATTAGCGCATTAAATACATTAAAGTAGGCAATGACATACATCTGCACATGAAAAATAAAGGGGTTTGTTATTGACACTCCAAGTATTGTTAAGGGGGGTTGAATTTTTTTTTTAAAACAAGAATTTGTAAAGGGCAGTATCAATATAGAGAGCACCCCCTTAACAAATAAAATTTATTTTACCAAATTAGCCTTCTTTAAAATAATCTCTTTTTTAGTTGTTAATCAAGAAAAAATTATACAGTATATTAGTTGAGCTACATCATTTTTTTATACCAAAATATAAATAATCTCATTTGTCGATATGCATTAGATCAGATTAAAATATATCATTCATAGGAAATCAACATACAGATATCAAACAATTTTTTTATATGGTATCCCACCACCGAATTTGTTAATACACCCCATCTCCCTCACTTCGGCAACCCGATAGCGAATATAAAATTCAAAAAAAATGAACAACGTCGAACAAAAATATATAATACGACAGACCTACGTCGTTCATGTCAAACAAAACTAATAAAATTTCTCTCTAAATGATCGTTTTTTTTTGTTTGTTTGCAAATAATGTATAGACTTGTTTTTTTTTGCGTTTGAAATTGAATGGGATTTGGGATGGTAACTGATGTTTTACCAGGGTAAAAAGGAAACGTAAAAAATTAAGTATGTGACCCCCCTTAACATTCTTTTTATGATTGGAGTGTTTTTAAAATTTGACCTCCTCTTAACAATATTTGGAGTGTCAATAACAATGTCCAAACTAAATAATAACCTCCTGAGTAAAAATTCAACTAAAAGGTATCATCATTCTATCATTTATATTAACTAAATTTTATAAAAATATGAAAGTTTTCAAAGGTTCATCACATGTCATCTCAGCTCTGTCTGCTTCACTAAGCCAAAATATCCATCCACATCATCATATGCGGCATCTTCACCTTCATTCCGCGCTACCTCCGTGAGAGCTCCCTTGACTCCCGCAAATGCATTTTGTCGCACAAAGCCAGTCCTGTAGGTGCAGCTTCCATAGTTGTCAGCCAATATATCATCGCAGCAACATGTCATAGCCTCTACCTCCTTGGCCCTCTGTAGCCATATCCCCAACCGTGGTAGCCTTATTAGCCTCCCCGAGCAAGCCATGTCAATGTACCCTAAGGCATGTCCAATGCAAAGTGGTAAGGTACTATGTAACATGTACTTCAACCATTTTTTTCAAGATAATTTCAACAAGTTTTGAATGATTATCAATCCTAGACTCGCACATTTGTATTGTTACATAAATCATTCATGAATTTCTTGATATGTAGCTCAGTTGGATTTTGTCGATAAAAAAATGAAATTTTAGAGGTTCGAGAAATGTTCGATTTGCTTAAATTTCTGACTTAGAACAATGCAAATGTAAAACTAGATGTGGTGGCATGACTAAATAATATAAATTGTTAGATTTCGTTTTGTGAATTTTATGTCCAGATTGCAGAGTTATTGCTTTTGTGTGCCATGAACTTTGTTGTTGCTTAAGCTTCTGTCTAATTCATGAACTGCTAATATCTACTCCCGTTCCATTCTTTGTTTGTTTGATACTGAACCGATATTGATTCATAATTTCTGCAATCTACTTCATGATCTGCTTTAGGCTTGCCATATCCCATTTATATGCTGATGCTTACTGCTTCCTCTCCAGCCTATGATGCTTGCTTGATAGTTAAGTGAAAAAAAATTACTTATAAAGTAAGACATCATGACTGGCTTCAGGTTTACTGTAACAATATGTATACTGATCAGTTTATATATCATATAAATTGCTAATATAAGGCCAAATGAAGTTTAATATAAGAGCTTGATCCTATATGTGTGTACATACATACACACAAATGCGCACGTGCGCCTATATATATAGGAGAGTTTCGCTACACCTCTTATATTGCACGTGAACCCTCCCCCTGAATCTCATCCACACGTTACCCCCACTCATTCTCTCTCTTTCCACTAACAAACAATATTCAAATGTGAAGAGAAGAATGAGTGGAGGAATGTGTGGATGAGATTCAGGGGGACGGTTCACATGCAACATAAGAGGTGTAGCGGAACCCTCCTCATATATATATATATATATATATATATATATATATATATATGCAAATGGGTATTTTCATAACATATTCAAATATCCTTAAATTCATATGTACGATACACCATATAAAAGTAACACATTTCACCTTTCATAATCACATACCTGTTATCTTATCGGAAACTACCGAACCAGCCCATAACACTATAATAGAAAATAGAATGAAAGTTTATATTCTAATTTGCAGAGTGAGCTCTTTTTCCCATTGTGATGCCAACTTTTTTTATGTAGCTCGAACATTTACAGTCTAGTTGATATCTTTTGTGTGCTTGAATCTCATTTAAGTCGTTATCTTGAACTCTTGGTATGTTCATTAACGCCTGTAAGCCTACAGTGCACAGTAGGAGGAGATTTATGCACCAAAATGCCTGTACATACGCATTGGACCCTTTAATCCATAAGTCTTAGACCACGATCTCAAACAATAGTATGTCATGTGCGTTCCATCTTTATTTGCTCCAAAGTGAGCAGTCACTCCACATTTTTACTCAGATCTGAACTGATCAACAAAGAAAAACCAGAAATGTTTATGAAAACCAATAAACCAATACGCATGCACCATTGCAACTGTTCTCCCTCTTTCATACATACATACATACATATATGTGTGTGTGTGTGTGTGTGTTTGTATGTGTGTGCGTGTGTGCGCATTTGCATGTTTTGTGCAGATTCAATCTGTCAATTTAGCAGGCAGCCTATGAGTTGTTTAATGTCTGGAATGGGTGACATAGTGGTCATGTAAGAAGGGTGTTGTCATATTAATATCTTATTTTAGTGTCCCTCATTCTATGATTTTCGACCTTATTCCTTCAATTTTCATATTACAATTAAGCTTGCACGTGTTCGCTTTTGTCATAGTTGTGCCACTTTATTGTCCTATTTCATAAAAATGTGTCCATAAGGACACAAAATGTGTGTATTTACTTTAGATAGACAAATTCTATTCAAACACCGCAAATTGCTTTACCTACACCATGGGATTTTAAATAAAATTTTAGACCAAAATGACCTTATTAAAAAAGAATCGATATTAAAGAATGAAAATATATACAATTCTCCCTTGTTTTCATTATGTATACTCAATATAATTTCTCTTGTAAAGTTAGTATATTATAAATTAATTTATATCACTAGTTAAATTAATTTTATATTTCTTTTGAGGATTAAATTATATTCATATCGTTACAAGCAACATTTATATACAGTCAATTTTAACAGTTTTCACTTTAATTAAATATAAAAATTAAAATTTGAAACTAACTACTAAAATTAATGTTATACGGAGTACTAAATTCTTCAATCTTCATTCAAATCTAATCATATTTAAATTTAACTAGTTTAAAGTTCTAATATTTAAAAAAATAAGTTCACATTTCCATCGTCTAAAATTAAAAGTGATTTAAAAATAAAACAATCAAATAATTTAAGATACTAGTGTTAAGATAAAAGTTTTTTTTAGTTTTAGGTAAAAATATTGCAATGAATTCCCAGTTTTATGTAATTTAGTTTTATGGTAAAAGAGAGGAAAGGTGATGAAAATATAAAAGGGTATTTTGTGAAAGACATGGTGTATGAAAAGATATTTTTGGTGTATGCTATTTTATTTCATTTTACGGTGTATCTTAAGGAATTATAGCTGTACGAATAGAATTAGCCATTTAGATATTCGTATCTTATTTAATATTGAATTTGATTAGCCATTGAATGGAATCTACATGTTTCAGAATCATTGTTATCACCAATATCGTATACAACTCGAATCTACTATCCTTACTCATAAATATAGTGTCTTTCTATGTTCATTAATTCCATTGTTCTATTAAAGTTATAACAGGCTGGCATTCTGATATTTTGTAGAGTTCAGGTCAACATTTGTTTCAGCTACTTCTGCTAGGCTCTATATCTGTATTTTAGCATTTAAATTGTCTACTATTTTGATATTCGGCAATTACTAATTCTTCCATTTGTGGGACTTACTATGCTATTAGCCTTTTTTCCATAGCATGGTACTGTATTGCACATGGTTTGAGAATCCGGCCGAAATCACGGGATTCCGCCCATCCCGTTTTGGTTCCGGCCAACACCGGAACGAAATTAGGGCTAAAATGCGGTTTCGGCCATAAAGCAAGAAAAAGATGTTAAAAAGAAAGAAACGGTAGCTATGTATCGATTGGATTCTATTTTCTGCATCATCAGCTTGAGATGCCCTTTCTTCATTTGGAATTCTCAAACTGAAGGATTGGTGTGGATTTACGCTTCTTTCTCGATTTTCCGCTACCCCATTTCTAATTATACCGTGCGTGAAAACCCAAATCTGGTTTGGGGAAGATGCATTTTTCACGGAATAACTTTGTGATATTCTATTTAGTACTCCATGTGACTTGTGGTTTCTAAAAATAGTGCATATTATTAATTGTTATTAGTACAATGAAATTTCATAACATATTTAATTGCACTTAATTTATTTGACTTCTACAATCATATCTGTAACACCCCATATTTTCTGAGAATAATTAATTTGAAAAAGAAGAAATACGTGAAACGGGCTGCGCCATTGCGTTCATCTCGGATTTCTGCTTGAGATAGAGTCCGAGTTTGTGTAAATCGTACTCCGTATGAAGAAGACATCTTTAAATTAAATATTGCAGCAAAACATGAAAAAGAAGAATGAGAAAAGAATAATGTTTAGCATTGTTCTAAGGTTTGTAAGTAAAAGACTTAGTAGCTCATTTGGTTAAAACATGTGACTTGCATACTAGAGGTATAGAGTTCAATCCCCGCCAGCGCCATATTTTTGTTTTAGGGGAATGGCTAAAATGTGGCTTAGTGTGAACGCAGTTCAAAAAGTGGTTTAGTGTGAAAATGGTTAATTGGGAAGATAGATAAAAAGAAATATATATATATATATATAATATATATATAGAATATATATATATATATATGATGTGTACGCATCATGTGGCGCACGTGGCGCATTTTTTGTTGGTCAAGGATTGTCTTTTTTACGTGGCCTTCTCTGATTGGCTTTGTGACAAATTCTGAGGTGTTAGGGCTTATGTGTCATGCTATGATTGGCTGAGTGACACATTGCTTTAGTTGGATGGCTCTGATTGCTCCTAAAATGATCTAACGGCTCACATAAGATTTAACTTCTATAAAAGCAACCATAATCCTCAAACCCTAAATCACACAAATTCATTCCAAGGAGCCACCATGTTGTCCATGATTGTTCTAGTTTAGCCACTATTCCTTCTTCAACTTGAAAGCAAAATTTAAGCTACGAATCAAAACTTACTTAGAAAAATTGATAGTCTTCTTCAAGGGATTGCTTTTCAAATTCAGAAAACAGATCCCAGAAAAACAAGACTTTCTTTTCTTTGTAAGTCCTGTTATTATTTAGATGTGAACGATTTAAAGTTGTGATTTGTAATAAAATGGAAAATAAAGTAATTCCTAGTTGAAAGATAATGACGATGTTGATTTATGCCTATTCTTGTAACGATTCAGTCGTATATGCTTGTGAGATTATTGTGGTTATTATGTTGATGTTAAATCAATCGTATATTATGTAAATTTGGTGACTTTTTCATGTTATGTAACAGCCAAGTTGTTTAGATCTACATTTAGATCTATTTTTTATTGAATCATGCAAGTTGTTTAGATCTACATTTAGATCTATGTTTATTGAATCATGCAAGTTGTTTAGATCTACATTTAGATATATGCTTATTGAATCATGCAAGTTGTTTAGATCTACATTTAGATCTATGTTTATTGAATCATGCAAGTTATTTAGATCTACATTTAGATCTATGTTTATCGAATCTTGCATGTTGTTTAGATCTACATTTAGATCTATGTTTATTGAATCATGCAAGTTGTTTAGATCTATGTTTATTGAATCATGCAAGTTGTTTAGATCTACGTTTATTGAATCATGCAAGTTGTTTAGATCTACATTTAGATCTATGTTTATTGAATCATGCAAGTTGTTAGGCTAAGACAAGTATTATGTTTAGATTCACATTTAGATCTATGAAAAGTGGATCCAAAATTAAAGCTCATATTTACATGCCTTGTTAAACTTGTGTAAAACCATATGCTTAAGATTCATGTTTGTTGGATCCAAGATAAAAGTTCATATTTACATGCCTTATTAAACCTGTGTAATTCCATATGTTTAAGATTCATGATTATTGGATCCAAATTAAAGTTTACATTCACATGTCTAGTTGAACTTGTGCAGTTCTATATGCTTAAGGTTTATGTTCATTAGACCCAAAATAAAAGTTTACATTTACATGCCTAGTTGGATTTGGGTAATCTAATATGCTTAAAGACTCATGTTAGTTGGATCCAAAAATGCAAGTTCATTATATTATGCCACGTTAACATGACACATGTTTAGTTAGTTCCTTATTATTTTATGTTGTGTGAATGGTACATGCTCCCTTCTTTCCCCTTTTGTATATAAGTTAGGCTAAGCTACGAGCCTAACATTCTATGTGAATTGTGCGAACGTATGACGGGGGTAACGTTAGGAAAACCTTAAATTCATATTAATGGCATAATTTGGCCCATAAAATATATGAATGATTAGTAGCATAAAATTGGCATAATCTATATACCAAAAATTATGAATATGATTTAGAGAAGAATCGGGCATGACTTGATTGGCAATAATTTACATATAAACACAAAAGGTAAATATGTAAATTTAGAAAAAGACGAATATGCCTAACCCAAGGTTAAATTGAGTTACGGTGTAAGACTACCCGGAACTGCCCGACACATCCAACAACCGTAACAATATATATCTAATGTGAGAGGTTAGTGCATCAAGCCTAAGAGAACCCGAGGTTAGACTGAGTTGCGGTGTAAAACTTCCCGGACCCGACCGGCACATCCAGTAACCGCAACAATACCTGTCTAATGTGAGTGGTTGGTGCTTTAATGAATGAATTAAAGCTAAGATAGAAAAGGTAAGGTTAAGTTAAAATGAGAGGGCAACACTTAACCAATATGACTTGATTTGTGGTAAGGTTAAGTTAAATCAAGAGGGCAACACTTAACCAATATAACAAGATGAATGACTAAGGTTAAGTTAATAGGAAACACTTAACCAGTATAGCATGATGAATGGGTAGGGTTAAGTAATAAGAAACACTTAACTAATATAACTTGGTTTGTGGTAAGGTTAAGTTAAAACAAGAGGGCAACACTTAACCAATATAACTTGATTTGTGGTAAGGTTAAGTTAAAACAAGAGGGCAACACTTAACCAATATAACTTGATTTATGGTGGGGTTAAGTTAACAAAAGAAGGCAACACTTAACCAAAGTAACATGACAAGTAGGTAGGTTAAGTTAACTTGAATTGATTGATGACACTTAATTAATACAACATGATGAACACGTGGGGTTAAGTTAACTTGAATTGATTGATGAAACTTAACCAATACAACATGATGAACACGTGGGGTTAAGTTAACAAGAAAACACTTAACTAATATAACTTGATGAACATACGGGGTTAAGTAAATAAGGAACGCTTAACCAACATGACATGATGAATGGGAGGGTTAAGTACATATCGGGTTGGTGGGTAATATTAGTAAATATAGGTCCACAAAACTTAACCGTTTAATAAACATGCTTGAATCGATGAGAGGGTTAAGTACATCTCGTGTAGGTGGGTAATATTAGTACATATAGGCCCACAAACTTAACCGTTAAATAAACATGCTTGAATCAGTGGGAGGGTTAAGTACATATCGGGTTGGTGAGTAATATTAGTAAATATTGGCCCACAAACTTAACCAATAAGGAAACCCTAGTAACGGGGACCCATTTCAGCAGTAACTCACATAGATGTATCACAGTACCCTGAACTAGGCAGGGTAGGGAATGATTACTGGGCTGATTATAAGCGGTCAAAACAGCGGCAGGGGGTACGTCAGTGTAGGTTCCGATGGTTTACGGGCGTGCACGTACTCCGGAGTGGGAAAAAGCGGGCACTGGGTACCAGTAGTTATACATTGTGCATCTTGAATCGTGTTGGGTTGTTATCATAAGGATTGATATACCTTATGGTGGGACCAGCACGGGGTATTTACACGCAAGAGAGGGCCTATTGGCACAGACACATGGAACATTAATGCAAGTTAGGAGCCGATCGATAGGGTAGTAAGGGTACATCTAACATGTTCATGACAATTAGGTTGATTGAGGTGGAATCCTCGTGATAGATGTACACCTGAAGGCTACCACAATTACAGGGATTGGGATCACGTTATCATTTTATATAGATTACTAGTTGGGACACTAGTTAGGTGGTGCAGAGAAGTAAAATGGGTGCGATAGCATATTCAGCCTTATTATCTTATTTCTAGGGTGATGTCCTAGATTCAGTTTATTCGTGTCATAACCCTTTTCTTGTTTACATGCTAAATAGTCCCTGGACTTACTGGACTCATGTCTGACCCATTTTCTTTCATCTTCTTTTCTTCCGTTCCCCCCCCCCACCACCCCCACCCCGAAGGTCCGCAGGGAGGGAATACTTCAGCTTAGATCGGATCATTTCTAGCTTGAAGAAAGTAGATGTATTGCTTTGGACTCTCTCTTCCACTGCTATGGCTGGTTCATGCTTTATTGGGGAATATCATTGTTATTTTTATGCTTCTTTTATATTTGGAAGTTTTTCGATCAAGACAGAAGTTCTATGTATTACTTTTAAGTATGATTGAGACAATTATTTGTAAAAGCTTGACTGAATTAAGTTGTTATAAAATGACTTTATTTTCCGCTGCTTTATTTGTCTGTCTTGTAATTTATCTACTTCTTTTACCTAAAATGCTCCACCAAAGTTAAGGCATTCCCTTTGTGAGTGACCTTAACAGAGGTGGAGTGTTTCACTTGGTATCAGAGCTAAAGTTTACCAGATCAGATAAAAGAATTGAAAAATTATTTTCAAACGGTTTTAAAAGAAGCATTTTCAAAAGAAAAGTTTTGTTTTAAAGGCATATTCCCCAAAGCTATATGCACTATCTTTTGATCCTCTGTTTGAATCCTTGTTTCCTTCTTTCCTGAGTCTTTAGGGCTCCTGGCTTTCTGGGAGGTACCGTCATCGCGGCATGGTTCCGTAGGCTTGATAAGACTACGATATCTGTCAAAGGGCGAAGAAGTGCCCAACTCCCATCTATAGCCGCAGTAGTTTTACCTACGTCTAATTTTCTTTTGAGCTTTGTAGGATTTTCCGTGCGATGGGGGAAGCTTTCAAGAGACCTGTGGACAAGTTACACAAGGATGACAAAGATGAGAATGAGAGAGTTTGACTAAGGAGCATAACCCAAGGACGAGGAACTCATGGATATAGACTTGGTTCACAAAGGAGAGGAGGAAAGAATAGTAAAACCTAAAACAAGAGGGAGTATCTTTATTATAGTATAACGGGTCGTATAATTAAGGGCAAGGGCAAGAACAAATGACAGGATTTTCAGGAGGGCAAATGCATGCTCTCACCGCCAGCGTAACTGAGTGAGAAGTAGTAAGGTTTCTGTTGAAAAAGTTTAGTTTTTCTTCTTGATCATCCTATTAGTACTCTTTTTGATTTCAGCGCTTTACATTCGCTCATATCTGCTTCCGTAGTTGATTCTCTGCACCTTAGTACTAGTATAGTAGAAGATCTCATTATTGTCTAAAATCCAATTTGTGGTTCGGCTCATTTATCTTTGGATTTGAGATGCTTATGTTTCCGGGTATCATGGGCCATGGGTTGATTCTAGGCATGGATTGGTTAGCTAGTAATTGTGAAAGGAGGGTAGTTAGACTTTCGACTTGCCTCGGGAATACCCTTGAGATTTCATGCGATCCTAAGGAATCAGTTTGTCTTAGCTACCTAGAATCACTTTATGTATCTATCGACGATTTTCGATCTGATGTAGTAGCCCATGAGTACGCAAGATGTTTTGATTAGGTTAGGGATTTTCCCCCTAAAACTCGAGATAGACTTCCGCATATATCTAGTTGACAATGCAAAGCCAGTTATGTGATCAACGATAGTTTAGGAGCAAGATTGGCGAGGATAACCAGAGTCGGTTAAGTGCTCAATTGTTTGGTTGTTTTGCTAGTATCATCTCACGTAAATCGTCCAAATTCGGAGGAGGTATTCATTGGGTGCTTGTCTGATATTGGTTTAGGCCTTTGGGGCTTGTACTTGAGGGATGTCGAGTTCGACTAGGATGGTTTGCGTGAGAAATAAATGGTTGTGGCAGGCGCCCTAAAGTAAGACTGACCTTAAGAGAGGTAAAAAGTACATAGCAACCTTTAGCTTTAGACCATCAGATTTGTGACATGATGGATAAGCTACGTAGAGGAGAGACCTCTAATCATCTTAATATATACACTTGGTATCATGGCTCACACATGTTTATCTTGGAAAGATAGTTCGACTACATTGGATACCCTCTAGCATAGTAAGTGATCGAGGTCCTATCTTTACTAGTGAGTTTTGGAAATGGAGGTCAAGAAGCTTCGCAACTGTGAAGTTAATTTAGTTAAGGTATAGTGGAGTAAAGCTCAAGAAGACGCAACGTGGAAGACTGAAGATAAGACACGTGCATCATACCCTTTTTCTTGAGGGTATATCCTTGATCTCTTTTTCTAGGAATTCTATGCATGTTTGTTTCTATCTTTTTAGGAATATCCTCTAGGTCATATCTTCCATCCTTAGGTAGAAGCCAATGGATGTAAATATGTGTTTGAAACATGTTATGATTGGTGGTTGCAAGTGGTTGCTAGTGGTTGCTCGTGGATGCATATACACACATTAGGCACTAGACCGGCTCAGTCAATTTCATATTGCATATGCATGAGTGAATTTTATACATGTGAACTGAAACTTGATGTGTTATCATATGGATTTTGCATTTTTATGAATGATTGTGCACTCATGTAGAAGTTATAAAGTACGATTAGGAATAATTGCATACATGATGGACTCATGACACTGACATAATTTGCATTGAGGAGGTCAACTGAATCAGTAGACCGCCTGATTTTGCATTAGATAAGGACATGTACACACACTATGCATATGATCATGAAGGCATTAGAAATCATTTTAAAGACAACGGATGCCTGTGTTTGATGGTTGAGTAGATGGATGATTGGATGGTAGGATATACATTCTTCTTAACTTGAAGATTTCGGGGATGAAATCCTTTAAGGAGGGGAGAATGTAACACCTCGTATTTTCTGAGAATAACTAATTTGAAAAAGAATAAATACGTGAAACGGGTTGCGCCATTGCGTTCATCTCGGAATTCTGCTTGAGATAGAGTCCGAGTTTGTGTATATCGTACTCCGTATGAAGAAGATATCTTTAAATTAAATATTGCAGCAAAACATGAAAAAGAAGAATGAGAAAAGAATAATGTTAAGCATTGTTCTAAGGTTTGTAAGTAAAAGACTTAGTAGCTCATTTGGTTAAAACATGTGACTTGCATACAAGAGGTGCAAAGTTCAATCCCCGCCAGCGCCATATTTTTGTTTTAGGGGAATGGCTAAAATGTGGCTTAGTGTGAACGCAGTTCAAAAAGTGGTTTAGTGTGAAAATGGTTAATTCGGAAGATAGATAAAAAGAAAAATATATTTATGTAGAATATATATATATATATATATATATATGACATGTACGCATCATGTGGCGCACGTGGCGCATTTTTTGTTGGTCAAGGATTGTCTTTTTTACGTTGCCTTCTCTGATTAGCTTTGTGACAAATTCTGAGGTGTTAGGGCTTATGTGTCATGCTATGATTGGTTGAGTGACACATTGCTTTAGTTGGATGGCTCTGATTTCTCCTAAAATGATCTAACGGCTCGCATAAGATTTAACTTCTATAAAAGCAACCATAATCCTCAAACCCTAAATCACACAAATTCATTCCAAGGAGCCACCATGCCATCTATGATCGTTCTAGTTTAGCCACCATTCCTTCTTCAACTTGAAAGCAAAATTAAAGCTACGAATCAAAACTTACTTAGAAAAATTGATAGTCTTCTTCAAGGGATTGCTTTTAAAATTCAGAAAACAGATCCCGGAAAAACAAGTCTTTCTTTTCTTTGTAAATCCTGTTATTATTTAGATGTGAACGATTAAAAGTTGTGATTTGTAATAAAATGAAAACTAGAGTAATTCCTAGTTGTAAGATAATGACGATGCTGATTTAAGCCTATTCTTGTAACGATTCTATCGTATATGATTGTGAGATTATTGTGGTTATTATGTTGATGTTAAATCAATCGTATATTATGTAAATTTGGTGACTTTATCATGTTATGTAACATGCAAGTTGTTTAGATCTACATTTAGATCTATGTTTATTGAATCATGCAAGTTGTTTAGATCAACATTTAGATCTATGTTTATTGAATCATGCAAGTTGTTTAGATCTATGTTTATTGAATCATGCAAGTTGTTTAGATCTACATTTAAATTTATGTTTATTGAATAGTGCAACTTGTTTAGATCTACATTTAGATCTATGTTTATTGAATCATGCAAGTTATTTAGATCTACATTTAGATCTATGTTTATTGAATCATGCAAGTTGTTTAGATGTACATTTAGATCTATGTTTATTGAATCATGCAAGTTGTTTAGATATATGTTTATTGAATCATGCAAGTTGTTTAGATCTACATTTAGATCTATGTTTATTAAATCATGCAAATTGTTAGGCTAAGACATGTATTATGTTTAGATTCACATTTAGATCTATGAAAAGTGGATCCAAAATTAAAGCTCATATTTACATTACTTGTTAAACTTGTGTAAAACCATATGCTTAAGATTCATGTTTGTTGGATCCAAGATAAAAGTTCATATTTACATGCCTTGTTAAACCTGTGTAATTCCATATGTTTAAGATTCATGATTATTGGATCCAAATTAAAGTTTACATTCACATGTCTAGTTGAACTTGTGCAGTTCTATATGCTTAAGTTTTATGTTCATTAGACCCGAAATAGAAGTTTACATTTACATGCCTAGTTGGATTTGGGTAATCTCATTTGCATAAAGACTCATGTTAGTTGGATCCAAAAATGCAAATTCATTATATTATGCCATGTTTACATGCACCTGTTTAGTTAGTTCCTTATTATTTTATGTTGTGTGAATGGTGCATGCTCCCTTCTTTCTCCTTTTGTATATAAGTTAGGCTAAGCTACGAGACTAACATTCTATGTGAATTGTGCGAACGTATGACGGGGGTAACGTTGGGAAAACCTTAAATTCATATTAATGGCATAATTTGGCCCATAAATATATGAATGATTAGTGGCATAAAATTGGCATAATCTATATACCAAAAATTATGAATATGATTTAGAGAGGAATTGGGCATGACTTGAATGGCAATAATTTACATATAAACACAAAAGTTAAATATGTATTATTTAGAAAAAGACGAATATGCCTAACCCGAGGTTAGATTGAGTTATGGTGTAAGACTTCCCGGAACCTCCCGGCACATCCAACAACTGTAACAATATATATCTAATGTGAGAGGTTAGTGCATCAAGCCCAAGAGAACCCGAGGTTAGACTGAGTTGCGGTGTAAGACTGCCCGGATCCGACCGGCACATCCAGTAACCGCAACAATACCTGTCTAATGTGAGTGGTTGGTGCTTTAATGAATGAATTAAAGCTAAGACAGGAATGGTAAAGTTAAGTTAAAATGAGAAGTCAACACTTAACCAATATGACTTGATTTGTGGTAAGGTTAAGTTAAAACAAGAGGGCAACACTGAACCAATATAACAAGATGAATGACTAGGGTTAAGTTAATAGGAAACACTTAACCAGTATAGCATGATGAATGGGTAGGGTTAAGTAATAAGAAACACTTAACCAATATAACTTAATTTGTGGTAAGGTTAAGTTAAAACAAGAGGGCAACACTTAACCAATATAACTTGATTTTTGGTAAGGTTAAGTTAAAACAAGAGGGCAACACTTAACCAATATAACTTGATTTGTGGTGGGGTTAAGTTAAGACGAGAAGGCAACACTTAACCAAAGTAACATGACAAGTAGGTGGGTTAAGTTAACTTGAATTGATTGATGACATTTAACCAATACAACATGATGAACACGTGGGGTTAAGTTAACTTGAATTGATTGATGACACTTAACCAATACAACATGATGAACACGTGGGGTTAAGTTAACAAGATGACACTTAACCAATATAACTTGATGAATAGACGGGGTTAAGTAAATAAGGAACACTTGATGAATGAGAGGGTTAAGTACATATCGGGTTGGTGGGTAATATTAGTAAATATAGGCCCACAAAACATAACCGTTTAATAAACATGCTTGAATCGATGGGAGGGTTAAGTACTTCTCGTGTAGGTGGGTAATATTAGTACATATAGGCCCACAAACTTAACCGTTAAATAAACATGCTTGAATCAATAGGAGTGTTAAGTACATATCGGGTTGGTGGGTAATATTAGTAAATATAGGCCCACAAACTTAACCAATAAGGAAACCCTAGTAACGGGGACCCATTTCAGCAGTAACCCACATAGATGTATCACGGTACCCTGAACTAGGCAGGGTAGGGCACGATTACTGGGCTGATTATAAGCGGTCAAAACAGCGGCAGGGGGTACGTTAGTGTAGGTTCCGATGGTTTACGGGCGTGCACGTACTCCGGAGTGGGAAAAAGCAGGCACTAGGTACCAGTAGTTATACACTGTGCATCTTGAATCGTGTCGGGTTGCTATCACAAGGATTGATACACCTTATGGTGGGACCAGCACAGGGTATCTACACGCAAGAGAGGGTCGATTGACACAGACACATGGAACATTAATGCAAGTAAGGAGCCGATCGATAGGGTAGTAAGGGTACATCTAACATGTTCATGGCAATTAGGCTGATTGAGGTGGAATCCTCACGATAGATGTACACCTGAAGGCTTCCACAATTACGGGGATTGGGATCACGTTATCATTTTATACAGATTAGTAGTTGGGACACTAGTTAGGTGGTGCAGAGAAGTAAAATGGGTGTGATAGCATATTCAGCCTTATTATCTTATTTCTAGGGTGATGTCCTAGATTCAGTTTATTCATGTCATAACCCTTTTCATGTTTACATGCTAAATAGTCACTGGACTTACCAGACTCATGTCTGGCCCATTTTCTTTCATCTTCTTTTCTTCCGTTCCCCCCTCCAGGTCCGCAGGGATAGAATACTTCAGCTTAGATCGGATCATTTCTAGCTTGAAGAAAGTAGATGTATTGCTTTGGACTCTCTCTTTCACTGCTATGGCTGGTTCACGCTTTATTGGGGAATATCATTGTTATTTTTATGCTTCTTTTATTTTTGGAATTTTTTAGATCAAGACAGAAGTTCTATATATTACTTTTAAGTATGATTGAGACAATTGTTTGTAAAAGCTTGACTGAATTAAGTTGTTATAAAATGACTTTATTTCCCATGCTTTATTTGTCTGTCTTGTAATTTATCTGCATCTTTTGCCTAAAATGCTCCACCAAAGTTAAGACATTCCCTTTGTGAGTGAACTTAACGGAGGTGGGGTGTTTCAATATCACTTCATCTAGAATTTAATAAAATATTTTTTAAAGTTTAACTTATGATATATAAATTAAAGTTTGATTATAATGATGAATCCAAAATGTTTCAAATAGCGGCGAATCATGAAATGGCATTAAAACAAAATTGCGTATTTATAAAAAAAACTACCGGAATTGTCAAACCAGAATTTCCGGAAATTCCGGAATGGACCCGGAATTTTAAGTTTTTTATGTGACTGGAACGGAACCGAAAACCGGGATTTCGAACCTTGGTATTACATTTTTTTAGTAAGATGACAACACTCCTACTATATTTGGAACATAAAATGATACAGAAAAACTTAAGTGCATGATAATTAGCAGTCTTGGAATTATCTTCTTGTCTTTGTTGCTGAATGGGGAGATAAATCTTCCTCTACTATTGGTAAGTTGTATTTTTCTAGTTTTTATTTATACACTAATATGTAATGGAAATAGATGAAAACAACTAAACAAGAGAAGTTATTTACTTCATTTGTAGCTCTAGCAACGGCTTCATCTACACTCAGAGTGACCGGTGGAGTATTGGTTGGTCTTAGACTTGCGACTTTGGTAAACATTAAACTAGTAGTTATTGTAGTAATAGTAACATATTTTTAAATAGTAATTTTGTTCATATAAGTCTTTTGTATTTTTTTTATAATTAATGGTTCTTTGTTGCAAAAATTATTGTCAAGGGTAGTTAATGTCCATGGCGAAGTTGGTGTAGTATTTACTAGAGGAGGTTGTTTGGATGTTAGGATAGGGATGTGGCTTGTCCGATACTAGTGGGGATGACTGAGTGCTTACATCAAGGTAGCCAAAGTTTGGTGAGTTGTCTATCTATACTTATTCATGTCACTGATATGTTTGCTCCACCTCTCTCGTCACATTTTTTGTGCAAGCTTTTATCATTTATTTTTTTCTTTTTGTACTTCACTACTATTTATTTTGGCAAAATAGTTTGCAACATAATACATATGTATCAACATAAGCTAATTATCATATTACATATGGATTATCTACCCCTGTGAAACCTGCAGAAACCAGTTAAATTGTAATCACATTATTCTCTGATTATTGGTTGATTATAAAAGAAAATTTAATAGATTTATTTTCACCATATCCTCTTAACACACTGAAATATATGTTTCTATCTTATTTTACTTTTCTAGGTGTTTGACATTAGGGAGAAAGTTGAACTTTTTGCATACAAGATTGAGAATGCAGTAGTCTCCTAATTATGGAAATGTAGTTCTTCCAATATATCAGAAGTGTATTTCTCCAAACTTTTGATTTTATTAAGATTTTTCTCAAATGAAAATATACACATTGTCCATGCTTTAATTCATATAATTATTTTGTTTGGATATAAATTGGTGTTTAATTTCTCCTTTACTAATGCAGTTTTTTCATATAATCATATCAATGGATCAGAAGCTCAGAACAATATCAAGATTCAGACATAGAGTTCTTCCTCCTCAAATCTTACTTAAATGGTCGAAAGAAGCTTCATTTTACTTGTTAAAGCATCTTCAACCATATGCACATCCAAAGATGAGGTTAGTTGTATTTAATATCTTTAATACTTCCTAATAATTACAACTCAGCATGTTATGAAAATAGAAATTGGTACTTCATTCTCAAGTTTGTCTCTGAAAATTCTACTAAATCATTGGGTGCAATATGATAAAATATACAAAATATATAGTGCCAATTTCATGTCTTTAGAACAAATGACCATGTAATTAAAGGTTGGAATGCCATCTGTTTAATTTTGCTCTCGACACAACATTTATTTCTTTGTGTTATATATATATATATATATATATATGTGTATATATGTATGTATGTATGTATGACATAATATAAAGTTTTGCATAGTAATAAGCATAAAAGGTTAACATAGATAATACAAAAAAATGTAAGTCTGTCCAAACAAATTGATAACTTATTTCAGCATACAACTATTGCATAATTGCCATGGATGGAGAGTTTTTGTGTGCTAACTTCGTACCCAGATTAAAATTTTAACACATTGTGCAAGCTTTCAGTATATAAACTGATAACTAAAGTTGTTTCAGCGTCATGCATGAACCAAATTCATAGTTTACCTCATATATGACGTTTGAACCTGACTAATAGTTTATAATTTATATCTGTAGTTTCAATTCCCTATCACTCATTAGGAAAAGGGAACTTATTTTGGGTATTTTAGTTTGAAACATAAAATAATTGCCATCATACTTGTTTGTATTTTAACCTTATGTGTTTTACATATTGGACTTTACTTATTTTTCTATATTTAGTATACATGGAATTGGTTTTGTATAGAAAATGTTGGTGATATTTTGGGTAACAATGAGCAGAAATGTTTATTAATTTCATATATATATATATATATATATTGAATTTGTTCAGGGGGGAAACCGACCGGAGCCGTAAAACCCCCCTTAGTGCACCTAGCCCGGTCCGCGGATATCTACCACATAAGTGGCAGTCGTAGCGTATGCACATGGTAAACCCTTTTAGCATGGCCATTCTGGGTTTCGAACTCGCATCGTTGTTACCCCGACACAAGTCCTTAACCGCTGGGCCAATGCTGCAGATATATATATATATATATATATGATCACCTTACTTTAAAATTTGAACTGATGTCAAGATCGTTAAATCAGTTTGGAAGGATTTTTTTTTGTTAATTTCAAAATAAAATTAACATGTTTGTGCATATTTCCATGTGAATGATTTCACAACTCATTATGGATATTATAAATTTGTCCGTTTTAATGTGCAAATTTTGAGATTATGAGTATGCTTCTTCAAATGGGTGACCCTGTAAACCATTTAACCCTTTATTGGTAGAGATTTATGAAGTTGAGTAAATGGTTGGCTGGATGATCTAGAGGTATGCAATTTTTGTGGCCTTATTACTAATTTTGTCTTGTTAGTATTGTTTTATAATGAATGAAATTATACAATTATACAGTCTATGATTTATGCAGCTTATACACACACATATATAATATGTATATGCGTTAAAATATTGTACATAATAATTAGGTATGAGTCTATGTATGGGTATTGGTTTAGGTACCTACTCATTAAAATGACATATATAACAATTGCATGTACACTAAAATAATACATATAACATAGATAATGTATATAAAAAATTAAAATAAAATATATAATTTTAAAATAATATTCTTTTAACAATATTCTTTGTACGTACCATGCGCGAGCAAATGCAAAACCATCTGTTGTATGACCCATCATGAAACTTTTAAATCTACTGAAGGAAGAACATTATTCCGATGATATATGTATTATTTATGAACAGTTTGCTATTGTACGTAAAAAATGTAATTTGTAAACATATTATCCTGATAGAACCGCTTACAATAGAACTGCATATGACGATATTGAAGAACCTGATAGAGTGTTGCAATGAATATAACTTGGCAAGGCTTTTCTACTTGCCTTTCCGCTTTTGTAACTTCCCAGACTCTCGAACACGGTTGTATTCGCTCCAAAAACCTGCAAGCCAAACATATTTAGTTAATGAACTAATACCAAGGAAGGCACTCTCTGGTTTTGATAAGGTATTGATATAGAGTGATCAAACCACTAAGTTTCAACACTGTTGAAATAATCGTTGTTAAGATTAAATCTATAAAGATATCCATTAAGTATTTTGTTTGTTGTCTATTGTTGTTATTTACAAAGAATTGTTAATGGGGAAATCAAATTAACTATGAGGATAAAATTTAAAGGGCAGTGATTTTTAAAAAGTCAAAGTTGTAGAGTGGAAGGATTTCCTAACCCGTATCCAGTTAATTTATATAGAATTGTTAATGTTGAAACTGATTCATAACTTTAGTTATATATTTATATTTTTAGCACACTTAGGATTACAGCAGGTTTTCACATAGTACAACTATTAGTAAAACCTATGTTGCATACGTGAGTATATATTTATATATAAGTACTTTGTAACTTGTTTTATAACATATTGAACCCTCTAGTTATGGATATTTATGTACACAAGCAGTGCACTTGTTTATTTTACATTCCCAAATCAATAAGCTCTCCATCAGGTTTCTCCAGCTTCATTTGAAACTGATATATAGTAAATTATACTTGTATGTAAATTACTAAAACTTGTACATAATTGTAATTGTTGACTGTTATAATTTTGTACATGTAATATATGAACATTAACACATACTCTAAAACTGAGCCCATATGAAACTGGTTTATAGTAAATTATACTTTTATGTAAATTATTGGAACTTGTATGTAACTCTAGTTGTTGATTGTTATACTTGTGTACAGATAATTAACATGTTGGAAGCGGAGAATAGCCGCATCAAAGAACTATCGGCAATTAATCCAGAACAAGGCTTTAGCTGCTATGCATTATAATGTCTTGTTCGTACTAGTTGTGTTGACTTACTAGTAAACGTTTGTGATATGTTGATTCGTTTATATTATCAAAATATTATTATTGATGATATGCTTGATTATGCAGTTAATGTGTTTATTTTAATCATTTGAATATTGTGGTTATCGATTTTGGTTTGAAAATGATATTTATGTAATTGATAATTGTTTTAATATGGTTATTTTATGTAAATGATTATTGGAAATGATACGAGCCATTATCTGTGTAAATAGCGGCGATTAAAATATTTTACACGTTAGTCAATAAGTTTTATCAGTGTTTCAAAAGTGCTACGGGAAAAAATAAAATTACAAAAAATTGTAGCAAAAGTGAAACACAACAAAACATATATAGTCGGAAAGATAAAATGCTGCGGAAGTAGTATAGTAGCAATGAAAAAACGCTACAGAAATACAAAAAGAAGGATGCAAGTAACGCTTTGGTTGTGTTTTTAAGACGCTGTCAAAAACATCTTATGTTGGATTTCAAAAACGCTATAATATATTCATTTTTGGTAGCGTCTACTACAAGAAACTAAAACATTCAGACTTTTAGTCGCCTGTAGTGTTGGAGTGTTTATCAAAACGCTACTATAAGCTTTAGTAGCGTTTTTTCAATGCTACAAAAGGCTTTTTTTGGTGTAGCGTAAGTTTTGATTCAAGAATTTCCAGAATAATATATACGTTTAAACACTTGAAAAATAGTTTTAAAAATGAAAATCTAGGGCATATGTCAACATACATTTTTGCCTATGTCGACATACAACTGTCATTTTTTCAATTTTCAAAGGAAGTGTTTTTTCACTATCTGTAACGTTTCTGAAACGTTGCAACCATTGAAATACTATAAATAGGGGCTGATTTCAAATTTTTAATTCATTTTCGTCTCCATCTTCAACCCTTTTAATACCACTATTAAAATACATCATTTCCTTGATTCATACACTTATACTTTGACGATTTCACTACAATAAAAATTGATTAAGACAGCAATATAGAATAGCGTTCTGACCCTATACGCGGTTGTATGCATTTTGCAAAGGGCAGAAAAGGACTAGGGATGATGTATAACGATGTATTAAAAAAATCTCTTCAATAATTCTCTTCAATAACTTTCAAGACCGCGTAAGTTTTTTATTCACTGCTTAAAACAAGTCCTTTGTTGCCCTAAAACAACGAAACCTAAATCTCAAATTACTTAAAATTTATCATGGTCTCTGTAGATTTTGCAAACTCTCCAGACTTGCGACTTTGTCAAACCTCATTATCTTACTTTAATATTCATCAAATTATTCTAGTTATTTTCACGCAATATTATGAACTAGTCCAGTGTCTTCACCTATATTGTTTTTTGATGCAGGCTCGCATGGATCTGAAGCTGAAGTCAAATGCCAATTCTGCAGCCTGATGTAATCTATTGATTAGAGAGTTCGATCCGTGTTGTTCCTGATTTGTTGCTAACTGTCTTTGCTTGAGGCATGCAACCGTGTTGTTTTCCTAGTTTGTAATTTGAGATAGTTTTTTTGTTCGATTCTACCTGTGAAATGTAGATAACTCGTTATTTTAATTGTTACTGGCAAGAGATGTTCGCCAATGATGTGTAGCAGTGCTGATGTACTTGTCTCTTCTATTGATGGTGGTTTAGCCGATTTTGCTATGACATGTGAGCTTCAGATCTGATTATTCCATTTTGTTGTAAATGCTAAGAGTATGAATCTATCACTGATGATGGTTGTCGTCGTGTTTGGATTCTCAAATCAGCCTAATTTTGTATACGAATCTATTGATGGAGGACATAAACAATAGGCTTCGAAAGATGGAAAGGAGGGAGAAGGGACGTTTATGAGGTTTGACTGAGGTGGCTTGATTGAGGTTGAGGCGATGTCAGGCTGTGGGCAACGGATGGTGGAGAATCAAGTGCAAAGGTCGTTGCGGAATGGATGGTTCTCGCATAGGGTTAGTGATGAAAGGTAGGAAGATGGTTGGATCAAGAGAGCGGCAGTTATAGGAAATAGACAGTGTGTATAGGGGAGAATGGAACATTGGATGGCGGACTGGTGAGGGCAATTGTAGCAATTAAGGCCTAGATGGGTTCAAATTCAGGTGGAGTAGAGTTCAGGTGAAGAGAATTGGCGGAGGTGGGTAGAGCTGCAAGCGTTGGTGAAGGAACTGGTTAGGTATGTAGTAGCTTAAGGCAGAGACTTTCGGTTGGTGATAATTCAGGGCTGGGCAGTACCGAGAATAGGTGGAGGTAAGTGCAAGGTTCCGAGAATTTATGTATTTTTTTATATAGCAGAATAAAGGCTGATAAAATAGAGAAGAGCTCATGAAAAGTTGATGGTTTATAATAGGTGTAAACATTAACAGGGATATATATATATATATATATATATATGAGTCAGGTTCAATGGCACCCCAAATAGTTAGCACCCCTTTAGCCTACCGCTTTTCCACCACTCATTTCCCACTAACTCCCCTTCTGTCTCCTTCCACTAACCCTCTCACTTTCCATTCACTTTCTTTAATATAAATGAGAGGTGGAAATCAAGGGGCTTTTGGGGTGCTCCATTTTTGGGGTGTAACGGAACGCTTGCCTATATATATATATATATATATATATATATACACACACACTTTAATTCAATTTTGAGATTTGAAAAAAAAATTGAAATATCCACCAACGAACAAAGATTTCATTACATAAAATAGGGACCGAGTAATACAAGTTCCCACAATCATAAGCGAACACACATACCCGTGGAAGGGCTTAAGCTAAACTATACATACACCCCTACATAATTAGTTTTAATTATTGCTGGTTAGTTACTTGTTGGTTCCCTCCCAACAGTTTCCCCATCTTTGGAAACAATTTTCCTTCTTTCAATCTTCCATTTCATATTCCATTCATTCCTGCTTGTCATGTTGTAAATAACCTGATTTTTTCATGTTCATTTATCTTCGTGTTCGTCCCATATATAACCTCTACGGTTGGGGTACACCGATGCATGTTCTTATATTCTTCAGTGTCGCCAACTTGCTGTGAACCGTGGATTCCATCTCCAAATAGTCTTCCATCTACAACTGCAGGTAAATCGCATATCTTCTCCTTCCTAGCTTCCATCTGGTGTGCGCTTTGGTGCCATGGATATGACACTGTCAGTTTGCATATTATTGATGAGTAAAGCTAGAATTTGTTTACATTCCATGAATGAGCATTTCTCATCATTCTATGACCAAACTTGCTGCATGCGTCCTATATTTACTATCAGTCTTTATACCATGTGCATCGACGTCTACCCCTTTATCTGACAACCAGTTGTTTCCTGTTACCTCTGGAAAACTTTTCATACCTAACAAATTGTTAAACTGTATCTTACCGGGTTTGTCTCTGGCACTGCAAGTTAGAACTAAAGTCATAACTATTTAAAATTGAGTTATTTGTTATATTTATAACAGATTATGCTTATGTCCTATAGTTAGTGCCCCTTCATTATTGAAGAAATTTATATATCACAAAACGACCATGCGTTGAACTTAAAGTTAATTAGTACAACCACAGACTGCAACCTGTATGATGATATTCACCAATATTGAAGAAATTTATAGGCGTGTGTTATAACTGTTGTGATTAATCCGATTCAAGACCACTCAAATCCGATATCTAAACCACAATGCGCTAGCGGAAGACTAGATCGTTGTTAGACTTGCAAAAACAACCAAAGCAATAACTCTAGTCGCAAAACCAATATCAAGCAATCACGAACAATCCAAATCTCAATCACAAGCAAGAAACTAATGACAAAGTAGAAAAAATAAATCACACAAGGATTTATAGTGGTTCCACTAAGATCTTGTTAGAGTACATCCACTTTGGAGAGAGTATTTTATTACCACAATGAAAGGAATATAAGAGATTGATCCAATAATCACTATATTTCAATATAGAAAAGAGTTTGAGGAGAATAGAATTGAAGAATTGGAATTAGGCTATAAACCCTAATTCTCCCTTGAGAATAAACCATTGATCCCAAATCAAGTATTCAAGCTCCCCCACTAACACCTCAGAAAATAGCTTATATAGGGATAGGCCAATTACCCAAATTGCCCTTGTATCTTCACAAATCAACTTACAAGGTTTTCAGCCCAAAATAGCCCAAATCAATATTCAGACATCTGTCGTGGGAGGTGACAGACGTCTGTCCCTCCCAGGGAATTATTTGGGCTCCAGCTCTCAGCTCAGACGTCTGTCGCATCCATGACAGACGTCTGTGCCCCCTCTCAGACGTATGTCGTGGGGATGACAGACGTCTGTGAAAACTTTCGGGAAAATCCCCCCTGTAGTGACAGACGTCTGTCGTCCCATACGACAGACGTCTGTCGCACCTGCATATTGAAAACCTGCACCTTACAGCTTATAACTTCCACGTGCGAACTTCGATTTGCGAATGGTCACATCCGACTCGAAGCTATCTTCGTCCTCTTCATTCTACCATATAGTATCACACATTACAACACTCCACCTCGATACTATAACCATCTCAACTCCAAACTCCAATGCACCCAAGCATTTCCTTCTACCTTCGACCAAGCACACTTGAATGTTTCCCAAATGAGCTCCGGCATGGCCACCGCCCATTGCACTACACCAACGAGTTCAGGCAATGCCCCCACCCGCCAATGTAGTGTTGAAAACATTCAAACCAAAACCGTCTCACCAAAAGACAATGTACTCGGGAGTGTAACGAGTACTTACCTTGAAGATAGATTTTCAATCTCTCACCGCTATTCCTTTCCATCAAACACAAAATCACTCTCTCCACCTTGTGCCACCCCGTGGCACCTAGCAACTCAATAAGAGAATTAAGTTCGAGTAATGCTCGAAGTTCCCATATGGCAATGCCTTCGTAAACATATCTGCCGCATTATCCTTTGTGTGTACTTTCCGAAGGTATACTAGCTTACCCTCATCCATGGCAACAAGAAATGACTCCCTCACCTCAATATGCTTGGTCCGTGAGCTAAACGCCAAATTCTCCGCAAAATGGATAGCACTTTGGATATCACATCGAACATCAACACTTTCATGTTCGAAACCCAAGTCACACAACAATCGCTTCAAGTAGAGTGCTTCCTTGGCCTCTTCCACAGCGGCAATCAACTCTGCCTCCGTAGTGGATAAAGTAACTACGGTTTGCAATCGCGATCTCCAACTAATGGCTGTCCCGCCAAGTGTGAAGACATACCCGGAAGTTGATTTCCTCCGATCCCTATCACCGGCGTAGTCCGAGTCACAACAACCAACCAACTTGCAACTCCTATCATCACTACCGCCAAAGACAAGTCCATGAGATGTTTTTCCTTTCAAGTATCTCAATATAGCCTTCACGGCTTCCCAATGCGATTTCCCCGGATTAGCCATATACCGACTAACCACCCCGACGGCATTTGCAATATCGGGCCTTGTACACACCATTGCGTACATCAAACTACCAACCGCACTTGCATATGGCACCTTTGCCATATAAGCCTTGTCTTTATCCCCGATAGGTGATCCCTTCTCCGAAAGCTTCATATGCAAAGGTAAAGGTGTATTTAATGCCTTTGCATCCTCCATGCTAAACCGGCAAAGCACTTTCTTAATGTATTCCTTTTGAGTCAATCTTAACTCAAAACGCTTTCAATCCCTTCCAATTTCCATGCCCAAGATTTTTCTTTCTTCTCCAAGATCCTTCATCTCGAATTCCGATTTCAAAATCATCTTTAACTTGTTGATTTCGTTTCGATCCTTGGAAGCAATGAGCATATCATCCACATACAAGAGTAAATACACCCAACAATCATTTCCCAACCTCTTGAAATATACGCAAGCATCCTTGATGCTTCGATGGAAGCCACTTTCAAGCATGAAATGATCGAATCTCTTATACCATTGTCTAGGCGATTGCTTTAACCTATATAGTGATTTCTTCAACTTGCACACCATATTAGACTTACCATCTACAACAAACCCTTCCGGTTGCTCCATGTGGATGTCTTCATCCAAGTATCCATGCAAGAAGGCGGTTTTCACATCAAGTTGCCCCAACTCCAAGTCATGGATAACAACTATGGCTAGTAAAACTCGGATAGATGTATGACGAACCACCGGTGCAAAAATTTCATCATACTCCTTTCCTTTCCTTTCCTTTCCTTTGTGAGAACCACTTTGCCACTAACCTTGCTTTGTACCTTCCATCATCCTTCACCTTGTAAATCCATTTGCACCCTATAGCACGGTTTCCTTGAGGAAGTGGAACCAACTCCCAAGTTCGGTTCTTCATAAGCGATTGCATCTCTTCCTCCATGGCGCAAATCCACTTCAAGCTCTCTCTCGACTCCATGACGTCATCAAGGTCCATCGGCTCATCTTGGACTACATTGAGAGCATAGTCCAAATGATCACTAAAGCTAAGGTAGTTCCAATCACCATATCTTTCGGGAGGCCTTATTGCACATCGACCAATCCGAGTAGCAATACTTTCACCCAAACCCCTTTCGGCTCCACCTTGAGTCGAAACTTCTCTAGTATCATGTACATCACCAACATCATCACTAGAGGAACCATGTGGACTATGTGATGTTTCATCAACTGCTTCAACCCCACAAGCTTGTTCAACTCTACTACCACTTGGACAGAATGTGGGAATGGCTTCCTTCTTCTTTGATTCACCATGAACCAAATCCGGAACATTCGATGAGCTCTCATTCACCTTGAATAAAGCCGACTCATCAAAAGTGAAATGACGAGAATTAACAACCTTCTTCGTTTACGGATTCCAAATCCGATAGCCTTTCACACCATCAGTGAAACCAAGCAAGATCCCCTTGAATGCCCTAGCACCAAGCTTATCATTCCCCAGATCATGCACATAAACCGGGCTACCAAACACACGAAGATATATCAAATCAACACTCTTCCCTTTCCACACTTCCTCCAGAATTTTGTTACCAATGGCCGAGCACGGAATTCGATTCACAATATGCACCGCGGTTGACAAAGCTTCGGCCCAAAATCCCTTAGACAAACCCGATGTCAATCTCAAGCATCGAGCTTTCTCAAGTAGAGTTCGGTTCATTCTCTCCGCTACTCCATTAGATTGCGGATCTCCCGGTGTAGTAAAATGTCTCCGGATTCCGTGATGCTTACAATACTCCAAGAATTCACGCGAGACATATTCACCGCCATTGTCGGTCCTTAACACCTTCAAAGTCTTGCCACTCTCATTCTCAACAAGAGCCTTCCACACTTTGAACTTAGCAAATGCCTCCGACTTGGCCCCCATTACATACACCCATACCTTTCGAGACAAATCATCAATGAAAGAGATATAATACCTTGCTCCTCCCAATAAAGCAACCGGTGGCGGTCCCCAAACATCCAAATGAACATACTCAAGAACCTCCTTTGAGTCATGCTTGCCTTCATCGAATGATACCCTTGTTTGCTTCCCCATGACACATTCCTTGAAAAAATCTAGTTTGTTGAAGCTCTCACCCTCAATCATTTCCCGCTTCCGAAGAATATCCAAACTCCTCTCTGAGACACGACCCAATCTCAAATGCCACAACCGTGTCGCATCCAAGTCACGAGAACTATCAACACCCTCACAAGTCTCACCTCCTACGGTCACACCTTGAAGCAAATATATATCATGAGTCCTAGCACCCTTTATAACCACAAGCGCTCCCTTCGAAACCCTCAAGCAATCCTTCTCGATAGTGATCTTGCATCCTAGAGAATCCAATTGCCCCAAAGATATAAGCGACATCCTATGTCCTGGAATATAGCGAACATTGGTGAGCGTGCGAACAACTCCATAAAACATCCTTATTTGCACGGAGCCACTACCCATTGACTTGCAAATAGCACCATTTCCCATAGCAATTGCATTTCCCTCTTTGACCTCAAAGGATGAAAAACAATTTCTATATGGCGTCATATCATACGACGCACCCGAATCGAGTACCCATTCATTACCCGAAACACCCGATGCTACCGCCGTCAACACATTCTCATCTATCTCAACATCCCCACTCTCCACCGCCACGGATGAAGACGCTACTTCCTTCTTATCTTTGTCCAGACATTCATTCTTCCAATGTACCAGTTTCTTACAAATAAAGCACTTTCCATTTCTCTCTTTCGATTTACCTCTTCCACCGGGTTTTCTTGATTTAGAACGCCCCTGGTTTCCTTTCTTCACATTCTTTTCTTTCTCCACAAATAACCCGTGACTACTACTAGCTCCACTACTTCCCTCACTCATATCCTTCATTTGATCTCTCAACTCCTCACTAAGAAGACCCGTCTTGACATCATCTAGAGTCAAGGTATCCCGGCCATAGATCAAACTATTTGAGAAACCCGTATAGCGGTCCGGCAACGAACACAATAATATCATCGCCTTTTGCTATTCATCAATCTTCAAATCAACGGCCTTCATCTTCATGAGAAAGTCATCAAAGGCATTCAAATGTGCCTTAAGCGAATTACCCTCCTTCATCTTGAAGGTGAAAAACGTTCGCAACAAGATCAAACGGTTAGTGAGCGACTTCTTCATATAAAGTTCTTCCAACTTGTCCCAAATACCTTTAGCGGTAGTCTCACCACTAATTTCGGAGATCACATTCTCCCCCATAGCAAGTTGAAGAGTAGTGTAAGCCTATTCCTCCATCTCCTCTCTCACAACATCCGAGATATCACTTGGCAATAAGTGAGTATCAAATACTACTCGGTGCACCTGATTCCGCCTAAGAACCGCTTTCATTTTCCATTGCCACTTCTCAAAGTCATTATCACCATTCCACTTGTCAATAACCAATTGAGAACCCGACGCCGCATACGAACACCGTACATAAGGCGCCACACTATTCGGACTTCCGGTTGAAGGACTTACCAAGCTACTATCTGTCTCCGGCATTTTCACAAACACCAAAACAGCTCTGATACCAACTGTTATAACCGTTGTGATTAATCCGATTCAAGACCACTCGAATCCGATATCTAAACCACAATGCGCTAGTGGAAGACTAGATCGTTGTTAGACTTGCAAAAACAACCAAAGCAATAACTCTAGTCACAAAACCAATATCAACCAATCACGAACAATCCAAATCTCAATCACAAGCAAGAAACTAATGGCAAAGTAGAAAAAATAAATCATACAAGGATTTATAGTGGTTCCACTAACATCTTGTTAGTGTACACCCACTTTGGAGAGAGTATTTTATTACCACAATGAAAGGAATACAAGAGATTGATCCGATAATCACTATATTTCAATATAGAAAAGAGTTTAAGGAGAATAGAATTGAAGAATTGGAATTAGGCTATAAACCCTAATTCTCCCTTGAGAACAAACCCTTGATCCCAAGTCAAGTATTCAGGCTCCCCCACTAACACCTAAGAAAATAGCTTATATAGGGATAGGCCAATCACCCAAATTGCCCCCGTATCTTCACAAATAAACTTACAAGGTTTTCAGCCCGAAATAGCCCAAATTAATATTCAGACGTCTGTCGTGGGAGGTGACAGACGTCTGTCCCTCCCCGGGAATTATTTGGGCTCCAGCTCTCAGCTCAGACGTCTGTCGCATCCATGACAGACGTCTGTGCCCCCTCTCAGACGTCTGTCGTGGGGATGACAGACGTCTGTGGAAACTTTCAGGAAAATCGCCCCTATAGTGACATACGTCTGTCGTCCCATACGACAGACGCCTGTCGCACCTACACATTGAAAACCTGCACCTTACAGCTCATAACTTCCACGTGCGAACTTTGATTTGCGAATGATCACCTCCGACTCGAAGCTATCTTGGTCCTCTTCAATCTACCATATAGTATCACACATTACAACAGCGTGAACTTAATGTTAATTAGTATAACCACAGATTACAACCTTATGATGATATTCACCCATATTAGTAATCAAGTTATCAACTCTTTTGTTGAAAATCAACTATTTTTATGCAAGTACTGCTATACAATGTGTTATTGGTTCTTCAACTCTTTTGTTGAAAAATTAACTTATTTTGCTGAAATTTGGTTGAGAATTACATGGTGGAAGACGAGATTTCCCTGATGGCAAACTCCTACTGAATTTGATATAAGAGATACATGTGATTTTCAACAACTTGGATCAAGTGTGATGTATGGTACTAGTAATCAAGAAACGATGTCGAGGAAGAAGTTAAAGAAGCTTTTGTTTTAGTTTGGTTAGTTTTGAATTTGCGATAATTGCTTCATTAGTTGTCAGTTATGCTACTATCCTGATGTAGTACATTTACATGAGCTACTCTTTAGCTATTCTTTGTAGCAAGAAACTGAGAAAAAATTTAGCATGGCTACTGCTGTAGCGATACTGGTTAGTGGGAAAAAAACTTGGGCTTGGACAAAAATTAGCTATAGGAAGCCTTCATGATTGTAACACCCCGCCTCCGCTAGGGTCACTCGCAAAGGAATGCACTAGCTTTAGAGGGGCATTATTGGTAAACATGCACAGAAATATCACAAGACAGAACACATATATAAATAGCGGAAGTAAAAATCAAACTTTCATAACCTGAATAAATAAGGTCTAAAGCCTTTTACATCAGAGTACAACAAAACCTGTCTTGCAATAGTAAAGAAGCATAAAGACTTTTTAATAAATTATTCCCCAAGTAAAAACAGTAAAGTAGCCATAGCCAAGAGAAGTCCAAGCCATCCATGATGACCTTCAAGCAGAAGAAGTCCGAACTAACAGCATTGTTTCCTCCCTGAAACCTGGGGGGGGGGAAACGGAAGAAAAGAGGCGAAACAAAACGGGTCAGTCAAAAAGACTGAGTAAGTCCTATCTACCTCCAGTATAAAACAGGTAAAGGTAACATGACATGCATAAACTGAAAGTAAACATAAGGATAACTACAATATAGATAAACCAGGGTAGCCGGTTGAACTGCTGCGGCAAGGTAAACTAAGGTATCATGATAGACTATGGTGTTATGATAAGTCAAGGTATCACATCGTCAGGTTTCTATCGAGTACCTTACCCCAAGGTATCTACCCCGTCTAACATCCCAAGGAATCTATTATGTATATTCTTCCTAGTTCTAACATGTATATTTGCTCTGCACCCTTCGTACTAGTATCCCAACCTTGTTAGGAGTTAACCATGAATGTCCCTTACTCAAAGTCGTGTAATGGTCCATGTCAAACCAATATATCGTATATATAGGTTACTCAAATCATATGTTTCTTTCCATGTATATAAGTTCAGTCCTTTGCCGTACCTCGTACGGGCTTCCTCGTGTCGTATTATCTTAGAAATCGTTTGGACTGTCACCCTTGTTCTAGCTAGACTCTTCCATATGAATCATCGTTTGAACCATTAGGACTTACGCCACCTAGCACCACTAGGGATTACGCTTACCTATCGCACGCTTTCGTATTTCGGTTTGGGTTAAACCACCTAGGCCACTAGGGATTACGCTAACCCTCAACCGCACCCTTTTTCCCACGCAATCATCGTGAATCGTTTTTCTACAACTGTATGCACATGTATCACATCGTGCCATCCGAGTCCTGTCCCAGGGCAAAACAAGAAATACAGGACTCGGTCGGGAGCTTTGGATTTATCTGCCGATGCAGATACTAAGGTCTGCTTTTCTACACGTGGCTATGGTCCCACGAGACCCCTCCCTCAACTAGCGAAAGGCAACACAAGAGAAAATCTTGCATGAGAACTACACTCCGGCCAGCCCACATCCTACGGCCTACCTCACCCATGATTAGATAGCAATCATGGTCTGTTGGGTGTTCCCTGCCTTTCCGTACGTATACGCTTGACTCAAGATGGTAGATGATCGACGAACTTGCTATCTCGGGCACCTTGGGTATTCGTCGACTCACTGCTATCCACCCCAGTCTTTAGGTCGCTCGCATAGCAACCAAGGCATATTCTTGGTTCTTCTACCGCAAACCTCAACCTCTCGTGAGCCTAGTATAATGACCTGGCAGCTCACAGAGGGATCCCAAGAATATCCTCACGTTCCCCGAAGCCGCTGCTTCGTTACCCCGTTCGTTGGAGCCTTTATCTAAATCAGATAGCCTGCTCCTACACGCATACTTAAACGTTGACCTAACGTAACGGGTTACTAATCCATCTAAGAAGTGGTCCAAATTTCTTTGACTAAGAATTATTACTTAGTTTCCCTTAACTAAGGTTTACCACTTAGTCTTATTTCCATTATCCTTGTTAACTATGGTTATTTACCTAATCCTCCGAATTAGGGTTCATCTAATGGGTTAAGTGTCACTTAAGTTCATAACTTAGCCCGTCTACAAACCATGTCAAAATTGGCTAAGTATCCAAGTCCAAGACTTAACCCTACACACCATGTGTCAAGTTGGCTAAGTATATCAAGCAATCCATAACTTAACCTCGTCTAATTATCATTTTAGATTGGTTAATAAATTAACTTGACCTTGTCAAATTACCGAGTCAAATCGGTCAAGCGTATCCAAGTGATTCGTGACTTAGCCTTATCATGTTTTCATGTTAGATTGGTTAAGTATAGATTAACTTAACCTCATCAAAATAACGAGTTAGATTGGTTAAGTATAGGTCACTTAACCTCATCAAATCATCGTGTTAAATTAGTTAAGTGTTTAACTTAACCCCATTAAATTACCGAGCGGGATTAATTAAGTCTGGGCTAACTTAACCCCATTCGACTACCATGTTTAGATTAGTTAAGCCTAATCTTAACCTCATCCATTTACTGTATTATACGGTTAAGTGTCATTAAGAAAATTTACTTAACCTTATCAAGTTATCGTGTTGGATTGATTAAGTGTTGGTTAACTTAATCCCGTCCCCTCGTCGTATAAAAATGGTCATGTTTTGTTAAGTATCATTAGCCTAATCAAATTACTTAACCCATTTGTCCATGTCATATTTGGTTAAGCCTCATTAATCAAATTAACTTAACCCTATTATGTGGCATTAATTTAATTAATGCACCCTCAACCTCTCACATTAGACCTTGTTGTGGTTACTAGTTAAGCCGGGCGGGTCCGGGTAGATTTACACCACAACCTAGTCTAACCTCGGGTCTTAAGCGCGACATGACCAACTTCTCACATTGGGTCCTATTGTTTGCAACTACTAGTTAGGCCGGTCGGTTCCGGGTAGTTTTACGTTGCAAACTCAACCCAACCTCGAGTTGGCCATACTTATATTATCTAAGTTCATCATGTTTCCAAAACATGTTACAAGTTTCCGAGCATTTGGGTAGACCTAACTTAATAGGTAAATTCCCAAAGGGTAGACCTAACTTAATAGGTAAATTCCCAAGCTCTTGTTTTATGCATACTTACATGCTAACTTCCATGTTATCTTTCAAGTCATATTTTCAAGTATAAACACATGTCATATTCAAGTTAGGATTTTGCGACATGTTCATGTTTATCTAACTACCCAAAATCGTGTTTTCCCAACGCAAGCAAAGCGGGTCAACGTAGTAAGGATACTATGTCACATATTGGTCTCAAAACATGCATGATGCCAAAAAGGGCTTGGCTTCCATATGCATAACATCATAAAGGGATTGGCCCTAAACATGCATAGTGTCATAAGGTAATTTGGCCACAAACATGCATATTATCAAAAAGGGTTTGGCCATAAACATGCATGACTTAAAAGAGGGGATTGGCCACGAGCATGCATAATCTCATAAAGGATTTGGCCACAAACTTGCATGTTAGCATAAGGGGTTTGGGTTCATAAACATGCATAAGCCCCAAAATCTTGTCTTAGCCAATGTTTCACACATAAGTGGTTCCTAAAGGTTCATGCTAGCATTTCATGCATAAAGATCCAAACTTGCAAGTTAAGCTAGGTTATGCATAGCATGAGAGGCATGATTAAGTCACTCACATGGCCTAAAATCATAAACATGAACACAAGAGGCATGGTAAGGTTCATATGGATTCGCATAATCATGTTTAGCCTCATTTTATCCCATGTCAACATTAAAAATACCGTTTTGACCCAAAAGTAGCTAGAACTTACCTAGGCCAGGCTTAGGAAAGGGATCATGCATCATTATGACGAAGAAAGGTGGCTCCTTTGATGAAGAACCATCACGAAACTCGCATAGAAATGTTGATTTGGCCTCTATTTGGTGTAGCAAGCTTGCATCCTTTGATTTGAACTTGATTTGAGTGCATAGGCTCTAGGGATTTGAGATGGAGGCCATGATCAATGTTGATTTTGGCAGCACTTAGTTGCTAGGTTTTATTTTTAGTGATTTAGATTAGGTTTAGGGTCTTTTTATAGAGATTAAGATAGTTTTAGGCCATAGGATTAGATCTAGGATTAATCTAGACCACAGAAATCGTCACAGGCCCATCAGACCAGACCCAGACTGCATCCAGGTGCACCAGGCCACAAAACTCGGCGTTGTGCTTTTGGGCCCAGTCGACACCCAAGTCGACAGCCCTGTCGACTTGGGGTCCAGGGGTGTCGACTCCCCTGTCGACATGGGCTTTGGCGGGAAAATTCCCGCCTGGCCCCATTTCTGATTTCCAAAACTGTTTCCGAAATTCAAATTTCCAGAAATCTTCTTTGGGCCTTAAACGGGTCATACGGACTCCGATTCTCGAAAACTCGGACTCTATTTCGCGTATTTTTCCGAGACGAACGCAATGGCATAGCCCGTTTTACTTGACTCAGAATTTAAAATTAAATTCTGCCTTGATTCTTGATTTAACGTGTTGTAAAAATTCGGGTTGTTACATTCTCCCCACCTTTTAGGATTTCGTCCCCGAAATCTCCAAGTTGGGAAGAACATATCCTACCGTCCATCATCCATCTACTCAAAACATCATCCACAAGCAACCATTGTCCTTAGATGATTTCTGATGCCATATGAATATATGCAAAACGTGTGTGTTCATGTTCCTTAGCTAATGCTAATGATCAGGCCTGGATAATCTTTCTAATGCAAAAATATGTATAGTGCCATGAATCCATCATGTATGCAAATAGTCCTAGTCATATACACTATATGCGTGCACAAACATTCAACCATATGCAACATCCGCATGATAACACATTCAATTTCATCCATAAACAAGTATAAATACTCGTGCATATGCAATGTGAAATGTGACCGAGTCGAGCTAATACTTTATATAAATTCGCGCATCCACGAGCAACCATTTGCAACCATATCAACCATAACATGTTTCAAATACATGTTTACATCCATAGGGTTCTACCTAGGATTCCCTGAAACAGGGTCGAGAAGATAAACAAGACAAACTCCTTATGGGGTTTGTAACAGAAAATAGGACCAAGAGGATGTCCACAAAAGATAGCCTACAAGTAAGCTCTACAGAAAACAGGGATCAAGGATATACTCCCAAAAGAGATATCATGCGCGTATCTAGTCTTTGACCATCAAAGTCGTATTTCCTTGAGCTTAATTCCATTGTGCCTTGGCCGTCCTTTAACTTCGCGATTTCGCAGCTTCTTATTTCTTGTTTCCATAACATGAGCTGAAACTCATTTCTTCGTCGCCTCTCGTTCCACTTGCACTTATCCTCTTCCTAAAATACTTGACGCAAACATGACTGCGTATTCATGATCTCATGCAAGCTTTCCAAAATTCACTAATGAATCTCGGACCTCGTACCACAAGGTATTCCACATAGAAGAACTTTCTCTTGAAAGTAAACAGATGCCAACCAGGTTATCAAGCACACTTACTAAGGTGATTTCTATAACCCATGCATAAGTGAAATGAATCATCCGTCTTATCGGCGAACACCACTCGATTGGGCTTCCAATTTCCCATAAAGGCATCAAGGGATTCTAAGTAACTAACCATGACCGAACCCAAAAGGTTACACGAGACTTCGAGGGTATTACCAAGGCTAGTCAAGAGTCTAACTACCCTCCTATCAAAACCGAGAGTGGCACCCCTTACTGGATAACCACTTCATCTCTAGAATCCATCCATATCTTAAAAACATAAGCATTATTTCCAAACTCAACACTTGGCATAGACATTCCCAAATCCAAACAAGCCATGAGTAAATGGACCGATCTTCCAATAGGACTTGAGACAAAAACGGGATCCTTTGCTACGCTAGTACTAAGGTGCAGAGACTCAACTATCGAAGCAGACTTAACTGATACGATGATCAAAACAAAGTCCTAACGGGATGATAGAGAAGAAAAGCTAAACCTTTAACAAGATCGTCACCCTCCTTCCGAGGTACCCTAGAAATGAGAGCATACTATTGCCCTCCGAATGATCTTGTCCCTGTTCCATGATACTCAACTATCCATCCCCTTTCACCATGCCAAAGGTACTCTCTCGTCATGGGTTTCATTGTTCATCTTTCTCCCTCCTTTTAGGACTCAGCCATACCAACATGTTGCTTATCCCTGAGCGCGTATCCTTTATCCTTGTTCTTACTATCCTTTCTTGCATAACTCTGCAACAGTCTCTCGAGAACCACCTCCATCGTACGGGAAACACTTACGCAGCTAGAAAGACTAGTCGCAGTCAAAACCACTGTGACTACAGATGGAGGAAAGAAAGGAAAAGAGATTCAATCAAGGAAACAAGGATAATGCTAATGGCCTTTGGGGAATAGCCTTTTTCTTTTTAAAAGAAAATTTTCTTGAAAAATGCTTCTTTGTAAACGATTTTCAAATAGTTTTCAGAAGGTCTTTAAAAACTTTTGCCCAGTCTGGTAACCTTCTGCTCTGATACCAAATGTAACACCCTGCCTCCGCTAGGGTCACTCGCAAAGGAATGCACTAGCTTTAGAGGGGCATTATTGGTAAACATGCACAGAAATATCACAAGACAGAACACATATATAAATAGCGGAAGTAAAAATCAAACTTTCATAACCTGAATAAATAAGGTCTAAAGCCTTTTACATCAGAGTACAACAAAACCTGTCTTGCAATAGTAAAGAAGCATAAAGACTTTTTAATAAATTATTCCCCAAGTAAAAACAGTAAAGTAGCCATAGCCAAGAGAAGTCCAAGCCATCCATGATGACCTTCAAGCAGAAGAAGTCCGAACTAACAGCATTGTTTCCTCCCTGAAACCTAGGGGGGAAACGGAAGAAAAGAGGCGAAACAAAACGGGTCAGTCAAAAAGACTGAGTAAGTCCTATCTACCTCCAGTATAAAAACAGGTAAAGGTAACATGACATGCATAAACTGAAAGTAAACATAAGGATAACTACAATATAGATAAACCAGGGTAGCCGGTTGAACTGCTGCGGCAAGGTAAACTAAGGTATCATGATAGACTATGGTGTTATGATAAGTCAAGGTATCACATCGTCAGGTTTCTATCGAGTACCTTACCCCAAGGTATCTACCCCGTCTAACATCCCAAGGAATCTATTATGTATATTCTTCCTAGTTCTAACATGTATATTTGCTCTGCACCCTTCGTACTAGTATCCCAACCTTGTTAGGAGTTAACCATGAATGTCCCTTACTCTAAGTCGTGTAATGGTCCATGTCAAACCAATATATCGTATATATAGGTTACTCAAATCATATGTTTCTTTCCATGTATATAAGTTCAGTCCTTTGCCGTACCTCGTACGGGCTTCCTCGTGTTGTATTATCTTAGAAATCGTTTGGACTGTCACCCTTGTTCTAGCTAGACTCTTCCATATGAATCATCGTTTGAACCATTAGGACTTACGCCACCTAGCACCACTAGGGATTACGCTTACCTATCGCACGCTTTCGTATTTCGGTTTGGGTTAAACCACCTAGGCCACTAGGGATTACGCTAACCCTCAACCGCGCCCTTTTTCCCACGCAATCATCGTGAATCGTTTTTCTACAACTGTATGCACATGTATCACATCGTGCCATCCGAGTCCTGTCCCAGGGCAAAACAAGAAATACAGGACTCGGTCGGGAGCTTTGGATTTATCTGCCGATGCAGATACTAAGGTCTGCTTTTCTATATGTGGCTATGGTCCCACGAGACCCCTCCCTCAACTAGCGAAAGGCAACACAAGAGAAAATCTTGCATGAGAACTACACTCCGGCCAGCCCACATCCTACGGCCTACCTCACCCATGATTAGATAGCAATCATGGTCTGTTGGGTGTTCCCTGCCTTTCCGTACGTATACGCTTGACTCAAGATGGTAGATGATCGACGAACTTGCTATCTCGGGCACCTTGGGTATTCGTCGACTCACTGCTATCCACCCCAGTCTTTAGGTCGCTCGCATAGCAACCAAGGCATATTCTTGGTTCTTCTACCGCAGACCTCAACCTCTCGTGAGCCTAGTATAATGACCTGGCAGCTCACAGAGGGATCCCAAGAATATCCTCACGTTCCCCGAAGCCGCTGCTTCGTTACCCCGTTCGTTGGAGCCTTTATCTAAATCAGATAGCCTGCTCCTACACGCATACTTAAACGTTGACCTAACGTAACGGGTTACTAATCCATCTAAGAAGTGGTCCAAATTTCTTTGACTAAGAATTATTACTTAGTTTCCCTTAACTAAGGTTTACCACTTAGTCTTATTTCCATTATCCTTGTTAACTATGGTTATTTACCTAATCCTCCGAATTAGGGTTCATCTAATGGGTTAAGTGTCACTTAAGTTCATAACTTAGCCCGTCTACAAATCATGTCAAAATTGGCTAAGTATCCAAGTCCAAGACTTAACCCTACACACCATGTGTCAAGTTGGCTAAGTATATCAAGCAATCCATAACTTAACCTCGTCTAATTATCATTTTAGATTGGTTAATAAATTAACTTGACCTTGTCAAATTACCGAGTCAAATCGGTCAAGCGTATCCAAGTGATTCGTGACTTAGCCTTATCATGTTTTCATGTTAGATTGGTTAAGTATAGATTAACTTAACCTCATCAAAATAACGAGTTAGATTGGGTAAGTATAGGTCACTTAACCTCATCAAATCATCGTGTTAAATTAGTTAAGTGTTTAACTTAACCCCATTAAATTACCGAGCGGGATTAATTAAGTCTGGGCTAACTTAACCCCATTCGACTACCATGTTTAGATTAGTTAAGCCTAATCTTAACCTCATCCATTTACTGTATTATACGGTTAAGTGTCATTAAGAAAATTTACTTAACCTTATCAAGTTATCGTGTTGGATTGATTAAGTGTTGGTTAACTTAATCCCGTCCCCTCGTCGTATAAAAATGGTCATGTTTTGTTAAGTATCATTAGCCTAATCAAATTACTTAACCCATTTGTCCATGTCATATTTGGTTAAGCCTCATTAATCAAATTAACTTAACCCTATTATGTGGCATTAATTTAATTAATGCACCCTCAACCTCTCACATTAGACCTTGTTGTGGTTACTAGTTAAGCCGGGCGGGTCCGGGTAGATTTACACCACAACCTAGTCTAACCTCGGGTCTTAAGCGCGACATGACCAACTTCTCACATTGGGTCCTATTGTTTGCAACTACTAGTTAGGCCGGTCGGTTCCGGGTAGTTTTACGTTGCAAACTCAACCCAACCTCGAGTTGGCCATACTTATATTATCTAAGTTCATCATGTTTCCAAAACATGTTACAAGTTTCCGAGCATTTGGGTAGACCTAACTTAATAGGTAAATTCCCAAAGGGTAGACCTAACTTAATAGGTAAATTCCCAAGCTCTTGTTTTATGCATACTTACATGCTAACTTCCATGTTATCTTTCAAGTCATATTTTCAAGTATAAACACATGTCATATTCAAGTTAGGATTTTGCGACATGTTCATGTTTATCTAACTACCCAAAATCGTGTTTTCCCAACGCAAGCAAAGCGGGTCAACGTAGTAAGGATACTATGTCACATATTGGTCTCAAAACATGCATGATGCCAAAAAGGGCTTGGCTTCCATATGCATAACATCATAAAGGGATTGGCCCTAAACATGCATAGTGTCATAAGGTAATTTGGCCACAAACATGCATATTATCAAAAAGGGTTTGGCCATAAACATGCATGACTTAAAAGAGGGGATTGGCCACGAGCATGCATAATCTCATAAAGGATTTGGCCACAAACTTGCATGTTAGCATAAGGGGTTTGGGTTCATAAACATGCATAAGCCCCAAAATCTTGTCTTAGCCAATGTTTCACACATAAGTGGTTCCTAAAGGTTCATGCTAGCATTTCATGCATAAAGATCCAAACTTGCAAGTTAAGCTAGGTTATGCATAGCATGAGAGGCATGATTAAGTCACTCACATGGCCTAAAATCATAAACATGAACACAAGAGGCATGGTAAGGTTCATATGGATTCGCATAATCATGTTTAGCCTCATTTTATCCCATGTCAACATTAAAAATACCGTTTTGACCCAAAAGTAGCTAGAACTTACCTAGGCCAGGCTTAGGAAAGGGATCATGCATCATTATGACGAAGAAAGGTGGCTCCTTTGATGAAGAACCATCACGAAACTCGCATAGAAATGTTGATTTGGCCTCTATTTGGTGTAGCAAGCTTGCATCCTTTGATTTGAACTTGATTTGAGTGCATAGGCTCTAGGGATTTGAGATGGAGGCCATGATCAATGTTGATTTTGGCAGCACTTAGTTGCTAGGTTTTATTTTTAGTGATTTAGATTAGGTTTAGGGTCTTTTTATAGAGATTAAGATAGTTTTAGGCCATAGGATTAGATCTAGGATTAATCTAGACCACAGAAATCGTCACAGGCCCATCAGACCAGACCCAGACTGCATCCAGGTGCACCAGGCCACAAAACTCGGCGTTGTGCTTTTGGGCCCAGTCGACACCCAAGTCGACAGCCCTGTCGACTTGGGGTCCAGGGGTGTCGACTCCCCTGTCGACATGGGCTTTGGCGGGAAAATTCCCGCCTGGCCCCATTTCTGATTTCCAAAACTGTTTCCGAAATTCAAATTTCCAGAAATCTTCTTTGGGCCTTAAACGGGTCATACGGACTCCGATTCTCGAAAACTCGGACTCTATTTCGCGTATTTTTCCGAGACGAACGCAATGGCATAGCCCGTTTTACTTGACTCAGAATTTAAAATTAAATTCTGCCTTGATTCTTGATTTAACGTGTTGTAAAAATTCGGGTTGTTACAATGATGCTCTAGACATTTTAGTAATATTAGTAATGCAAATTTGCCTGATTTCTTTGGTTCTTCTCTAGACAGTATTGGTGACCCATTAATGGTAGTAAGCTTAACAAGTGCGTATCCGAATTTTATTCCCTTGAGCTCAATTTTTGTTGATGCCAGTGCAGGTAAAAGAAGAGAAGATTTGATGAATGTAATTTTCTCAAAGTGGGGATTGGCTTCTCCTAATATTTACTCAAGAATGTAGTGGGAGGGAAGCAGCTATTGTAAAAGCTATGAGAAATGTGATGGCACTCAAAATGGAGGAAGATCGCCTGTTATGAATGTGTCTGAGAAGGATAATGTACTTATACATTATAAAAAAAACTTATTCTATTGCTTGTGGTCTTTTATTTGAACTCTTGACTGTAAGCAATGAAAGTACCACTTCTGCATTGAAATTCAGGGTACATGGCAATACAGTTGGTTTCATATGTTATTTTTTCTTGTTCTGCTTTCTTATACTGATTGTTAATATATTTTTCTCCTTAGGTGGAAATTGAGATGTTTTTTTTGCTGCACTTAATGGGACAGTGGCAGTCTTTATGAAATCAATCTACTAGTAGATGATTTGTTATAGTTTCAGGTGCACTCATTGTGAAGTAAGGGAACATTACCTTAGCTTACATACTTATTAACTGTTCTTTGCTTAAACTTCATAAGTTAGTCTTGTACTTTGTCAGTAACACAAAAATTCTGAAAACTACTCCATATCTTAAAGGAAGTACTGGAGAAGTTGGAGACGATGAGCTTGATGATTAAAGAATTCTCTGATTTGGTGTTGAAAGGCGAATCTAAAGCATTTTAAGTACATGCAGCTAATGTTAATTTGTTATTCTCTGAATTGCATTCAACATTATTATTTTGTTGTGACAGGCTGACTTGTCGTTTTCCTTATATTGAAACCGAAAACATTAACACTAGTCGTTAATCTGAATCTAGCAGACGATGCAGAAATGCGATTAAATAATATTCATTTTTTAATCAAATTTAACCATATTTTTACAAGCTCTTGATATGTTATAGCGATTCATCTAGTAGTTACATTAATAAGCAGATAAATGTCTCGCCTTATAATTTGACTGTGCGTTATTTCATGCTATGCCATGGGTGGTAGGGAAGGTCCGATTGATGCTGCAGTTAAAACTTCTGAAACTGGATATATTCAAAGATGGCTTGTAAAGGATACGGAAGATGTCATGGTTAAATATGATGGCACTATTAGAAATTCTCTTGGAAGTTATATAAGTAAGTTTCACAGCTCCAAAATAATTTTGATTTACTATTTTTGAGTTTTTTTTGTAGTTATTATTATCTGGTTAACTAGTTTGTAATGTTGTGTACTCAATGGAGCAAACTAAATTATGTTTGCATATTCCCAAGTACACATCATATATAAAGCTATCAAGTGTTTGAATTTTCATCCATTTCAAATCTGAGCATATCTAACATGGCATACGTGTTCATTCCATTCATGCGCTTTAAAATCTCATTCAAAGAAACATGCAATTAAAATTTAGTAACAGGTAACGAAAATGCAGTTAAAAACATGCATAAATTTTTGGGAAAGTAATAACATGTAACGACTAGCTTGTTAACATTTTTGGGAGTATAGTTATTATATTATGTCTACCCACAAATATTATTATGATCAAAATTAGTTTAATCGTCTGTTACTAGTTTGTCATTCCATAATTAACTGCTATAGCTACTTTGGATGTATTCGTCTAATCTAATACTAAAATTTGTCCATTTGGTTGGTAAAATTGATTTAATTTACTTGGTCTAAGATTGAAATTTTACTGGCACTATTTTCCCTTGGTAAAACAAGGTTTAATGTACAATTTTGAAATTTAAAGAGCACAGATGTCGGCTACTATTTCAAAGAGGATCTTATGTACTTGAATTTCTTTCATTTTAATTTCATCCTTTGGCTAACAAGGAAGTAAATATACACCTTTTGACAACACAAATTTGAAAAGGGTGATGACAATATTTGATGGGTTTCTAACCACTAAATATAAATCATACAGTAACGATCTAGAAGGTGTTTTGGTGTAGAGTATTTAATCAAATACCCCAGCTATATGCAAAATATTTACATACAAGGGGCTTTTATAACCAATGTACAATACTATGTTTATAAAGGCATATTGTTCCTAAATTAAAAACTGCTTCAAATGGTTTTAATGAGAAAAGTCTTACAGACAATCATGTGAAAGCATGACAAAGAGTAAAAAAAGAATGAAGTACCAATTCTCTTTTAAAAAAAAAGTTAATAAAATGATAACAGAATTTGGTATTTTTTTTCCAAGCTCTTTGCATTAACCGTAAGCTTATATGTAGTTTATTTTTCCAAGCTTTTGCATTTAAAATTCACCAGGTTTGCAGATGCTTTAGATTTTTTACATGATATATTTTTCAAGATGTGTTGGTATTTGCTGATTAAATTTCGTGAGTAAGTTTCCCAGACAATTTAACCATGATCCATTATAAATGCAATATTACCTAGGAACTCTGAGCAAAGAATATCATATATATAGTATAGAGTCAGCTCACATGTTCTTATCAATCACATGATCTGCGAATATCAATCATATGATCCGTGATTACTACAGTAGGAAATACAAAATGTTATACATGTACGCTCTTATAACAAGCCGATTTCTTTGCCAAATTTTGGACTTGTGAACACTTATTATTTCTCTAATTGTTAATTTGTGTATATCTCAAATTTCATTTTGATTCCACAAAACCGAAAGCATGCATATGTAATTCTCTTAATGGCATTTGTGGCATTTGCAGCAATGTAGAACCAGTAACAAAATTTAGGGCTTGGGTTCGGAAGTGTGAGGATTATGCTTGGTTAACAAAAGATGAAATAAAAAAGCATTTTCTGGGTTAGGCTTCATTATTTGATAAGATGATCATGAGATGATCTGTGCATTCTCTATGCCAAATATGTTGATTGATCTTCCAAGTTGTCTGTTACAGGTTAGTGCTTGAATTTTCTATTTTGTCAGAAAGTGCAAATATTGATGTTTTTTCCATGTGTTTTCAAGATAAATTTCTTCAGGTAATATCATTTTTTGCTGGTTATTTTCACAATCTAATAGGAAAAAATTGTAGTAGAGCAGATAGTAGACATGATATGCTCAAGTTTTGCAAACCTAAATTGTTTGTTTCTGGCTTGTAGATATTAAAAGCCCGATTGAGTGATTGGTTCATAGGGAACAGACCTAAACTTTGCATAGTAGATGGAAGTGGTGATTTAATCTCTTATAAAAAGCCATTGCTCACATCAAGATCTCAACTTGGTTCAGTCGTTTCAAATACAGTAGTAGGCTTGTTGATTTGTTGCTTCCTTCTCTCATGTTTGATTTGCTGCTGCTTTGAATGATTTACTGAACCGTAAAAGCAAAAAAATGAAAAGGTAACTATTTCAATATTGGTTCTAGTTACAAAATCTATTTATGGATATGTATATGATATTCATATATTCAATTTGACTGGAGTATATTTGTCACAACACTAGTGAAATTGTCGAACTTCTAATTTAATCTGGTTCCCTCAAAATTGTTTTCTATAGCTTATGTAGTAATATAGATGTTTTCCATATTAATTTATATTATGTCTTACAACACTAGCCTTATCAAATTAGCACTGGTTAGCGACTGAGTTTAAGCATGGCAATGTCATTTGATACTTGAGTTGTGTGTTTTTGTAATATAATACTTTACAATTAATGCATGCCATATTTATGATAATGTCCTCTACTGAATTATGGTACATGGACAAATGAATATTATCACAGAATTGGGATGGTTCTACTCATTTATAAATATTAAGTATGTTTATAAAAATTAGCTCGGTATTATAAAAATGAAATCAATTGACCATGTTTTATAGAAATTAACTAAGTATACAGAAATATGTAATATAATTAAATCTTCTATATTAGTGCTAGCAATTAACCAAGATTTATAATAACGATAAGTTTGCTCATTCTGTTTATCTTCTTATTTATTGATCTTTTTCTATCTTTGGTTATTGTTGCAACTAAATATGAATTTCTCTGTAGATATGAAACAAGATCGTCAGAATCTAAAGGAGCTTCAGGTGTTTGTAAATTGAAAATTATTTAGTGCACTTTTTTCTGTTTTGAATATTTTGTACAATTATTTGAGTTATCTAATCCTTACGAAATCTAGTATTTTCATGTAGCGTGTGGAGCAACCATTGCAGTGGTGCAGCAACACCAATATGGTGCATTTGAACGACTTCATGGTGCAGATGCACCTTTATTGTGGTGCAAGTGCAACATACGTGCCCTCTGCACCACTTTGTGGTGCATCTGCACCACTATAGTGGTGCAGTGCAACATACAGTGCATTTTCATTCTTCATCCGGCGCATCTGCTTTTACAACGAAGTTAACTAACTAAGTTTATAAATAATAACGAAGTTAACTAAGTTTTAAAATAATAATGATTAACCATATCTATAACAATAATGAATTGTAAATATTAACCAAGCTGACTAAGTTTTATTAACTAAGCTAACTAAGTTTTATTAAAATTAACTAAACTTATAATAATAATAATTTAACTAAGTTAATTATTATTTTTATAAATAATAGTAATAATGGATTAAATAAATCAATAAATTAATTAACTAAGTATTAAATATATATATATATAATAGAAATAACGAAAGTAATAATTATTTAACTAAATTAGCTAAATTTTATGGGAAAATAGTTAATATTTATAAAAATAAAATAATTTTATAAAAATTAACTAAGTATTATAAATATTTTAGTAAGTTTTATAAAAAATGAACAAGTTTATAATAATGATGACGATGATAATAATTAACTAAGTTTATAATGATGATGATTATTATAATAAATATTTTATGATAATGGTAATAAATTGTAAATTTTCTCAAAAGTAAAAAGTTTAAATAATAACAATAAACTAACTTTGTAATAAAAATAATAATATTAAATCATAAAATATTAATCAACTTGTCGAAGTTTTACAAAAATTAATTAAACTTATTGTAATAATAACAATAATTTAACTAAGTTAATTAAGTATTATAAATACTAATAATAAAATAATTAAGTTTTATAAAATATAAACCAAATATTATTAAATAATAATAATTAATCATGTTAACCAAATTAGTTGAGATTTACAAGCTTATTAAAGTTAAGAAGTATTATACATATTTAACTAAGTTAACTGAGTTTCATTATAAATAAGGGATCATTAATATGATTATTAAATCAACAATGGTAAATTAGAAAAAAAATGTTTGCTCTATATGTCATTTATCATTAGCAGAATCAATATGTTAATTTTAGCCAAGGTAAGAACATGTCATGTGCTACTAATTACAGAATCATTAACTCGTGAATTTCTTCATTGTAGGTAACTAAAGACCAGTGTTCCGAAATATAAAAGACGACATGTTCTTCTTCTATGGTATGCATATGAAATATATTGGTTGCCCGTTTTGTTCTCATTATTTGGTGCAAACTACTTCAAGAATATTGTGTTCGTGTTTTTAGATGTTGTATACTTGTTTAATGGATATTGTGTGAACTTAGTTAATGGTGCTATTTTTTTTTTTTTTTTTTTTTTGAAAATGGGTAAACTGCCTCGTTAAAAACCCGATCTAGCCCTCAGCGTGAGAACTAGACGGGGAAAAAAGAGTGCGGTGTTTTATTGACGACGAATCAATAAAAAGTACAATAAGTACAAGGCTAGCAATACAACATAACACTTCCACTAGCCAATCTACCCGAATGAAACAATATATAGAGAACCGGCAACTCCAGGTGGGTCCTAGAACAACCGACACGTGTGAAACTACCCACATTACAACGCAGCCTTCTAAAAAAAAAACACTTTGCAACAGTATCTTCCCCAAATTAAAGCTACTCCGAAACCCCTAAATTACGCGAAGCAGGAACCTCCATTAACCAGCGTCTCGAAGATCAATACCCCATCGTTTTCCAATTTCAATGTCTTTCTGACTTCGGTGCAGCTTCCTCTTCGATTTACTCAGTAAGTATTTAACCTCGATTTCAATAAAATCCCAACGACGAAATTTATCCCATCTATGGTTGCTATGGATTCTCAAATTTTTCTCGTTCCAAATATGATAAACAGTGGAGGTAACGGCACAGAAGGCGGCGTCCTGACCAAATGATGCAGAACCGAAAGAGTTTTTTAACAGCATGAGTTCGTCTTCAAGCTCCAACGTATTCGAAGAGGATGGCGTGAGACCCAGTTTTAGATAGCATCTAACCCAAAGATATGCAGAGTACGAGCAGTGGAAGAAGAGGTGATTTCTTGTCTCGATTTCTTCATTACATAGCACACACATAGGATCAATATCATATCCCCAATTTAGCATGATGTCTTTTGTACTTAAACGGTTCAAAATAGCTTTGTATAAACATAAGGACATCTTTGGACTGTTTATGTAGTGCCAAACAATCTTACACCACCTCTGTTCACAGTTATGACTTCTGGAAATGTCCCATGCGGAATAAAAAGTGAACCCCTCCTTTTTGTCTAACCATGTCCAATAATCAGTATCCCCAGTAGTCTGAAGATTAACCTTATTAATTTGCGATGCAAGTTGTCTCGTAGCAGGTAGGCAGTATGGATTAAGTTCCCCTTCCTGGATAATGTGATTCACTTTATAATCATCACCTCCAAAAAGACTGAGATGATCCCATCCAAGCATCTTCACCATAATACCACTATTTATCCATGGATCAAACCATATCATAGTGTCGTTCCCATTAACAATGCATCGATTAATGCACTGCAAACTTTTTTGTCTGTGTTTTAGGATGGTTTTCCAAGTTCCAGAGCAGTTAATGTCAATATCCATCACCCAAAAAAGTTTTAGGATGCTATTTTTGTTTATCTAAACATGATTTATAGACGATATCTTTGTTTATGAATTATATGGTATGTAGTCTTATGTAAAGGATTAATAGTTATGTGTCTATATGGTAATTTTGTTGTTTGGTTCAAACATGTTATGAATACCGGTTTGAATTATATTTAAATGTTGTTGATATGTGTGTGTGATAATACAACATAATTTAAATGCTGTAAAAATCAAAAAACAAAAGACAGCATTTAATCAATGCTATCATTACTTCAAACACAAAATAACAACATTTACAAAATGCTGATGAAACTGTGAAATATCTATGCAAACTTTTGACAACAAAAATAAAAACGTTGTTAAATTTATTAACAGTGTTTGTCAATTGTTGATGAAAATGGAAGGAACACACACTAGAAAACTATTAACAGCTCATTATAAACATTGTGCATAAAGTACTAACAGCTCATAAAAAACGTTGTGCATAAAGTATTAACAGCTCAAAAAAAACGCTGTGAAACTCAATTTTTAACAGTGTTTATTTTCTGCTGTTGAAAATTACGGGCCTACGATCGCATGTTGTTATACAACGTTTATCAAAATGTTTTAATATCCTACTACAACGTTTCTGAAAGGCTGTCAAAAGCGTTTTCTAGTGTAGCATTTTTACTCAAACTATATCAAACTTCATCTTTTCTCAATCTCTATCTACTAGTCTCTGAATTGAAGTGCTATTGAAGAGTTATAGGGCTGTTGTAATCATTTAGGAATTGTTGGGAAAGGGTGTGTTCCTTATATCCTTGAAATCAAGAAAAGGGAGCGGTGCTAACCTTGTAGTCGTGAAATCAAAGGTGTTTGGAGCGGTGTTAACCTTGTAGCCGTGAAATCAAGGGTTTGTACTTGGATATTGAGAATAATAAAACTCTAGGCAATCCAGCGTTGCATGAGATTGGACGTAGGAGTAATTCGAACCAGTATAGAATCCGGTGTGTTCTTTCCTTTTCTGCTTTTTATATTTATCTTTTTTTGTGTTTGTGTTTGGTTCTGTGTTTGTGATCATCACTGGTGTGTGTAATTCATATGTAGTAAATCAATTAAGTTTAAGATTTTCATAAATTCCTTATGAACACTATTCACCCCCCCCCTTTAGTATTAATTTTGCCTTAAGATCTGCAGTTCACAATCCCTAATAAGACACGTGTCTTGGTGGAGACCAAATGAGATATATTAGTGTATTATGGATAGTGTTATACATTTTCTACTCACAAGAACTTGTTGTTCTGACCCCCCTCCTCATAACAACTCTCAAGTTTATCTCCAATAAGACAGGTCTTATCAATTATTCAAGTTTGGTTCTCAGTTCTTTTTCTCTCATGCTCGATGTCGATGTGGCGATTTGCTTTAAGGTAATTTCCTTTATCGATATTAGTTATCCTATATTGTTTCCGTTGTGAGTTAGTTTTATTGTAATTTGAATATGCTCATACGCAATTTATTCACAGGTACCAAATTTATATTCTTCATGCTTAGACGAGTCTAAGTTTGAGTTTTTTTCAAAATTTAGGCTCATAAAAGTGTGGGGTATTACATGGATTTTATAAAACACCTCTTCCAATAGAAAGAATGAAAAGTCGGTGTGTACGACTTAAACAGGATACTTATATGGATATAGCGGAAATAATAAACTAACTAATAAACTACAATAGTTATACAGGTAAAAGCTAAGCTATAGAAATATATTAAAAATAAAAGTGAATGTGATAAGTAAAGACACCAGGAATTTTATACCGGTTCGGACTTCCCGCCCTACGTCCAGTCCCGAAGCTCCTCTTCGGAATTCAATAACAACGCCCTCTCTTTACCCAGAGGAATAGGTCACAATACACCCGAGCACCAACAAGGATGTCCATGCCTGAGAACCAACACATGACTTCACAATTACAAAATGTTTTGACTTCTGAATGTGTTCTCGAATCAGTACTGAATAGCCAACGATTAAGTACAACCTTCCTATAATCTTATCCTCAAGTATCTGATGTGCATGTGAAGATTAAATGTAACGACCCGGATTTTTGATCAACTTATTTTGAATATTTAATATTTATTTTACATACTGAGTTGGAAATATAAATGGATATTTATATTGAGTTATCGATTTAATAATCGAATATGGTTTAATTTCAGGGATATTGAAATATCGTAATAATATAATTTGAAGTAATCCAATTCAAAAACATAAAACTGAATTGAAAACAGTTCAGATGATCAATACAAACTTCTGTTTGAATTAGAATAATAATATTAATTTATTTTCGAAGAATTAATTAATTTGAATTAAATTTATATTGATCTAAATTTATATCTTCTCAATATGATCGAAATGGGGAATCGAAACATGTCCCAGTGTGTCTAGAATAGTGGTTAAATCCTAGAAACGCCAGTTGTTGTGTTTAGATTGGAGTTCCGGACCCCGAATATATTATTTTAAAATTAATGGATAAGCTCGAACTCAAATCACGGTTAAATCAGAATCAAATCGCATTAAATCAGATATCAAATCACATTAAAAATGTTGTACCTTACCTATAACCTATATTGTACACTATCCAGACACATTCCTTAATACTGAAGCATTGTTTGTATAAAACCGCGGTGATTTCTTCCATTCTCTTGGACAACTCGTTCCTCCTAGACAAATAAATAAAAATCGAAACTGAAATTCAGGAAAAAACTAAAATGGATGCCTCTCAAATTTCTAACAAATCGAAGCCACTCGTTTGAAGATGAAAACAATCGACTCCTAATCCTTTTGAAGATATCGAACTAAAGCCTCATTTTTCCAGTAAAAACCATTCTCTTACAAAAAGAAAGAAAGAAAGAAGGAAATTAAACCCTAATCTAGATAAAATCCTAAACGATGATTTCAAAGCTTCAATTTTAGGTCTTCGTCCTGATATACTAATGTAATTACGGATCGCGACTTTGAGCGACGCTAGGGTTGGCGTGTTCTGATGATTGTGCAACAAGAGTCCATTTCGACGACTACTTATTATACCTCAAGTTCTCAGAATTTTGTGCGATTGAATTCCAGGTGATCGCATTTTTCATGGTCGTTAGTTAAGGCTAGGGTTCTACTCGATTTACGCAAGGGGGAGTAGTGCGAGGTATTCCGTTGGGTTTGGCATGTTGGAGACTATCGGTGGACGACATCTTTGGGTGGTCCGATCATCACTTGGGGGTGTGACTTACTGCATTGTTGCAGCGATCAGTGTCAGGTCAAGATCTGACCAGAGGCGTCGAGCTCTAAGCAGTGGGTCCGAGAATGGAGGAAATGGAATTGGCAAAGATGACTTGACGGTAAATGGGAAGGAGATCACGACACTTGCAGTCGAATTTTGGTTTGCTGCGTTTGAGTATGGAAGGAAGTGTTAAGGAGATGACAAGATTGTGGAAGCTCAACATGAGCTGTGTTTTGAGTCTGGAACAGACAAGGGCAACAAGGTATATGTTTAATAAAGTTTAGAAAATGGTAATCAATTTTAATAATAAATTAGTTAAATTTATTTAGTTTTCAAAATTCATAAATTTTAAGGAAATTAGTTTTTAAAATTGGTAACTTATTAAATTAGTTCATATAACTAGTTTACATAAAGGAAATTTGTTTGAAAAAAAGTATAAATTGTAAAATAACCATTGAGTATGAAAGTAAGGTTAAATCTGGAATTTGTTTACGTATGGGGAGTTAATTAAATTTAATTTGTATAATTTGATAACCGGAATTTTAATATCGTTTTACATTGGAAAACAGAATAATGGAGGAATCGCGGTGAATGTATATAATATGCTTCAATGGGTGTTCAACACAAATAAAAATCATGGTGAGTAAATCTCACTCAATCTATTATTTATAATTATTTTTAGTCATTAAAAATAATTGATGGTTGTTTGGTTGCGTTAAATATTACTGTGGCTATTATTAAATATATATTAGTTATTTAGGATTGGTATTTGTGGTTATTATATATATATATATTGGTGATTGGATAGTTCCCGCAGTACCATTAGCGGATGCCCGCAGTATCATTAGCGGATGACCCTATGCGCCCCACGCTATGATAGTGGATGACCTTCTATACCGCGATATCCTTCCTCGAAGCAGGATGGGTATTATTTATGTTGGCTAATGTCTGTGGATGAAAGAAAACTGGTTGGAGGGATCCAACTAGATTCCTCAAAAATATAGTTATTTGTTTGTTTCATATATATTATCATATATGATGTGCTAGAAAATCTATGGTTGATAATTGGATGTTTTTGATTGGCTGAATGTTACTAGCCCTGAATATTGTTTTTTAAAAATATCGTAAAAAGGATATTTTGAGTTTTAAAAGGGAAATCTATTTTTCTAAAAATAGAATTCGAATTTCGAATGGACTAGAAATATTAACTTGTTTAAATACAAAAACAAGTATTGAATTTATAAACGGTGTTTATAATTTAAATAAAACAAAAAATTGAAGTAAATTTATAAACGGTGTTTGTAAATAAACGGGAATGATTTTCATTGAATAACCAGGGAATTAAAGTGAATTTATAAACGATGTTTATAAATGGAATAATGTTGGGAACTGAAATGAATTTATAAATATAATGAATTAATTATCAAGAGATAATTTGAGTATTTAAATTCAAGTGTGAATTTAAAAATAGAATTTGAAATCATTTGAAAGGGAATGGTTTTTATTCCGCAATTCAGAATATAAAAGGAATGGAGTTTCAAATAGAAATTTGAAATGGAAACTTGTTTAGTATATAAAAAAAGGAAGTTAAATTTATAAACAACGTTTATAAATTAAGTGAGATAATTATCATTTGGATAATTTAAATATTTAAATTGAATTATGAATTTAAAAGTGAATTGGGAAGTGATTGAAACAGAACGATTGATTATATTTCGGAATTTGGAATATAAGTTGAATTGAGGAAAATCCAACGGATTATAATTAGAATTTGATTTCATCAAATTTTATAAACTAATTTATTTTTAATGGAAATAGAAAATAATAACAGAAATGGAGTTGTAATTGAATTGGTAACTAATTAATGAAAAATCGACAATTAGAGATAATCGAAAATATTAAGTTGGATTTGAAAACTGGATTTAATATATATTAAATATATATTAGAATGGAGTTGAAATTTATTATAAATGAAGTTTAAACATTTATATTTTAAATATAATTAAAATGAAATCACTGCAGCGTGGCAGTTCGTAAATTGGCGATCAAACTTCAATTGAGTGTATATAACTCAATTTAAGTCGGAATTCTTTAAAACAAGAATCGTCAGGACCGATTTGATAATGGTTTTCTAATGAAAGAGAACAATCTGGTTTTTGTCGAATAGATTTTAAGTTATGTCAAAATCAATTTTCCAGAAAAATAGTGCCATAACCATTATAAAACCATAACGGTTTATTTAAATAAAAAAAAGAATTTTAAGTAAATAAAATCCGAAAGTCCATTAGAAAAATCCAGACTTGAGATATAAAATAAATATGGACTCAAGTGGAGTAAGTGTAAGTTTAAAACAAAATCAGATATTTTTATTAACTAAGTTACAGAATAATAGATAATCAAATTTTGAATCAAGTTGACATTGGATAAGTATATTAAACTTGTGAATTTATATTCGAATTCGAATATGAAACCTGAGTCGAAAATGGAATTTGATTGGTAAGTAAGTTAAAGTATATGAACATGTTATGTTCGAAATAAAAGTGCAATAGGCAAAATAGTTAATTAGAGAATTAATTAGCGAATTGAGTTAAAATGACCAGATTTAATTGGAATAAATTGGGAATGTACGTATATGGGTTAGACAGGTTTGGGATGAACTGTATGAAGGTTATAATTCGTGTGCCCGACAATACGGTACATGTTTAAATTCCATATGAGTTTTTATGCGCCGAATCGGCAAACCACTTGGCTTTTTGATTTTCTTTTTGAATGGAAAGGGCCTAGAGAGGCGAGTTGAGGTTTGAACTATCGACCGGTACAAAGGAGGTTACATGGAAATTTTCCGGAAATTTAAGGAGTTAGAATATTTTTAAGAAATTTTGATAATTGGAAATCAATGTATCGATATGTATAGAATTCGATAAGGAAACGAACTTAAAAATAGAATATTATAAACAAAAAGGAAACCTATAATTAAATCTGGTAAAAAGAGAAAGAGAAATGTGCATACACTTTAAAAATGAATAATTGGTTTGTATGGTGTTGATTATTCGAGTTAAGTGGTCTTGTCTATTTTGAAGTTAATGATGTTTTCAGTCAAGGTCTGAGAGGTAGTTATACCCCAACTTGATTGATTTCATTTTTAACTGATAAATAGCAAGATTCAGTCTCGAAGATAAATGTTTGAATAAGATTAGTTGAATGCAGTATTTTGGGTTGTCGTAACAATATTTTTCACAACGTTCGTTTTAACCCAAGTATGTGGAATTTTGGAAATATAATAATAAATATTTCCGGAGTGTAGAAATGAATGGGCGTGAAAGAGATAAGTAGTTGGAATGTTTTCCAATTATAAATAGAATATATTCTCTACGTATAGAAAATAAAAGGGAGGCGATATATGGAAATGTTATCCAAATAGCGTAAGAGGCCAAGATGATTATTGAAAATATTCAGTTAACAAATAATGATAAAGAACTGGAGAAGTGATTTATCTAATGAAATATTAAGTAAGGGGTCCAGTGATTGTTTGATGCTTTGAATGAGTGTTTGTTTTTCTTCGATAGTTAAATAACCGACTACTGAAGTATTTGCTAATATCGTGGTCAATATGGAGAGACCGGTTGGATTATTATCCGTGAACCACTCTGTATTAGCAGTAGCATTGTGAATCAGATTATATGAAGATAATCGAAGACGGAGTAAAGTGCAAGGACTTTTTCTATTAATAGAAATGGTGACTTTGGTTTCGTTCAATCCCAGAACGAATGTATATGGACGAATGTGTAACAACCCGAATTTTTGGAGAAAGTTTGGAACGACCCAGTAAACCTTTACATCTAAATTCATGAATCAAATAAAGATTTAACGTTAAAATAAATATTATATTTGGGTTTGGACATAGAATTTGAAATTAGAATGTAGTTTGAATATGTACATAAATAAATTCTTTTTGTAAATTTAGTTTTAATACGAACGTTTGATCTAATAAACGTGATTTACAATATAAAGTGAATTAAATATTTAACCTCAAATTTTATTCAACTTTGAAATATGATCGATGGAATTAATTTAGAAATCAAAGATTAATTCGAAATATGAATTGAGACATATTTACAAAGCTAAAAGAGCCTATTTATTTTAGAGAATGGCTTTAAAATGTAAAGTTTTTTTTAATTTAAACTGCTACTTGATTTTGTTAAGTGTAAATTATTTTAAACAACAATATTTGAAATACGGTTGATGAAATAAAATGAAATAAATTTCATGAAATTATCTCGCTGTTTGTAAAGTGTTAAAACGTGAAATATCGCTATCAATTTCAACCGTATCTTTATCTAACGAGGGCACTTTGTTCACTTTTATCTAGTAAAATTTGGATATTCCAATACATGCAGCGCAATTCAATCTGTTGCTTCATCTTGCGTAACATTATACTTAACTCATATTTGAAGAAAACATTGATTTAGGTTGGACACTTGTATAAGCTCAACTGAATAATTTTAAGACAAGTCTTCTTCAGCCTGATATTGTCTACACGTGGTTTTGGATTGTTCTCGCAGTGTCTCCTTGTTCACGCGTTCCTTATATTATCCCCGTCCCTTTTTCATTTGGGGGGGGGGGGCTTATCTTTTTTTTCCAATTTTGTTTACTTCACTAAAAAAAAGAAGTTTTCCCAAAAATTCCTCCACCACAAATCAATTCGAAATGGCGATTCACTTCCACCACTTTGGTGTTGCCTGCGTCGCCTCCTGGTTGTGTTTCGACCGCCATTAATGGCCACTCCATCTCGCGAGTCCACCTGTGTCCCTTTTGTCACCGTCCGTTCGCCGTAGCCTTCGTCGAGCGGTCCTCCGTTGCTACCAACGGTGAAAACCGCAGCCGTTACCCTGATGCAAAACGCAGTGGAGGAAAGTCGCTGCGGTTTCTAGAGATCCATGTTGCTCCTCAAATCTTAGTCCCAAACTCTTTCATCTTGACTGCAAATGGGGAATTTTAGTTCTGTTTGGCGCTGGTTTCAGGATGAAAGTGTCGAAACATCAGTAAGTTACCAATTTATTAAACTGCAATTTGATCCATTTAGAGATATTTATGTTACTTTGGTAGAATTATTTTGAGATCCATTCGTTGATAATACATACGGCAGTTGCATGATAATGATTTGAGAACTATGCGTAGTATTGCTGACAGCATGGAAAAAGTAATGCACTTTGGGTATTAAGGAATTTTGCTTGGAAATTTACATGATGTGTAACATATTTGTGCATTTGAGTGCCTTGCTACTGCACTATTTCGACCATTGAACACTCCCCTATATGTTCAACAAGTATTATCTAACCAACAGTACTCGTGTAATGTATATTCAATTGAACCTTATTAACAAAGTTGATCAGTTATATCGGGTAGTGGCTACATTTATAACATTTCTTCTTTGGTACCACCCTTGTCGACATTAGATCTGAGTTTTTACAGCGAAAGCCATACAAAAGTTCGAAATGAAGTATACCATTTTCTCATGAATTTGTCAAGATTTTTTATTTATTTTAAATTAGTGTTACAAGTTCAACAATTAACTGTAATGAATTCCTTCTCCTAATTAAGATCCCCATTCTTATGTGCCCAATCTTTCATGAATGTATCTTTCTTTGCATGCTCAGGGTGAAGCTTTAATTATGTGCATTTCTTCGTATATTTGTTAGTAAGTGAAACTATACATCGTTATAAGAGTTTTTCTATTTACTCGATTGATATTACGCTTTGATGGTGATGTGGGAACGGTTTTCTTTTTGGCATAAATATCTGGGTGATAGCAGAACAAGTAAGCTAAATTTTAGTTTGACATGTGAAAATGTGCGCATAATTGCTCTGATTTTATAGTTGAAATAAGACTTGTTGCCTTGTTTGAAGTTGAACAACATATGGGAAGTACATATACCTTGCATAGTTGAAAGTTGAAACCGAAACATATACATAATCTAGTAGTCATGTTCCATTTTATAAATATCATACCCACCAAAGTATACACATATTCTGTCTTTATTGAACATGCGTGACCTTTTGTTTTGATTCCAATCTAAAAACATTTGTTATTTTAAACCCCTGAAAAAAAGAAGAAGAAGAAACTTGAATTGCTATCCATGTACTGTCTGCTTGGTTCTAATATGAGTACATTGTCAGTTTAGTTGTCAAGTTGGCATTAATATAAAACTTGGCTGTCAAAGAAGAAAGTTACAAGTTTGAATATGCTAGGGGTCAACTAGGACAAATATCATGTTATGAATGGTGTTTTGTTATATGCAAGGGTCTGCATATGCTAACTTATGCTTTCTACTATTTTTTTTAAAGAGGTATGCCGCACACCCTGGCTTGCACCATCTAAACCCTACTGTCACCTTGTATGTCGTTATTGTCCCTCACATGCATGCTATCTTGTTTTACATGCTTTGCAATGTCAGTGATGCATGGGATATTGTACACAAATTTCTTAATGTATTAGGCCCCAAGTGTTGCAGAAGCAAACGTTTAGCTCTAAAAGAGGAGAGGCTCGAGAAGACGCATGTGCGCGTAGAGCCCGAGTGTAATTTATTAAAAATACTTATGTATAAATTTGTATTTTTCCACTGTGTAAAATATTGTAAACTATGATATTTAAATAAAATTTTATTGCATTGTACTCTGTGATTATGGGGTTAATTCAATTTAAACCTTGAAAGCCAATAACAATCCGTCGTTTTGAACGCTTTGAGTTAGTTTAATCACCGACTTGGGGCGGTCAAAATGGCGGGTTGTTACAGAATGTCTAACAGAGTATTTCCAATGATCGCATATGTTGGTCTGTATAAATATATATGGTGGCAGAGAATTTATTCTCTTAGCATAATACCCAGAATATATTTATGCAAATCAATTAATGATTAACGGATCTTACAATGTGGCATTCAAAGTGATTGCGTTATCAACGAATGATAAGTAATCGTAGCCTCAGGCCTCAACAACTGGGAAATGACAAAAATCGGGCAAGTAGCATGGCTATATGGGTAGCTTCCAGTAGGGTGTATTATCATCTATCTAGAGAAATTCATTTAATTCCTTGGATCTATTTGATGTTGTTCCATTCGAGAAAATGGTTGTTGATCCCTACCGTTGGTGATATACATTCGATACACTCAAGCGAAATGAGTAGTCGGTCATGTGTGGCCGGGTTACAAGATGTTCTTGTTGAACCTAGTGTATTCTCCTCTAGAGATACACTATCGGAAGATGGTTTCATACCTTGTCATAATTGTAAATTCATTACCCAATAAGTGCTCGCGGTTTTGATTGTATATTATGTATGTGGAGCGTGAGATGAAAGCGTTCCACTAGATTTCTATTTATTTCATTTAGACATTATTATAATATCAAAAGAGTTTTGATATAAAGATTATCGTTCTTTCAAAAAGATTTTGAAAGTTAAACCAAGTGTTTTGGATTCTCATAAGGGAAAAACCCGTTCCGTGTTATACGGCATGGTCTTATGAGATATCGTTTATTTTCTCAAAACAGTTTTAAATTGTTTGCTCATACCAGTCCCATGACTGACCCGGAGTTTATTTTGTTTTGTTTTACCTAAACTCTTGGGTGCCCAAATTTGTACAGGCAGTCAAGTAATTCAGGATTTTACAGATTTATCTAAAGGAGCTTGGAGCAGGAGGCTTCAGTGTTAGTTATATAGAGTTTTGTTCCGCTGTGTTGTAAGTGTTGTACTCTGATAATGATATGTGTATACAGTATAAATTTTGTATTTCAAAAGTTATGATATATTATATTTTGCTCCGTTTCGATGTGAGATTTTGTGTTGTTATTTCTGATCTTCTTCTACCTTTTTCTTCTAAAAAAAATGATTTGTATTTGTGTGATACTTGGGTTGGACGTGTGATGTATGTAGTCAACTCAGATAGTACGGATTTGCGGTTCATTACAATGGTATCAGAGCTTAGGTTTAGTGAATACCTAGGCTTTGGTGGGATTATGCTCATTAGAGATAGGATCAGTAGTGTCCTAGAATGAGTTCAGTGCATATACGAGAGCGCGTATTTGTTAATTGATTAAAACAAACATTTTATGTTGAGTTGACTTGTCTGTTGAGTGGTTTATGAATTCTGATCGAATTGTGGGACGCCACGAAGTTGATAGGAATTTATAAACACTTGAACAGAAAAAAAAATTAACACAATATTGTTTTAAAGTGGGTAACTGAAATAATTTTACCCAAAAATTCTATTTTTGATAGAAAAAGAATAATTTTCTGAAATTATTATAATATATGGATGTGTTGGATGTTAATATTATAACCAAATTAGATTATAAAAATTGGAATGGTTATATATAACCAAAATAGAATTTGTATATGAATTAAATATACAAATGAGATGAATTAAAATTGAATTCAAACTAGAGTTTAGAATTTTGAATCCTGGGTGTTTGGAAAATATTTTTCTGAATAAATATAAAGTAAATATAGCATTACTTTGAAAGGATTTGAAGGAAAAACCATTTTGTATGGATTTTGAAATTGTTAAAGCACTGAACTCACTTTAGTGGCTAGAAAATAATTCTGATGATGACTGCAGCATCGTCAGTGTTCATTTTCGGATTTCTAAGTGATGGATTGCTACCTTAGAAAAGTTTTTGAAGGAAATTTGTTTGAAAGAAAACAAGCTGGTTTGAAAATTCAAATGTTTTGAATTTGAAATGGAAATAAATATATGTATATATTTATGTGACTCCAGAAGGTTTTGAAATGAAAATCCAGGGATTTGAGTTTTGGAATTAAAATTTAACTTAAAGCAAGTAACTGAATTTAAATTGAATAAAATCACTATGAATGAATTGGAATACATATGAAGGGAATGTGAATTGGATGTGAATATATAGATTGGAAATCATTCGGATTTAATGAATGTTAACATATATGGTGTGCAATGTGAATGGAAACCAAAAGTTTTTGTTGGAATTAAATTTGTAGAAATATGAAGAATTGGGTTCAATATAAGTGAGTTTTTGAAAAGTAAGCGGGTTTGCAGCATTTCTCCTATCTTAGTAATTTCGGGGATGAAATTCTTTTAAGGGGGAAAGAATGTAACGATCCGGATTTTTAATCAATTTATTTTGAATATTTAATATTTATTTTAAATATTGAGTTGATAACATAAATGGATATTTATATTGAGTTATCGATTTAATAATCGAATACGGTTTAATTTCAAAGATATTGAATTATCGTAATACGATAATCTGAAGTAATCCAATTCAAAAATATAAAACTGAATTGAAAACAGTTCAGATGATCAAAACAAACTTTTGTTTGAATTAGAATAATAATATTAATTTATTTTCGAAGAATTAATTGTTTTAAATTAAATTTATATTGATCTAAATTTATATCTTCTCAATATGATCGAAATGGGGATTCGAAACATGTCCCAGTGTGTCCAGAATAGTGGTTAAATCCTAGAAACGCCATTTGTTGTGTTTAGATTGGAGTTCAGGGCCCCTAATATATTATTTTAAAATTAATGGATAAGCTCGAACTCAAATCGTGGTTAAATCAGAATCAAATCGCATTAAATCAGATATCAAATCATATTAAAAATATTGTACCTTACCTATAACCTATATTGTACCCTATCCAGACACATTCCTTAATACCGAAGCATTGTCTGTATAAAACCGCGATGATTTCTTCCATTCTCTTGGACAACTCGTTCCTCCTAGACAAATAAATAAAAATCGAAGCTGAACTTCAGGAAGAAACTAAAATGGATCCCTCTCAAATTTCTAACAAATCGAAGCCACTCGTTTGAAGATGAAAACAACCGACTCCTAATCCTTTTGAAGATATCAAATTCAAAGCCTTATTTTTCCAGTAAAAACCATTCTCGTACAAAAAGAAAGAAATAAGGAAATTAAACCCTCATTCAAAAATCTAGATAAAATCCTAAACGATGATTTCAAAGCTTTAATTTTAGGTCTTCGTACTGACATACTAACGTAATTACGGATCGCGACTTTGAGCGATGCTAGGGTTGGCGTGTTAGATGATTGACGCAACAAGAAACCATTTCGACGACTACTTATTCAACCTCAAGTTCTAAGAATTTTGCACAATCGAATTCCAAGTGATCGCATTTTTCATGGTCATTAGTTAAGGCTAGGGTTCTACTCGATTTATGCAAGGGGGGAGTAGTGTGAGGTATTCCGTTGGGTTTAGCATGTTGGAGAGTATTGGTGGACGACATCTTTGGGTGGTCCGATCATCACTTGGGGGTGCGACTTACTGCACTGTTGCAGCGACCAGGGTCAGGTCAAGATCTGACCAGAGGCGTCGAGCTCTAAGCAGTGGGTCCGGGAATGGTGGAAATGGAATTGGCAAAGATGAGTTGATGGTAAATGGGAAGGAGATCACGACACTTGCAGTCGAATTTTGGTTTGCTGCGTTTGAGTATGGAAGGAAGTGTTAAGGAGATGACAAGATTGTGGAAGCTAAACATAAGCTGTGTTTTGAGTTTGGAATAGACAGGGGCAACAAGGTATATGTTTAATAAAATTTAGAAAATGGTAATCAATTTTAACAATAAATTAGTTAAATTTATTTACTTTTCAAAATTCATAAATTTTAAGGAAATTAATTTTTTAAATTGGTAACTTATTAAAGTAAATTAGTTCATATAACTAGTTTATATAAAGGAAATTTGTTTGAAAAAAATGTATAAATTGTAAAAATAACCATTGAGTATGAAAGTAAGGTTAAATCTAGAATTTGTTTACATATGGGGAATTAATTAAATTTAATTTGTATAATTTGATAACTGGAATTTTAATATCGTTTTACATTGGAAAACAGACTAATGGAGGAATCAAGGTGAATGTATATAATATGCTTCAGTGGGTGTTCAATGCAAATAAAAATCACGGTAAGTAAATCTCACTCAATTTATTATTTAGAATTATTTTTAGTCATTAAAAATAATTGATGGTTGTTTGGTTGCGTTAAAATATTATTGTGGCTATTATTAAATATATATTAGTTATTTAGGATTGGTATTTGTGGTTATTATATATATATTGGTGATTGGATAGTTCCCGCAGTACCATTAGCAGATGCCCGTAGTATCATTAGCGGATGACCCTATGCGCCCCACGCTATGATAGTGGATGACCTTCTATACCGCGATATCCTGCCTCGAAGCAGGATGGGTATTATTTATGTTAGCTAACTTCTGTGGATGCAGGAAAATAGGTTGGAGGGATCCAACTGGATTCCTCAAAAATATTGTTATTTGTTTGTTTCATATATATTATCATATATGATGTGCTAGAAAATTCGTGGTTGATAATTGGATGTTTTTGATTGGTTGAGTGTTACTAGCCCTGAATATTGATTTATAAAAATATCGTAAAAAGGATATTTTGAGTTTTAAAAGGGAAATCTATTTTTCTAAAAATAGAATTCGAATTTCGAATGGACTAGAAATATTAACTTGTTTAAATATAAAAACAAGTAATGAATTTATAAACGGTGTTTATAATTTAAATAAAACTGAAAATTGAAGTAAATTTATAAACGGGAATGATTTTCATTGGATAATCAGGGAATTAAAGTGAATTTATAAATGATGTTTATAAATGGAATAATGCTGGGAATTGAAATGAATTTATAAACGGTGTTTATAAATTTAATGAATTAATTATCAAGAGATAATTTGAATATTTAAATTCAAATACGAATTTAAAAATAGAATTTGAAATCATTTGAAAGGGAACGGTTTTTAAAAAGGAATGCAGTTTCAAATAGAAATTTGAAATGGAAACTTGTTTAATATATAAAACAATGAAGTTAAATTTATAAACAACGTTTATAAATTAAGCGAGATAATTATCATTTGGATAATTTAAATATTTAAATTCAATTATGAATTTAAAAGTGAATTGGGAAGTGATTGAAATAGAACGATTGATTATATTTCGGAATTAGGAATATATGTTGAATGGAGGAAAATCCAACGGATTATAATTAGAATTTGTTTTCATCGAATTTTATAAACTAATTTATTTCTAATGGAATTAGAAAATAATAACAGAAATGGAGTTGTAATTGAATTGGTAACTGAGTAATGAAAAATCGACAATTAGAGATAATCGAAAATATTAAGTTGGATTTGAAAACTGGATTTAATATATATTAAATATATATTAGAATGGAGTTGAAATTTATTATAAATGAAGTTTAAACGTTTATGATTAAATATAATTAAAACGAACTCACCGCGGCGTGGTAGTTCGTAAATTGGCGATCGAACTTCAATTGAGTGTATATAACTCAATTTAAGTCGGAATTCTTTGAAACAAGAATCATCAGGACCAATTTGATAATGGTTTTCTAATGAAAGAGAAAAATCTGGTTTTCGTCGAATAGATTTTAAGTTATGTCAAAATCAATTTTCCGAAAAAACAGCGCCATAACCATTATAAAACCATAACGGTTTATTTAAATAAATAAAAGAATTTTAAGTAAATAAAATCCGAAAGTCCATTAGAAAAATCCAAACTTGAGATATAAAATAAATATGGACTCAAGTGGAGTAAGTGTAAGTGAACTGATTTAAAACAAAATCAGATATTTTTATTAACTAAGTTAAAGGATAACTAGATAATCAAATTTTGAATCAAGTTGACATTGGATAAGTATATTAAACTTGTGAATATATATTCGAATTCAAATATGAAACCTGAGTCGAAAATGGAATTTGATTGGTAAGTAAGTTAAAGTATATGAACATGTTATGTTCGAAATAAAAGTGCAATAGGAAAAATAGTTAATTAGATAATTAATTAGTGAATTGAGTTAAAATGACTAGATTTAATTGGAATAACTTGGGAATGGATGTATATGGGTTAGACAGGTATGAGATGAAGTGTATGAAGGTTATAATTCATGTGCCTGACATTAAGGTACATGTTTAAATTCCATATGAGTTTTTATGCGCCGAATCGGCAAGCCACTTGGCTTTTTGATTTTCTTTTTGAATGGAAAGGGCCTAGAGAGGCGAGTTGAGGTTTAAACTATTGACCGGTACAAAGGAGGTGTGACGGCCAGCCCTGCACCAGTCGACATTTCCTCCGAAAGTGCGCTGTACACATGCCCGACTAGCCCGAAACGGTCGCCAAAGAAAGGAAAGAAGAGAATGAACTAATCAAGAACCTGTAGAATGTCTCACAACGCAGGGAATAAAATATAATAATAACATACTTGACATAAAACAAGTGAGATAGTGCATAAGCTGAAACTAAACATCATGGTAGCGGAAAATCCAAAATACAGCTTATGTTCCACATCATCATTATTACAACTTTAAAACTGTCTCTAAAGCTAAAGAAAGGAAGGGTGCACTACTAATGCCCAAAGTAGTGACCAGCAGCGACACAGGGAGAATATCTACATATCATACGTAGAAGCCTCCTGCTCGTCTCCGGTACAGCTACTCGTGCATCACCAGCTAACCTGTCTCTAGTCTGCTCGTGAGACCACCTAGAGTAATAAGAAGAGACATAAAACTCTGGGTCATACAAAAGTCTGGTATGAGCGATAAGTAGCAAGACAGAACAATAACAGGTATACTAAACCATACATGAACCTGGACCTGCAACCAAAGAGTTAGCACTACATATTGTATAATACTCTAAGGTGCCACTAACACATGGTGTAAAGAATACAGGGTGGGGGTGTGCATGTCATAATGATGGCAAACAAATCAAACACAGCAACTATCCTCACATCTCTCACTCAATGCGTAAAGCATACGATATCCACCACTTTGATCACTAGACCCATCGAGGTAATGACGGAGTTCGACTTGTACAACTACTGCTATCACCAAGCTTATCCCATGGGATCATGACCAAACCTTTTCAAATGACCCCACTTCATTGGTCTACAGTGCACTAGTCGTACCTAGGCCACTGTGGACCTGAATCCGTTCACGTACCTCCCATACATAGTGATCCAAAGTCATAGACATCGACAACCCCTTAACACACGTCCCGCAGCAAAGCCCAACTCATGAAGTCAACTCGTTGGTTCCCAACTGGATCCCGAGTACAAACTTCTCCTTTGGACTACCTTTGCATCTCGGGTTTTGGTCTCCTCCGGATCGGTTCGGTTCTTTGCATCACTTCAGATCAGTCCTTCCCTCTTTGTTCAGTCCGTGGCCATCAACTCTGTTCGGGTCGGGTCGTGCTTCCCCCTTTGGATCGGGTCGCGATACTCCACCTGGTTCGGGTCGTCGTGCATCAGCAGTTCGTGGCAATCCCTCCGGGTCGGGTCGTGTTCTTCAGGTCGGGGTAGCTCCACAGCTCTGTTCAGTTGTGCTTCAACTCGTGGTCACCAAGAAGAGTCGGATCGTGATCCCTCATCAGTTCGTGGTCCTGGCATCAGTCCAACAACTTCACGGTTCAAGGGGAGATGGGCCACAGTTCGGGTCGTGCTCAACCATCGGGTTGGGTGGGGTAAAGAGGGGCGATCCGATCCGGTTCAACTGATTTCCTGCACTTCTTTCCAGCGACTGTTTTACGCCGTTCAATGGCGTTTTCGACCAATCTAACACTTCTAGATAATCACAAAGAATACCATACAGTCATAGCTACATGTATAATCATTCACAAACATCAAAACAATAATATGATAAGTTAAAACAGATCAAACATAGCCAAAACCCCATATTTTCCCTTAATCCCTCTTAATCATGTTTAAGCATACAGTTAGCAAAACTTCACCAAATTTCTAACAGAGGTCTAAAACATTATTCCGAAATTTATCAATATTTTTCCAGATTTTTAACATGTATAATTTCACTAATTATCACTAATTACCCTTAACCATAATTAGTGAGGAACTATGCAAATCACTCACCTTTGCCACAAATAAACTTTAGATCTGAAATGATTCTCTGTTTGGGTGCGAATACCAATGCAACACAACACTCTACCTCGATTCTTGTGCTAATCCTCTTTGATTTAATGTAGATTTGGCTTAATTAGCGATTAAAAGGTGATTTGGGGTGTTTTAGAAAGTGGAGGCCATGGCTAAACTTGAAGGAACAAAAAGTGGCGGCTGGAAAATGATAGAAACTGAATTTCCTAAGCCTATCAGCCTCCCCATAACCGTAATCCCGAAATGGGTTATGGGCCCACTCACTAATCACCCAAATTAGGCCCGATTAAGCCGTTTTTTCACCATCTGAAACTCGTTTCAGCCATATCTCCCAAACGGTGAGTCCGTTTGGCTAATGTGACCACTCTACGGAAAGGTAAACCATTATCCGGATTCAATGGAAGTGGTTTTAGGTCAAAACTCCTTTCCAATCAAAATTTATGGCCAAAACAAGATTAGCTAGGGGCAAAACGGTCATTTAAAAATCGGCAAAAATCATGAACATGGGAAATGACCCCAATAGTCGTCACCCAAAATTACCTGATCATACGACTTCGCATGTGAAAGAAATAAATATTCTATGATCCTTCGATGCGTAGAATGCGGGTCGTTACAGGAGGTTACGGCGAAATTTTCCGGAAATTTAAGGATTTAGAATATTTTTAAGAAATTTTGATAATTGGAAATCAATGTATCGATATGTATAGAATTCGATAAGGAAACGAACTTAAAAATAGAATATTATAAACAAAAAGGAAATCTATAATTAAATCTGGTAAAAATAGAAAGAGAAATGCTTGTACAGTTTGAAAATGAATAATTGGTTTGTATGGTGTTGATTATTCGAGTTAACTGGTCTTGTCTATTTTGAAGTTAATGGTGTTTTCAGTCAAGGTCTGAGAGGTAGTTATACCCCAACTTCATTGATTTCATTTTTAACTGACAAATAGCAAGATTCAGTCTCGAAGATAAATGTTTGAATAAGATTAGTTGAATGCAGTATTTTGGGTTGTCATAACAATATTTTACACAACATTCGTTTTGACCCAAGTAATTGGAATTTTGGAAATATAATAATAAATATTTCCGAAGTGTAGAAACGAACGGGCGTGAAAGAGATAAGTAGATGGAATGTTTTCCAATTATAAATAGAAGATGTTTTCTACGTACAGAAAATAAAAGGGAGGCGATATATGGAAATGTTTTCCAAATAGTGTAAGAGGCGAAGAGATTATTGAAAATATTCAGTTAACAAATAATGATAAAGAACTAGAGAAGTGATTTAATTAATGAAATATTAAGTAAGGGGTCCAGTGATTGTTTGATGCTTTGAATGAGTGTTTGTTTTTCTTCGATAGTTAAATAACCGACTATCGAAGTATTTGCCAATATCGTTGTCAATATGGAGAGACCGGTTGGATTATCATCCGTGAACCACTCTGTATTGGCAGTAGCATTGCGAATCAGATTATATAAAGATAATCGAAGACGGAGTAAAGTGCAAAGACTTTTTCTATTAATAGAAATTGTGCCTTTGGTTTCGTTCAATCCCAGAACAAACGTATATGGACGAATGTCTGACCGAGTATTTCCAATGATCGCATATGTTGGTCTGCATAAATATATATGGTGGTGGAGAATTTCTTCTCTTAGCATAATACCCAGAATATATTTATGCAGATCAATTAATGATTAACGGATCTGACAATGTGGCATTCAAAGTGATTGTGTTATCAATGAATGATAAGTAATCGTAGCCTCAGGCCTCATCAACCGGGAAATGACAAAAATCGGGCAGGCAACATGGCTATGTGGGTAGCTTCCATTAGGGTGTATTATCACCTATCTAGAGAAATTCATTTAATTCCTTGTTCTATTTGATGTTGTCCCATTCGGGAAAACGGTTGTTGATCCCAACCGTTGGTAATATACATTCGATACACTCAAGCGAAATGAATGGTCGGTCATGTGTGGCCGGGTTACAAGATGTTCTTATTGAACCTAGTGTATTCTCCTCTAGAGATACACTATCGGAAAGTGGTTTCATACCTTGTCATAGTTGGAAATTCATTACCCAATAAGTGCTCGCGGTTTTGATTGTATATTATGTATGTGGAGCGTGAGATGAAAGCGTTCCACTAGATTTCTATTTATTTCATTTAGACATTATTATAATATCAAAAGAATTTTGATATAAAGATTATCGTTCTTTCAAAAAGACTTTGAAAGTTAAACCAAGTGTTTTGGATTCTCATAAGGGAAAAACCCGTTTCATGTTATACGACGTGGTCTTATGAGATATCGTTTATTTTCTCAAAACTGTTTTAAATTGTTTACTCATACCAGTCCCATGACTGACCCGGAGTTTATTTTGTTTTGTTTTACCTAAACTCGTGGGTGACCAAATTTGTACGGACAGTCAAGTAGTTCAGGATTTTACAGATTTATTTGAAGGAGCTTGGAGCATGAGGCTTCAGTGTTAGTTATATGGAGTTTTGTTCCCCTGTGTTGTAAGTGTTGTACTCTGGTAATGATATCTGTATACAGTATAAATTTTGTATTTCAAAAGTTATGATATATTATATTTTGTTCCATATTTTGCCGAGTTCCTTAGAGAGAGTTGTCTCGCGCCCCTAGGTATTCTCTACCTACCCACCTGTGTCGGTTTCGGGTACATGTACCCTTTTGTTGCGATGTGAGATTTTGTGTTATTATTTCTGTTCTTCTTCTACCTTTTTCTTCTAAAAAAAATGATTCGTATTTCTGTGATATTTGGGTTGGACGTGTGATGTATGTAGTCAACTCAGATTGTACGGATTTGCGGTTCGTTACATTAAAGGAAGTATATTTCTTATTGAATCAAGAGATATGAAATAAATTCAATGATTCAATAAGCAATTTTAATATTTGAGAGAGCTTTTTGAATGCAAGATTATAGATCAAGATATATAGTAAGAATTGGTAAGAATCAGTGATTTGAGAACTAAGTTTGTAGTGTATATATAATAGTTGAATGGTAGAGATCCTTTATGAAGAGTTTAATCAAAGAGATGCACCCATTTCTTTTCAGAAATGAAGTGGAATCTCTTCATGAAATATGGCAACCTTTCATAAATATGGCTGTCATGTCGAATTAATCGACTAGTCTAAAAATCACCAATCAACTGGTCAAAATGTAAATCGTATATATATATATATATTTAAAAAAAAATAGCATATATATATATATTTGAAAAAATAGCCGTTACTGCACATTTTTAGGTTTACCAGTCGACTGGTAGAAAAATAACCAGTCGACTTGTTAGTATAAAAATGTGCAGTTCTGGAATTTTGCTAGTTGACTAGTTGATTTCTGACCAGTTGACTAGTAGTCGACTACTAGTTGACTACCAGTCGACTACTAGTCGACTACCAGTTGACTAGTTAAAATTTAACTAATTGACTAGTAGTTGATGACTAGTTGAGTGCATAGTTTCTTCGTGCATTTGTGATATACCATGAGGATAGATTTTAATATTTTTCTAAAACAACTAAATATTCATATATACATATATATATATATAAATACATACATACATACATACATATATGAACTTCGCTCTTCAATATGATCTTCATTTCGTTGTTGTCTTGAATCAAAAATCTTGTGAATCAACATTCTCCCCCTTTTTTGATTGATAACAACACTTTGCATATTTGTTGAGATAATGAATTGCTCCCCCTGAATATATGCTTATATATATTCATCTCCCGCTGTCTAAAAAGCTTATCTACAACATTTTGTTAGTGTATGATAAACTATAATAAACTTACTATATCTTGTAACAAAATATTAGTTCATAAATGTATATATATGAATATAATGACATATATTTCTCCCCCTTTGTCATCGATTAAAAAGAATAAGTATCATGAAAAATCAGTAGTCGAGAATAGTAGAGAATATAAATAATTATATCACTTTAGGAGATATTGAATCATGTGTTAATTCGATAAGTTGAGTTTTCACAGATATTTAGAGATACCGTAACAGTCTTCTCTTTGTTGTGGTGTACCTGAAAAAAATATATGATGTATATACTTTGGTACCCATGTGTTTTGTTTGGGTCCAGAGGTTAGATGGAAGGTAACCATACCCAAGAGGGTTTAATGGAACCTTTAAAAATGAAATCTTCATTATTAACTACATAATTAAAATAATCATCGATATATTTTTCTCCTCTTTTCCAATTCACAGGAACCCAAATACTTAGATAACTTCTATTGGTATTTCTTTTCTTACTTCTAGATCTATTATACAGATCTCTAGTCATAAAAGTATTCGAATTTCTAGAATAATTGTATCTTGGATGTGAATTAGTACTAGCAGTGATATTCTTATTGTACATAAAAGCATATCTAGTACTACTTCTATAATTGGTTTTATTATATCCTAAACCACTTTTGTCATATAAAGGTCGAGATCTAGATAAAATCATATTCAAATCATTTTGACCTTTATTGAATTTCGCGAACTTACTTGTACATTTATCAAATTTTATTCCAAAGTCGCGATTGACATTTTCAAAAGAAATTTTGTTATTATCAATTTCCTTATTTAATTCATAATTCTTCCCTTTTAAAGTATCATTCTCAGTTGTGAGACCCAAAATTAGAGATTCTGAATTATCTAAAGAAGATTGTAATTTTTCAAAATTTTCTTTTGAGTCAGAAATTTCATTTTGCAAAATATAATTATTTACATTTAACAACTCACATTCTTTAGATAATTCTTTTCTGTTAAGGCTCCATTCTCTTTTTCAAGAGAAGAAATTAAAGAACTAGAATTGTTTGTAGAATTTTCTAATGATTTATTTATATTTTGCAAAAGATCGATTTCGTTTAAAAGAACATTGTTTTCGTCTTCTAGTCGCTCATTTTTTTTAAAGGAAATCTTTTTGAGAAACAAGCTCTTCTAAGGTATTTTCAAAACATTTGGCTTGTTTTACCAAAAAATTGTTTTCTTCTTTTAATTTGGAATTTTCTTGCTCACAATTTTTAACTTAGCTAAAATGACTGTTTTTAGTTTACCTAAAGTTTTAAAATCTTTCAAAAATTTTTCATGGTCTAACAAAAGATCTTTATATAATGAATCTATACATACCGATTGTGATCTGACTTTAGCCATGAGACATTTGCTTCCTTGCTCTACTGATTCAGCTTTGTTATTCTTCCACTATCTAATTCCTTGACTAGATTTCTTTATTGCCATTTGTTCTAGGATGTTGCTACGATCTCCAGAACGCCAGGCTTTGATACCAATTGAAAAGTCGGTGTGTACGACTTAAGCATGATACTTATATGGATATAGCGGAAATAATAAACTAACTAATAATCTACAATAGTTACGCAGGTAAAAGCTAAGCTATAGAAATATATCACAAATAAAGGTAAATGCGATAAGTAAAGACACCAAGAATTTTATATTGGTTCGGACTTCCTGCCCTACGTCCAGTCCTAAAGCTCCTCTTCGGAATTCATTAACAACGCCCTCTCTTTACCCGGAGGAACATGTCACAATACACCCGAGCACCAACAAGGATGTCCACGCCTGAGCACCAACACAGAACTTCACAATTACATAATGTTTTGACTTCTGAATGTGTTCTTGAATCAACACTGAATAGCCAATGATTAAGTACAACCTTCCTATAATATTATCCTCAAGTATTTGATGTGTATGTGAAGATTGAAGGAAGTATATTGCTTATTGAATCAAGAGATATGAAATAAATCCAATGCTTCAACAAGCAATTTTAATATTTGAGAGAGCTTTTTGAATGCAAGAATATAGATCAAGATATATAGTAAGAATTGATAAGAATCAATGATTTGAGAACTAAGTTTGTAGTGTATATATAATAGTTGATAGGTCGAGATCCTTTATGAAGAGTTTAATCAAAGAGATGCACCCATTTCTTTTTAGAAATGAAGAGGAATCTCTTCATGAAAATGGCAGCCTTTCATAAAAATGGTTGTTATGTCGAATCAGTCGACTGGTCTGGAAATCACCAGCCAATTGGTCAAAATGTAAATCGTATATATATATATATATATATATATATATTTGAAAAAATAGTCGTTACTGCACATTTTTAGGTTTACCATTCGACTGGTAGAAAATTAATTAGTCGACTGGTTAGTATAAAAATGTGCAGTTCTGGAATTTTACTAATTGACTAGTTGATTTCTGACCAGCTGACTACTAATAGACTACCAGTCGACTACTAGTCGACTACTAGTTGACTACCAGTTGACTAGTTAAAATTTAACTAGTTGACTAGTAGTTGATTACTAGTTGAGTGCATAGTTTCTTCGTGCATTTGTGTTATACCATGAGGATAGATTTTAACTTTTTTCTAACACAAATATATACTCATATATATATATATATGAACTTAGCTCTTCAATATGATTTTCATTTCATCGTTGTGTTGAATCAAAAATCTTGTGAATCAACAAAGAAATGTTTCGAGGGGAAAGTGCTGACCCGCCTTTTTGACAAGGTTGTCACACGTCGATTTATGGTTGTTTGAAGTACTTGGGACTTGAGTTTGAGTTCATGACGGTTTGAAGTGATATAGATGAACTCGCGAAGGTTGGGAAAAACTTTGGAAATCTGGCTAAGTCCCGGGATCAGTATTCATCAACGCTACACCCGGGATCGGTATTAAGGTGAGTCAGGTATTTTCGTATCCCCTTTTTCTTGGGATTTTCGTATCCCACAATTCATGGTGGAAATTCTAAGGCATGGGATACGAAAGAAGAATCTTGTAATGCAAGGCATCGGGGTCGGTGCTCTCTTTCTTCTTTTGGTTTTGTGACTTTTCATCTTCGTGAAATTCGTATCCCCCAGATACGAAATAATAGCTTTGCCCTCGTGAATTTGTGCAAGGTTTGATATGCTAGAAGTTACTTTTTGAATATGAAAAAATGGCTCTAATTTTGGTTAACTTTAGGAGTACCAAATTAGATTTCGTATCTGGCTTTGCATCGGCGTTTCACATCCTAGCTTGGATACGAGTTGGCTTGGTTTGGATTGAAGTGCTTCGACGAAGAAGCAACAACATTTTGGCTAAGTCTCGGGTTCGGTACTAATCACCGAGTCGGTACCGACCCCGAGATACGAAATTATGAGGATACGAATTCTAGTATCCCCTCACATATAAATAACCCGGCACTTGAATTGTTCCAAGATCTTTTGGCTGGTTCATTTCTACACATGAAAAAGCTTTTCTTAGAGCTCTCTAATTAATTGCATCCTACATGGATCTATGGACTTTGGATGCTCTTTTGAACTTGTGAACTTCACATAGGAAAACCCCTTCAACACTTTGGCACTTGGCTTGTTCTCTTGGACATATTTGGGCATTGGAGCTCACTTGGAACATTTTAGCATAGCTTGGACGTAGAACTTTTTTGATATATAAGCATCGTCTTGAACTTTTGGGCTTGGTGGAGAAGAAGCAAAGACTTAGTTCCGAGCATGACTTTGTAAACAAAAGAAGAGTAAAAAAACTGTACTTGTAACTTTGTAAAGAATAATATATAAAGTTACCTCGGAGTGGACGTAGGCTCAATGTGCCCAACCATAATGTCGGTGTTATTTACTTCTGAGTGCTCTATGTCTAGATTGTGTTTGGATAAGTTGCATGACCCATTAACAATTAGGAGTTAGCGAGTGTTGACCAAGTCCCCTTGTCAACAAATACCTAGTGGAAATGATCATCTCACTACCCCATCTAACCTCTTCTGGAGGAGTCATACCAATCAAAAGCTCAAGCACATTCATATAATTATGTGGAATATCATATATAATAATCAGATCACTATTTATAAGCAAAACGAATAACACAACTACATCCTTCAAAGTAATCATTATCTCATCCACTCAACGATGAAATGTAGATGTCTCAGACCTCTATCTATCTAGCAAAACCATAATCAAGCCACGATTGAGTTGTGCGTACACAAATTTATGCACCAACCCAAATCCAGCTCTATCTAGTAGCGCCAATACATCTGGATGATTTGAAGTGACTTGCTTACTTGTAGAAGTATGCTTAAATAGTCTCTTTTGCGTCACAAGCCCCCTTATACACATAATACAATCTCATATAAGTAAGCAAATTAAGTATAATATGATCAAAATTCATAATAAAGTAAAGATAAAACTACCGTCATCAAGTTCGGATAATTAGTCCGATGTTGGTCCTATAAGTATAGAACGCTAAGATCAACGGGTGCAGGTTCCATTTCTTCATATTCTATCAAAATTGAAGGTACACAAATCATTCCAATAATGAACAAATATATACTCATAACCAGTTTATGAAAAGGCTACTCAAATGATGTTAACAAACCACACAATTGGATACTTATTTAATGTTATAAATCTTTCTTACGTTCTACTTCGCAAATAATTCACAAGCAAACAATATTTCTAGACATACTATCTTTAACCAAACAAACAAGTTTTCAATGTTCAAAAAAGACTTGATCAAAGGAAATCATACTAATACATCACATTTTCATGTTTTCAACATATTAAATGTCACATACTCATACTGCACGTACTCAATATGCACATACAATCAAACTTTTATCAGGGTTTCAATCTAAATGTTATATCACATCAACCAAATACATGATTTTATCGATTTACACACCAAATGGTATACTATAGTGACTATATAACAAATCAACTCAACCTAACCATCATTATTTCTCAAAATCCTAAAATAAGTAAAATCACATTTATATCATAAATATTAATGAATGTGTACCAATAAGAGTAAGATGAGGAAACCATTCTAGTGAATTTCATCGAAAAACGAAGTTTATTCGAATAGATTAGGAGTTAAGAAGAGTTTTTCGTTTTGGGATGAAATGGGTTTAGAGGAAATAAAGGGGAGAAACAAGGGGGTTGGTTTTACTGAGCCTGTAGAACGAGGTGGCATCTGTTTATGTTATTTCGGATACCGCAGTCAAAACGGTTTTATTTTTGTAATAAATTTCAAAGCATGGATTCGGGGCCGACCCTGGACTTCAGGAGGCCCAAGGCGAAATAGAATAATGGGAAAAGTAGGGAAATGGAGGAAAAATTAACTGAGGCCCTAAAATTGTAGGGGGTTGGAATCGAACCCGACACACAAATAAGAATGACCTATGCACCTACCACCTAACCACAATCCCTTTGAAGAACTAAAACCATCATACTTTATAAACAGTAAATTTTTTATGCTGAGGCCCTCCACCACTAGCTTGAGGCCCTAGGCCTATGCATAGGACCGGACCTACATGAATTCGTACTAATATATCCTGCAACACACACCTTTACACGTTGAATTACTTTTAGTGCTGACAATTAGAACCGAGAACCCGAACTGAGCCGACCTGAGAAGATCCAAACCCGAACCGTACCCGATGGGTCTCGGGTGGGGTCTAGGTGATGAAAAATACATTTAAGACCCGATCAAACCCGACCTAAAAGACCTGACCAAAATGCATTGAAATATATGTATTTTTAGTGTTATTATTCGATCGAACCCGAACCGACTCGACCCAACCCGAACTGAAGCTCGGGACGGGTCCAGATTTTTGAAATGTATAGTTTAGACCCGACAAAACCCGATCCGCCTAGAACCAAGACCCGCTGGGTCGGGTCCGGATCCACCAGGTCGTTTCTAATTGTCACCTCCACTTTGCATGAGACTACGACGATCGTCGAAAATGGGTGTTTTTTTTGGGGTCATATTGGCGCTCGTTGGTCTTTTTTATTATTTTACAGCAAAATTCCATCATTGATTTGAATATAAACCGATTTAATAAATATGAATGCATGTAAATAGGGAATGAGCAAACAAGAGACAGGGATGATCTGACCTTAAAAAAATATGTTCGGTGATTTGAAATATGTTCGGTGATTGGCTGTGTCAGAAGCATGGGGTCCCACAGCCGGTTGGAATAAAAAAAAATCGGACAAACTGCCCAATAAATGAGCGAGTACAGTGTACTCTCGCACCTGGCGAGTGACGCTAGCATCTCTCTTATTGTTTGGATTTTGCTAAAACCACTCGCGCAAAAGCGAGTACCATTCTGATCACTCGCTTGAAATCTGTTCGGTGATTGGTTGTGTCAGAAGCATGGGGTCCCATAACCGGTTGGAATAAAAAAAATCGGACAAACTGCCCAATAAATGAGCGAGTACAGTGTACTGTCGCACCTGTCGAGTGACGCTAGCATCTCTCTTATTGTTTGGATTTTGCTAAAACCACTCGCGCAAAAGTGAGTACCATTATCACTCGCTTGAAATCTGTTCGGTGATTGGCTGTGTCAGAAACATGGGAACCCACTGCTGGTTGGAATAAAAGAAAATCGGGACAAACTGCCCAATAAATGAGCGAGTACAGTCTACTCTTGCACCTGGTGAGTGACGCTAGCATCTCTCTTATTGTTTGGATTTTGTTAAAACCACTCACGCAAAAGCGAATACCATTATCACTCACTTGAAATCTGTTCGGTGATTGGCTGTGTCAGAAACGTGAGGTCCCACTGCTGGTTGGAATAAAAAAAAATCGCATAAATTGCCCAATAAATGAGCGAGTACAGTATCCTCTCTCACCTGGCGAGTCACGCTAGCATCTCTCTTATTGTTTTGCCACGGACTAATTTCGTGGCTGTTGATCTTCCCAAGTTAATACTGTATTCGTAAAGGCAGCAGATCTTATCATTTCCAAGAACAAATACTCTTCAAGGCTCGGAAAATGAGCTTGGCTTTTAGGCCGAAGTGATCCCTCACCCTGCAACGTTGTAGTCCCCGATATACACCCTGTGATTTCAAAACCGTACATCCCTTCTACGCTAGTTTCGGTTCTCCAAACAGCTCTCTCTTCAAGAAATATCATTTAACCTACCTATCGCTTCAGAGTATTTGAATATCAAAATAAAATAAAATACATGTATATAAAGGGGGAACTGGGTGTTGGATTCAACTTTTAAAATCAACAAAATGACTTCAGTTCGAAAGTTGACACTCAAATTTCTCGTTGATGAAAAAAGGAAGAAAGTAGTATGTGCTGAATGCGACAAATGTTTTATCGATATTCTGTTTAGTTTTTTGACTATGCCAATTGGTAATATCATCCACATTTTGCACAGAAACTCATCCATTGGATCCATGGACAGTCTCTATGAAAGCATAGAAAATCTTGGTATTTGCTACTTCAACACCGAGGCATGTAAAACGATGCTAATGAATCCTCTGAACGCAAGCAGGTCTCACTATAGTAAACTTTATTTAAGAGCTGATAATAGGTCTGAGGGAAGGTTGTTTACATGCAAGAAGTCAAGGTGCGCCACAAAGGAATACCCTTTTTATAGTTTGATTCCATATACAAGATGCGGATGTGGTGCTGTAATGAATTTTGGATCATATCAGATACCAAAATGCTGTGAAGAATATGATGGAGGTGGAGTTTTTCTTAGAGGGCACTTGAATAAATACCTGGTCACTGATGATTTGCATGTCATGCCTCCATCCACTACAACTATTCAAGCTATCATGGAGAAGCGTAACATTAAAGAGTTAGATAGCATAAAGGACATTTGTGTTGACCTGGACGAAGATTCGGTGAGTTTGATATATTTGGTACATATTCTTTTGTTAGTTTACATCATTCAGTATCCTTTCTTTTTCATATATGAAGTTGTGTTTTGCCAGCAGTTTTCGTTTCCAATTATCGGTTAATAACAATGAAAATAACGTTTTTTCTTTTCTTTCTATTTTCATTGTTTTCTTATGGTTACATGAATTTAAGCAGTTTTATAGTAGAAGATTAATTCTATAATAACTGAAAGCATATAATATAGATAGTATAGTGTATAACTGCATGAGTGCTATATAAGTTGATGCGATAACATTTATGTGTTGGTGTTCCCAGATTCGCAGCTTGTTAAAGGCATGTCTTGTATCTGAATCTCCACTATCAGATTTGTATTTTTCAGACACCAGCAGTAGCGATATTTTTCAGACTGAATCCAAGTTCACATGCGTGCCTCATAATGTAGAGGATGTTACGTCTTCAAAGAAGGTAAAGGCCAATTTGTATAGGAGTAAGTCAACAAATACAGTGATCTACGCCGAGCACAAAGGAGAAGGGTTAGTAGACCTCCTCTTCAGCTTTCTAACCCTTCCAGTTGGAGCCATTGTTAAATGTTTGGGCAAGCGCTCTAACCTTGGCTGTATCGATAACTTATATGCCAGTGTAGAGAATTTGAGTGTTAATTACACAGATTATACAAAGTCTGAAAAGTGCAAGGAAAGACTATTGGATCCCAAGCTTGCCAGGCACTTTGGTTGTGACAGTTCTTCACTGTCTATTGGTCAAGTGCGTTCTAATAAAATCAAAGTTTCTGGCTGTGATACATGCTATGCTGCAAACATTAACACTCGCGATAGTAATGAGTGTGAGCATGGAATAAAACATGTTTTATTATCTGAAACGAATCCTAAATTAGTCTCACCAAGCAAAAAAACAGGAGGTGGGTTTGTCAAGAAGGAAGTAGAGTTCATGATAACCGATGATTTGGAAGTAACTCCATTTTCATTACATGGTAGTGTTCAAGCTGTCAAGAAACGCAAAGTAGACTTTACCGACTTGGAAGAGAAGGAGATTGAAATAGGTGTATATGAGGTACGTTTTAGTTACTATCAAGAATTCTACTTAAGAACTTGAACTCTTTACAGAAGATCAAGTGATGTTGGATTGATGTGAATCTCCTTAATCTGTACTTACCAGTAACAAACTTGAACTGTTGCAGATCAACTAATGACCAAATATGTTGTTTTGTTTGATTTTTTATGGAGTAAATGTAATTGGCTGTATACACTTATTTATGCATGTTATTTCGCTAATTGTAGGTAGTAATGATAACAATAGTAATTTACAGAATTGGACTGAACTTGGTTTTTAGGGCATCTCCAATGCCTTACGCCTTGAGTATTCATGGTGTAATACCCAATAGTCTGGCGCCTATTAAATGAGGGTCGAACTTCTAGTGTTCAATTAATGGGCGCTAGCCCATTGTGAGTGGAAGAAAAAATAAACAAATTTTGATCGGAGAACAAAGAAAAATAATTTTTTTGTCGGGAAAAAGGGGTTTGACGTTTATTATTTTATGGACATTAAAAGCTTGGCGCCTATTAAATGGGCGTCTGGGTCCATTTAAGGATCCTGAATTGGATTTTAAACGTTATGCGTAACATGAATCACTGGATCCTTCGTTTAATTTCCAGACGTAATTTGCATCCACTAGAGATGCTCTTAGACTACACTTTCAAATGTTTCATGCTTGTTATCACAATTTTGCTTAAATAGTGCTGAATTATCTCAGTTCGTTTACCTTTAATATGATACTATTTATTGCTGTTATTTTTAATGCAGAGTGTAAACCTTCTAAAAGCTTGCCTGACATCTCAGAGACCGCTTAGTGATGTATTTGGGGCATTTGATAGATGACAGAAAATGCGACAAAATGATTGCAAGTGATTTAACTTAGGACTGTGTTGCATCTCCAATGGGTTTATCTATTGATTTTGTGTACTTCAGGCGTAATGAAAGTGTTGATTGCCTTGGTTTTATATTTTTCTTTGTTTTGTCATTACCTTTTCCATTTAACTAAAAAATATTTAGTTTTAAGCTGACTTGCCTTTTACCCGACATTGTAATGCATGTTGCTCCGTGAAGCCCTTGCAAGTTTACAATGCAAAATTATTTATTGTATTTACAATGCAGTAAAGACGTTGCCTGTCATGAGCTCTCATAGTTCATACTATTAACAAAATTATTCATATTCTTTGTCAGCCATCTAATTTCATGTGATCTCAAAGGTGTCTCAAAGGATGAACATATATACCGTTGAGCACAAGTTGTGGATGTGAGGATGGAGGGCTGACATAGAACACGTTATTTGGTTACTTGTAGCATTGTTTTGTTCTTTTCATCTATAAATCTCAAATATAATGAATTATGTTCAAATTAATATATCTGAGTATCATATTAGTTGGTATATTTAGCACCATAAGTAAAGCTGTTAGAGTAATGTAAATCTTGGAGTCTTGATATTGAATCCTCTAGAAATCTAATAGCAATTTGACAAAATAAAAGGAAAGTTTTAAACTCGAGAAAAAATATAATGCTTTTCAAGTTGTTGAGTATTTCAATGTTTGGTTATATGTGAGCGCAGTGTATAAATGCATGTAGTGCATCCATGCCTAGATTCCATATATCACCTTAACAGCATGCAGTCAGCTGGTTCATATTCTGGCGCAAGCCCACCAAAATGGTCTTTGTTCAGTCTTCATTGCAACTGCTTTTGGATGAAAAATCAAACTTCTTTAACCAATTCTTTATCGTTAACTATTAAATTTTAAGCAGCAAAAACTAGAACTGTAAATTTTGTATGAATTTCTGACGTCTGTTTGTGTCCGTGACCGATATACGTTTGTCCGAGTCCGTACGATTTTCATTGAGGACACGAGTTAGGACAACAAAATTTATACTAGAAAAAATCACTTTCAGTCCGAGTTTGTTCGAATTCGTCCGATTTCCTTGTAATTTGATTTATAGTTGATAGAAAACATAATAAAAAGTATAAAATATGATATAAATAGTCAAGTCCGACCAAGTCCGCTCGTGTTCGTGTCCGAAAAACGTATGTCCGTGTCCAACCGATTTTATTTAAGACACGAATTAGGACAAGAAGTTTTGTCTAAGAAAAAATTTCATTCGGTCCGTGTTTGATCCGAATTCTTTTAGGATAGAAACTGAACACACATCCGTCCGGCCCGGTCCGATCTGACCGATTTACACCCTAGCAAAAACATCGATCTAAAACAATGTTTACAGAGAGATTTAGGCTGTTGAATCACATTGTACTGTTAGTACTAAGTAAATATGTCATTGGAGATAAATTTTGTCAACCTTATTACCCAAAGTGACTTAGGTTGCTTCTTTCCTCCTATTGGATTAAAAAAAAATTGTTGATTTCAATACCTACTTACTAATATGTATGTCGCGTGGTTCACAATCAGATGGTCCCAGTGATCAGGTTCTGAAAATCTAAAAATAGTAAACATAGTTTGATTCTAAGAGCATGGTCCCCATTATAACCACGTTTCTCTACTTATTACATCCTAAACATGTACAATGTGTGCATGCTCAATTGTTCCTTTTCATCTTCTTTGCTTACAGAACTTTGAAAATTAAATCATTAATTTCCGTTGATTGAAATTGTGTATAGTGTACTATTTCTCAGATGGTTGGTTTTTGGGATTCTAAGCCTAGAGTAAGACTAAAGCTCAATATAGGTTCATTCATCTTTTCATTTTCAAAAATTTCCCATTTATATTTAAAAATGTTAGCTTTTTTGAAAAAATGAAACATTTCATGTTTTTTTAATATTCAATGATCATTAATTGTAATAACATTAATGTGAGTTATTGTTAATAGCATAATTGTTAACTTCAATTCATTCTTTAATGTCACATTTTACCCTTTTTGTTGAGACAAGTCCCACATCGGAAAATTTAAAAAATAAATTCAATATAAAATCAAAAGTCTACCTTTCACATTGCCAATTGGTTTTGTGATAATTTTGGGTTCTTTAACATGGTATCAGAGCGGTTTAATTCGTGCGCACATAACTGCCACACTTATCCACATCACCAATAATATTCACATGTTAGGCTCAGGATATGTCACACGTGCGGGGGAGTGTTGAAATAAGTCTCACATCGGGGAGTTTGTAAAATAATTCCTGTATACTCCCTCCAGTTTGATTTATATGATGTAACACCCCACCTCCGCTAGGGTCACTCACAAAGGGAATGCACTAGTTTTGGTGGAGTATTATCTAGGTAAACATACGTAGAGATATCACAAGGCAGAACATAAATAAAACAGCGGTAGAAATTAAAAACCAAAATTTTATTATTTTCAAGAAAAGAGTCAAAACCCCATATATCCAAGGTACAAATTATTCCATTACATCAAGTTCCAAATAAAGAAGCATAAACTTAAGATAGCAAAAGTAAATTATTCCCCATAAATAGCAGAAGCAGCAATAGCATAGCTCAAGACCAAACCGTACATGAGCTGTCAGAAAGCAAGCTAAATCCAAGCTAAGTGCTAGTGTTTCCTCCCTAAGAACCTGGGTGGGGTGGGGGGGGGGACGAAAGAAAAGGAGGCGAAAGGAAAAGGGTCAGTCATAAGACTGGTAAGCCCTAGTGACTTTCAGTATAAAAACTAGTAAAGGTAACATGACATGCGAAAATTGGAATTAAACATAAGGATGATAACAGGACTGATATGATAAACAAGATAAGTCAAGTCTAGCATCGCATATTCAAGGTTCGCTGCACCATCTGTACTAGTGTTCTAACCCATGTCAAGTATTAATCATGAAATGATCCCTTGGTCCAGTATCATGAAGTGGCCCACTACGGGGTCCTACAGTACGATCTACTAATCGATCGGCTCCCTACAAGTTCTAGCTCGTCAGGTGTCTGTGTCATACAGTCCTATCTTAAAATGTAGTTACCTGTGCTAGGTCCACCATAGGGTGTATCAAGCCATATGGTGCCAACCACCGACACGAATCAAGCACGCACAGTGTAAACCTACGGGTGCCCAATGCCTTCTTTTTCAACTCCGAACTACGTGCACGACCATAGGCCGCCTGAACCTACAATGGCGCACCTACTCAGCCGTCGTTCTAATCGCTTACAGTCAGCCCAGTAATTGTGCCCCACCCTGCCTAGTCGCAGGGTATCGTGATACATCTAAGTGGGTTACTGTTGAAAACGACCGCGTAACTAGGGTTTCTAATGGGTTAAGTGTTGTCATTCAAATTCGTGACTTAACCCTATCCAAATCATGTATCAAGTTGGTTAAGTGTGTTTAAGCGGTTCATGACTTAACCCTATCAAATCATCGTGTCAAGTTGGTTAAGTATATTCAAGTGGTCCATGAATTAACTCTATCATGTGGCATTAATTCATTAATGCATCTCAACCTCTCACATTAGACTAATTATTGTGGTCACTGGATTTGCCGGGCGGTTCCGGGCAGATTTACACCACAACATAGTCTAACCTCGGGTTTTACGTGCGATATGACTAACTACTCACATTGGATCCTATTGTTTGCAGTCACTAGATTTGTCGGGCGGTTCCGGGCAGATTTACACTGCAAACTCAACCCAACCTCGAGTTGGCCATTTTCAAGTTTATCTAAGTGTCATGTCCAGATTTAAGTTTTCGAGTCTAAATTCATATCAAGTTTTCAGGTCATGTTTCATGTCAAATCGTGTTAAGTTCATGTCCATATCCAGGTTCAAGTTATAACAACGTTCATATTCAAGTTCAAAGCCAATTCATGTTTTACCTAGTCTACCCAAATCGTATTCTCATCGCACATAACCTCGAATCGATACAAATAAATCTAAATAGGGAATAACATAAAAAGGGACGGGTATAAGGTGGCAAAAGTGATTACTAGCATAGCATGGTATGACTTGATATAAATGATTATAACATTACTAGCATATGGAATATTGGCCTCAAACATAAAGATTCCAAATCTAGCAAAATAAGGTACTAGTCAAGATAACAGTTGTCATAAGGTGATAGTATAGTCATGATAACAGTTGACATAAGGTGATAGTAAACTTGTGACCAATAGCAGATTCAACATGATAATATGAGGGGTTTTTCTTTTTGATTTACAACATGAATAGGCCCCAAATCAATGTCATAGTAATATACCCAAAAGTCAAGATCCAAGATGAACAAGAATGGATGTAAAACAGTCATCATACACAGGTCCAATTTCAATTTACAACATATTCATATTGCATTTATAGTTTAAATCTAAATGTAACTGGGGCTTACAGATCATGGTTCGAGAATTAGAAAAAGAGAGTCGATGTTGAATCTTTATATGTTCAGTCAAGTCCTAACAGAAATCCCCAAATCAGCAATTCTCTTAACGTAGTTTCGACGTAGAAGAAGTAGTCCTTTTCTCTAACTTTTCAACCAGAATTAGAGCAGCATAAGGTCAGAAATAATTTTGTGTAGAGAGACTAGTGTTAGGGGCTGTTTATATAGGGTCAGATCAACGAATGTAGACAGAAACGAGGCCAGACAAATCAAAGTGAATCCAGCTTCAAAAGTGGGCTCGGCCACCAGGTCGATCCCCAGGTCGACACTATGGTCGACCTGGTCCTGGGCAGGTCGACTACATAGTCGACCAACAGGTCGACCTAGTCCTGGGCGGGAAATTTTCCGCCCAGTCCACTCTGAGGTTTGAATTTCGAAATTTGAATTCGACTTCTGAGCTGTTTTGAACTTAAAAACTTCTGAAAACTTCGAAAGGTCATAACTTGGTCATACGGACTCCGATTTTCGAAAACTCGGACTCGTTTCTAAGCAGAATTTCGAGATGAACACAATGGCGTAACCCGTTTCCCTTTATTCTCATTTCAAAAATTAATTTTGCCTTGATTTATGGTTATAATATGTTATAAAAATATGGGTTGTTACATTCTTCCCCCTTAAAGGATTTCGTCCCCGAAATCTCTAAGTTAGGGAGGATGTGTCCTACCATCCATCATCCATCTACTCAAAGCATCATCCACAAGCAACCATTGTCCTTTCTAGTGCTGTATGAACATATGCAGAAAGTGTGTGTATATGTACTTATCTAATGCAGAAGATCAGGCGGTTACTGATTCAGTAAACCTCCTTAATGCAAAATATGTTAGTGTATTGAATCCAACATGTATGCAGATTCCTAACATAGTTTATAATCTCTACATGAGTGCACAAACATTTATTCATATGCAACATCCAAGTGATAGCATAACAAGTTCCATCCATGTACAAGTATAAGCACTCATGCATACGCAACATGAAAATGTGACTGAGCCGATCTAGTGCCTAATGTGTGTCATGCATCCACTAGCAATCACTTGCAAACACTTGCAACCATTTGCAAACATCAACCATAACATGTTTCAATCACATGTTTACATCCATATGGTTCTACCTAAGGTTCTCAAGATAAGATCGAGAAGATAACAAGACAAACGTAGGTAGTAGAAGCATGATACGAAAAAGGTTTTCAAGTTTATAGGAAAATGAGATCGAGAATGTACCCTCAAAAAGAAATGGATAAAGCGCGCGTATCTTCTCTTCGGTTTCCCAAGTTGCGTCTTCTTGGGCTTCACTCCACTGCACTTTAACTAGCTTGACTTCTCGATTCCTTAGCTTCTTAATCTCCGTTCCTAAGATACGAATCGGAACTCGCCTCAATGTTTCTTCTTTTTCCACTTCTACGTCTTCAAGGATGCTTGGCTCAACCACTTCGGCCGACTCATGCAAGCACTTTCGGAGATGCAAGACGTGAAAGACATTGTGTACTCCAGTTAACTTCTCGGGTAAATCTACCCTATAGGCCATCCGTCCAATCCTCTTAGTGATAGGGAACGGTCCTACGAACCTTTGTGCTAGCTTTCCAACTGCTCCAAAACGAACTACATTGCGTAACGGAGAAACTTTTATAAAGACCATATCTCCGACTTCGAACTCTAGGTCTGTCCTTCTCTTGTCCGCATAAGATTTATGTCTATCTTGGGCCGTTTTCATCCGTGTTCGTATCAACTCAACCTTCTCAGAAGTGTCCCTTATCATGTCAGGGCCAAGTATAAACCTGTCTGTCGTCTCCCACCAACAAGTTGGCAATTTGCACGGTCTTCCATACAGGGCTTCGAATGGTGCCATTCCGATGCTAGCTTGGTAACTGTTATTATATGCAAACTCCACAAGAGGAAGATGGTCTTCCCAAGTGCCACCAAAGTCAAGAATGCATAGCCTCAGGAGATCTTCTAGTACCCTATTTACCCTTTCGGTTTGTCCATCCGTCTGTGGGTGATAGGCCGTGCTTAAACTCAGTCATGTACCCATTGCTTCTTGCAGACTATTCCAAAACTGGCTAGTGAAAATCGGGTCACGATCACTAACTATACTAGAAGGAACGCCGTGCAACCGTACTACTTCTCGAAGGTAAATAGACGCTAGCCATGATGCGGTCCTCTTGCTTTTCACCGGAATGAAGTGAGAACTTTCGTGAGTCTATCAACTATGACCCATATGCTAGTATTTCCCTTCCTTGACCTAGGCAGTCCATCCACGAAATCCATCGAGATACTCTCCCATTTCCATTGCGGAACCACCAAAAGATGTAATAGCACACCAGACTTCTTCGACTCGGCCTTTACTTGTTGGCACACCATGCACTTCGAAACGAACTCTGCCACATCCTTTTTCATTCCAGCCTAAAAGAAAATGCGCTTCATATCCCTGTACATCTTATCCCTTCCGGGATGTATAGTCATCTTCGAGTGGTGCGCCTCTTCGAGAACTTTCCTTACTAGGTCTCCCACTTGTGGGACACATAGTCTTCCATCGCGCCTTAGCCATCCCTTGTCATCTATGACATACCTACTGAGGTGACTTGACGTCTCACCACTAATCAGCTTGTCCATGATTTCGACTATCTATGGGTCTTCCTTCTGTGAAGTCCCTACTTGATCTAGAAGTGTAGGTCTTAACTCAAGAGATGCTAACGTAGCAGTCAATGACTCAACAGCAGGTGTAAAATCAAAGGTTGCTATAAACTCAAGGCTTTTCCTTTCAACAAACAAGGGGCTCAAAGTCAACATTTTTCAACTTAGCGCGTCCGCCACCACGTTACCCTTGCCAGGGGTATAAGCTATATCGAAGTCATATGATGCCAAGAACTCCATCCACCGTTGCTGTCTCAGATTCAAATCTTTCTGTGAGAAGAGGTACTTAAGCGATTTGTGGTCAGTATACAGCTCGAACCTCTCCCCTAGAAGACAATGGCGCCAAGTTTTAAGTACAAAAACAATCGCAGCCAACTCCAGGTCATGCGTGGGATAGTTTTTCTCATGAACTTCAAGTTGTCTGCCCCCGTAGCATACTACTCTTCCATCTTGCATTAGGACAACGCCTAATCCCATGCCGCACGCATCTGTGTACACGGTAAACATCTTAACTCCATCGGGTAATGCCAAAACTGGAGCTATGGTGAGGGCTCTCTTAAGTCTCTGAAAAGCAGCGCCACACTCTATGTCCCATGCAAAAGCTAGGTTCTTCTTTGTTAACTTAGTAAGAGGGGATGAAATCTTAGTGAAGTCCTTAATGAACTTCCTGTAGTAGCCCGCCAAACCGAGAAAGCTCCTCACCTCCGTTGCATTCTTAGGAATTTTCCAGTCCTGTACCGCAACTACCTTTGCGGGGTCCACGGCTATGCCTTGCTTAGAAACTACATGTCCAAGGAACCGAACTTCCTTCCTCCAAAAATGGCATTTAGAGAACTTAGCCTTTAACTGGTGTGCTCTAAGTGTTTCCATGACTTCCTTGAGATGTCTAGCATGCTCTTCTTCATCTTTTGAGAAGATCAAAATATCATCCACGAAAACTAACACAAACTTGTTAAGGAACTCGCAAAACACCCTACTCATCAAATCCACAAAGTATGCGGTTGCATTTGTTAACCCAAACGGCATGACGAGCCATTCGAAGAACCCATCTGGAGTCCTAAACGCAGTTTTGTCAATGATATCCTCAGCCACTCTAAGCTGATGGAATCCTGTGGCTAGATCAAGTTGAAAGAAAACAGATGCTCCCACAAGCTGGTCAAACAAATCGTCGATTCTTGGTAGTGGGTGCCTATTCTTCTTTGTCAGCTTGTTTAACTCACGATAATCTACGCATAGACGAAGCGATCCATCCGCCTTAGTAGCGAATATCACTGGAGCACCCCATTCAGAAATGCTTCATCTTATGAAATTTTTCTCAAGCATCTCGTTAACTTGTTTACTGAGCTCTCTTCTTTCTCGCGTGGCCATATACCTAACGGGAAATGAAACGGGCTTGACATTATCAACAAGATAAATTCGGAAGTCTATCTCGCGTTTAGGAGGTAACCCCCTCACTTCATCAAAGACATCTGGATATTCTCGGACCACTCGTACAGATTGCAAATTATCGTCGGACGAGTCAAGGGATTCAAGATAACACAACATGACCAGACCCTTAGGGTTACAAAAAATTTCAAGGGTATTACTGAGGCGAGTCATGAGCCTCACTACCCTTCGTTCACAATCAAGAATGGCTCCATAATTGGACGGCCAATCCATACCTAGGATCAAACCGTATCCCATAAATCCGAGAACATAAGCATTACACGTGAATTCTACGCTTAAGATAGAGATCCTCAAATCCACACACATCATAGATAAATGGGCGGAGCCCCCAATTGGATTTGAAACTATAACGGGATCCTCAGCCAGACTAGTACTTAGGTGCAGATTTTCAACAATATCAGAAGAAATAAAAGTATGCGATGCGCCAGAGTCAAATAAGGTTCGAACAGGAAAGTCAGAAATGCAAACAAGGCTTTCTACGAAAATATTACTACCTCGGTCAAGAGCTGGAGTGGTGTTGAGAGCATGCAACTGCCCTCCAGAAGGTCCTGGTCGCTGGGTCTGCCCTTGCCCCTGTCCTTGCTTCTTAGGGCAATCCTTGCTGATGTGTCCAGTATCTCCACAATGAAAGCATTCACCCAACTTCCTCTTCTTCTTTCTACAGTCTTTAGCTAGATGTCCAGTAATACCACAGAATTTGCACTTCCTCGTCTCACGTGGTTTGTTGTTGCTCTTGTTATTCATGTTATTCTTGTTTCCCACCTTCTTGAAGTCAGCTTTCTTATTCTGAGTCTCATTAGGCTTAACCTCCTTCTTGCTATTCTTGTCTTCCTCATGAAGTAGAGCCATATCCACCAAGCTTTCAATGGTCGCCCCCATGGGTATATGAGTTATGGCCAAACTGTGTAGTGGCTCGTTCAATCCTCGAGCAAAGCGTGCAGCCTTTTTCTGGGCTGTGTTGACCAAATCCAAACCGAACCGAGCAAGCTGATTAAACTTATTCACGTACTCCCTAACAGACATGTCCCCTTGCTCGAGTGCTAGGAACCTCTCCATCTGAAGGTTCTCTTCTGCTGACGATAAGAATTTAAGCCCAAACCTCTCTCTAAAGTCTACCCAAGTCTCAACTGGCCTGGTAGCGTTGGTGAATTCCCACCAAAATGCAGCTTCCTCTTTCAACAACCATGCTGCCAACTGAAATTTCCTATGGTCCTCCACATCAAAGATAATGAACAAGTCTTCAGTCTCCTTTAGCCAGTTTCGTGCCTCAACAAAGGTTTCAGTTCCAACGAAGTTCTTGCCACCCATTGCTTTAAAGTCTTTGCATATTTTGGCAAAGGCGGTACCAGGAGGAGGAGGAACCGCGGCCACTGGGGGAGGAGGAGGAGGGATGTCTGCCGGGCTCGCGCCGTTGGCCCTGGCTTCTAAGTACCTTCGGAACCATCCAGGCACGGGTATTCCCTCAGGCAGGTTAAGATCAGCCATGCTGAAAAACAAAAAGAAAAAGATTCAAATGAGGAAACAAAGGAAAGTGCTAATGGCTTTTTGGGGAATAGCCTTTTTTTAAACATAAAACTTTTCTTGAAAAATGCTTCTTTATAAATGGTTTTGAAAATAGTTTCAGAAGGTTTTTAAAACTTTTGCCCAGCCTGGTAACTTTCTGCTCTGATACCAAATGTAACACCCCACCTCCGCTAGGGTCACTCACAAAGGGAATGCACTAGTTTTGGTGGAGTATTATCTAGGTAAACATACACAGAGATATCACAAGGCAGAACAAAAATAAAGCAGCCGTAGAAATTAAAAACCAAATTTTTATTACTTTCAAGAAAAGAGTCAAAACCTCATATATCCAAGGTACAAATTATTCCATCACATCAAGTTCCAAATAAAGAAGCATAAACTTAAGATAACAAAAGTAAATTATTCCCCATAAATAGCAGAAGCAGCCATAGCATAGCTCAAGACCAAACCGTACATGAGCTGTCAGAAAGCAAGCAAAATCCAAGCTAAGTGCTAGTGTTTCCTCCCTGAGAACCTTGGGGGGGGGGGTGGACGAAAGAAAACGAGGCGAAAGGAAAAGGGTCAGTCATAAGACTGGTAAGCCCTAGTGACTTTAAGTATAAAAACTAGTAAAGGTAACATGACATGCGAAAATTGGAATTAAACATAAGGATGATAACAGGACCGATATGATAAACAAGATAAGTCAAGTCTAGCATCGCATATTCAAGGTTCGCTGCACCATCTGTACTGGTGTTCTAACCCATGTCAAGTATTAATCATGAAATGATCCCTTGGTCCAGTATCATGAAGTGACCCATTACGGGGTCCTACGGTATGATCTACTGATCGATCGGCTCCCTACAAGTTCTAGCTGGTCAGGTGTCTTTGTCATATAGCCCTATCCTGAAATGTAGTTACATGTGCTAGGTCCACCATAGGGTGTATCAAGCCCTATGGTGCCAACCACCGACACGAATCAAGCACGCACAGTGTAAACCTACGGGTGCCCAATGCCCACTTTTTCAACTCCGAACTACGTGCACGACCATAGTCCGCCTGAACCTACAATGGTGCACCACTCAGCCGTCGTTCTGGTCGCTTACAATCAGCCCAGTAATCGTGCCCCACCCTGCCTAGTCCCAGGGTATCATGATACATCTAAGTGGGTTACTGCTGAAAATGACCGCGTAACTAGGGTTTCTAATGGGTTAAGTGTTTTCATTCAAATTCGTTACTTAACCCTATCCAAACCATGTATCAAGTTGGTTAAGTGTGTTCAAGCGGTTCATGACTTAACCCTATCAAATCATCATGTCAAGTTGGTTAACTATATTCAAGTGGTCCATGACTTAACCCTATCATGTGGCATTAATTCATTAATGCACCTCAACCTCTCACATTAGACTAATTATTGTGGTCACTGGATTTGCCGGGCGGTTCCGGGCAGATTTACACCACAACATAGTCTAACCTCGGGTTTTACGTGCGATATGACCAACTACTCACATTGGATCCTATTGTTTGCAGTCACTGGATTTGCCGGGCGGTTCCGGGCAGATTTACACTGCAAACTCAACCCAACCTCGAGTTGGCCATTTTCAAGTTTATCTAAGTGTCATGTCCAGATTCAAGTTTTCGAGTCTAAATTCATGTCAAGTTTTCAGGTCATGTTTCATGTCAAACCGTGTCAAGTTCATGTCCATATCCAGGTTCAAGTTATAACAACGTTCATGTTCAAGTTCAAAGCCAATTCATGTTTTACCTAGTCTACCCAAATCGTATTCCCATCGCACGTAAGCTCGAATCGATACAAATAAATCTAATTAGGGAATAACATAAAAAGGGACGGGTATAAGGTGGAAAAAGTGATTACTAACATAGCATGGTATGACTTGAGATAAATGATTATAACATTACTGGCATATGTAATATTGGCCTCAAACATAAAGATTCCAAATCTAGCAAAATAAGGTACTAGTCAAGATAACAGTTGTCATAAGGTGATAGTATAGTCATGGTAACGATTGACATAAGGTGATAGTATAGTCATGGTAACGATTGACATAAGGTGATAGTCATAAACTTGTGACCAATAGCAGATTCAACATGATAATATGAGGGGGTTTTCTTTTTGATTTACAACATGAATAGGCCCCAAATCAATGTCATAGTAATATACCCAAAAGTCAAGATCCAAGATGAACAAGAATGGATGTAAAACCGTCATCATACACAGGTCCAATTTCAATTTACAACATATTCATATTGCATTTACAGTTTAAATCTAAAAGTAACTGGGGCTTACAGATCATGGTATGAGAATTAGAAAAAGAGAGCCGATGTTGAATCTTTATATGCTTAGTCAAGTCCTAACAGAAATCCCCAAATTAGCAATTCTCTTAACGTAATTTCGACGTAGAAGAAGTAGTCCCTTTCTCTAACTTTTCAACCAGAATTAGAGCAGCATAAGGTCAGAAAGAATTTTATGTAGAGAGACTAGTGTTAGGGGCTGTTTATATAGGATCAGGTCAACGAATGTAGACAGAAACGAGGCCAGAAACATCAAAGTGAATCCAGCTTCAAAAGTGGGCTCGACCACCAGGTCGACCCCCAGGTCGACACTATGGTTGACCAGGTCCTGGGCAGGTCGACTACATAGTCGACCCCCAGATCGACCTGGTCCTGGGCAGGAAATTTCCCACCCAGTCCACTCTGAGGTTTGAATTTCGAAATTTGAATTCGAATTCTGAGCTGTTTTGAACTTGAAAACTTCTGAAAACTTCGAAAGGTCATAATTTGGTCATATGGACTCCGATTTTCGAAAACTCGGACTCGTTTCCAAGCAGAATTTCGAGACAAACGCAGTGGCGTAACCTGTTTACCTTGATTCTCATTTTAAAAATTAATTCTGCCTTGATTTATGGTTATAATACGTTATAAAAATACGGGTTGTTACATATGACGTTTTAAAAAAATTTATACAAATTAAGAAAAAGTCAAAGCTGATAAATTCACACTTACCAATGTTAAAAGCTTTAATTATATCTTGGCTTTTGCAAGTTTTTCATCGGGCTCTGTAGAAATTCACTGGAAAAAGCTGCAGAGCGTCAGAATGGAGGCAAAAAGTAATGGAATAAGCTGGGCACTGGAGGAAACGTAAATGCATATGCTGCATTGGAAATGATAAAAACTGCAGAACGTCATACATTCTGAAAAATGGAAAACTTTGCAAAACGTCATATAAATCGAACTGAGGGAGTAACTATTATATTACACCCTTCACATTGCTAATTGGCTTTGTGATAAATTGGGGTTCTCTAACTAGCTTTTGATCTCAAATTTTCCAGCGAACACAAAATTATTATTTTGCTATAAATAAGGTATGTTTTTTACTATCTTCGATGATATGAAAACTGAAAATTGGATTCGGAAAGGGATCAATATAATTAGTTTACAAATTTCTCTTTGAATTATAGACTTTTTGTATTATATATATATATATATATATGTGTGTGTGTGTGTGTGTGTGTGTATGTGTATTTTCATGCATGTGTATGTCCTTGTAGATTATTATGTGTTTTAACCATTGTCAAAAAATAGTTTTATATTGGTCAAATCATGTAAGAAACCATGCTTACATCATATGATTATTATATGAATAAACTGCATACGTAAATCATCTTATATGTGTTCATACTTTGATTCAGGTCATGCTTAATGCTCTTGCATTAGTAAATTGTAAATCTATGTACAGATTATTACTGTTACTTATGTTTTTGGAAAAAAACAATTTGAAGTTGGATCTGTTATTGTATGGTATGCATTATTGATGCTCTTCTTGGTTTTGGTTAAGGATGTAAATTAAAAGAAGGTGAATATAGGATGAAATGTGATTTTACATGTATATTTAAATGTATACAGATGATTTTGCATGTTTTATATTAATGAAAAAAAATCCGTTTTTTCTGTTTTTCGTACGCAAATTTAAGCCTAGATGACAGTAGACTGACTTGTGTCATAGAAATAAAAATTAAGTCTATATTTGCTTATTTCTTTCTATATTGGTACACACAGATATAGAACTCGATATAATTTAATTTTTTAGCCTATGATCAACATATTGCAATGCAGAACTTTTCATATATTTGAGAAAAGCGTTGTATGAATATATTTTGATTAGAGGGGAAGCAAGTAAGATAAACACATGTTTCTGGTACTTGTTTACAAAATTCTCCAGCCGGTTCCAAATAAGATTGCATCAATAATTTTCTTGTTTGAATAATTCTTATGTTTGCATCTCTGTGAACAAATTAATATGTTTATTATCAATTCTTCTGTTTGTAATCTAATTAGCGAGGTTGCTTGCATTTACATATTTATATTTCTGTGCTTGCAATCATGTGTTTGCATTCATATTAGTATTATCTATGATTTCATCTGTGCTCGTTGTGATTCTTTCTACAACTTGTTTTCTAACTTTATATTTTTGATTCATTATGTTTTTAATTTTTTAAATCGAGAAATATGACTCAAAATGCGCATCAAATTGATTTGAATGCATTGGCCTTGTCTGGTGATGATGAGTTAGCATTTCAAGAAGATTTCAGTCACATTACAAAGGTGTCAGCATCATATTCTGTCCTTCAAATGGTTCAATTTTCATCTTTTTCAGATTTTCCCAATGCATTTTTATCATGTTGCTTTAATTTTATAAATTCATTTTGTTGTTATAAATGAAGTCAATTCTGATTCTTAGTATTTTTAACTTTATTAGGGAAGTATACGGAATAATACAAATTACATTGATTTGAATGTTATGCCTTCACTCAATATTGACGATGACCAACCATTAGATGATACCTCATATTTCCAAGCCACTTTGAAAAAGACACAGCCTGGAGATCAATGTGATTCCTTATAGTTATCATTAAATATTTTGTGTTCACATTCAAATTACTAACATTAACGTTTAATATTGTATCAGTCGTGATATTTATAAATTAATTTTTGCATGTGTAGATGATATGCATAATATTGAACTAAATGCATTGTCCTTGCTGAACAATGATGAACAAGCTGATGAATGGATCAACTATACGCAAGACATCTATGCAGGAAATAATTTATCAATGCGAATTCTCATTTCTTAAATTTCTAAAAAAAAAATCTTGTATGCAGAAATAGATTTATTAAATTGTAAAATTTCAACCTTTTCCATGCTGTTTATTTTTTAAATAAATTTGTTATGTTGTTATAAACTATAAATGAAGTTAATTCTGATTCGTATTTTTTTTTACCTTTTTAGGCAAGTATAAGGCATAACATGAATTACATTGATTTGAATGTTATTCCTTCACCCAATGATGACGATGAGCAACCATTAAATAATACTTTATATCTCCAAATAACTTTGAAAAAGACACAGTAATGAGATCAAGGTGATTCCTTCAACATTAGTTATCAGTAAGTATTTTGTGTTGCACATTCAAATTACTAAAACTAACATTTAATTATCTATCGATTGTGATATTTATAAATTAATTTTTTAACGTGTGTGTTATATGCATAATATTGATGTAACGTCCCAGATTTTTGAACATTTATTTCAAATATTTAATTCTGTTTAAATATTGATTTAATGGATTTTTATATCGAGTTTATTTATTAAAATGGAGTTTGAATGTATAAATTATAATATTATTAAAACGAGCTTGTAATATCGCGGTAGTTCGTAATATTGAGTTTTGAACTTTAATTGGATATACAGGATCCTATATAGGTCGGATTTCTGTGAAACAAGAAACTTTTGAATCTTTGTTGTATTTTTCTAATGAAAGAGAAAAATGGAGAATTCATATTATAGATTGTAAGTTATGTCCAAATCAAATTTTTAGAAAGTCTTTATGGAATTGTTTATGAACCATAACAATTTACTTAATATAATAAAATATCGATTTCGAATTTGGACAAGATATTGAAGGCGTATTGTTAATTTAATTTATAGAAGTTTTCTAAAAAAAATATTTTGGAAAATAAGCTACTTTTTCTTAACGTATTTTGCTCCCTAAATCAACGATTTTGGGATTTCGCAAAATAAGTTAACTTGTCTATTTTATTATATTTTTTGGATCGTGGCACATCGCTCGACACGACCATTTTCTTATTTCTGTCCGTAGCGGCTCAGACATGAACGAAATCTTACGTAACGCGGTATGCTAAAATTTTAAAACATAAAATATATACACATCTGCAAAAATCACCAGGACACAGCTACCTACCTTCACAGCTGGCCTACCCTGTACGTTTGAACATGACGTTGTTCTTATCTTCTTGATAGTTCTTCTATAAATACATTGCCTCGTCCATTTTCTTCCCATGCAAGCAGATGGAAACCCATCTTCCCTTCAAAATACATTAACCTCTGCGTTCATTAACTACTTAATTTCAAGCTCCTAAATTTTCTTTATTCTTCCCAATTCTTGAATACATTGACCCGAAAGCAACTCATGGCAAAAAAAACCAGTGGCCTCCAACTTCAACAATTAAACGAAAACAACCATCCACCTGTAGAAAACGAAATCTCCCTCCCATATTTAAAAACAAAAATTCCACTTTATAAACAAAACCAGTGATTAGAGAGGGACCGACTCAAGTTTCCCGAGAGGGCGTGGGGTCCAGGTCAGGTTGGAAAGGAGGCTAGGTCGCCGAAATGTCAGTCGACGTGGAGGAAGTGCTAGTGGCGAGTGTCAATCAAGATGGCATGCGAAGAAATAAAATGCATAGGTGGGGAAGAACACATAAAACATGGATGATTTTTGCGTGAGGTGGGGGTCAAGAAGGAAGAAGGTGTTGGTAGTAGTTGCGGGTGATTAGGGATAAAATCAGTGGTTGAAAGGTAATGCGGTGGTGGTAAAACGTTGAAGAAGTCAGCGTATTTAGCTTCAATGAGCAACTTGTTCTCTTGAGAAGGAAGACTGGCGGTGGCCCTTGCATGAATAGGGGACGAGTGGATCACGATGAAGTGAGTGGATTCGCCAGAATTCCGGCACTGGAAGCAGGCGATGGCTTCGTGCATGGGATGGCGGGGGAAGCTGTAGGAAGCTTGGGGTTTGTTCGAGCAGGTGGAGCGGCAGTTCGAAATAGCAGGTGAGAAATAATGGAAGAAGGACGCGTGGGGAGTAGGGGAGTTTGAAGACATAGTATGCGGTTAAGGAGAAATAAATAAGAAGTGGGGAAGATAGAACAATGACATGATATTTTCGAAATGCACTAAACCATGGTATTGTGCCTAATCCATATTTAATGTGGCTAGTTATATTTAGTTATGCCTAATAACAGTCCATTTTGTCGTATGAAGTTACTATTATTGTAAGTAGGGGTTAGTAATACAATACATAATAATATATAAATAAATATGTGGGCAGGGGGGAGAGGGTTTCAATGTGCCTAATCTTTATATTATCCTGGCCATTTTCGATAATAATATGTACATAAATGCCTAACCATTGATGACATGGCCGATGAAAAAATATAGTCGGTGAACTTTGAATGTGCCCATAAGTATTAATTAATGTAAGTGATTCTTAGTTAATAATATATATATATATATATATATATATATATATTGGAGATAATATACTATTAGCTTATGAACTGTTAAGAGATATTAAGAAACCTGGAGTAAGTAAATTTTATGTTAAAGTAGATCTTCAGAAAGCATATGACATGATAAATAGGGAAATTATATGTCATATAATGTTGAAGATGGGGTTTCCAGTTCATTTTATAAATATAGTGTATGAATGCATCTCATCTCCTACATTTTCAATACTGATTCAGGGTATAACAAAAGATTTTATTAGATCAAATAGGGGTATTAGACAAGGAGATCCTCTTTCCCCCATCTTTTTTCTATTGCAATGGAATACTTCTCTTTTAGAATGCATAAAGCAGTTTTGCAACACAAATTTCTTCCAGATCATAATTTTGATCCAGTGGTGTCACATCTTCTTTATGCTGATGACCTTATGGTATTTGGAAAGTGTTTATCAGCATGTGCTACCTCATTAAAGGATGTTTTTGAAAGCTTACAACAGTTTAGTGGTTTGTTTGTTAGTGTTTTTAAGACAAAAATATATATATTTCAGTTCACGTGCAAGATATGTTGGTGATGTTGCAGATATTTTGGGTATACAATGTAGCTTATTACCTGTCAAATACTTAGGAGTGCCACTATCTACGAATTATATAAATTATAATGATTGTCAATCATTATTACATAGAGTTCAGTCAAAAATTCAAGCATGGGATGCAAAAAATTTGATTTTTGCTGGAAGAGCTGAGCTTATTCAAACAGTTATAACTCCTACAGTATTATATTGGTTGTTAATTTACCAGTTACCTGAACACACTATTGATAAGCTATATTTGATGTGTTCTGATTTTTTTTTTTTTTTGGGTAGTTCATCACATAAAATGAGTTAGGAAAAACCGTGTTTGCCACAATTGGAGGGAGGTGTTGTGTAACACCCTACATTTTTAAATTAAAAATGTACAAATATGTATATATGCATAGGTAGATAAATAATGGTGATGTATAATGAAAATTAATTAATATATGGAAGAGAAGGAAAAATTAATTCGATAACAGTGTGCGTAACGGAAAAGATAATAAAATAAGGATACTTAATATAAGTATCAAGAATTAAGTAAAACGGACATCACCATTGCGTTCGTCTCGGAATTCTGCTTGGAATAGGGTCCAAGTTTTCAAAAATTGGACTCCGTATGAAAGAGTTATGGCCTTCGGAAGATTCAAGAGAAATTCAGAAATTAAATAGTAAAATAACCCAGACAGGTTGACCAAGAGGTCGACCTCTACCAATGCAGGTCGACACGGCCAGGTAGGTCGACCTGGAGATCGACCTCCCCTAAAACAGGTCGACCTGGGGGTCGACCTCCCCCCAAATCTGGGCAGAATTCATTTTCTGCACCTGGACGCAATTTCTGACCTGATACGTTGACTAAACAGCTATATAATGACCCTTAACCCATTCTTTTTCTTCACCCAAGCCTATGGCGACGCCATGGCTCTGTTCTAACTCAAATTCTTCTTCTCCAAGAGATTCCTAGATCCACTTTCTTCCCTTTTTCTCTTCAAAACATCTATTCTTAAAATTAAAAAGTTTAGAATCAAGACAACCTCCAAATTAAAGAGAATAACGAATTCAGATCCGCAATTTACACTATGCAAGGAGGAGAAATTTAGATTCACGACTTATGCTGCGCAATGAAATCAAAGATAGATCAGATCTATGGATTGGGCCATAAAATCAATCAAAGTTAAATCAAATCCATGAATTGAAGATGAGAAGCAAGGTGAGTGGAATTACAATAAACTTGTTGCATAATAGTATTATTATCGTTCGTCATTCCCCAGTTATAAATTCAATTCAAGATTCATGTTATAATAATTGTCCTTTTATTCTCCTTTCGCTTTTTATTTTTGGATCTAGGTTATCTCAAACCTAGACGAAATCTTATTATACATACGTACGATTGAAATATGGGAATATTGGGGCATAATTTATTTTATGCAATCGAGGGATATAATCTGTAATTTGGGGATTGTGGCATAACAATTATTATTGCAAATATTGGGACAATTGTCGAATTGTATGTTGGGATTATTCAATGAAGTAAAGTTTGAATTGGGAATTTTTGAGCGTATTTCAATAACGAATCTTTGGGTATGTTTTGGAAAACATGAATCTATGCTGAATAGTGCGCAACTATGAATTCCGATTTATAATGTTAACCTGAAATTGTGTAAATTTAATTGGAATTATCGAATATGGAACGGGATTGGGAAGAAGTGATTTATTTCAAATATAATATTGCGGGATTGAGGTTTTAAACCATAAGTTTAAATTTTGGGTTTTGGGAAAAATGAATCTAAAGGTAAGAATCCTAAGTGGATAAAGGAACGGATAAAACTTAGCTTATGCGATTATGAGACCTCTTATGTGATTATGAAACCTAACTCATAACCTGAAATTGATGCTTAACGTTCTCCTAAAAATTGTTAATTGGCTAAAGATGAAACATGACTAACTCGAGGTTAGAATGAGGCTGCAGTGTAATTCTGCCCGGAACCGTCTGGCATATCCAGTGACCGCAAACAATAGGGTCTAATGTGAGAAGTTAGTCATAACGCGTTTAAACCCGAGGTTAGATTGAGTTGTGGTGTAAGACTGCCCGGCACATCCAGCAACCGCAACAATAGGTCTAATGCGAGAGGTTGGTGCATTAATAATCCATTAATGCTAACGACACATGCTAGTATGGTAAGGTTAGGTTAACAACACTTAACCAATTTGACATGATGCGTGGGTGGGTTAAGTCAATATGAACTGAAAGACAACACTTAACCAAATTTGTGGAATATTCGAGTAATGCATGAGCGAGAAGGTAGGGTTAAGTAAAACTTGACATATGGACAAACTTAACCAACACAGTAATGGGGAATGATAACTACCTATTATAAACCAGAGTTTCGGTAATGTAAAATTAAATAATAGGTAAACTTGTCCTAGGGACAAGGGAAGATTATGCCTTAAGATGTAATACAAGAATTGAAGGGTGGGACGACTTATACTATGAAATAAGTTAATCTAAGCTGAAAATGTGGGAAAGCACCCGGACGCTATCATTTGATAAAGAAAACTTAAGTCATGTTTGAGTTCATTGGTAAACCTTAGTTAGTGAACTAAGTAAATAACGATAAAGGAAACCAAGTGTTGAACCTTAATTAGAGAACTATGTAAATAATGATGATGGCAACTAGGTAATGAACCTTAGTTAGAAAACTAAGTAAAATGGCAACCGAAGTAACGAACCTTGGTTAGAGAACTAAGTAAGCAACGGTAAATATAACTAAGTAAGTAAACCTTATTTGAAGAGGACTAAGTAATAAACCTTAGTTAAAGAGAAACTTGGTGATTAGAATTGAAGGACGACATAAATGAGGATAACCAAGTTAATAAGACAAAGCAAGCGTGTAATCAGAAGTTTAGACATATGGTCTAATAGTACGAAAGCATAAGGCGCTTGGACTAGCCCATACGATAGGGGATGAGTAACCAAACTCGGCAGATCATCACTGTGCTGTAGGGGCGCGAGGGGGATCGTACGTCCATCTGATCATATAGAAGGCTCCAACGGACTGGGTTACGAAGCACGCGGCTTCGAGGGGACGTGAGGATACTCTTGGTATCCCTCTGTGAGAATGCAGATGATCCGCCTGGGCTCACAGAGATTAAGGTCTGCGTAAGAAGAACCAAGAGTATGCCTTGGTTGCAATAATAAGGCAACCTAAAGACTAGGATGGACTAGCGTGAGTCGGCGATAACCAGTTGGCCCTATGATAGCACGTCGTCGGCTATCTACCATCTTGATTCAGTCAAGCACGAAAAGGGGAAAGGCAGAGTACTCCAAAAGACCATATACTTGCTATCTAGTTATGGGTGAGGTTGGCCAATAGGTTTGTGGGTCCATAGAGGGCCTGCGTACAGTTCTCATTCTTGATATTCTTGGGTGCCTTTCATTAGTTGAGGGAGGGGTCAACTGGGACCATAGCCACAGTAAAAACAGACCTTAACATCTGCATCGGCAGATAACTTAAAGCTCCCGATCGAGTTCCATGTTTCCTGATTTGCCCTGCCATGGGACTCGGGTCGCATATATAGAGGACATGTGCAACTAGATATCTAGCACGTTTCATAATACGGTTGGGATGTAAAGTCTAGGAACACATATCGCTCGGGGTAGTGTGTCCTAGACTAAATGGCATTGTTCGATAGGTAGCATAAACCCTAATTGGACCTAGGTAGCGTAAAACCCTGGTTGAAGGAAGGGTTCGATAAAGTATACCCTAGTTGGACCTAGGTAACACTCGACGGTAAACCCTAGTTGGATCTAGGTAGTATTTGATAACAGAACCTAGTAAGACCTAAGTTGGCAAACGCTTACGCAACACAGGAATGGTGGTTTTACGCAGACGTAGTGAGAATATATATATATATATATATGTATATATGTATGTATATGTATATATATACATGAAAGCCCGTACAACGTACGACCTTGGATAAGGAACTACGTACATATGACAAGATGATACGAGTTGGATAAGGGACCGCGTACACATGAAAAGTGGACATGAGTGGGGTTAACTACATATACATTGTATTAGGTTAATCTACTAGTGGATGGATAAGTATAGCTTAAAGAGCTAACATTGTTAACAACCTAATAACCAAGAAAATGTAACTGAACGATATATGTAGGATTATACAAAAGTTTATTCTAAGTCCAGTCACACAGAACTTATGTTCTGACCCCCTCCTCATTACATACTTCCAGGTTAGGTTCATGATAGAGATGGTATAGCTTTGGATGTTGGTTTAGTAGTATTGTTAATAAGGTAAGGCTATATTTGAATATATTATACTTTATTTCCTTCCGTTGTAAGGTGCTTTATGAGTTCTGATATGTTTCTTTATCTCTGTCTTTTTCTGCAGGATACCAGAGCACCCAACTCGGGTTTCGATAGATTGGATTTTTGAAAAAATATTCGGTCTGTCGGAATTTGGGTTGTTACATGTTGGTTTAAAATACTTTTCTGATTTGAAAAAAGTAACAGGCATAAAACTGATGTGGAAATTTCAATCAAGTTCTTCTTTATGGAGTGAGTGGATGAATAGAAAATATTATTTCGGGAATTTTTTTTGGCACATGATTGTTGATAATAACTCATCTAGTAGTTGGAAAACTATTTTAAGATTGAGAACAAATGGCAAACAACTATTTCATAAGGCAATTATTTCAGGATCATCGATCTGGTTATGGTATGATCCTTGGATTAATAGCAAATGTTTAGTTGATTTGCTAGGAATGTCCAAATTGCAACAGATTGGAAGTCATGATGCTTTAGTTTATTCTATTGTTTGTGATGGTAGAATACATGGCAATTTACATGTAGCAACAAGAGAATTACAGCAGATTGTGAATTCTATTTCCTTGAGTAATATGTATCAATCAGATAGACTGGTAATATTTGGTATAGTAATAAAAATAGGTGCATCTTATGTGGTAATGCTAGTGAGTTTATAACTCATCTATTTTTTGAATGTGATTATACTAAGTATATTTCAAGACTTTTTTTGATGAAGTGAGGTTTGAACGTGGATTTGGTGGGATCAATAAAGGATGAAGCTCTGAAGATTTTACACAAATTTAAGGAGAAGGACCATTGTTTTGATATTGCATGTGCAACATTAACTTCAACAATTTATCATACTTGGCAGGAGAGAAATACATGATGCTTTAGCAATCGAAGTATTAGCAGAGAAGTTAAGTGCAATTAATTGAGAAGGATTTCACTTTCTTAGTGAAAGGCAATGGTTCGAAATAAAAATTTTCAAGAGAGAAGGCTGATTGTTTGAAGAGATGGGAAATAGAAATTTTAGACACAGGTTGATGTAGTATGTTTGTTGTTTTTCTTTTGACATTGTATATGTTTAGTAGTGGTGAGAAGAGTGAAGGAGGTTATGTATGTTTAGTTTCCTTTTTCTACTGAACAAATGATTTTCTTTGTACTGTTAATATATGGAGATTATATGTACTCTTTTCCCTTATGTCGCACCCATTTAGGTTAGTGGTTCGAAGTTAGATATGCCTGATCGATGTACATTTACCCAACCATAGATTAATCATACCTAATCACTATTTTTAATATGCCTACTATATTTATATTAAGTTGGTTATTATTACACATGGCCTGGAGGTTTCGGGAAAAAATGCCCAATCATATTTATAATGTGCGCCTAGGGAATATTTGTATATTTATAACGTGGCCATTACAACGTGGTTTAAGATTGAGTGGTGCCTAACTGCATTTAGAAAATGCATAATTGAAGTTACGATAAACGTAAGTACAATTAAATAAATTATTGTTAAAGTTATAAAAACGTTATTTAAATAGTAAATAACGTTAATTTTGTACCTATGCCACACAGTAACGGAAGTGGATGAAAAAGTGATGTCGGGTCTTTATCAACGAGCATAACACAACAGAGCTGGTTTGATCAAAGTTGATAGCTACTGGAGTTTTTAATTAAATTAAACGCCAGTTTAATTTAATTAAAATGAACTGGTTTGACATGCATAAAATGAAGGTGAGTTTGACTCACTTAGTTTATCCCGCTTATATTTTCTATAAGCTGGGTTTTTGCTTTGTGTGCAATGTTTGCTATTAGTTGATGATTGGATGCATGGATGCTGAATATTTTTAATTCTCATTGATTAAATTAAATGTTGTTTAATTTTATTGAAATAAATCATTATTTTAATGGTTTTTTTCCAAATGAGGTAACTTAACTTGTTGGTTACGTTTATAATAATAGAAACGCATTTAATAAATAATTGGATGCTTGAATGAATGTTGTTAATTGATTGTTGACCGTTATTAGTTAATTTATTTCCATTTATTATGATAAAATATGTCGCTATATTGAAATTGAGATAACCCATTGTGATGCAGGAAAGGACAGGTTGGAGGAATCCAACCGGATTCCTCACTATTATTGATAATGTTTATGAATATGATTATATATTGTTACTGAATGTGAAATTGACTGATAGTTCACAGTTTGGTACTTTAGTAGATATTTTCCTCATTAGTACCATCAATAATAATAAAGATTTTGGAAATTGATAATAATCAATTCAAAATGTTTCAAATTTTTATATATGTTTTTGAAATATGATTTTGTTTGAAACACCGAAGTTAAATTCGTTTTTATAATCATTTAAATTTATAAGTAAGTGGAAATTGTTGAATATTATTATGATATAAAGGATTAAGTGGTTTTATAAATGAATGTATAAACGAACTAAAGTATTACGAACATGCAAATGTCGTGAATGGAATTTATATGATTCCAAATGATTGAAACGAGTTAACGAAAACGTAAGTACATGGAATATTTATTTTAAGGAAATGAAAGGGGATTTTGTAAATAATGAACATTTTTGAAGACATTATTCGAAAACCAAATTTTTACATAAGTGTTTCAAACTAATGAAACAAGTTATAACATGATTCATAAATGTAAGTAAGGATCTGAACGATAAGATTTGTTCCGAAGTTCGGAATATTTATCGATAAATGATTATTCAAAAAAGGATTATACATTGGAGTTGACTATGTCGAGTTTTAGGAAAGTAATATTTACTTTGTACTTCTACCAAGATTTAATTATTTAAGTATTTATTTATTTACTCATGTTAACGAATAAAAGTATAATTTAAAAAGTTAAATATTTTTAAAGTGCTGATTATAATGTTATTATTATCATCAGTGTTATTTCATAAAAAAGTAGATTCTTAAACTGAATCCAAGTGTTACGAGAGTGAATGTTGTTGATATTCAATGTTGTGAACTCTATCTATTTCGAAGTTAAGGTCTGAGAGGGAATTTTACCCCAATTTGATTGAATTCAATGTTGACTAAGGAATAGTCAGGTTCGATATAGAGGGTTGGATAAATGAAGTAAGTCAATGATCGTTGATGGTTTTAAAGACCATGTTTAAAATTTAATATAAAATGGTAATATTTCCCGAATGTTGAAAGATTAAAGATTTTAAAAGTTGAATTAACCAACAGCTTAATTAAAGAGGCCAAATGATGTTAGATATTGAATTAATGAATTCATTTTCTTTTTATGGATGAGTGGTTGTTTTATTTTGATAGTTAAATAACCAACTATCAAAATCTGGCCCAGTGCGTTATTGGTTTGGATAGCCCAGGACTGAATTAGAATTCATAAACCATTCCGATTAGCAAATATGAAATGTGGAAGATGTTGATCAAGATGGAGAAATTGAACACCGTGAATCCTCATAAGCAAAAGGATTACTTGTTAAATATTCTTTATGTTGCAACCGGAGGTAATCTGACGTGATTCGGTCGTGAGTGGAATTTTGCGGGTTTGCAAGGACTACTCGCTACTAATCCTTTGGATGCGGTAGGAGAGTACCTTTGGTTTTTCCAGTCCCAGGACAACTTGTATGGACAAATATGTCATAGTGTATGCCTAACATATCACGTATGGTTGATCTCGTAAAGGTATTATGTCTGAAGGCGGAGGTATTCGTTTCTCTTAGCTTTTTATACCCGTAATATTTTTGGGAAGATCACTAGTGATTTGATGGGTTTCACGATATGGCATTCAAAGTGAATGCCAGCCTTATGTTCAAAAAAGTGAAAGTAGCCTCAAGCCTCATCAAACGGGAAATGACAAAAATCAGGTAGGTAGCATGGCTAGTTGGGTTGCACCCAAGAAGGGTGTATTATCATCAATCTAGAGAAATTCCTTACTTGTTCTTCTTTCGCTTCTATATCTCTGTGGGTGGACGATGGTCTCTTAAAACCATCGGGTGATAATACATTCGGTCTACTTAAGCTAAAAGAGTAACCGGTCATGTGTGGTCGGGTTAGAAGATGTTTTTGTTGAACCCCAGTGTATCCCCTCTAGAGTACATTGATCGGAAGGTGGTCCCATACCTTGTCATTATTGGAATCCAATCACCAAAAAGAACCCCACGGTTCTTTATTATAGACTATGTATGTAGAGAATGAGATGCAAGTGTTCTGCTATTTGATTATTTACTTAATATAGACACTGTCATAATATCATCCGATTTCATATAAAAAATGTTTTGGATTATAGTAAGGTAAAAACCGTCTGTGTTTGTGTGTAGGCTGGCCTTACTATTATCCTTTTCTTTCAAAGGGATTTCTAAATTTAAGCAATTTGGATGTTACCTATAAAACTTAGTGAGTCTTTCTTACGCTGGTTCAACAGATTGATCCATGGCGTTTGTAATGCTCGGGTCAGACCGTGTTGTACAGGTTTAGCTTATCGGATGTTGTGAAGTTCAAAGACGAGCTGGAGAAGTCTAGACGTATGATATATATATATATTATTCCGCTGTGTGTTGTATTTGTGGACATGTTATAACTATCCAGATTGTTTTAACTGCTGTACTCTAATGATTGTTAGTATTTTCAAGATCTCAATAAAGTTATTTCTGTATTATATTTTATTCTGCTATGATGTGAGACTCCGTGTTGTTTCGATTCTTCTTCTTATTCTTCTATTATAATATTTCTTTCTTTTCTCATCCGCTTAATTCTTTCTATTAGCTTTTTGGGTTTTCGATGCTTGAGTCTGGACATGGGATGTATTAGTGCCTAAATTTGAGCATCGAAAATTTCTGGGATGCTACACGTGGTTTCAGAGCTATTGGTTTAGTTATAACCTTGGTTCTATGAGTAACCGTATCTCTATCGAGTAATTTGGGTTAGTAACCCCTAGATTGAGTTTGAATATATATATATATATATATATATATATATATATATATATATATACGAGAGAGCGTATTTGTAGATTTTATATAACAATGTTTTTTATTGTGTTGATGATCGGTTCAAATGTTGAGAAGCAATTGAACTGACAACTGACACAATATTGTTTTATAAAGAGGGTAAATGAAATAATTTTGCCAAATTTTATTTATGTATAGAAAATTAATAATTTTATCAAATTATTGAATATTGGTTACTTGGTTGTTTTGCTTGATTTGATTGGAATTCAAATTGAATTATAAAATGAAATTGAACTAATTAGAAAATTAGTTAGTCAATTGAACTGGATATGAAAATGAAACTTAACCTTGTTAAGTAAAATTAATTTAAGAAATGAAATTGAATATAATTCAAATGATTTGACTGTTTGTTATTTTGATGTTCGATTGGTTGAATAAAATTCATCAAACGGGCCAATAAAAAAGTTGAATGAAACTAAACTAATTGATTTAATCTTGTATTTGTTATTTGCATTGTAAATTGAGTTAAGTACAAATATTAGAAGGCTATGGGAATTGGCTTGATTGCAGAGATTGAAGTAAAGGTTGGAAAATAAAGAGCTATAAGTTGATTTGCTTCGAAACTGATACCGAGTTGCCCGATAGATAGGTAATTCTTAATATATTATTGGTTGGTGATTGATTTCTTTACCCCGGAGTTGGGTAGCCATTTTGCTTCTGTTTTCTTTTGAATAAGTTGAGGCCGGAGTGGCAGTTACAGTTATACTGACCGAACCACGTAGAGGAGGTGCTGGTGACATTTTTGAAATTTTTTAAGAGTCTGAATTTATTTTGATGATAATTCAAAAATATTTAAAACTTAGAATAATGTTGAAACTAAATTCTAAGAAAATTATTTTAAAATGATTGGGTTCAGAGCATTCTTCTTACCTTGTAGTTTCTAGGACGAAATTCTTTTAAGGGGGGAAGAATGTAACATCCTAGATTTTTAAACATTTATTTCAAATATTTAATTCTGTTTAAATATTGATTTAATGGACTGTTATATCGTATTTATTTTCAAAATGGAGTTTGAACGTATAAATTTATAATATTATTAAAATGAGCTCGTAATGTCACGGTAGTTCGTAATATTGAGTTTTGAACTTTAATTTGGTACACAAGATCCGATATAAGTCGAATTTCTGTGAAACAAGAGACATTTGAATCTATTTGATTGTATTTTTCTAATGAAAGATAAAAATGGAGATTTCATATTATAGACTGTAAGTTGTATCCAAATCAAAATTTTAGAAAGTTGCTAAGGAATCATTTACGAACCATAACGATTTGTTTAATATAATAAAGTATTGATTTTGAATTTGGACAAGATTTTTAAGACGTATTGTTAATTTAATTTATAGAATTTTTCTAAAAATTTTATTTTAGAAATAAGCTACTTTTTTCTTAACGTATTTTGCACCCTAAATCAGCGATTTTGGGATTTCGCAAAATAAGTTAGCTTGTCTATTTTAATATAATTTAGGGGTCGTGGCACATCACTCGTAACGAACGTATTCTTATTTATGTCCATAGTAGCTTGGACATGAACGAAATCTTACATAACACGGTACACGAAAATTTAAAAACATAAAATATATACACATTTGCGAAAATCACCAGACCACAGCTACCTAAATTCATAGCCAATCTACCCTATATGTCTGAACTTGATGTTGTTTTTATCTGCTTGATAGCTCTCCTATAAATACATTGCCTCGTCCTTTTTCTTTCCACACAAGCAGATGGAAACCCATTTTCCCTTTAAAATACATTAAGAGGACAACCAACAATGGCTTGTTTAGTTACTAAACAAGCCACGGAGCAACCATGTGTGGCTTGTTCAGTCACCCGTGGCTAGTCTGTGGCTAATTTTGAGCTCGTTCGTGGCTGGTTGACTGAACAGGGGCTAGAGCTTATAACGGCAAAGTGTTTGCCGTTATAAGCTTATAACGGCAAACTGTTTGCCGTTATAATCTTATAACGGCAAAGAGTTTGTCGTTATAAGCTTATAATGGCAAACACTTTGCTGTTATAAGCAATAGTCGTTGCACTCCAATGGCTAGTGCACTTCCTCCCTATATACCAACCTACCTCCTTCTTCTTCCACACAACCACTCCACCTTCTCAACTTCAACTTCTTCAACAACAAAATGTCTTCTTCTGCACCCAAACAAAGCAGGAAAAAAATCCGCAAACAGGACAGTCATGTCCAAACCGCACTCGTCATCGTATGCCATGCAACGGTCAATCCAACAACAACAACCGTTGCAGCCATCTCATGAATATGGTTACTCGCCGTATTCAAATTATCCATACTGACCACCGTACCAACTGCTCGCTCCTCCTAATTTTCCTCCCAACCATTCTATCGCCCAGCCACAGTTTTACCAATGACCGACCAGGGTAGGTGTGTACGACGATCATTCGTCGTATATGCCAATGATGATGCAGACCGATCAAAGTCGACAACCTCACCTAACTCCCCAACAGACCGAGGTTCGTGACCGTGAAGCTATGCAAAATCTTGAAAGACAGTTTTCGTACGGGTATGTCTCTCTTACTACCGAAGAAAATGTTGAAACTTCAACGGAGGAGGCGGAGGAAGATGCAAATGAGGATGCGAATGTTACAAATTCTGAAGCATTTATTCAAGAATACGTTGCACCTATTAGTCCCGAATATAACCAAAAGAAGACGAAGTGGAAGTTTTTAAACGGCATTTTCAGTAAACGACACCAAAGCGAAGTGGAATCGGAGCCGGATCCCGAAATAGAAGATATTGAGGATGATCATGCTAAAGGGGAAGGATTTGCAGTGGATAGAAAAAAACAATGTAAGTTTACTTCCAAGCAGTACGTTTCACTTGGTAAATCGTGGATATGCATTTCACAAGACAGCATTGTTGGGAATAATATGAAAGGTCAGAAATTTTGGGAAAGAGTAACAGAGTTTTACAATTTGTTGGAAGCGAGGAATAGAAAATGGGCATCACTTAGAGGCGGTTATAGAGTTATGAATGCCGCATGTCAGAACTATCTGGCAATACTGACAGGCTTGCAGAACAGACAACAAAGCGGTGTTGCACCTTATGACGTTGTAAGTACCGTAGATTACTATGAAAAATAACTTACTATACTATGATTGATCAGTTAGAAATGTCATACGCTCATACAATTTCCACTTTGTGTTACAGATTGAAGAGTCACGAAAGGCCTACCAACAAATGTATGGTCATGCATTTAAATTTCAAGACTGTTTCGAGCTTCTATCTAGTTTGCCGAAGTGGAAGAACCCAAGCAACTTCATGTTTGAGTAGCAGAACAAAGCTAGAAGGATGAACTACTCTGATTCTAGTCCAGGAAGTGACCCGAGTTCGCAAGAAAGAAACCCTTTATTTGGAACTAGTGACGGACGACCTGTTGGCAGAGCCAAGTCAATTCAGCTGGAGCAACGCGGTGCAGAGTTTTCTAGATTTATGGAAACAATAGAGAATTCATCTAAGGCGACAAAAGAGCATAGAGCTCGATTTTCAGTGCAAAGAAATCGCAGCGACGAAGAGTTCCAAAAGGCAGTTAGGGATGATCGAGAGCTTCGCAGACATGTACATACGGAGAAACAAGCCATGGTACGAGAAAAGCAGGAGGAGAAGAAAGCCATGCTACGAGAGAAGCAGGAGGAGAAGAAAGCAATGGTACGAGAGAAGCTAGAGGAGATGAAAGCTATGATGCGAGAGAAGAATTATATTAAAATGATTACATGTGATTTTAGCAAGCTTTCCCCTCTACAGCAAGAACTAGTAATCGAGCAGATTGGAGAGTACAGAAAACACAAAGGAAGCGGAAACGGAAGCGGTAGTGGCTCGTATATGGACTAGCTATGTATGTTGGGTTAAGTTGTAACACTCCACATCCGTTAAGGTCACTCACAAAGGGAATGCCTTAACTTCAGTGGAGCATTATGGGTACTGGGACAGAAATATTACAAGACAGACATATATAAAAACAACGAAAAGTAAAGTGGAAGTACTTCAAATCAATTATTAAATATAATTGTTTACGATAAAAGCCCATCAACTTCCAATACCCAATTACATAGCTAAAATATCTGTCATGCTCAAAAACAAAGAAGCATGAAAATAAATTATAGTATTCCCCAATATTGCAAAGCAAGCCATAGCCAAGAGAAATCCAAGCAGTACATGAAAGAGCCTTGGAGCTTGGTAAGATCCGAACTAAGCTGTATTCCCACCCTGCGAACCTTAAGGGGAAACGAAAGAAAAAGAGGCGAAACAAACTGGGTCAATCATAAAGACTGCGTAAGTTCTAGTGGCTTTCAGCATAAAAACAGGTGAAGATAATATGGCATAAATAAACTGAAAGTAAACATAAGCATGATGACAAGGTAAGCTACAGTTAAGATGAATCAAGTATAACATTCCATGCTTCCTATCAAGAGCATTATCACAAGGTTCCTACCAAGTATCACATTGCAAGGTTTCTATTAAGTATAACATCGCAAGATTTCTAAGCTTCACCATTCCACTATTTTCTTTGATTTCCTAAATTCTCTACACCAACTGTACCAGTACCCCAACCCGTATTATCCTTTCCATGTATATGTACCATCCCTTGCCGTATATCGTACGGGTTTCATCACGTATTTCTATACTACTTCAATGTAGTGCCACCATTCTTGAAATCGTTTGGACTGCCACCCTTGTTCTGGCTAGGTTTCCTTATCATGAACTATCGCGTGTTCAACTAGGATTTACGCCACCTAGGACCACTAGGGATTATGCTGCCTACTGAACGTTTACTAGATTCGATTAGGGTTTATGCCACCTAGGACCACTAGGGATTATGCTACCTAATGAACAACACCCTTTTTCCACGTAACGATCTATTAATCGATCGGCTCCCTATAAGTCCTAGCTCGTTCATGTGTCTGTGTCATATGGCCCAATCACGAAATGTAGTCACCTGTGCTAGGTCCACCATAGGGTGTATCAAGCCCTAGGGTGCCAACCACCGACACGAATCAAGCATGCATAGTGTAAACCTACCGGTGCCCAATGCCTGCTTTTTCAACTCCGGACTACGTGCACGACCATAGTCCGCCTGAACCTACAATGGTGCACCAACTCAGCTGTCGTTCTGGTCGCTTACAATCAGCCCAGTAATCGTGCCCCACCCTGCCTAGTTCCAGGGTACCGTGATACATCTAGTGGGTTACTGCTGAAAAGGACCACGCAACTAGGGTTTTCCGTTCAGTAGGTTAAGTGTTGTCACTTAAATTCGAGACTAAACCCCATCAGTCTAGCATGTCAAGTTGGTTAAGTGTTGTCATTCAAGTTCGTGACTTAACCCGCCTACGTGTCTTGTCAAATTGGCTAAGTGTTGTCGTTCAAGTTCATGACTTAGCCCTACGAATCATCTGTCAAGTTGGTTAAGTATATTTAAGCGGTTCATGACTTAACCCTATCAAATCATCGTGTCAAATTGGTTCAGTATATTCAAGCGGTTCATGACTTAACCCTATCAAATCATCGTGTCCAATTGGTTAAGTATATTCAAGCGGTTCATGACTTAACCCTATCAAATCATTATGTCCAATTGGTTAAGTATATTCAAGCGGTTCATGACTTAACCCTATCAAATCATCGTGTCCAATTGGTTAAGTATATTCAAATAATTCATGGCTTAACCCGCCCACGTATCATGCTAAGTTGGTTAAGTATTATCTATATGTTCAAGTTGACTTAACCCTGCCACGTGTCATGTTATATTGGTTAAGTGTCATTAATCTAGTCATATTACTTAACCCACCCATTGGTCTGATTAACTATTATGTTGGTTAAGCCTACATTTGTGAGTTTTACATGTTCTTAACTCATATCAGTTAGGTCCACATTTACATGTCAAATTTCCATGTCATCCCACCTAACCCTCTAACCATACCCACGTCTTATTATGGTTAGTATTCCTTAATTCATTCATTATGACGAACGAATCATGACCTCTCACATTAGACCGTGTATTTTGTGGCCACTGGATTTGCCGGGCGGTTCCGGGCAGATTTACACCACAAACTGGGTCTAACCTCGTGTCATAAACCGTTACGCCTACAATTTGGCCTTCGACCTCTCACATTAGACTGACACTTTGTGGCTACTGGATTTGCCGGGCGGTTCCGGGCATATTTATACCACAAACCGAGTCTAACCTCGTGTCAAAGGTTCACTAATGGTCGTATTCCACCCAAAACCCCAATATCAGTTCATGTGTTTAACATATAGAAATGTTCATGTTCCAACCACGTTCATATTTCCAGTTATATATCAATTATCAAGTTCATAATTCACGTTTTTGCCCCAAAACATATTCCCAAATTATTATCATAATTCACTATAAGGTTATGCCAAGTTATAGCCTTTTATTTACAATACATGCCAACTACCCAAAACCCAACTTAGGCGCGATCATATTAAACCTCTACCAAGTCATAAATTTTCACATATGTTCCAACTCCAAAATTTTACATAATTAACATACGCCCAAGTTCTAGATTACATGTTGATTTTACATATGCCCAATTCATACCAAATTTACATATGTTTAATTCACGCCATTTCACATGTATGCAAATTTTATACCAATTTACATAAGTACCAAGTTTCATGCCGTTTACATATATCAATATTCTTGCCATTTTACATAGGTCGAGTTTCATACCAAACTACATGTATTCCATGTTTACACCATTTTATCCAAACTTACAATCTTTAATTATAGCGATAATACTCATATCCCCATTTCATGTTATGCCGTCAATTCCACCAAACATATATATATCCAATATAGACAACATTCCCATATTTCCCCGTATTCAATCGTACGCAAATCACGGTTCAGGCCTAGGTCCGAAATTGACCTAGGTTCATTGAAAGAAAATAAATAGGGGAAGGTAGAATTTGTATAACAATCAGTATAGAGAGGAAAAACTGGCATAAAAACATCATCTTTGGCATAAAAGATAGATCTTGACAATAATATCAATATGAATCAAGAAAAACTGATTTACAACAGGCTGAATAGATCATAAGTTGACATGAGAACGAACATAGAAAAGTCCCAAAACTCAAGATTCAAGAAGCAACAGAAATAGATCTGAATCAATAAACATACTTAAATCCAATTCCACTTTATTCCATGACCATATTATAATTAAATGTTTAAATCTAAAAACATCTAGAACTTACAGAGCATGGCTAATGAATTAAGAACTGAATTTGTTGTAAAAATGTCGCGGCGTTGTTAATTTATTGCCTTGAATCATTGTAGAAGCCTTGTTCTTTGGATTGATTTGAGTTTGAATGTTTGTACTTTGATTTGGAGACGACGGTCATGGTTCAAGAGGTATTTTAGCAGCATAATGGTGTAAGAATGATTTGATATGAATTAGGTTAGGTCTAAGGGTGTTTTTATAGGTGTAGCCACTAGTTTAGGCCCTTAGAATAACCCTAGAATCAATTCGGACCATCAAAACACGTCTTAGGCTTCAAAAATGAGTTCTGGGTCAAAACAGGCCGACTAGATCGACCTATAAGGGGGGGAGGTCGACCACATAGTCGATCTGGGGGGTAGGTCGACCCTAGGGTCGACCACATGGTCGACCTGGTCCCCAGGTCGACCTGCCTGGTCCTGTGCTGCCTAAAATCTGCTGAATCTTCTACAGGCCATAACTTCTTCATCCGGACTCCGATTTTCGAAAACTCGGACTCTATTTCATGTAAAATTTCAAGATGAACGCAATGGCATAACCCGTTTCCCTTGATTCTTATTTTAAAATTTAATTCTGCCTTGATTTATGGTTTTAACATGTTATAAAAATTCGGGTTGTTACATAAGTTGTAATATGATTGTGAACTGTTTGTAGTATTTATGTACTGGTGGATGTTTATGTACTAGCTATATATGTTGGGTTGAGTTGTAATATGATTGTGACCTGCTTGTAGTATTTATGTAGTAGTTGTTGTTTATGTACTAGCTGTATATGTTGGGTTGATTTGTAATATGATTGTGAGCAGTTTTTAGTGTTTATGTACCGGTTGTTGAAATAATGATACAATCTACAATATGATTGGAAACCAGATTTATTGACCCAACTACACACTGATAGATAGTACTCTGATACATAGTACACGACTACACACTGATACATAGTTTTAGTACCAACTACTGATTTCGACTATTGCTTCCTTTATGCGCCCACAAATGTTCCACCAACTGGTCACGCAATTGGAAGTGCGCAGCTTGATCTTCAATGTGTTGAACCATATCAACATATTCTTCCATTGAGTTTACATCTTTTTGGGGTTTTGCATTTGACCCCGTAAATATGTCAGGATAATTGGACTTTTGATTCTTACATCCGCCTCTTTCAGACTCCACAATCATGTTATGTATTATTATACAAGCATACATGATTTCTGCAAGCACTCTTGCATCATGAAAATGAGTAGGATTTCGTAAAATATGAATCGGGCTTGTAAAACACCAAACGTACGTTCGATGTCCTTTCTGTAGCTAGCTACTTTTTCAGTGAAATACATTTCTTTATCATTTGTTGGTACTCTGTATCCTTGCATCAAAGTCCTCCACTTAGGTATATTCCATCCACTAGGTAGTACCCAGTTTTGTGTTCGATATTACCAACTTTATACGAAACATCTGTTGACAGTCCATTAGCAAGTTCTGTGAAAAGATATTATTGTTTTAAAACATTTATATCATTCAATGAACCTGGGACTCCAAAAAAAGCATGCCAGACCCATAAATCGTCTGTTGATACTGCTTCAAGGATCATTGACGGCACTTTTTTATGTCCGGTGAACATTCCTTTCCATCCCGTTGGGCAGTTTTTCCAAGGCCAATGCATGCAATCTAAACTTCCAATCATACCTGGAAATCCTCTAGCTTCTCCCCTGCATAGTATCCTACTTATATCGTTTGGTCCAGGCGTCCGTAGATACTCCTGCCCGAACTGTTCAACAACTGTTTTATAGAATTCTTTCAGACACTCTATTGATGTTGATGCTGCGATTCTGAAATATTCATCCATTTGGTCGCCAGATGTTCCATAGCTTAACATCCTCAACGCCGATGAAATTTTGATGTGGGGCGAGTGGCCGATTTCTTGTGCTCCGTCCAGTCTATAAGTGAAATATGGGTTTGACTGATGAAGTTTAAGATAAATTTTTGAGAAAATTGCCGGACTCATACGATAACGATGGCGGAACAAAGTTATATCGTAGGTTGGATTGTCGATGAAGTAATCCCTCATTAGTCTTTCATGTCCATCCTTGTTGTCTCTCTTATACCGCCGGTCAATCCGGCCAAGCATAATACCTCGACGGTTGGTCATTGAGCCTTCAGCAAAATAATTGGAATACCCAACCATTGCATTCTGTTCCAGCTCCTCCTCCATTTCTAGTTCGGAATCGTCAGTTTGATTATTGACTTCGTAGTAATGGTGGTATAGATTTGGATCCATTGCTTTATTTTTTATAAATTTAGTTTCGTTGTTCTCCCTGAGTGTAGACGTAGGACAAATATATATAATCAAGGATGGTTGGCATAATATCTCTATCATTGAGTAGTCAAATCGGGCAGTTGTGATGTGAAAGGTTGGCAATAATGGTTGGCAATACATATAAACAGGAATGGTTGGCAATAATGGTGTGGATAATATCTCTGTCATTGAGTAGTCAAATGGGTCTGCTGTTGTGCTGTGAAATGTTGGCAATAATGGTTGGCAAAACATGTAGCCAAGAATGGTTGGCAATAATGGTTCCGACATAATGGTTGGGATAATAATGGTTCTGTCATTGAGTAGTCAATTCGGACAGTTGTTGTGATGTGAAAGTAATAGAGAATATAAAGGAGAATTTCCTTTGTATTTTTATGTAATAAACGATTTTGTAAATTTTCAGAAATTTACGTTTGAAACGATATCCAAATGTATAGAAATTCCTTTATATTCAATTAAATAAATGTTATCGTTGATTAACGAAATTCCATAGCGACTATTTAAAAATTTAAATTGAACATAACTAACAATCTATGTCACGAAACCTCAAATTTTTTCCCCCAATAGATAATTTTAATCTAATCGACCCGAACGATTCTTGCTTTACAGAATTCTGACCTATCCCGGATCTAGTATATTCAGGTAAAGTTCATATTGAAAATTTTGAGCTACCGCCACGTTTCGGGCTCGTTTTAATTATACTACAAACTATATATATTTTCAAATGTTATTTTATATAATAAACTCAATATAAAATCAATTATGTCTCCAATATAATATTAACGACAAAATCATGGCTTCAGTGTTCACCGTCATGGCTACGGTGTACGCTACATGGTTGGCAATACATGTAGGCAAGAATGGTTGGCAATAATTGTTAGGATAATATCTCTGCCTTGAGTAGTCAAATTATTCTAGCCAAGAATGGTTGGCAATAATGGTTCCGACATAATGGTTGGGATAATAATGGTTCTGTCATTGAGTAGTCAATTCGGACAGTTGTTGTGATGTGAAAGTAATAGAGAATATAATGGAGAATTTCCTTTGTATTTGTGTAATAAATGATTTTGTAAATTTTCATAAATTTACGTTTGAGACGATATCCAAATGTATAGAAATTCCTTTATATTCAATTAAATAATCGTTATCGTTTATTAACGAAATTCCATAGCGACTATTTAAAAATTTAAATTGAACATAACTAACAATCTATGTCACGAAATCTCAATTTTTTTCCCCAATAGATAATTTAAATCTAATCGACCCGAACGACTCTTGTTTCATAAAATTCTGACCTATATCGGATCCGGTATATTCAGTTAAAGTTCGTATTGAAAATTACGAACTACCGCCGCGTTTCGGGCTCGTTTTAATTATATTATAAACTATATATATATATATTCAAACTTCATTTTATATAATAAACTCGATATAAAATCAATTATATTTCCATTATAATATTAACGACAAAGATTTGTCACAGTAGAGTAGGATAAGGAGATACAACAATAAGCACAAAGATAAAATAGTTTATAAAGACACAACAACTAACGATAGTACATACGAACTAACTCAATCAAACCATGGAGTAGGCATTAGCAAATTCATTACAATGCATGTTACGTTTAGTCTTACGGGCGTCGCATGATGTTCAATCGCAACTGCTCATTATCACTTCGAACATGTCTATTTTCTCATTCGAGTTCGTTAGCATATGCTATTCCCCGAGGACATAAAGGTTGGTCTATCCAGTCCGTGTAATTGCAACCATTTGGATAGGATGGACATCGCTGCATGCGCCGACCTATATTGTTGCCCTCTGCTCGAACAACAACTTCAACCGCATACCCGCAGTAGCAACGAACTGGATAAGAATCAACTACATGTTCATGCAGTGGTACACGAAAGAACTTTGCTTCCTGCGTTGACTGAGTGACCTCCTATTGAGATGATACTTGAACAGGTGGTACTGGTGTTTCATGTGGAGGTTGAACGTTCACTTGTTCATATAGCGGTTTCATTTGGTTTAGGAATTGAAGTTCGTCTTCAAGCTCCTGTAGCCTCATGTTTTCGTAAGCTTGTTCCTCGGAATCTGTTGATGTTGCCCATGAAGACATTTTCCTATATTGAGTTTGAAAAGAGAGATGATTTACTAATGCAAAGTGGAGGGGGTTTAACATATGAAGAAAGATGGGCAATGATCACGAGGCTATACAACAACCATCGTTCCCGGCCCACTAGACGAACATCGGTTGAAATCCAAATGGCTAATCGTCATTTTGCAGACGCTTGTGATCGGTACAAAAAGATTATCGAAACTGTTGAAGACCAGAACATATTTAAAACAAATCAAGAAACATATGATTCTCGTTACCTTTTCGAGTACGGTGAGGAGTTTGTTGGTTACAAAGCGTATAAACTCCGCTATAGTTGGTTGACCCGCTATGGAACTGAGTAGGCTTATGGTATTGTGATTTTATTGTTGTTTTACTGTCTATTTAATTAGATGTTTGTCCGTAGAATATGGAGTTATCTATAAACCTTAGTATGTTGGCATGCTATTTTAGAATTTTGCATTCCTACACCAGAAGAGAGCAATCTTGTTCAACATCAAATTCAAACGTTATTACATTCCAAACAACACTTACAGGAACTAGAACAACAGAACATACTGGCTCTACACAAAAACAGTCTCTACACAGATATACAGTCGCTACACAGAACCAAATACAGTCTCTACACAGAAACATAACCAGAACATACACAAAATACATCGAAAGTACATAATAGTGGTAGCCAACAAATACAGAATGCGTACTCAAACAATAGGAACATACAACTGACAACTGCGAAAAACGTAATACATCGAAAGTACATAATAGTGGTTGTGAACAAATGCAGAACGTCTACTCAAACAACAGAGACATATAACTAACACTAGGAAAACGTAATACATAAAAATTACATAAAATGACAACTGCGAAAGTACATGAAAGTGGTAGTAAGTCACTCGTCCGAGTCATATGAAGGTGGATGTGTACGTATACGTGTGTGGCGCCTATGAGGTCTCTCATCATCACCAACATATGGAGGCTGACTGGACCCAGTACTAGACCTATGGTGGTAATACATCTGCAAGTCCTGAAGTCTCTTGCGCTCTGCCTCAAGCTGGGCCTCTAAATGCACCTACTGCTGTCGTGCCTCCTCTGCAACACGACGTAGCTCGCCATCATAGTAATCTAGGCTACGCCGATGCTCTATATAGCCCGTATGCCTAATCCCCATCTGCATATCATAAAGATCATGATATGATATCTGTGTAGGATTCGGGTAATCGTGATGGGCCGGAGGATGAAACACGTCAACGTAACGATCTGGTCCAATGGTGGGCACTGCCATGGTCCATCCAAAATGACTAGCGGCCGCCACATGATCAACTGCATGAAAACTCTGGCTGGGCTGGGTAATATCCTCGACAACAGGTGGACGTATGCCATGTCGTATAGCAGATGACCCTACTAAATCAATCGATGCTGCATGTGTAATCATGCCGGAGGACCCGGTGAAAAATCTACGCCAGAAGGTAAGGTAACACTCCCTGGTAATAACAAAGCTCTCGGCCGTCCACTAGCCTGTTGCCCTGGCTATATCTAGCTGCTCCAACGGGTAAATCATACACCAATAAGTATGTGGGTGTGGATCATCCGGAATAACATCGAAGTCACACAACTATCTCCAGCACCTTTCACTAAGATACCAATAAGCACCTACCGCCACGGGATAAGATATAAGTGGAAATCTTCGTCCGGCAAGCATCCTAGCAATCTGTATGATCTCAAGATCGATGGATGTACTCTGCTCAAATGGATGCCATATAATCTGATCCCTATACATCCTCAGCTCAATCTGGTTGTGGGCAACTGGATACACATGACGTGACTCATTATCCCAGAACCCCCGATTGTCCGCAATCCAAAAGGATATACGGGGGAAAAAGGTCGATGGGTCTGCAGTTCGGGTGACAAAATGAAAGTTCCTAGAGTACTCAAAGTACCAATACTGTAACAACTCCCAAAATCCAAATAAAGAAACCTAAGAATCAGAGATGGTGCACTGCATGTCGAGACATCTGTATAGGTATGCAAGGATAGGTGTGCCCCAATCATATAAAATCGCCCCATCGGCATTTAACTCAGCTGCGACCTCAAGAAACCCCATAGGCAAACTACTGCTCGAAGAACAAAAGAAAAGGTTACCCATAAGGTATAACACAAATAATCAAGCAAGCCCCAAGTCGTCATCAACGGATAACTGACCGAGTATGCTGTCCATGGCCGCACGGATGGCGCTCACTCTAATAGCGCCTTTTGCCTGATACGACGCAGCAGAAACATCAAAATGAGGCAGTAGATCATGAACAAGTGCACGATCACGCCATCGACCATTATCATAAGGCAGTGGGGGATAAGCACCTACTCCAATGCTAATACCAGTAAGCATGGAGAAATCAAGAGGTGTAAGTCCTAACTCACCACAAGGAAAGTGAAATGTGTAGATGGTTTTGTACCACCGTAGAGCAGTGGCCGCACACAATTGGACATCGGCATTTATAACATGGTTTATTCCTAAAATTGTAAAGCGCACAATAAGATAAAATATGACTAATAAATTATCCACTTGTTTCATTAAAAGGTCTTTAATATTACCTAGAAAAAATTGAAAACCAAGAGCATGTAACAGTCCTGCGACCCCCTCCATACCCGCCAAGTGTGCATGACAATATCTAAGTGTGGTCGCTAACGAACCACGTGAACGTATATTCCGCGACTGTCAACGGTTCAACAAAATGTTATACTATCTACCCAATATCTAATACTCAAAGAATACTATTTAAATAATACTAAAAATACTTACAGCCAAACTCGACTGCGTGCTCACGTGTACTTCATCTTCTGGAAGAATGCGAAAGTTGGATAGGAAAGGAAGCTTCGCGACGCTGAGGTTCATATCCAGAAAACCATCGAGATCAGCCTGTCTAGCGGAAACCGATCCCACACCCCTACGCGCCCTGCCAGCTCGTCCGCCTCTACGCCCGCCATGTCCACGATGGTCGCCTTCCTCGTGCGCCCCCACGTCTTCGTTCTCCATGTTTTCGACGGCTGCAAGCAAGTCTTCTATTCCGAGCGCTGGTTGTTCCCCACTACCCCCTGCACCACTCCCGCCTGCGCCACTTCCCCGGTGCCACCATCGTCGCCGTGCATGAATTTTTTGGCGAAATATTTAAGTAATCTGGCCATATTTTCGAACGAATGTCTCAAATACGGTAGTTAATTTGGTTCAAAGCTGACGGATTGGTGAATTAGTGGAAAAAATTGGTGAAAAATGGGGGATGAGGTTTGATTTCGAGTTTGAAATGTGGAGAAGGAGAATGAAGAAGATGGGTGGCGGCGCCCGGGGGGGGGGGGTTTCTGGGGGGGTTATAACGGCAAACACTTTGCCGTTATAACATTATAACGGCAATTGTCGTTATAATGTTACAACGGCAAAGTGTTTGCCGTTGTAACCTTATAACGACGAACACTTTGCCGTTGTAAACCCCGCTTACCTGATCCGTGGCTGGTTCCTTTTTCTGGTTGCTCCGCTCGTTGGACCAGTTTCAAAACAAGAGAGAGAATAACTGAACAGAACGGATGGTTGGTTATGGTCTAACATGTGCCTCCACTAACTACTTAATTTCAAGCTCCCAATTTTTCTTTATTCTTCCTAGTTCTTGAATACATGAACCTGAAAGAATCTCATGGAAAAAAATCAGTGGCCTCCATCTTCAACAATTAAATGAAAACCAACCATCAACATGTAGAAAAAGAAATTGTAACAACCCGAAAATCTGGGCCAGTTTAAAAATTTTATATCGGCAATTTTAGCGAATTTTGATTATTTAAAATGTATTATTTTAAATAATATTGACGAGGAAATTTATTTTGAATAGAATTCGACGTATATATTATACGCGTCGTCGTTAGAATATAAATAATTATATATATAATTATAAATAGAATTGAAAATGGCGCGGTAGTTCGATAATTCGATTTCAAACTTCAAATGAATGTACCGGGTGCAAAACAATCCGGATTTTAGTGAAACCAAAAACATTAGGATCTAATTGGTAATATCTTTCCAACGAATCCGAATAATCGAAATTTCATAGCGGGAATCAAAAGATATGTCCAGTTGAAAATTCTGAATAGTCGCTGTGGAATTCAGGCCCTTAAAAATGGACATTTTGCAAATGACCTCGGATTTCGACGAAACCAGTTTTGTTGGGTCCGTGATGTCAAATTATTGCTAGATTCCAAATTTCATAATTTTTCGAATCAGTATGTGAGCGTGGTAAAGGAAAACGCGTTTGACCAGTTTCAGTTGATTTTAATCGACTGGAAAATGGCCATTTTTCTAACGGACTCAGAATTTGACGAAACTAGTTTTGTTAGGACCGTATCGTCAATACGAAGCTAGAAAATATTTTTCAGGAATTTTTCTAGTTAGTATGTAGCCCCGATAAATTGAAATGTGCGTTCAAATTCAATTTATAGAGAGATATGTTGATTTTGACGAAAACTGATCGAAACAGTCGAATCAGCTTGCGATACATATCCCATTGTGTTCGGAATGGGGGTATTTGGCTAGGGGCGACGGTCTTTGAGTTTGATTCCAAATGAAAAAAACCCTAGTTTCCAAATTAAATAATATAAAAATAATATATAAATATATATATTTTCCTTTATAAAGCCCTAGTCAGCCCCGTTCCAGGTCAAACCCGTTAGCCGCCTCTCCCTCTCTGAAGCAACGAACAACTCTCGTGCCCCCAAATTAAGTCGCCCTGATCTCCTCCCTGGCGCCACGATGTCGATGATCTCTTAGGGGAAACGACTCGCCTACCTGTGCTCTACCACCAGCCGGAGGCGCCGGAGCTCCGATGGCTTCGTTCGTCGCTGGCGAACTCAAAAAGGCAGCGCGCATTTCAGGGTTTTTCTGGCTTAATGGCAAGAGTAGGAGGATGGGACCTGTCGGGGTTGGAGCGCTGGGAAGCGGCGCTGGGAACGGTGGCCAACGATCAACGTCCGGCGGCTTCAGATGATGGCGCACAACAGATTTTCGGGGAGAGCTCCAATTCGATACAGCAGACCTCGATACAGTGAGCTTCTCTCTGTTTTTTTTTTAAAATCTGAAAATATTATTGTTTTAAATTATATTATGGTTTTTATTTATAAAGAAATTGGGAAAAAAAAACTTTGTATATTTATTTAATAGGAATTTCTATATGTATAACTTTGCTTTCTGTTAAATATGATTTTGAAAATAAAAACCTTTGTTTTTAAAATAAAATAGAATTGATTTTTGAAAATAAAATATACTTTGTTTATGAAAGAAAATATACATCGATTCAAAATATAAATAATGGTGTTTTTAAAATGTGTTTGATAAAAATAAAATAGCGATGTTTATACATTGTTTTTACAATAGAAGAAGAAAATATAATTTTTGTCATAGGAGAAGCAGAATAAAAATATGGTTTTTGAAATATTTAGAACAGAATAAGAATATAAAGGTGTGATTTTTTATTAATATAACAATATGAGTTTTATAATATAAACATCGCTATAACATCATTTTTATGAATATGTTTTGAAATGAAAATTCTACATATGTTTTGAAATGAAAACTCGACATTGCTTTAAAAATGAAAATATACATTGTTTTGAAAAAAATTGCATTGTTTCTTTTCAGTTTTAAAAGAGAAAATGAAATAGCAGAAATAAAAATATGATTTTTATTTATTGAAACGAAACGATAAAAATATAATTTTTATTTGAACAGCGTGAAAAGAGCTACATTGGAATTGCAAACAAATCCAGATGTTCAGCAGTTCAACAACAAAGCACGGAGGAGTGGATCCCAAGGTGAGAACTTCTCACCTTTCAATTTAATTATTCTAGTTATAAATATATACTAGGATGCAGACGGTGTTTAGTAGCACCCGACACCCGTCATCCACAGACCATGGATGACTTGTTTGTTAAATTGTTTGGTTGAGTAGTTAGTTAGAATATTTGATTGAATTGAATTACTTAGTGAAATGGATTGGATTTGATTGATGTGTGAATGGCGTGGGCCTTCACTAGACTGGGGATAAGGCTAGGCCTTGTCCCGTTTCTAGTATCGTGTCGTTATGCCGCCGAAATTTTCTAAAATATGTTAGAAAAATAAAAAATATCATTTTATTGAATAAATGAACAGAATAGAATATTCATAGTTTGAATAAAATATTTTGGTCGTTAAAAATATAATTTTTAATGTGAATGTAAATAAATAAATATTCATTTACAAACCGGACGGTTTGTTTATGTACACCTATTTGAAGGACATTGATTGGGTCGATAAATTTTACACATCGCCCAACTGCACAAATAAGATATGCGTTTGATTGTTTGAAACCCCACACGGGTGTTGGGATGAAATTTGAAGTTCACTCATCCTGATTGATTAAATATGTCGATCGATTGATTGACAGGCTGTTATAAGCGTTAGATATCTATATTTGATGCTTATACAGTGTAGTGCACTTTGGTTGATGGTTGATTATTTTTCAATGCTATTATATACATGTGTTGTATGAAAATCCATATAATTAATTTTATATGGTGATTGATTAGGCCTCATTCCAATTCAGAAAATAAAGAATATTATAACATAAAAGTTCATGTGTTGACTGTACTCATTCGTTGAGGTTAGTCATGTGTTGAACGAAATATTTTAATAATAAAATTTGCATCTTTATCAGTATAACATAAAAGTTCATGTGTTGACTGTACTCATTCGTTGAGGTTAGTCATGTGTTGAACGAAATATTTTAATAATAAAATTTGCATCTTTATCAATATAAAATAAAGGTTCATGTGTTGACTGTATTCATCCGTTGAGGTAAGTCATGTGTTGAACGAAATATTTTAATATAGAAATATCTGAAATAGAATATTTGAAAATAGAAATATATGAAGCCGTGTTGGTTAGATTGACGCCATTTTGACGTGAACGATATTTATATCGATTTTATTCATTTTAAAATGCAAATTGAAAAGTGATTTCAAAAACGCATATTTTGAAACGATTTCAAAATGAATTGAATATAAAATGAAATCGAAATGAATTGAATATAAAACGATTTCGAAATGAATTGAATATATAATGAATTCGAATTGAATGGAAAACGAATTTGATTTCAATTGAATAGCAAACGAAACGAATTCGAATTTAAATTGAATAGATAACGAATTCGAATTGAATTGAATATAAAACCAATTCGAATTGAATTGAAAACGAGTTCGAATTGAATTGGAAACAGATTGAATGAATTCAAATTGAATTGAAATTTGAGTTGAATAGAAATGAATTTTAAAACGAATTTATAAAGAAAAATTCAATTTTGATTTGAATTGAAATGGAAGTTGAAATTGCTTTTGAAACGAATTCAAAACTATTTATATAATTTGTTTTAAATAGAAATCGACGATATATATATTATATATATTATATATATAATATAATGGCCTGAATAGAACGCGCCGCGCCGCGGCAGTTGTGAATTTCGACCATTTATTTCAAACGGACATTACGGGAGATCCGACCGTCGGATTCTCCTAAAACCGGAACCGTTGGGTTCGTATCGAAAAGAGCTTTCTAACGAATGTTAGAAATTTGAAATCTAATGGTTGGATTTGGAGATACGTCCAAATCAAATTCGAAAAAGGTCGCTATAAGTGCAGTTCGATGGCCATTGTTGGAAATCGACTGTACGGGCCTTGATAAAATTATTAAAAATAATAATAAATTGTGTAAAATCATAAGAAATGATTTGGGAAAAATTGGGATGAAAAACTCCATATTTGAAAAGATAAAAATAGATTTTTATCGAAATGAACTAGTTTTGAACTAGAATTATAATTCTACCTAGTTTTAAATAAATAAATTGAATTTAAAATGGTTTTGAAAATAACCAGAATTTCCAATGATTGCATTGGAATGGATTTGAATCGAAATTGTCTTCGGAATATTTCGATGTTGGATTTCGAGATTATACAGATATTGTTATGGAAATTTGAAAGATATATACATCGTTATTTCCAATACGACATTTGTTAATCGTAGAATTTGATATTGAATATAAGCCGATATATTTTCTATTCAGAGCCTTGTATTGAATATCAAATGTGATTTGGGTTTGTCGTGAATGGTGTCTTCATCAACACTGTTCTTGAACCCAGTTGAGAAAAGATTAAATCTTTTTATTTAGATTTAATGAAGTGTACCAATTAAATAATATTTAATTGGAATTGAATTCGAATTGATTTTTGGGTTTATCGTGAGCAGTGTTTTAAATAACACTCGATCTTTAACCCGATAATAAATGAATGTGATTTTGGGTTTATCGTGAACCGTGTTTTAAATGACACTGATTCTTTAACCCAATTAGCGATTAAAACTAAGTGGAGTTTTAATGAATCTTTAATTAGATTGAAACAATTGAAATGGAGTATCACCAGTTTTGCTCCAGACGATAGTTAAATCTTTAATTAGATTTGAACGTGAAATGGTAATTGAATTTACCGATAACACTGTGGTGTTAGATATGAAGTATTACCAGTTTTACTTCATGGGATGAATAGGTTGGGATTGAGAAATTAAAACAAATGATTACTTCGGCAAGTTTCGTTAATCCCGACTAGTTGAATCGAAATTCAAAAGGATAGATTAAAGAATAAATATAAAGAATTTATCTTGGATAAAATTAATGGGAACCTTTCCCTATGAATGTGAAATTTAGAAACTAACTGTCGGTTAGCCAAGCAGAATGGTTTTCTGGATATTGATCTGATGTTGGTTTCGGCCTTCGGGGTTAATATTTGGGGAACTATTCTCTTGATTAATTTACGGTTAGTGACTGATGAGTTGGAATGAGGCGTATGTTGTGTTTGTGTAACACTTATTTAAAATATACGCGAGTTATTCGGGAAGACCGGGTTTATCCCATTCTGAATAACTGATACGACGATAAGTCGAAGATGAAGACGGTGGTCGAAGACCGGAAGTCTTCACGTCGTTTGGGTGATTACTGATGATCTTGATTGGGCTGTACAGCCAAGAAGATGGAAACAGTTGGTGATCGTCCAGACGTGCTTGGAGATCGATGGATATGCGGGGTACTAGGTGCCTCCGGTTTCGTTCAGACCCAGAACGGACTTGTAAATGGACTGTGTGTCTGACATTGGATTTTAGTCCGTGTGATTGATCTCTATTAAATATATATCTGTTTGGCGGCGGAGAATTTATTCTCTTGCTTAACGCCCTTCTCTGAGACGTACGAGCTCAGGGGTTATATATCGATGGATATCAAACGCATGGAGTGAATTGCCTGTGTGGCATGCCTAAGTGGAAATTGATCGAGGCTTCTGTTGAAAAGCAAAGTCTTGTGGTGATGATCAAAGCAAGGCCTTTGTGGCGTAGCTTTGTGTAACGTTTACTTCGCGTGTTTCACACCCGGTATGAACCAAAAATGGGAGAGGACGTCAGGGAGGGCATGCGTTTCTTTCTAGCTAGAAGTGGCGTCAGTGGTTTTACATGCCCTGACGAGTTTGACTTATGTGGTTGTTGCTGTTGCGAGGCGCCTCGGATTGATCGGTCGTTCTCGAACCGATGGAGTCATTTAGTTGGCTCGTTTACGCCCCCATAGGGCGGGGAAACGCATGTTTAGGGTTTAAGTTTAATCCACATCGGTGGACTGGCCCTGAGGATCCAAGGGTCACTCGAGCTCTGATCCTGAGGGGCGGGCTAGAGCGTCTCGAATCGGTTGAGGACTATCTTTTGCCTCGGTTTATAGATGGAAACCCAATTTCCAAATACGTGACTTTGCGGTTTTAATTGTAGAACTAGTATGGCGACATGATATATGGTACCCATGCCGCCTATGATTGATACTTATGATTTGAAGTTGTTTTATACACTATGCACTTATTATAGTATCAAATGATTTGTTTTAAACATATCAAGCATTCTTTGGCTGTTATAAGGGAAAACCCTATCCCCCGACTTGCGTTGCATTGTGTGATAGGACCTGGGTCTTATAACAGCTTCATTTTTCTTTATTTAGCATTGCGCTGTTGGTTTTATGCACTGGTATTCTTGGGAGGAAACCCGTTCCGTGTTATACGGCGTGGTCCCTTGATTTACCTAACTTTAAAATAAAGATTTATAACTGTTTTAGTTCTCACACCAGTCCCATGACTGACCTGGAGTTTATTGTTTTAACCTAAACTCTGGGTGCCCTTATTTTGACACGGGCAGCTAGTAGTTTTGGTTTTGCAGATTTATATTCACAGGATCCTGGTTTACAGCTGGAATGGTATCCGGAAAGCTTTTTATCCGTATATCTTCTTCTAGTTGTGTATTGTATTATTTTCCGCTGCGATGTATTTTAATGTAATTTAAATCTCTGATATTTCTGTGTAATATTTATTCATTAATACTCTGTATATTCTTGTAATCTGATGCATTGTTGTAATATACAATGAAATGTTCTTTTATATGCGTTCTATTTTGTCGTGTTCTCAACGATAGGGCGTTTCGAACGGTCTGGGTCGGTTTAGCGACTGGTTCGGACCGAGCGAAATTCCTTCACGTCACAGTTGGTATCAGAGCTTTGGTTTACAGAGCTCGAGAACAAGACACATTAGAACCATGCGAAAGAATTCATCAGATATTGGATTAGTAATATCCAATTAGAATGACTCGTTAGAGATAGGATCAGTGGTATCCTAGAACGAGTGTGAAGAGTATATTTTTCAAATGAAAACAATTTTGTTTTGAAAATTTAAGTCGCTTTAAACGTATTTGAATATTTATTTATTTTGAATTTGGACAATCGAGTATATAAAGATTTCGCATATACGCGTCATGAACATATAGTCGAAGTTTTAATATATTGGGTAGATATAGAATCACATTCTAGTTGCCCGGGGATGATTCTGATAATGCTGCAGCGTTACCAGTATTTATTTTCGAGTGACAAAGGTGTGATATCTATATATTTCCATCAGGCTGGTGTGAGAACCAAAACTTATATAGTTAGAACACATTGTTGTGAATTGGCATCAAAACATGATTTTTTAGTATATATATCAAAATTATGAATTTGAAACGTTAATCCACTAATTGATTGATGTTTGTGTTGTTTGTTTAGTTGTTGGTTAAATTTTGAACCATTAGCCTAATTGAACCAAATATTGAATTATTTTGAAAATAGGTCGCATTTGCTTGCATATACATGTACTTACATTGAACAGGTCATAGCAAGGAGGCTAGAGCCAGAGAATAAAATTTGTTTGCCCGACAAATAGGTACATGTTTACTACATAATTTACTGTTTTGTTTGGGTGATGATGATTTTATGAGCCTATTGGCTAGCCGCTTGGCTTTTTCTTTTTCTTTTTGAGATCTGAAGGACCGGGGAAGCTATTTGAAATTCCCCGATGCTCCCGGTGCAGGGGAGGTTATGGCGAAATTTTTCGAAAATTTAGGGTGTTAGCCAAATTTTTGAAAATTTGAAAATTCTCAGAAACTGAAAAGTTGGAGAATGGAAGCCAGATCGAACGTAGAGCTGAATAATCAAACCACTTTCGACTTTGTTCATTTTCGGGGATGAAAAGTTTTAAGTGGGGGAGATTGTAACTACCCGAAAATCTGGGCCAGTTTAAAAATTTTATATCGGCAATTTTAGCGAATTTTGATTATTTAAAATGTATTATTTTAAATAATATCGACGAGGAAATTTATTTTGAATAGAATTCGACGTATATATTATACGCGTCATCGTTAGAATATAAATAATTATATATATAATTATAAATAGAATTGAAAATGGCGCGGTAGTTCGATAATTCGATTTCAAACTTCAAATGAATGTACCGGGTGCAAAACAATCTGGATTTTAGTGAAACCAAAAACATTAGGATCTAATTGGTAATATCTTTCCAACGAATCCGAATAATCGAAATTTCATAGCGGGAATCAAAAGATATGTCCAGTTGAAAATTCTGAATAGTCGCTATGGAATTCAGGCCCTTAAAAATGGACATTTTGCAAATGACCTCGGATTTTGACGAAACCAGTTTTGTTTGGTCCGTGATGTCAAATTATTGCTAGATTCCAAATTTCATAATTTTTCGAATCAGTATGTGAGCGTGGTAAAGGAAAACGCGTTTGACCAGTTTCAGTTAATTTTAATCGACTGGAAAATGGCCATTTTTCTAACGGACTCAGAATTCGACAAAACTAGTTTTGTTAGGACCGTATCGTCAATACGAAGCTAGAAAATATTTTTCAGGAATTTTTCTAGTTAGTATGTAGCCCCGATAAATTGAAATGTGCGTTCAAATTCAATTTATAGAGAGATATGTTGATTTTGACGAAAACTGATCGAAACAGTCGAATCAGCTTGCGATACATATCCCATTGTGTTCGGAATGGGGGTATTTGGCTAGGGGCGATGGTCTTTGAGTTTGATTCCAAATGAAAAAAACCCTAGTTTCCAAATTAAATAATATATAAATAATATATAAATATATATTTTCCTTTATAAAGCCCTAGTCAGCCCCGTTCCAGGTCAAACCCGTTAGCCGCCTCTCCCTCTCTGAAGCAACAAACGACTCTCGTGCCCCCAAATTAAATCGCCCCGATCTCCTCCCTGGCGCCACGATGTCGATGATCTCTTAGGGGAAACGACTCGCCTACCTGTGCTCTACCACCAGCCGGAGGCGCCGGAGCTCCGATGGCTTCGTTCGTCGCTGGCGAACTCAAAAAGGCAGCGCGCATTTCAGTGTTTTTCTGGCTTAATGGCATGAGTAGGAGGATGGGACCTGTCGGGGTTGGAGCGCTGGGAAGCGGCGCTGGGAACGGTGGCCAACGATCAACGTCCGGCGGCTTCAGATGATGGCGCACAGCAGATTTTCGGGGAGAGCTCCAATTCGATACAGCAGACCTCGATACAGTGAGCTTCTCTCTGTTTTTTTTTTAAATCTGAAAATATTATTGTTTTAAATTATATTATGGTTTTTATTTATAAAGAAATTGGGAAAAAAAACTTTGTATATTTATTTAATAGGAATTTCTATATGTATAACTTTGCTTTCTGTTAAATATGATTTTGAAAATAAAAACCTTTGTTTTTAAAATAAAATAGAATTGATTTTTGAAAATAAAATATACTTTGTTTATGAAAGAAAATATACATCGATTCAAAATATAAATAATGGTGTTTTTAAAATGTGTTTGATAAAAATAAAATAGCGATGTTTATACATTGTTTTTACAATAGAAGAAGAAAATATAATTTTTGTCATAGGAGAAGCAGAATAAAAATATGGTTTTTGAAATATTTAGAACAGAATAAGAATATAAAGGTGTGATTTTTTATTAATATAACAATATGAGTTTTATAATATAAACATCGCTATAACATCATTTTTATGAATATGTTTTGAAATGAAAATTCTACATATGTTTTGAAATGAAAACTCGACATTGCTTTTAAAATGAAAATATACATTGTTTTGAAAAAAATTGCATTGTTTCTTTTCAGTTTTAAAAGAGAAAATGAAATAGCAGAAATAAAAATATGATTTTTATTTATTGAAATGAAACGATAAAAATATAATTTTTATTTGAACAACGTGAAAAGAGCTACATTGGAATTGCAAACAAATCCAGATGTTCAGCAGTTCAACAACAAAGCACGGCGGAGTGGATCCCAAGGTGAGAACTTCTCACCTTTCAATTTAATTATTCTAGTTATAAATATATACTAGGATGCAGACGGTGTTTAGTAGCACCCGACACCCGTCATCCACAGACCATGGATGGCTTGTTTGTTAAATTGTTTGGTTGAGTAGTTAGTTAGAATATTTGATTGAATTGAATTACTTAGTGAAATGGATTGGATTTGATTGATGTGTGAATGGCGTGGGCCTTCACTAGACTGGGGATAAGGCTAGGCCTTGTCCCGTTTCTAGTATCGTGTCGTTATGCCGCCGAAATTTTCTAAAATATGTTAGAAAAATAAAAAATATCATTTTATTGAATAAATGAACCGAATAGAATATTCATAGTTTGAATAAAATATTTTGGTCGTTAAAAATATAATTTTTAACGTGAATGTAAATAAATAAATATTCATTTACAAACCGGACGGTTTGTTTATGTACACCTATTTGAAGGACATTGATTGGGTCGATAAATTTTACACATCGCCCAACTGCACAAATAAGATATGCGTTTGATTGTTTGAAACCCCACACGGGTGTTGGGATGAAATTTGAAGTTCGCTCATCCTGATTGATTAAATATGTCGATCGATTGATTGACAGGCTGTTATAAGCGTTAGATATCTATATTTGATGCTTATACAGTGTAGTGCACTTTGGTTGATGGTTGATTATTTTTCAATGCTATTATATACATGTGTTGTATGAAAATCCATATAATTAATTTTATATGGTGATTGATTGGGCCTCATTCCAATTTAGAAAATAAAGAATATTATAACATAAAAGTTCATGTGTTGACTGTACTCATTCGTTGAGGTTAGTCATGTGTTGAACGAAATATTTTAATAATAAAATTTGCATCTTTATCAATATAACATAAAAGTTCATGTGTTGACTGTACTCATTCGTTGAGGTTAGTCATGTGTTGAACGAAATATTTTAATAATAAAATTTGCATCTTTATCAATATAAAATAAAGGTTCATGTGTTGACTGTATTCATCCGTTGAGGTAAGTCATGTGTTGAACGAAATATTTTAATATAGAAATATCTGAAATAGAATATTTGAAAATAGAAATATATGAAGCCGTGTTGGTTAGATTGACGCCATTTTGACGTGAACGATATTTATATCGATTTTATTCATTTTAAAATGCATATTGAAAAGTGATTTCAAAAACGCATATTTTGAAACGATTTCAAAATGAATTGAATATAAAATGAAATCGAAATGAATTGAATATAAAACGATTTCGAAATGAATTGAATATATAATGAATTCGAATTGAATGGAAAACGAATTTGATTTCAATTGAATAGCAAACGAAACGAATTCGAATTTAAATTGAATAGATAACGAATTCGAATTGAATTGAATATAAAACCAATTCGAATTGAACTGAAAACGAGTTCGAATTGAATTGGAAACAGATTGAATGAACTCAAATTGAATTGAAATTTGAGTTGAATAGAAATAAATTTTAAAACGAATTTATAAAGAAAAATTCAATTTTGATTTGAATTGAAATGGAAGTTGAAATTGCTTTTGAAACGAATTCAAAACTATTTATATAATTTGTTTTAAATAGAAATTGACGATATATATATTATATATATTATATATATAATATAATGGCCTGAATAGAACGCGCCGCGCCGCGGTAGTTCGTGAATTTCGACCATTTATTTCAAACGGACATTACAGGAGATCCGACCATCGGATTCTCCTAAAACCGGAACCGTTGGGTTCGTATCGAAAAGAGCTTTCTAACGAATGTTAGAAATTTGAAATTTAACGGTTGGATTTGGAGATACGTCCAAATCAAATTCGAAAAAGGTCGCTATAAGTGCAGTTCGATGGCCATTGTTGGAAATCGACTGTACGGGCCTTGATAAAATTATTACAATTAATAATAAATTGTGTAAAATCATAAGAAATGATTTGGGAAAAATTGGGATGAAAAACTCCATATTTGAAAAGATAAAAATAGATTTTTATCGAAATGAACTAGTTTTGAACTAGAATTATAATTCTACCTAGTTTTAAATAAATAAATTGAATTTAAAATGGTTTTGAAAATAACCAGAATTTCCAATGATTGCATTGGAATGAATTTGAATCGAAATTGTCTTCGGAATATTTCGATGTTGGATTTCGAGATTATACAGATATTGTTATGGAAATTTGAAAGATATATATATCGTTATTTCCAATACGACATTTGTTAATCGTAGAATTTGATATTGAATATAAGCCGATATATTTTCTATTCAGAGCCTTGTATTGAATATCAAATGTGATTTGGGTTTGTCGTGAATGGTGTCTTCATCAACACTGTTCTTGAACCCAGTTGAGAAAAGATTAAATCTTTTTATTTAGATTTAATGAAGTGTACCAATTAAATAATATTTAATTGGAATTGAATTCGAATTGATTTTTGGGTTTATCGTGAGCAGTGTTTTAAATAACACTCGATCTTTAACCCGATAATAAATGAATGTGATTTTGGGTTTATCGTGAACCGTGTTTTAAATGACACTGATTCTTTAACCCAATTAGCGATTAAAACTAAGTGGAGTTTTAATGAATCTTTAATTAGATTGAAACAATCGAAATGGAGTATCACCAGTTTTGCTCCAGACGATAGTTAAATCTTTAATTAGATTTGAACATGAAATGGTAATTGAATTTACCGATAACACTGTGGTGTTAGATATGAAGTATTACCAGTTTTACTTCATGGGATGAATAGGTTGGGATTGGGAAATTAAAACAAATGATTACTTCGGTAAGTTTCGTTAATCCCGACTAGTTGAATCGAAATTCAAAAGGATAGATTAAAGAATAAATATAAAGGATTTATCTTGGATAAAATTAATGGGAACCTTTCCCTATGAATGTGAAATTTAGAAACTAACTGTCGGTTAGCCAAGCAGAATGGTTTTCTGGATATTGATCTGATGTTGGTTTCGGCCTTCGGGGATAATATTTGGGGAACTATTCTCTTGATTAATTTATGGTTAGTGACTGATGAGTTGGAATGAGGCGTATGTTGTGTTTTGTAACACTTATTTAAAATATACGCGAGTTATTCGGGAAGACCGGGTTTATCCCATTCTGAATAACTGATACGACGATAAGTCGAAGATGAAGACGGTGGTCGAAGACCGGAAGTCTTCACGTCGTTTGGGTGATTACTGATGATCTTGATTGGGCTGTACAGCCAAGAAGATGGAAACAGTTGGTGATCGTCCAGACGTGCTTGGAGATCGATGGATATGCGGGTACTAGGTGCCTCCGGTTTCGTTCAGACCCAGAACGGACTTGTAAATGGACTGTGTGTCTGACATTGGATTTTAGTCCGTGTGATTGATCTCTATTAAATATATATCTGTTTGACGGCGGAGAATTTATTCTCTTGCTTAACGCCCTTCTCTGAGACGTACGAGCTCAGGGGTTATATATTGATGGATATCAAACGCATGTAGTGAATTGCCTGTATGGCATGCCTAAGTGGAAATTGATCGAGGCTTCTGTTGAAAAGCAAAGTCTTGTGGTGATGATCAAAGCAAGGCCTTTGTGGCGTAGCTTTGTGTAACGTTTACTTCGCGTGTTTCACACCCGGTATGAACCAAAAACGGGAGAGGACGTCAGGGAGGGCATGCGTTTCTTTCTAGCTAGAAGTGGCGTCAGTGGTTTTACACGTCCTGACGAGTTTGACTTATGTGGTTGTTGCTGTTGCGAGGCGCCTCGGATTGATCGGTCGTTCTCGAACCGATGGAGTCATTTAGTTGGCTCGTTTACGCCCCATAGGGCGGGGAAACGCATGTTCAGGGTTTAAGTTTAATCCACATCGGTGGACTGGCCCTGAGGATCCAAGGGTCACTCGAGCTCTGATCCTGAGGGGCGGGCTAGAGCGTCTCGAATCGGTTGAGGACTATCTTTTGCCTCGGTTCATAGATGGAAACCCAATTTCCAAATACGTGACTTTGCGGTTTTAATTGTAGAACTAGTATGGCGACATGATATATGGTACCCATGCCGCCTATGATTGATACTTATGATTTGAAGTTGTTTTATACACTATGCACTTATTATAGTATCAAATGATTTGTTTTAAACGTATCAAGCATTCTTTGGCTGTTATAAGGGAAAACCCTATCCCCCGGCTTGCGTTGCATTGTGTGATAGGACCTGGGTCTTATAACAGCTTCATTTTTCTTTATTTAGCATTGCGCTGTTGGTTTTATGCACTGGTATTCTTGGGAGGAAACCCGTTCCGTGTTATACGGCGTGGTCCCTTGATTTACCTAACTTTAAAATAAAGATTAATAACTGTTTTAGTTCTCACACCAGTCCCATGACTGACCTGGAGTTTATTGTTTTAACCTAAACTCTGGGTGCCCTTATTTTGACACGGGCAGCTAGTAGTTTTGGTTTTGCAGATTTATATTCACAGGATCCTGGTTTACAGCTGGAACGGTATCCGGAAAGCTTTGTATCCGTATATCTTCTTCTAGTTGTGTATTGTATTATTTTCCGCTGCGATATATTTAAATGTAATTTAAATCTCTGATATTTCTGTGTAATATTTATTCATTAATACTCTGTATATTCTTGTAATCTGATGCATTGTTGTAATATAAAATGAAATGTTCTTTTATATGCGTTCTATTTTGTCGTGTTCTCAACGATAGGGCGTTTCGAACGGTCTGGGTCGGTTTAGCGACTGGTTCGGACCGAGCGAAATTCCTTCACGTCACAGAAATCTTCCTTCCATATTTAAAAACCAAAACTCCACTTTATAAACGAAACCGGAGATCAGAGAGGGGCTGACTCTACGGCCGTTGGTGGTGCAGCTCATCAGTATTGATGGGGTTGGAGTTTCTGGACGTGAGTTTCCCGAAAGGGCATGGGATCCAGGTCAGGTTAGAAAGGAGGGCAGGTCACCGAAATGTCAGTCGACATGGAGAAAGTGCTAGTGGCAGGTGTCAGTCAAGATGGCAAGTGAAGAAATAAAATTCACAGGTGGGGAAGAATGTATAAAACATTGATGATTTTTGCATAAGGTGGGGGTCAAGAAGTGCAAAGGTGCCAGTAGTAGTTGCAGATGGTCAGGGATGAAAGGAGTGATGGAAGCAACAGTAAAGAGGTGATGCGGTGGTGGTAAAATGCCGAGGAAGTCAGCGTATTTAGCTTCAGTGAGCAACATGTTCTCTGGAGAAGGAAGATTGGCGGTGGACCTTGCATGAATAGGGGATGCGTGAATCACGATGAAGTCAGTAGGTTCGCCAAAATCCCGGCGTTGGAATCAGGCGATGGCTTCGAGCGTGGGATGGAAGGGAAGTTGTAGGGAGCTCGCGGTTTGTTCGAGCAGGTGTAGAGTTGCGTAGAGAGGCAATTCAAAATAGCACATGAGAAATTATGGAAGAAGGTGCTGGGGAAGGGGAGGGGGGAGAGTTTGAAGACACATCAAGTGGTATCGGAAAAAAAAATAAGAAGTGGGGTAGATAGAATAGTAACCTGATATTTTTGAAATGTGCTAAACCATGGTATTGTGCCTAATCCATATTTAATGTGGCTAACTATATTTAGTTATGCCTAATCACAGTCCATTTTGTCGTATGAAGTTGCTATTATCATAGGTAGAGGTTAGTAATAAAATGCATATTAAGTTACAAAATAAAATATGTGGCTTGGGGGTGGGGGGAGGGGTTCGAAGTGCCTAATTTTTATATTATCATGGCCATTTTCGATAATAATATGTACATAAGTGCCTAACCATTGATGATGTGGCCAATGAAAAATATAGCCGATGAACGTTGAATGTGCCCATAAGTATCAATTAACGTAAGTGATTCTTAGGTAATAATATATATATAACCTAGCTTCCTCCATTTTTGGTTAGATCGGCTTGCACCTTTCTCCTTAACCCTCCGCTTACTTACCCTTCCTCGACACAACGATTGTGGCGTCAAAATCTGTCCTCCATTCCGCTCGCACCCAGATCCTCGCTTCAGCGTTGGCACTTCACGAACCGCGGCCGATTCAAAATTGCTGGAATAAGTGTTCGAATTGGGGGATCAAGCCACTTCGGAGTCGGGTTGCATCGTCGGCGTTCTTAAGCAGGTTTGACCGATCCTACAGGTTATTTGAATTTCCTGATTATTTTTTTAATTTTCCTGGTTTGGTATTTTGGTGATGTGATTTTTTCCATGTTGAATTGGTAATGGTGTTGAGGCAGTTTCTGTTGTGTTCTGGATAATTTCAATTTGTGATGATACCGAGTTTTCCATACCCGATATGAAGAGAATTTGTAATGCTGCACAGATGAGAAGATGAACGAAATTGTTCTTGTGGTGGATTGTTGTAGCTATTTTGGATGGATTGTATGTCTGTATTTTGTTTGCTATTGTAGATCCGGTTAGTATGCTAACCATTAGTATGTAATTTATTTACAGTTAATATATGAGTACCAATTTCCAATGTGTGCGTGCGTGTGTGTATATATATACATACAAAATATATAACTTGGTTCGAACTTAGATATGCCCTATCAATGTAAATATGTCCAACCGCAGATTAATCATAGCTAATCACTATTTTTAATTTGCCCACTATATTTATATTAAGTTAGTTATTATTACACGTAGCCTGGAGATTTCGGGGAAAAATGCAATCATATTTATAACGTGCGCCTAGGCAATATTTGTATACTTATAACATGGCTATTACAACATGGTTTAAGATTGAGTGGTGCCTAACCGCGTTTAGAAAATGCATAATTGAACTTTAGATAAACATAAGCATAATTAAATAAATTATTATTAAAGTTATAATTACGTTATTTAAATAGTAAATAACGTTTAATTTTGTACCTATGCCATACAGTAACGGAAGTGGATGAAAAAGTGACTCGGGTCCATATCCACGAGCATAACACAATGGAGCTGGTTTGATCAGAGTTGGCAGCTATTGGATTTTTGAATTAAATTAAATGTCAGTTTAATTTAATTAAAATAGATTGGTTCGACGGTGCATAAAATCAAGGTAAGTTCGACTCAATCAGTTTATCTCGACTATATTTTCTACAAGATGGGTTTTTATTTTGTATGCAATGTTTGCTAGTGATTGATGATTGGATGATTGTTTCCACGGATGCTAAATAATTTTAATGCTCATTGACTAAATCAATCTTTGTTTAATTTAATTGAAATAAATCGTTATTTTAACGATTTTATTCCAAACGAGGTAACTTATCTTGTTGGTTACGTTTATAATAATATAAAAATATATAATATGTAATTGGATGCTTGAATGGATGTTGTTAATTGATTGTTGACCGTTATTAGTTAAACTATTTATTTTCATTTATTATGATAAAATACATTGCTATATTGAAATTAAGATAACTCATTGTGATGCAGGAAAGGACAAGTTGGAGGAATCCAACCGGATTCCTCACTATTATTGATAATGTTTATCAATATGATTATATATTGTTATTGATTGTGAAATTGACTGATATTTCATAGTATGGTACTTTAGTAGACGTTTGCCTCTTTAGAACCATCGATAATAATAAAGAATTTTGAAATCAATATTAATCAATTCAAAATGTTTCAAAATTTTATATATGTTTTTGAAATATGATTTCTTTTTTATAATCATTTAAATTTATAAGTAAGTGGAATTTGTTGGATATTATTATGACATAAAGGATTTAGTGGTTTTATAACTGAACGTACAAATGAATTAAAGTATTACGAACATACAAATGTCGTGAATGGAATGTATATGATTCCAAGGATTGAAATGAGTTAACAAAAATGTAAGCACATGGAATATTTATGAAATGAAAGGGGTTTTTGTAAATAATGAACATTTTCGACGACATTATTTGAAAACCAAATTTTCACAAATAAGTTTTGTAAGTGTTTCAAACTAATGAAACAAGTTATAACGCGATTCATTAACATAAGTAAGGACCCGAACGATAAGGTTTATTCTGAAATTCAGAATATTTATCGATAAAAGTTTTTTCGAAAAGGGATTACACGTTGGAGTCGACTATGTTAAGTTTTGGGAAAGTAATATTTACTTTATACTTCTACCAAGATTTAATTATTTAAATATTTATTTGTTTACACATATTAACGAATAAAAGTATAATTTAAAAAGTTAAATATTTTTAAAGCTCTGATTATAACGTTCTTATTATAATCAGTGTTATTTCGTAAAGAAGTAGATTCTTAAACTGAATCCAAGGGTTACGAGAGTGAATGTTGTTGATATTCAAAGTTGTGAACTTTATCTATTTCGAAATTAATAATGTTGTTCAATTATGGTCTGAGAGGGAATTTTACCCCAATTTGATTGACTTCATTGTTGACTAAGGAATAGTCAGGTTCGATAGAGAGGGTTGGATAAATGAAGTAAATCAATGAGCATTGATGGTTTTAAAGACCATGTTTAAAATTTAATAGTAAAACAGAAATGGAAATATTTTCTGAATGTTGAAAGATTAAAGATTTTAGAACTTGAATTAACCGATGGTTAATTAAGGAGGCCAAATGATGCTAGATATTGAATCAGTGAACTCATTTTATTTTATGGATAAATGGTTGTTTTATTTTTATAGTTAAATAACTGACTATCAAAATATGGCCCAATGCGTTGTTGGCTCGTAAAGATCGTGATCAAATTGGAATTCAAAAACCATTCCGACCAGCAAATTCGAAACGTGGAAGATGCTGATTAAGGTGGAGCAATTATTGAAGACCGTGGATCTTCATAAGTGGAAGGATTACTTGTCAAATATTCTCTGTGTTGCAACCAGAGGTATTCTGATGTGATTCAGTCATCAGTGGGATTTTGCGAGTTTGCAAGGACTACTCGCTACTAATACTTTGGATGCGGTAGGAGAGTGACTTCGGTTTGTCCAGTCCTAGTACAACTTGTATGGACGAATGTTTGGCAAAGTATGCCTAATAGATCACGTACGGTCGATCTCTTAAAGGTATTATGATTGGTGGCAGAGGAATTCGATTCTCTTAGCTTTTTATACCGGTAATATTTTTTGGAAGATCAAATAGTTATTTTTCGGGTTTGACGATGTGGCATCCAAAGTGAATGGTGGCCAGATGTTCTAAAAAGTAAACCTAGCCACAGGTCTCATCAACCGGGAAATGACAAAAAATAGGCACGCAACACGGCTAGTTGGATCACACCCAGGAAGGGCGTATTATCGCCAATATAGGGAAATTCCTTATTTTTCTCTTCTTTCGCTTCTGTATCTCCATGGGTGGACGATGGTCCCTTAAAACCATCGGGTGATAATACATTTGGTCTACTCAAGCTAAATGAGTAACCGATCATGTATGGCCGGGTTGGAAGATGTTCTTGTTGAACCCCAGTGTTTCCCCTCTGGAGTACACTAATCAGAAGGTGGTCCCATACCTTGTCATTGTGGGAAGCTAATCATTAATAAAAGCCCCGCGATTTTTGATTATAGACTATGTATGTAAAGCGTGAGATGCAAGTGTTCTGCTATTTGATTATTTACTTGATATAGACATTATCAGAATATCATCAGATTTCATATCAAAAATGTTTTGGATTATAGTAAGGTAAAAACCGTCCATTTTATGTGTGTGCTGGTCTTACTATTATCCTTTTTTTCAAAGGGATTTCTAAAGTTAAGCAATTTGGATGTTACCTATAAAACTTAGCGAGTCTTTCTCACGCTGGTTCGCCAGACTTATCCATGGCATTTGTAATGCTTGGGACAGACCGAGTTGTACAAGTTCAACTTATCAGATGCTGTGAAGTTCAGAGACAAGCTGGAGAAGTCCACACGTATGATATATATATAATATAATATTATTTATATGTGTGTTGTACTTGAGGACAAGTTGTTATAACTGTCCATATTATTTTGACTATTGTACTCTGATGATTGTAAGTATTTTCATTATCTCAATAAAGTTATTTCTTTATCATATTTTATTCCGCTGAGATGTGAGAATCTTTGTTGTGTCGGTCCTTCTTCTTATTCTTCTATTCTAATATTTCTTTCTTTCTTTTCTCATTCTCTTAACTCTTTCTATTAGCTTTCTGGGTTTTTGATACTTGAGTTTGGACACGGGATATATTAATGTCTAAACTCAAGCGTCGAAAATTTCTAGGATGTTATAATTGACATAAATTCATAGCCCTAGCTAAACAATAACGTACAAGATGAATGGATCAACTATATTCAAGATGTCCATGCAGGAATTAATTTAGCAATGCAGATTTTCATTGCTTAAATTTCTAAATTTAAATATAATGTCAAGTTTATCATAAGAACTTGTGTTTTGGCCTTTTATTTTATATGGTATTAAATATACTAAATTTAAATTATAAACGTATATCACAGGATGTAATAAGCAAATCTATGACTAAAGAAGAGCCTTTATCACATTCGAATGCTTTATACATTGATTCCAATTCTTTTAAAGGAACTTTTGAAACATCCAAAGTTTAAAAGTGTCTGCTTTATCTTGTTCTAATACATGTGATATTTTTTATGAACCTTTTGGTGCTTTTGGTCCATTTGATTTTTCATGTGCTTCGAAAAGGTATATTATTTTTGCATTTAGCTTAAGTGCCATAATACTTGATTTAAAGTACTACTTTGAGTAATTTTCTAATGTAAGAAATTTTATATAATAAAGACTATCCAATGTCTAAAAAGTACGATGAAATCATGGATAAATACATAAGAAACTGTATATCATCCTATGAGCTAGACGTTCAAGTGAAACTACTCAACAACAACAACGAAGAAAAGCACTTGTTGCTGCATGACATAAAGAATTTGGAGCTGCTCGTAAAACTCGAACATGATTAATAGTTCGTTTCCCATTGCAAAAATTACCAACGTTTATAAATTTAGAAACTCATGCCAAAATTTTCGATGGAAAAATTGTCAAGCTTGCTTTCGATTTTTCCCAGAAATAACTGCTTAATCGACTTCTCGCTCTAACTATTGCATGGTTAAATCGTACTATGGTCTTCCTTGTTTGTCCAGTTTGGAAAATTCGATGGAACTTGAATTCGTTCCGCCTGTATTGCCTTGTTTAACAAATTTAAACATAATACTAAAGGCGGATATTCATCTTATTTTGTCGATTTATCGTTTAAAGGACAATAATATAAATATAGTGGAATTATTATTAATTTTCCTCAAGATATCAATGCAATCACGTGTTCTCTTCCTTTTAGGCTGGAGATTTTATCCGCAATGTTTGTTGCCAACAGAACTGGAACACATGAAGTAAGGAATTCGAGTAAGACATAAGCATGTAAGACAATCACTAATCTAGCTTAAAAAACATAATATTTATTATTCTGATGTGCACACTAATGAAATATCTCTTTATAGGCTACCATTGGTGTGCCCTCTAGCCTTTCTCATATTCCAGATAATTCGCAAACAAATGCAACTCAATGTTCTAATGATGAAGTACGAGGACCATTGAAGTTTGAAAATGAGGTAACATACATTAATGAATTTGAGACATCAAGCATTGTCACATCTTCAGTACAACCAAATCTACTAACCTACATTTTTTCTCTTTTAGAAAAACCAAGAAGAGTATGGAACAGTTGTTCAAATGTCGATCTCATCAAATGCTATTTATGAGTTTAATGCTCCTGGGTATATCTCCATGACATTTCTGTCATTTTTTCCATTAGGAAGTGTATATTTGAGACAAGATCAACCAAGAAAAATATGCCCTACAATATTTTCAATATCTTTTGAAATACCATAATCAGATACTTGCAAAAGATCCAAGATTTCGATACTTTTCTTATAACTCAATTTGTAAATGGTGTGCCCTATTATAATGGCCCGAAAATTCCTCCCTTTCAAATCGGCCATAAATCACACAAGTCCTAACCAAAATGGTAGAAACCCTCGAGATATTAACTTTTGGCATACAACACATTATCATAGAAACAAAAGACTTGTTACTAACATCATTACAATGTTACATCATAGTACAGAACATATCAGAGTATATTGCAAATATCAGAAAATAATACATTCCAATACATAGCGGAAACATAAATACATTCAGGGGAAGGCTATCAAATGCTCTGGACATAACTCTAGCTTCAACCTAGAATCCTACTCTAAATATCTGTAAAACAATCTACCTGGTTGTCCATGCGGAAATATGGGCACCGGAGTTTGCAAGGGAAAAAAAACTATGAGTCAGTCATGGACTGGTGTTAGAAACCCTAACAGTTATCTTTAGCTCGTTTAAAAGTTAGGCATATCACAGGACCATGCCGTATAATACGGGTCGTGTTTACTTCACATGAATTCCAGTGCACAAAATAATGCAATACTTTTTGAAAAATGAAGCCATTATAAGACTCAAGTCCCATCACACAATGCAACGCAAACCGGAGGATAGAGTTTTACCTTATAATGATCAAACATACTTGATACGAGAAAATCATTTAATATTATTATTAGTGTATAAGTATGGAAACCAATTTCGAAAATAAATGTATAAATCTTAGGCAACATAATTCCCCTTCACATTATGTTGTCATACAGGTTTACAATTGAAAATGCATAGCTCGTCTTGGAATTTGGATTCCATCATGAAACAAGGCAAAGGATTTTCCTTATTCGCTCGAAACATCCTAGCAAATGTCCCAGGACTCATATGCATGTGATCCATGGAGTGACTAAGCCGGCTAACACAGAACACGACTAGTTAGAATCTTACGTGAACATAATGTTCCTCAGTTGTATCTGACCATCATCCTGGTCGTTGATTGACCATCATCCGAGGTGCTTCAATCCATCGTCCACATAAGTAAATTACGTGGGCTCCATACCATGACATCACTTTTCAGCTAGGTGGGAACGCATGCCCTTATCTCATTTGTCCATTATCCTGGTTTTGGCTCATCTCAGGGTGTGAGGCCCTAGAGTCAATGTCCATGAAGCTCTACTTTTCAACAAAATTTTCGATCTATTTGCCAATAGCACTTAGCAGGCCATATTGTCAATTCACAACATATAATCAGTGTTTATTAATATATAACCCTCTGAGTTCATAAGTCTGAAAGGAGGGTGTTAAGCTAAGACAATAAAATCTCGACAACCAACTGATATAACATCAATAGACATTAATGTATTATGTTGTAACTTATAATGTTAGACATACATCCATTTACAAGTTCGTTCCGGGTTTGAACGAAACTGAAGGCACCTTACTCCTCGTCCAATTAAGGAAAGAGACCCTTGCATATCTGGATAATCAACAAGTACATTCGGACTACTGCTTCTTTAACCCCTTAACGGGAGCTACCCATATCAAAGGCATCAACAAGAAGTCAATTCGAAGTGAAGATTCCTGGTCTTCTGCCGTCTTTAATGTCTTTGACTTTTAATTTGTCATATAATTATTCGAAATGGATTGAACCCGGTCTTTTTGAATAATCAGCGTTAAAACAAAATCAAACAAGATTCTTATCAGATTATCAATCCACCAATTAAGTCTCCATTAATTGGTAATCATCTTATAAGATTTAAATCTTATTCTCAAACTTGGTTAAGCTATTTGGCTTTCAAAAACCATCTTTTTAATCTTATAAAAAGGTTTACTAAGGAACAGATTCAATTTGTGAATTTAAAATCTTTATTTCAAAACATTTCTCAAAAACTCATTATAAAAGTGTTACAGAAATAGCCAAATTCCACTTAACTAGTTTTGTCATTCAAAACTATATATAATTGGTTCTAACCTCTTTCATTATAATAATTCATCATGATTTTTTTCTATTTTTATTTATATAAAAATAGCCCATTTTCTCAAATCCTGATTACAGGTCATTATAGGTCTTGGCCCTGTTTTTATTCAAATTTGATTTGAATATTTCTCAAAATCTAACCGTTAGATTTCAAAACTCTTATTATCGTTTCAAATCTCTTTTCATTATGAACCCAACGGTTCTTATTTCAGGAAAAATCGATGGTCGGATCTCCCAGTACAACACTTTAAAGTTACAGGTCGAAGTTCGCGAACTACCGCTGCGCGACGAATTCTATTCTGACTATAATTCGACATATAATATAAAATACGTCATAACTTCATAAGTATTTTATTTATTATATAAATATGTGTATAATAATTTCTGGAAGCTATATTTTTAATTTTCAACTTCAGATTCAAGTATTATAATGTTTAAGTAGTATAATATTATTTAAATCATTAAAATAATATCATTTTTCAAGCTTCATTATTTTGAATCTAAATCTCCTGACATCCATTATAAAAATAAGTAAGAAAGTTTTGTAAAGGAAATCTTTTGAAAACCCTTCCTAGATATCCTACCCGAACTTCACTTTCTCCTATTACTATTTATTTTAAAAATAAAACTTAAACATTCCATAAGTATATGAAAATTAATACAAAACAATTTATTTCTTTCACAAATATTCATCGTAATAACTTAAACTTTATGTCCATCCAAAATCGGATGTCAAATTCAAACTTTTATTTTTATCCTATTATTATATTAATAAAATATTCATTAAATCATTTTATTTGATGGAGACTTAACCAATGAACCAATAATCACATCTATTGCTCATATTTAATCAGTGTATCACACAACAGTATATCAACCATCAATATAACATTCAATCCATATAAATAGTGGAATACAACATATAAGCCTTAAACCATTAAAGCTTATATGGGTTTGTCAATCAACAGATTAACTGCAATATCAATCAAACTCAGCCTATCAATGTCAATTAGTCATCATTCAGTTACCCAAATAGGGTTCACATCAATATTCATTAACCAATAATTAGTTAATTGCTTTCTAGTGACCAATTAAGGTTCAACTAATTTCCAGGTCAATGCTTTTAGTTCTTAAGTGTCACATACCAAAGCAACTACATGTATATCACTTAAAAATGATATTTTATCTTGCTAAACATCATTAAACATTATCATCAACTTAGATTATTAATCGTAAGTCATAACCAATTCACAAATTATAGTTAATAATTAACGAGCCCTTATTTGAGTTTATAGCTTCTCATCAAGGCTTTCACTCCATCAAACTTTAAGCGAAAGGTGTTCGAATTTCCCCAGAAGAATTTGACAACCTTCCGGCGTTATTAGAGCGTTTTAAAAACAAATTCAACAGAGTTTCGACGCGTCGGAGTTTCAAATTTAACAGATGAATAAAAGGGAGCTAGAATGGTTTTTCGGAGTAAAGGGAAAGGAGTTTTAAGGCATTAGGGCTTGGAATAGAGTGGGACCCACGTTGGGCTATTGTAGGCCAGTGTGGGCTATAGCGGGTGAGTTGGTGGAGGTTTGGGTGTATTTGGAGCTAAAATAGGCGATTTAGGGTTTTAAAAGGGGGAAATTGGATTCTAGGGAGGAGGGGAGGCTAAGGCTCAAGGGGGGAGGTGGTGGAGGTGTTGTGCAGGTTGGAGTTAAAGAGGAGTAGGTGCGGATGGGGCTGGTACAGATCAGAGGGTGGCAGCATGACCATGGAAGTGGTGGCTTGGAGCTAAAGGAAGAGAAGAAGAAAATTGGAAAAAGAGAGAATGGAAAAAGGAGAAGAAAAGGTTGTTTTTCTAAGAGGAGGGGGTGATGGGTTGGTGAGGTGTGAGGAGGGGATGAAATGGGAGAAAACAAAACCTAGTGGCCTAAGGAGGTGACACCTCAAATAAGAACAAGTGTGCTTTTCCACTTGCTTTAAAGGGAAGTCCCTTTAAGCTTTTTCAAGCATTTATCGCTCGTATGATCAAACGGTAAGTCCGATTGATACGAAATTTTGAATCCTAACATATTTCGTAGTTAAGAATCCAAATATCATTGAGTTTAGAGTCCATTGGACCATTGGTCATATTATTTTATTAAGTTTTTACTTAATTTTGACCGGTTGACCCAGTATGCATTTAGTTTTCATACGCTCACATACTAATTCCAAAAATTATGAAATTTAAAACCTTACTATCATTTGACGTATAGATCCAATAAAATTGGTTGGTTTCATCAAATTTTGATGAAAAATGGCCTGATTTCTAGCTCTTGTTGAATTTTGGCTAGTTCTTCAACACGCGTTTATATCACGTATACTTACACACTAATTCCAATTGATTTGAAATTTGGAACCTAACAATAATTTACTATTCCGGATCCAATGCAAGAGGTTTCATCCAAATTCGAGGTTGTTTGCAAAATGCCTCTTTTTAGGCTTATCAAAATAATATTAAATTATTGATTTCCAATATTTCCCTTTGAAATTAATTTGAAAAATTGACTAACCTTGCTTTAATCCCAATAAAATATAACACAATATTAGAACTTATTTTAAATTGTTTTCAGGTCTAGATTTAATATTTGACCATTTAGAATTCACTAAAAATCAATTAAAATTCATATTTTAATTGACTAAAAATTTGGGTCGTTACACCTATATGTTGTTAATATTTACGTATAGAAAGATCTAGAGGATGGAGACCTGTTAATTCAATATATTTGTGAAATGTTAAAATTAGGGAGATAAACCTTGTGAAACATTTACCTTCGCAATATAGAAACTTATTCTTAAGATGGTATTTGAACGAGACATTTCTGCATGAGACATTTCTGCACAGGAAGTTTGTCATCTTCTAATGTCATACCATTTAGTACGTTCATCCAGAATAATACTGCAGCTTACTGTAAGTGAGAAAAGCATGTTGTCAATGATAATCAAACGTCGCAATACTGTAATGGATGAAGTGATGGTAGAATCTAATCCAAGTTTTAATATAAGACAAACGGATTAACCAACCGAGCATGAAAATCTCTTACTATTTGATATGGAAAAAAACTTCCACTTTTATAATAAAGGTTGGCACAAATTATGAATAGTGGCAGTGGTACGAATAATACCAGATCTAAATAGAAATATTACACCATTCAGTGAAAATTAGGAGCTTTTATATGAACAACAGGTAATACAACTTTACTACTACTACTACTAATAATAATAATACTATTATTATTATTATTATTATTATTTTCTTACCATTGTTGATTGCATGAAAAATTCATAAGATCGTATATGTAAATAGAACATTGTTTCCTTTCCAAATTTACCTTAATTGTATTGCCTTTAAATTCATTCATTGTTGAAATAGTACATTTTCTATAATAATTGTTATAACCTTTGCATTTCTTACCGCTAATCAAATTTATTCATATAGGTATTACTACGCCATCGTTATCGAAATCTAAATGAAGCAAAAGGAAATGTTGCTACTTGGTTTGATAGATATATTGATCTGGGTTTGATCCGACCTCAGTCACTTCCAGATGCCATAAAATATGAATTTTAAATGAATAATGATGTGAATGGCATTGAAGAAATTCAACAAAGGAACGGATGATGACGGCGGCATTGAGACCTTTATTTACTCTAGAAGACGAGGTGGAAAAGGGTCTACGAGATTTCAATATTTTGTATAATTGGAATGAATCACTTCAGCGATATCCAAATATAGAAACCGAACGTAATTTTATACGTACCAATTTTCGTTCCATTCTTGATTCTATAAATGACCGCATAAATTGTTCCTTTTTTGTTCCTTTAGAAAGGTTGTCTGACAATCAATGAACTGCAGATGATATGATATTCTAATTTATAATAGCTAGAAAATTAATTCAAATGATTATATGTTTTGGAGCTGATAAAGGGAAATAAACTCTTATAAATTCTATTATTCATAGGATTTTTACTCATTTTGGAACAAGTAAAGAAGTTCATATAATGGCTTCGACTGGAGTTGCTGCAATCTACACCGGTGGTAACAATATACATCATGAACTTTCAATCTCTACAGAAAGGAAATTTTCATATAAAGCAATTTCATAAGAGCAATGTCTGTTAAATTTTGGTGATACAATATTACAAATAGGTGGAAACAAATATGAAAAATGGAAAGTAAATATTTTTAATATGCAAGTGCATAAATTATTGATTGCATTTGCATGAGATGGTAAAGTAATAAATGCAAGATTATTTTCTTCCATCTTTAAGGAAGGGAATGATTGATTTACTTGCATTTGCGCCATTAGTTTTCTCTGTAATTTGCTTCCATTATTTCTTACCATATCTTGGTAATTTGATTGATGACTCACATAGATTTTATTGGCTATATATTGGAGGTAGACTTCATTGTAAACCCATCATGGTATGGAACCAGTGATCCCCAAATGGAGTGTCTCTTCTTATTAAGCTTAATTTGAGGTTTGGATATGTAAACTCTCATTTTGTAATCTCTTGTAATCCTTTAATGTGGAATAAAATCTTTTTCCTTTGAACTAGACATACACTATCTCGATGATAGTGGAACTAGTATAAATATTGTTTGTCTCTTTGTTTCTTCGTTATAGTTATTTACTATTTGTTTGAACTAATAGAATAATTGCTATAAGATTAGGTTGATGTTCAATTGACTAATTTAGATCTTGTTTATTGTCTTCCGCATCTGTGCAACCTCTTTTGCACAACAGATTTGCAATAAAGCTATATATGCCTTCTTTTGCACAACGGGTTGGTATAAGAGCAAGGCGACTTGTTTTAAATTGTGCATCAATTATCTTACAAAGGTAGGTAAATCAAGTGGAGATTATGCTGTTACTATTTTGGGGAAAATGAGACTTTGGTGGAGAAGATTATGTTGAGAAAGAAGAGTGTTCCAAAGTTGGAACTTTGATGTAGTTTGAGCTTCGGATTATCACTAAGGTAGAGTTAAATGTTAGAACACGGCCTGGCCAACCATAGAAAAGAGATTCTTTGTAGAAAACAACTTGGCGAACCCGTTTAGAAATGATTGCGATCTAAGACGAATAGCTGGAGGTGTTAGCGATATTTCCAAGTGTTCGAGGACTCTGTATAACTTCAAGTTCAGTTGAGAAATACTCCCTAAGGTGGAGAACTACTAGGTGTAACTCGCATTGTATGAAAGTTAGGTGATAAAGAGATAAGTGTGTTGAAGGGACAATTCAATTTAGAAACTATATTTGATGTAGCTGATTTTGGTGACGAATTTGATGCCATTTAGACTTATTGACTTGTGATGTCCTCTTGAAGGGTTTAGTTTATAGAGTTGATTTTAGTGGATTTAGTGCCATTATGGTACATCGTCGATTTTGTTATGTCGTCTTAAAGGATTGGTGCGACATGCAGGTATGTGAAAGGAGAGAGATTTATCTTGCATACAGAGATTTGGATTTTGGATCTGTATTTGAATTGGTGATTTAGAGGATTATTTTTGGCCTTGGAGGTATTGAGATTACTTTTGAATCCATCTTCTTTTGATTTTGGATATTTGCAACATTTTGTTGCCGGGCAGGGACATAGTCTGAGCATGTTAACATGGTGTGTTAGGGGTAACTTTGCTGGAACCCATTAGGTAAATATTCAATTTTTTATTTCTATCTTACTAGGAGATTTTGGTTTAAGATGGAGTCTTTTGAAGAGTTTTATGTTTGAAAGAGAATTTGAGTCAAGGTGGGGTGTTGGAGATATGTGATTTTGCATCAAGGTGGAGTGTTAAGTTTTAGTGTCACAAAATCACAAATAGGTGGAATCAAATATGCAAAATGGAAAATAAATATTTTTAATACGAAAATGCATAAATTATTGATTGCATTTGCATGAGATGGTAAGGAAATAAATGCAAGATTATTTTCTTCCATCTTTGTGAAGAAAGGGAAGATCGATTTACTTGCTATGTTTGCGCTATTTGTTTCCTCTGCAATTTTCCTCCATTATTTCTTAGCATATCTTGGTAATTTGATTGATGACACATAGATTTTACTGGCTATATATTGGTGGTAGACTTCATTGTAACCCCATCTTGGTATGATGCTAGTGATCCCCAATTGGAGTGTCTTTTCTTTTAAGCCTAATTTGAAGTTTGGATATGTAAACTCTTATTTTGTAATCTCTTATAATTCTTTCATGTAGATTAAAAAAATTCTCCTTTGAATTGAACGTACACTATCTCGATGATAGTGGAACCATAAATATATATATTGTGTGTCTCTTTGTTTCTTTGTTATAATTATTTACTATTTGTTTAAAGTAATAGAGTAATTGCTATCAGATTAGATTGATGTTCCATTGGCAAATCTAGACCCTATTTATTGTTCTTTTGCATCTTTGCAACCTTTTTCGTACAACAGATTGGTATCAGAGCTATATGTGTCTTTTTTGCATTACAATGTCATTAATGCAAGATGATTTTGAAGATACCAAGTTGATTATAATTGATGAGTATAACATGCTCGACTGAAAAATGATTGCAAATAATGAATTATGATGTTGCGACATTTTTTCAGTTAATGACTTATTTGGCGGTGAATCAATTGTCGTAGTAGGTGATATGAGACAACAACCTCATGTATGCGATAGTTCATAATGCATGAAAGGTGAGAATCTCATGCAACAACGTGGAGGGCATTCTTAATGAGTTTCGATCTATGCAGTTAAAGCACTTAGCGGATCCAATGCGATGGAGATCCAAAAAGTCATAGAGGGAATAAAGTGTGGAAATAGCAGGATATAGCGGATGACTCCAGAATAGCATATGTACCTCATTTGTAATATATTTATAAATGTAGAAATGATAATTAAATGAAAAACTAGCACTAAATATAATGAGTACATCCTTAATTTTAAACAAAATTATACACAAATATATGTAAATAAACATAAATTGCAATTTAACTTAATTATAATTTATATAATATACAGTAATTTTTTCTAAGAGTATATGTTAAAAAAATTCAATTAAAAACCTAACTTCCTAATTTTTATAACGCACAGATGTCATTTTTCAGTTTGTATCTTTCATCAAAGATATAGCAAGAATAGCATGATATAGCGGAAATAACTAGATATATCGGGAAATAGCGGAATATAGAGGGGTTTAAAGCGGAGAGGCTATATCAAAGGATCTGGAGAAAGCGTAGCAGTGGTAATCCACTACTGGGTATAGCGGGGTTATAATGGGGTAATAGCAGGGCATTAACTACACAGATTTCAATAAGTGTGTAAGACTTTCTTATATGTTTCATCAAGCAGAGATGAGCAAGCGCCTTTTCGAGAGTCTTTAGAAAGATTGAGTAGAGGTGCATCTATTATAGATGACTGGATACTTTTCAAGACTAGAGACTAATTTACAGTATCTAAAGAAGTAAAGGAAAACATTAGAAATGCTCTTTATCTTTTTCCAACAAGAATGACAGCTAGTGAACATATAAAAAATCATTTGATTGAACCTGTAATACACATTGCTCGCATTCCTTCTTTAAATAATTGTGAAACGACATCTATTTCTTCTTATGATGATGCATAGAGTTTAGAAAAATGTATTTATCTCTCTATAGGTGCTTGAGTGATAGTACAATCTAATCTTTCAGTTCAAAATGGGTTGGTTGATGGTGATATGGGTTTTGTTGTGGATATCGTGTATTCTTAATCAACAAGCTCTTCCAATGATCTACCACTTGCATTGATGGTCATTTTTGATAAATATCATGGTATTTAATATCGACATGGAACAAACATCATTCCAATTACTCCTCAAACTATAAATTAGAAAACTTCTTCTGGTACAACATGCACACAAACTTAGTTACCTTTAGGTTTGCGTTAGGCAATAACGAAACATTAAAGTCAATGACTAACACTTGATAAAACTATCATTGACATAGGCAACAAAGAAAGTCTTGGTTTAATGTTTATTGCATTATCAAGAACTAGAAAATTAGAGGATCTTGATTTCAATCCTATGTTCATATTTGAAAGGCTTGCACATATTGGACAATCAAAAGTTCTAGCATTTAGATTAATAGAGGTAGAATGGTTGAATGCAATGTCTTCTCGATAAAAGGTAAGTAAAATTAATGCTTAATATGATTTTCTTTTCGATAAAAGGTAAGAAATTTAATACTCCAATCGCAAAAAATAACAAAAACCAATGAATGACAAAATGATGTAAGTAGAAAAATATATGTAATAAAAACAAAAGATTGACCCACTCCTTGAGCATTAAAGCAAAATAATGTTATGCTGGTATCCCTTTGTGATAAGACACTGGTCAATACCAATGATTAAGGAGAGATAGTTAAGGAGTTGTTCACAAATTTCTTATGTGAGAAATTATTTTTGTATTAAATTTTTCATTACTGATTTTTTTTAAAAAAATATTTGAAACACTTTGAGTGACCCATGTGTTACAGGTGATTTTGAGGTTTGGGTATGATGTGAAAATAACATGACGGTTGGGAAAGAAATGTTGACACAAAAAGACTTAAATGCCACTATAATCATGGTGCATTATTTATTACAAAAAGTTTCATCATTTATCATTTATCGAAGTAATATTAGTATCATTCTATGACCGTTCCTGAACCATAATAATACTACTCCAGTTCATATTATATGTCGCTTTGTGAAGTTTTTTTCTCCAAAATATAAGACGTTTTCAACCATAATAAATTGTACCTACTTTACTGACTTGCCATGAAGTAATTCTATTGGCTCATGTGGGTAGGCGGCTCCTTGGGAAATCCCAACAACCACTTTTTTATACTTGGAAATAGAAAAGGTAACTTAATTTTGCATGAAAAAGAAGAGTCAACCCACCAAAACAAAGCATTTGAATATTTCTCTTAATTCGTGTGCAAATCTCTAAAACGACTTATATTATGAACTGGAGGGAGCATGATATTTGTGATGATCACCAGCTAGCTACAGGAATTGGGATTACTTCATTTATAGATATCTCTGAATACATAAATGGCGTAAGTACTCCTATAATTTTTCATTACATTCAAATTCTAGCTTTATAAAAGTAACCATTTCAAGTAGAGCGCATTGCCGCAATTCATAGGCAAAAAGATATTTGATGCCATAATCAAAGAATTAAAATGAAAATCAATGCTCAATAAGTATAAGGTAAATTTTATTGTTCATGATCTCCTTGAAATGGAAAATGTGTGTAACTACTTTGATAATATATATTTTGCTGCAAACATGAATCGGTTTTACTTTCTGGATGTTCCACTAGTGGCATTCTAGAATGTAATTTGTACAATGCATCATTCAAGGGACTTTATCTCAATGCAATTTATATGCCATTTTTAGTTGATGATCGTTCTGATTTTATGGGTACATACGCTTCTCCTGACTTCGCTGGGTTTAGGCATGATTTCCTTTCCTTATTACTTATATATTATGTAGTATATTTTTTATTTAGATATTCTCATAGATCTATTTGATGTCTAGCAAAAGCACTACTATTAATCAGTTATGTTTATTTCAAATATAAATTATTTAACTTCTACATCTTTTATTTTATTTATGCTTCAGTATCACAATGCCTCACAAAGAAACTACATGCACTTTTTGTCATGAATTGATCCAACTGCTAATGTAATATATGATCATTTGATTGAAATTTACTCAAACGTTTCAAGTTTAACATTTGTTCCTTAACTGTATCAGTCTATTGGAGCAGTAAATACTATAATCAAAAGCTCAACTGATGGAAATTTTTCCGGCCACAATACAGATTATGTTGGTGCAATTTCAGCGATTAAGGATGGAATAAGGAATCCTTATTTTTCCAAATGAATTGATCTTAAATGGTTAATAGATGAATTTTGTTTGTAATTTTTTGTATTCATTATGTGCTTTTATAAGATTAAAGAGTCACAAAGATGTTGACGTGTCACCTTTGATTGGTAGAACTCTTGTAGTCATAGGTGCTGGTGGTGTTGGAAGGGCATTGGCTTTTGGAGAAAAATATATGGGCACAAAAGCTACAATTGCTAATCGTTGTTATTGTATATGTCCTTCTATTCTCTTTTTTTTTTTGAAAATGGGTTCTTTATTAATAACGAAAAAGAACACTAGGACCCCTGTCTCCTTAAAAAAACCGTACCGACGTAGTAAGGAAAAAGAGTGCAGCGAGTTCTATACATTTTCTTACATGCAATGATAAAAACAGGCAAAAAGGCCGAAAACACAAACCCCTCCAAACATATCAGAAATCAATCCAACCCAATCCAACAACAAACACAACAATCTACCACCCGATCCGTATGAAAAATCAATCTGGATCAAAAGCAAGTAACCTCTCTAAAACAGCTGCTTCTCCCTCTTCCAGTCGGTGGCCATGCAATTGACATCGTAAATCAATTAGAACAGTTTCCATCTCGAATTAACCTCCAGTTCTCTCCCTTTAAAGATCCTTCTATTTCATTCGCCCCAAATTTAATGAATCAACGTTGAAAAACTGACGAAGAATACAGATCGGCGGATCCCTTTCCGATCAAATTTGAGCAATCCCTCTTCAGTTTGATGTTCGAGAGTGATGGAATTTTGCGGTGGAAGACCAACCCTGTCTCTAAACCGAAACAACAGCAAATTACTGTATGGGCAGGTAAATAACAGGTGAGAATGATCTTCTTTTGTTGTTTTACACAACACACAACTCGCATCCGCAATTAATCCCCATGACTTGCATCGATCTCTGGTAGGTAGTTTAGACAAGCAAGCTTTATAAGCTGTAAAACTTATTTTTCTAGCTGTTAAATGGTGCCATACCACATTATACCAAGCCTATACCGGGTATACAATTCTAATACTATTCCATATTTGTTTAAATCTGAAATTTGTGGATCCGGAAATCAACCAGTAGTCCACAATACCCGTAGAGGCAGTATGAATGTCCCTAACTTCAAATTGAATTTCTCTATTAGAAGAGAGCAGCTGAGGTCGAAATATACCTTCATGCAAAGTACAATCCACCTTCATATTTCCTTCTCTGTGTAGATTAACCTATGCTAGCCTACTACATCAAGCGGATATTTATGGTTTATCCATGGATCAAACCATATTGATGTAGCCTTTCCATCCATTATTACTCGTTCCATAATAACCCGAGCCTCATCTCGATGTTGAAGCATACACTTAAAAGTGCTAGAATAATTATTATTCAGCGCCATATGTCAGAACTGGTTATTAGAGACATATCTACCTTTCATCCAGTTACTCCATAGGCAGTCCGTGGAAAGGAAAGTCTAGATCAATTTGATCACACATGTCTTCTTCAAATCCCGAAGCATTCTCAGACCTATGCCACCCTCCGATTTCGGCCTGCAAAGTAGGTCCCAAGACACTTTATGATATTTACCACCCAAAAAAAAATCTGAGCATAACTTTTCAATTTTCTGGATGACCGAACTCGGAATCTAGAAAATAAGCAGCCAACATAAAACTATAGGAATAATTGTACTCTAAATAATTTCCACACGCCCCGCAGTAGAGAGTAGATCACTATCCCACCCTTCTATTTTCTCACAAACTTTAGAAAGTAAGGGAACATAGTTGCGTGCATGAACATAATTGCTGGATAGAGGGACGCCTAGGTACCTAATAGGCAAAAAATCCTCCTGCATACCAAGAATTTGTAAAATTTCAAGCTTGTTTGGAACATACTTGCTGAAAAAACCTTCGATTTTACTTGATTCAGTTGCAGCCCGACAATTTGCTTCAGTTGTTGAAAATTATTAGTCATTGATGTAGCGTTTGAAACTGTAGTGCCTACAAAAATCATGACATCATCCGCGTATAGCAAATGAGACATAATTGGTTCAGAAGTAGGCACTGGCTAAATTTGTTGTAGGAGAACAACGTCTTCCATTTGCAAAGTAAAAAAATTCCATATTAATGCAAAATAAATAGAGAGACAGAGGGTCCCCTTGTCATAATCCTCTGGTAGAGGTAATGAATCCATTAGGAATACCATCAACCATGCTAGAAAATGTAGGAGTGCTGATACACTTATATATCAAATTAATAAGAGAAATAGGAAACCCCATCGCAGACAACATATAGAAAATAAACTCTCTATTCATCATATTGTACGCCTTCTTCAAATCAATTTTGATGCACATTTTAGGATGACCTCTTTTCTTAAAATCACGAACAATCCCATAAGCTGGTAAAACATTCTCCCTAATATTTCTATCTGGAACAAACGCCGTTTGATTTTCTGCAATCAAAAAGGGAAGAAAATGCTTTATTCTATAACAAATAATTTTAGAGATAATCTTGTAAAGAACATTAGCACAGGATATAGGTCGATATTCTAAAATATGTTGTGGCTTATTGGTTTTAGGTACAAAGGTGATAAAGCTGTGATTCAATCCACATGTCAGACACCCGGTTTGAAACACATAAGTAAAAACATCAAATAGACAGTCTTTCAGCTGGTCCTAATGCAGCTTATAAAACTTCGTTTAGAATCCGTCTGGTCCAGGACTTTTGTTATCATCAATGGAGAAAACTACGTCCCTCAATTCCTCTATCGTAACTGTAGCAGATAAGAATTTTTTTCCCTTCCTCTAAAATTATTTTTCTGGGTTCTACTGCCAACTTGGTACACTAGAAAGAACCATTAAATAAATCAGTATAATATGAGATGGCCTGCCTATAATTTGCTCCTGGTCGTAGACATACTACCCTTCTATATTTAGGAGAGCATGAATTTTTTTCCTATGTCTTCTCATAGACATCTTTGCATAGAAAAACTCGGTATTAGAGTCCTCACTTTGTAACCATGCTATTTTACTTTGTTGCTTTTGTGCTTCATGTAGATCTTTCATCTTATCACTTATATTGATTTGTAGCTGTAATAATTTGTCGTACTTTTCTAGTTGGTCAGGATCGTCATCCACTTGCACAAAAAGATTATTATACTCCTCTTGAAGTTGCTGAATAGGGTCAGATTTCAGTCGAGTCCTATTCCTGTTTTTTAGCTTTCCTTTAACTGCTTGTAATTTATGTATAAATATATGTAAGCTGGATCCCCATGTTGAAGATTTTAGGTCATCCCACACACATTGATCATAACCGTTTTGCAAATACTAGTTGTTAACATACTTAAAAGGTCTACCTTTCATTTTAGCCTGAATTAGAATAGGGGTATGGTCACTTCTTGAATCCGGTATAGCAATGGTAACTAAGTTTGGCATCTTAGACAACATATCATAATTCACAAGCACTTTATCAATACTAGCTGCTAAACCACGCCTTCGCCATGTATACTTACAGCCCTGTACATTGGACTTTACAAGCCCACTGCGCATCATACAATTTTTGAAATTTACAATATAGGACATGGGAATTGGCATACCACCCTTCTTATCGGAAGGACTTGAGGCATTGTTGAAATCTCCCACAACTAGCCAAGGCAATCTCATGTCAACAACAGTCATAACGAGGAACTCCCACAGAACATCACGATGTTTGAAAAAATTACTAGCATATACAAATGTTAGCATACACACAAAACCACCCTGATTTATCATGTGAGCAGTAATATGTTGATCACTACTATGTAAACCCTGGTAGTTCCATACCGCAGAGTCCACAATCACTAAAATACGGCCTTAACATCCTTAGTCATTGTTATGAATAAAATGCCACTGGGGCGGGAACTGATGTCTAAATTGATCTATGGTGATAATATTCATCTTATTTTCCACAAGACTCATAATCGTGAGTTTGTGGAAATACAGGAGGTTGATAATGTGACGTTTCTTCCGATCGCAATTCAATCCCCTTACATTCCAAGACATAATGTTCATTTAATCACACTGGTACTCCGTGTATATCTTTTAGGTGGAGCCGGGTTCACTGGAGTACCTTTCCTATGCTTTGCACCGTAGTTTGTATTGTTTCGAATCATATGAGAAACATTAATAGTCTTTACTTGTTTAGGTTGTTCCTTGACCTGAGAAGCTATCTAGTCTATAAACTCTTTTGTATGGTTGAAAGCATCAATGAAGTCAGAGTCATCCAATTTACAGTCCTTTATTACAACATCGTCTCTATCTGAATTATTAACCTTGTTTGCAGGAGATGTAGAAGCAGCATCATACACTTGCTTTGGGATAGTTTGTTGAAATGGGTTAACAACATTACTCGGTTGTGGATCAACTTACAAAACACTAAAGCGATTTGCCGTGGACACGCCTCTACCAACCTAATCCAGATTGGAATCGTTGAGAAATATTCTTTGGAAAATTTTGTACTTGGACTCCATTTCTTTAATATCAAAATTCTAGAATTATACGTTTATTGAAGTCAGAGTCCCTCCTTTAAGAATTTCATCTACATCAGCATTTGAAGATAATTGAACTAAGATAAAACCATTAGGTTTATAAAATACTTCAAAGCCGGACGTTGGTGTCATCACACTTGCCACGAACTGCTTGAAATTTGCATAAGTAGGACTACTTCCCATCACGTACACAACCAAAGTATTGGCCAATCTGCCCTCGGTTTCTTTCAATACCTCCGCTGGCATGAATACTGTAGACACGACACCATCTTTCAGTGGATGGAAGAATTGCAAATCAGAAGTGTTTGAGTGGTGTTGGACAGCATCAGCCCATGAACGTGATGGAAGAGGACGTTGATCTTTGCTGACCAGATCAAGCGGTTTTTGTAACACCCCACGTCCATTAATGTTACTCACAAATGGAATGCATTAACTTCCATGGAGCATTTTAAGTGTGTATAGAACAAAAACTTAACAACAAGACAGATATAACAGTACTTGAAAAATTAAAAACTTTATTTCATTGCAGCGGAAAATACATATGTTTGATTACATCGTCAAAACCAGAGCCAAGTACATAATATCCATCTTGACTAAATCAAAGAACATAAATTAAAAGACATAATCCCCAATACAAAATAGCCAAAAATAAAAGAGAGGCCGAACTTTACTTCAGTGTCCAAGCAATCTTCTAAAAGCAAGAAGCACAGTTGTCCAAAATCAAGCTCCGTTGGTGCTAGTTCCAACCTGAGCACCTGAGGTGGGGGGAAGGAAGAAAAGAGGAGGAAACAAAGGGGGTCAAACATAAAGTCTGGCGAATGCGATAACTTTAACAATATAATTACCAAAGTAACTAGGTTAAGGCATAAGTTGGAAAATTAGGAAATAACCATAAACCATTGAGTATGGCAGAGTAAACAAGGAAACAAGATGAACAACGATATCGTTAAAGCGCACCTAACCCACTATAAGATAATTACTAAACTACACCAACACTATAAGATAATTTCTATACTGCACCACTACTAGTCACCCTAAGGTTGATCCCGCCTACAAACTTAATAATGATATTGGTACTTCCGTGCACCCCCAGCTGCCTTCATAGGTGCCGCCTGCCCCTATCTCCACTAGGTGTACCCACTACCCCCAAGCGATCTGCTCCCTAACTCGTAGATACCCGTGCTGGCCCCACAGTGGGGTGTATCACTCCCCAAAGTGGCAATCCGATACCACAAATAATGCACGGCTTATACCTACACGATGCAACAACGTCTTACCTAGCAGCCCGGGTCCACACATGCATATGAACCCATTGGACTTGCGTTGCCACCGCTAAACCGGTTTGGCCTCTTACAGTCAAGCCCAGTATGCGTGTCCCGTCCTCGACTTGGGTCGAGCCCACAAAGATACGTATGGGATACTGGTTGAAACGGGCCCCCATTACTTGACACAAGCTATCCACCTAAGCTTGGTCCCCTCTAGTACATCCCATTTCACCCACTTTTTATTCATGCTCACTTACATGTTTCAATTTTGGTTAAGTATTTCTAATCATATTTCAAAAGCCACCCAAGGCACCCACTAGATTCCACATGCCACCCAAGGCACCCACTTAACCCCCTCTTGTCCCACTACATGTTTATCTGGTTAAGAATTCTTAATTCATTAAGACCGTAACCTCATAAAGACCCCTCACATTAGACTGGCATTTATGGCAACTGGATTTTCCGGGCGGGTCCGGGCAGTCTTATACCACAAAAGAGCCTAACCTCGTGTCCTTACAGTTGTTACATATTTAATTTATGCCTAAGACCTCCTACATTAGACTGGCATTTGTGGCAGCTGGATTTGCCCGGTGGGTCCGGGCAGTCTTACACCACAAAAGAGCCTAACCTCGTGTCTTAGACGATTAATTACTCCTAATTAATCATTCCCCAATTTGAATTACTTACCCTATTCAAATTATCAATTAATTCCAAATTTAACTATGACCATAATTGACTCAATTATGTCCATCTATTTATGGTATGTAAAATCATACCAATTTTCATCACAATTTATTTTATGCCTTTTAATGCATCTATGCCAATAAATCTTTTAATATTATCCCCTTTTACCCCCACGTTGTACGTTTATTCGTTTTAACGTAAAATATACGTTAGACTCGAATAGTCTAACTCATGGAACAAAGAGAAAACATCACAACATACATATAATTAAAACTAGATCTAAACATAAGGGGTGAACTTGCAAGTGTGAATGATGTTCTACATCTAAAACTTGCATAGGCCAAAGTTACAACTTGCATAAACTACATATGTCATAGACCCAAATCTAAAGGTGTGAACTTGTTGAGATAATGGTCACAAACTTGCATAAATCATGTATGTCATAGATCTACATCTAAAGGTGTAAACTTGCATAAGCAATAACCACAAACTTGCATAACATGATTCATATTCCAAACTCATATTTTCATATAAACTTGCATATGTGATTTATGCAACATAACAATGATGTAAACTTACATTTAAACATGTAAACTAGCATGTAGAATTTGGCATATAACTCACACATGTTATAGCCTAACTTTAGATCTAAAATAGATGTCATGAAACATATAAGGTTATACATATAATTTCCCCCAACTTGCATACGATTCATGTCTTAATAAAAATCTAAACTTGCATACATACTTATGATTTATCATATGAATCAACATACCCAAACTAGCATATGAACAACATGGTGATTTGGTTATACATAAGCCAACCATAAAATTTCGATTATACATAAGCCAACCATAAAATTACAACATAGATGATCTCAACTTTACAAGATAGCATCATAGAATTTACAACATAAACATCACAATTTTACTACATGAATAATAACATGCGGTCAATAATTCACATCATATCCAAATAATCCACATCATAACTCAATCCAATTAATTTTCTAATTATTTTATTAAAATTATCGAACTCACAACTCAAAGAAGGTCTTGAGTTCTGAATTCTGAGTTCTGAAGTTGTAATAGCTTTCCCTTGAAGAAGATTTGTTGTTTAAGTTGAAAAGAATTGAATTAGATTAGCTTTCTTCCTCTCTAATTGGTGGCGGCTATGCTAAGTTGCTAGGTGACGGCATGGAGGCCATGAATCTAATTTTTATTTTGATTTTAGGGTTTGAGTCTGTAGGTGTTTTTATAGAGTTTAGGATTAGTTTAAGCCGTCCGATCAACCTAGAATTAATCCTAGCCAATCAGAGCATATCAGAAACCCTAATGAGTCAGCATCTAGTTATCAACAGGTCATAAAACAAATCTGCCCGGGGAGGGTAGGTCGACCCCCCAGGTCGACCCTATGGTCGACCTGGTCAGGGCAGGTCGACCCCCAGGTCGACCATATGGTCAACCTGGCCCTGGCGGGAATTTTCCCGCCTAGCCTGTCTGACTCCGAAATTTGAATTTTCTGAAATCTGTTTTGAATTTTCTGAAACTTCCGATGGTCATAACTTCTTCATACGTAGTCCAGTTCATGCAAACTTGGACTCTGTCTCAACCAGAATTCCGAGACGAACAGAATGGCGCAACCCGTTTCCCTTAATTCTCATGTCTGAGATTAGTTATTCTTTAATTTGTGAACATTAGTGTTAACAGAAATACGGGGTGTTACATTCTCCTCTCCTTAAAGGATTTCGCCCCCAAAATCTCCAAGTTAAGGAGAATGCATATCCTGCCATCCAAACAACCATCTACTCAACCATCAAACACAGGCATCCATTATCCTTATAAAATTCCTAATGTTGTATGAACATATGCAAGAAGTGTGTGTATATGTTCCTTATCTAATGCAAAATCAGGCGGTCTACTGATTCAGTTGACCTCCTTAATGCAAACCATGATAGTGCCATGCGTCCATTATGTATGTGAAAGAACCCTATCGATACATATTATTTCTACATGTGTGCACAACCATTCACAAAAATGCAACATCCATATGATGGTACAACCATTATACAACCATTAACTTAAATATGCACACACATTTATATGCAATATGCAATATGAAGTGACTGAGCCAATATAGTGCCTAAAGTGTGTGTATATGCATCCACGAGCAAACACTTGCATCCACATGCATCCATCATACATAACATGTCTCAAACACATGTTTCAACCATAGGACTACCCTATCTAAGGGTCAAAGGTATTAGCGAGAGGACATACTAAAGATAAGATAAGTATAAGGTAAGCGATAAAGGAGAAATTAAAAGACATGCCCTCGAAAAGAAAAGGGTATAATGAACGCATCTTCTCTTCCGTCTCCCAAGTAGCGTTGCTCTCATCATCTCCCCATTGCACTTTGACTAGCTTGACCTCTCGATTCCTCAACTTCTTAATCTCTGACCCAAGAATGCACGTAGGAGCTTGTCGAATCGTCGCATCACGCTCTATCTCCACCTCTCTAAGCAAGCTCTGCTCTACCACTTCCGTGGTCTCGTGCAAGAACTTCCTCAAATGTGATACATGGAATCCACTGTGTACACCACTAAGTCTCTCGGGTAACTCCCTCTATACGCCATCTGCACAATCCTCTCCTTAATAGGAAACGGTCCTACGAACCTTGGTGCTAACTTCCCAACGGACCCAAAGCGAACGACGTTCCACAATGGAGACACCTTGACAAAGACCATGTCCCCAATATCAAACTCAAGATCTGACTTTCTCTTGTCCGCATAAGATTTCTGTCTATCTTGCGCCGTCTTCATCCTTGTTCGAATCAAATCGATCTTTTCCGAAGTCTCTCTAATCATATCGGGCCCAAGTAAAATCTTATCTATAGACTCCCACCAACATGTAGGCGAACGACACAGCCGTCCATAAAGAGTCTCGAACGGTGCCATGCCAATGCTTGACTGAAAGCTGTTATTATATGCGAACTCCACCAACGGAAGATGTTCCTCCCATGTACCTCCGAAGTCTAAGACACACAACCTCAAAAGGTCCTCTAGAATACGATTCACCCTCTCGGTCTGGCCATCCATCTGAGGATGATATGAGGTGCTCAAACATAACTGAGTCCCTACCGCCTCTTGCAAGCTCTTCCAAAATTCGCTAGTAAAGATAGGATCGCGGTCGCTCACTATGCTAGAAGGAACACCGTGCAAACAAACTATCTCCCGTATGTATACGGATGCTAACCATGGAGCAGTCCTCTTACTCTTCACGGGAATGAAATGGGCGCTCTTGGTAAGTCTGTCTACCACGACCCAAATCCCGGTATTACCCTTCCTAGATCTCGGTAATCCGTCAACAAAGTCCATTGAAACACTTTCCCACTTCCATTGTGGGACCTCCAATGGGTGAAGCAATCCACCGGGCTTCTTTTGCTCTGCTTTTACTTGTTGGCGCACCAAGCATCTAGTGACAAACTCGGCCACGTCCTTCTTCATGCCGGCCCAAAAGTGAACTCGTCTCATGTCCATGTACATCTTGTCCCCGCCGGGATGGATGGTCATCTTCGAACGATGTGCACATCAAGAATGGTCTTCCTTAGGTCCTCGTCTTTCGGTACAAAAAGTTTACCGTCCCTACGCAACCAAGCCTTATCATCTAGGTATACCTACTGAGATGGCTCGATGACTCCCCTCCTTTGAGCTTCTCTACTAACTCAACAAACTGTGGGTCATCTCGCTGTGCCTTACCAATCCGTCCCAAAAGCGTAGGTCTGACCTCTAACGATGCTAGCAAACCGGGTACGAAGTCAATGGAAGGTTTAAAGTCAAACGTAGAGATGAACTCTAAGCTTCGCCGCTCAACAAACAACGGACTCAAGGATAACCTCTTCCTACTTAAGACGTCCGCCACCACCTTACCCTTGCCAGGGGTATATGCTATCTCGAAGTCGTAGAATGCTAAGAATTCCATCCACCTTTGCTGCCTTAAGTTCAAGTCCTTCTGAGAGAATAAGTATTTTAGCGATTTGTGGTCAGTGAATAATTCGAATTTCTCTCCAAGAAGATAATGGCGCCAAGACTTAAGCGCGAAAACAATAGTAGCCAACTCTAGGTCATTTCTAGGGTAATTTCTCTCATGCACTCTCAACTGCCTTCCACCATAGGATATTACCCTTCCCTCTTGCATTAAGACTGCGCCTAGTCCTGTCCCACAAGCATCAGTATAAACAGTAAACGGCTTACTCCCATTCGACAACATTAAGACTGGGGCTGTGGTCAAAGCTCTCTTTAGACGTTGGAACACATCATCACAATCTACGTCCCATGTGAAAACTAAGTTCTTCTTCGTCAAGCGTGTTAATGGAGCTGATATTTTTGCGAAGTCTTTGATAAACTTCCTATAGTAGCCAGCCAATCCTAGAAAACTCCTCACCTTGGTAGCATTTTTACCTTCCAATCTTGGATGGCCACTACCTTTGCGGGATCCACGGCTATCCCTTCTTTGGAAACCACATGCCCTAAGAATCGCACTTCCTTCCTCCAAAAGTGACATTTAGAAAATTTAGCTTTAAGGCTATGCGCTCGAAGAGTCTCCAACACTTCCCTAAGATGTAGGGCATGCTCTTCCTTGCTCTTAGAAAAGATCAAGATGTCGTCCACAAAGACTACCACGAATTTATTAAGGTACTCCCTAAACACCCTCCTCATTAAGTCAACAGAGTATGCAGGGGCGTTTGTCAAACCGAAGGGCATTTCCAGCCACTCGAAGAAACCGTCTGGAGTCCTAAAAGCAGTCTTGTCTATGCTATCCTCAACCACTCTCAACTGATGGAAACCCGTGGCTAAGTCCAACTGCGAAAACACTGAGGCGCCAACTAACTGGTCGAAGAGATCGTCAATCCTCGGCAGTGGGTGTCTATTCTTCTTAGTAAGCTTATTAAATTCTCTATAGTCCACACAAAGTCTAAGGGACCCATCTGCCTTCGTGGCAAATACTACTGGAGCACCCCACTCCGATATACTACGTCTGATGAACCCCTTCTCAAGCAATTCTTTCACTTGCTTACTGAGTTCTCTTCTCTCTCTCGAAGCCATGTAGCGCACTGGAAATGCAACTGGCTTTGCATTCTCTACTAGATATATTCGAAAGTCTATCTCACGTTTTGGGGGTAAACCCCTCACCTCATCGAAGACATCAACATATTCACGGACTATGGGAACAGAATGTAAATCATCATCGGATGCGTCAAGGGATTCTAGGTGGCTAAGCATTACTAGACCACTAGGGTCACAAGAAATATCAAGGGTCTTTCCAAAACGAGTCAACAATCTAACTACCCTTCTTTCACAATCTAGGATGGCCCCGTATCTAGTTAGCCAATCCATACCTAGAATTAAACCGTAGCCCATGAAGCCAAGAACAAAGGTGTTGCATTCAAACTCAACACCCAAGATAAACACTCTCAAATCCCGACAAATCATAGAAAGATGAGGCCGAACCACCAATAGGATTTGAGACTACTAAGGGATCTGTAACAAGACTAGTATCTAGGTGCAGTGTTTCAACTAATGATGTAGAGATAAACGAATGTAATGCGCCAGAATCGAATAAAGTACGGACATGATGATCAAACAGAAAAACTAAACTTTCAAAGGAAATTGCTCTACCTCGTTCTTGCAGCGGTGGGACCACGAGAGGCTGAACTTGTCCCCTTGCCTGCCCTGGTGCCATGAGAGCCTGCACCTGTCCTCCCGAGGTAGACCCTGCCCTCTGCCCTTTCCATGGGCAGTCCTTAATCAGATGTCCCGCTTCGCCACAGTGGAAACAACCGGTCTTCTTTTTCTTCCTACAATCTTTGCTTAGATGGCCGGGTGTCCCACAGTTAAAGCATCTTTTCTTCCCCTTATCATTGTTGCCTTTGCCACCTTTCTTGTTATGTTGTTGCTGTTGCGGCTTCTTTTGATCCCCTTTCTTCTCGGGTGCCTTATTAGCATTGGCGCCCTTCTCCTCTTCAAGCATAAGCGCCATGTCAACTAGTCTCTCAAAGGTAGCCCCCATGGGAATGTGTGTCATAGATAACCCATGAAGCGACTCGTTCAAACCCTTAACAAATCTTAGAGCCTTCTTTTCTGGTGTATTCACCAAGTCCAAGCCAAATCTTGCCAATTGATTGAATTTGTTGACGTACTCTTTCACCGATAGATTCCCTTGCTTCAATGCCAGAAACCTTTCCATGTATAGATTCTCTTCAGCCCGTGAGAGAAACTTCGCCTCAAACCTCTGCCTAAAATCTTGCCATGTATCGACTGGGTGTCCTCCATTAGTGACCTCCTACCAAAACGAGGCCTCATCCTTCATTAGCCAGGCAACTAACTGGACCTTTCTTCCATCATCCACTTCAAAGATTCCAAATAATTCTTCCACCTCCTTTATCCAGCTTCGAGCTTCAACAAATGTCTCCGTCCCATGAAATGGTTTTCCACCCATTGTCCGAAAGTCCTTACATATCTTAGCAAAAGTATCGACGTGAGGAGGAGGAGGAGGAGGAGCATTTGCTAGACCTGCGGTGGCGGCCCTAGCCTCGAGATATTGATGAAACCAACCAGGTACATGAACACCCTCTGGTATCTCAGATGCTTCAGACATGCTGAAACGAAAAAGGAAAGATTCAATACAAAAGAACCGAAGGAAAGATATATGGCCCTTGGGGTTATGCTTTCTAAAATAAGCTTTTTCTCTTGAAAATACTTTTCTTAAAACATACTTTTGAAGGTACTTCTTTATAATAGTGGTTTTGAAAAACAACTTTTCAAAATTCATATCTGTTCTGGTAACCTTCAGCTCTGATACCACGTGTAACACCCGACGTCCATTAATGTCACTCACAAAGGGAATGCATTAACTTCCATGGAGCATTTTAAGTGTGTATAGAACATAAACTTAACAACAAGACAGATATAAACAGTACTTGAAAAATTAAAAACTTTATTTCATTGCAGCGGAAAATACATATGTTTGATTACATCATCAAAACCAGAGCCAAGTACATAATATCCATCTTGACTAAATCAAAGTACATAAATTGAAAGACATAATCCCCAATACAAAATAACCATAAATAAAAGAGAGGATGAACTTTACTTCAGCGATCCAAGCAATCTTCTAAAAGCAAGAAGCACATTTGTCCAAAATCAAGCTCCGCTGGTGCTAGTTCCAACCTGGGCATCTAGGGGGGGAGTAAGAAAAGAGGAACAGGAGGAAACAAAGGGGGTCAGACATAAAGTCTGGCGAGTGCGATAACTTTAACAATATAATTACCAAAGTAACTAGGTTAAGGCATAAGTTGGAAAATCAGGAAATGACCATGAACCATTGAGTATGGCAGAGTAAACAAGGAAACAAGATGAACAACGATATCTTTAAAGCGCACCTAATCCACTATAAGATAATTACTAAACTACACCAACACTATAAGATAATTGCTATACTGCACCACTACTAGTCACCCTAAGGTTGATCCCGCCTACAGACTTAATAATGATATTGCGCACCCCTAGCTGCCTTCATAGGTGCTGCCTACCCTTATCTCCACTAGGTGTACCCACTGGCCCCAAGAGATCGGCTCCCTAACTCGTAGATACCCGTGCTGGCCCCACAGTAGGGTGTATCACTCCCCAAAGTGGCAACCCGATACCACAAATAATGCATGGCTTATACCTACATGATGCAACAACGTCTTACCTACCAGCCCGAGTCCACACACGCATATGAACCCGCTGGACTTGCGTTGCCACCGCTAACCCGGTTTGGCCTCTTACAGTCAAGCCCAGTATGTGTGTCCCGTCCTCGACTTGGGTCGAGCCCACAAAGATACGTATGGGTTACTGGTTGAAACGGGCCCATATTACTTGACACAAGCTATCCACCTAAGCTTGGTCCCCTCTAGTACATCCCATTTAACCTACTTCTTATTCATGTTCACTAACATGTTTCAATTTTTGTTAAGTATTTCTAATCATATTTCAAAAGCCACCCAAGGCACCCACTAGATTCCACATGCCACCCAAGGCACCCACTTAACCCCCTCTTGTCCCACTACATGTTTATCTGGTTAAGTGTTTCTTAATTCATTAAGACCATAACCTCATAAAGACCCCTCACATTAGACTGGCATTTGTGGCAGCTGGATTTGCCGGGCGGGTCCGGGCAGTCTTACACCACAAAAGAGCATAACCTCGTGTCCTTACAATTGTTACGTATTTAATTTATGCCTAAGACCTCCTACATTAGACTGGCATTTGTGGCAGCTAGATTTGCCCAGCGGGTCCGGACAGTCTTACACCACAAAAGAGCCTAACCTCGTGTCTTAGACGATTAATTACTCCTAATTAATCATTCCCCAATTTGAATTACTTTCCCTATTTAAATTATCAATTAATTCCAAATTTAACTATGGCCATAATTGACTCAGTTATGTCCATCTATTTATGGTATGTAAAATCATACCAATTTTCATCCCAATTTATTTTATGCCTTTTAAGGCATCTATGCCAATTATATCTTTTAATAGTATCCCCTTTATACCCCACGTTGTACGTTTATTCGTTTTAACGTAAAATATACGTTAGACTCGAATAGTCTAACTCATGGAATAAAGAGAAAACATCACAACATACATATATTTAAAACTAGATCTAAACATAAGGGGTGAACTTGAATGCGTGAATGATGTTCTGCATCTAAAACTTGCATAGGCCAAAGTTACAACTTGCATAAACTACATATGTCATAGACCCAAATCTAAAGGTGTGAACTTGTTGAGATAATGGTAACAAACTTGCATAAATCATGTATGTCATAGATCTACATCTAAAGGTGTAAACTTGCATAGGCAATAACCACAAACTTGCATAACATGATTCATATTCCAAACTTATATTTTCATGTAAACTTGCATATGTGATTTATGCAGCATAACAATGGTGTAAACTTACATTTAAACATGTAAACTAGCTTGTAGAACTTGGCATATAACTCACACATGTCATAGCCTAACTTTAGATCTAAAATAGATGTCATGAAGCATATAAGGTTATACATATAATTTTCCCCAACTTGCATATGATTCATGTCTTAATAAAAATCTAAACTTGCATACATACTTATGATTTATCATGTGAATCAACATACCCAAACTAGCATATGAACAACATGGTGATTCGATTATACATAAGCCAACCATAAAATTACAACATAGATGATCTCAACTTTACAAGATAGCATCATAGAATTTACAACATAAACATCACAATTTTACTACATGAATAATAACATGCGGTCAATAATTCACATCATATCCAAATAATCCACATCATAACTCAATCCACTTAATTTTCTAATTATTTTATTAAAATTATCGAACTCACAACTCAAAGAAGGTCTTGAGTTCTGAATTCTGAGTTCTGAAGTTGTAATAGCTTTCCCTTGAAGAAGATTGGTTGTTTAAGTTGAAAAGAATTGAATTAGATTAGCTTTCTTCCTCTCTAATTGGTGGAGGCTATACTAAGTTGCTAGGTGACGGCATGGAGGCCATGAATCTAATTTTTATTTTGATTTTAGGGTTTGAGTCTATAGGTGTTTTTATAAAGTTTAGGATTAGTTTAAGTCGTCCGATCAACCCAGAATTAATCCCAGCCAATCAGAGCATATCAGAAACCTTAATGAGTCAGCATCTAGTCATCAACAGGTCATAAAACAAATCTGCCCGGGGAGGGCAGGTCGACCCCCAGGTCGACCCTATGGTCGACTTGGTCAGGGCAGGTCGACCCCCAGGAGGACCCTATGGTCGACCTGGCCCTGGCGGGAATTTTCCCGCCTAGCCTGTCTGACTCCGAAATTTGAATTTTCTGAAATCTATTTTGAATTTTCTGAAACTTCCGATGGCTATAACTTCTTCATACGAAGTCCAATTCACGCAAACTCAGACTCTATCTCAACCAGAATTCCGATACGAACACAATGGCGCAACCCATTTCCCTTAATTCTCATGTTTGATATTAGTTATTCTTTAATTTGTGAACATTAGTGTTAACAGGGTGTTACAGTTTTGGTTTGCCTGTGGTAGTTACATGTTCCCCTGATATAACTGTTTCCGCCATTAATTCATTTTTCATTTTTTTACAACTGATATATATACGTCCTTCTATTCTTTTTGTTCCCTAAAATTTCAGGATCAACGATTTTTTTGGCAAGAATGTAGGCAGATTTGATCTAAAGAGTTCAAATTAACAAAAGCAAAATATACAAGTAAAGGAAAACATGGAGGTTAGTGCAATACATTTAGAATGCTAAATCAGCAGCAATGATATGTAATCAACGTTCATTTAGTAATATTAATGTAGCCATTGTTGATCATTGTGAAGGTCTAAAAACCCGTACCCATTAAACTGGCAATATCAACCACAATTCAATTTAAGTTGTATGATACTTGAATCATCAGGGGTAGTATAAGAAAATAGAGCAGAACATAATCTCATAACGGGTGAAATAACATATAATATTGAACAATATTTTTTTTACAGTGGAAAACTTTAAAATATACATATCATATTATGATGTTGATTCATCTTAGACAGTTATAACACATGCCCTTACAATTACCAACACCCACAATGTAAATCAATATAACTTGTATGCATAACGGATAATAGAATATATCTATATGTCTGATGATGATCTCCAACTCTCTTCTGGAAAACTCCAGCTAATTTCAGTCTATCCTAGAACAACTAAAATGTGACTCGAGTATTAAAAACACTCGAAACAGGCTTGGATAAACCAGCATGAGAAAAAATCAGTAATAAATGACAATGCTATATATATACATATCAACTTTTGGGTAGATGGAAATCCTTTTGAAAGAAAGAGTACCTCATAAGACCACGTCCATACATAAACATGGACGAGTTTTCCACTTCTGATAACTAAAACATTTTTACACGAAAAACATTTGATATTATTATTAATGTCTGATCTTTGAAATTATTGCAAAATATAATTATTCAAATACCCGAAATTGTTAACATTATTAAATTCCGGTGCTGCTATGTCATATAATCTAAAAAGTAGGTTCCTATTAGAGAATGAGTTTCCATACAAATGACCAAGATAAGGATTTTCCTTTCCCACGATTGGGAACACCTCTAGAGGGATGCCCCGAGAACCTGAAACAACCATGGACTCTCTACTAACACAAGACCGACCCACCTCTGCATATGCATCTATATACGTGCATTTAGTTGGTATCGAATACCTTATTTTCTGATTGTAATCGACCTTTAATCGATAGGTCTCTTATCTGCACGCCACTTTAAAATATATATGGGCTTCATACCATGGTACTTTATTTAGAAGGAGATGATAATACCCTTTTCCCAAACGCGACATGGATAGCCTTGTTGCATCCATCTTGTTTTGGCTATTTTCAAATTTGGCTCAGCAGAGGTAACAATTTACCTTTCATATATAATCTTCATTTTCTTTGATTATTTATATTGCCATATTCTATTTAACCAGTTTCCAACTTTGTCCCAAAGTGTACAACCCCTTAAGCTCATATGTCTTAAGGAATAGTGTTAATCTAAGAGAAGGTGTCTTCTTCGCCGCTTGATTTACAATTGTTAAAGTCAAAGCACGAGATCTAGAAATGCAATCACCAGATAATCTTCCATACAAGTTCGTTCCGGGACTGAACGAAATTGAAGGTGCTTTCCTATCGCATCCAATAAGGATCAATAATGAATCGACCATGCATTGGATAACGAATAGCAGAGAACTGATGCTACTTGAAGCCTATCCGAATTTTACCCCAACCAATCAACAAGTTGTCCCCCATATAATCATCCTTAATCTTCTTTTGAATATGCAATATAGTCACTTTGTACGCGAATTTGGTTCAAAGTGGTTTTCAAATAGGAATTAACCAAATCTGGCTCTGGTTCCTTCAAATCCATTTAACGATTAAAACAAAAGAATATGGATCAAAATAAGTTTTTGAGTAACCGTTCTTTTATTAATTTAAAGAAATTTCTCTTTACATTTCCTATAAATCTTAATGTAATCCATTTAGATTATGTTTTGCATTTAAGAAATTCATTTCTTTATTCAGTAGTTACTCTGAGTTTAATTCTCATAATTTCTTGACCTGAATAAATCCAATTCACAATTCCTTAACCAGGCCAGTTTAGATATTTAGAGAGAGCAGGAAACTGGTTTTCCAAACCTAAGCCTAGACACTACCTTTCTGCCCCCTAAGCTGGTTAGGTTATTTGATTGGTTCTAAAACCTTGTTTCGTGTACTTTAAATTAGACAGCATACAATTTTTTCCTTTGATCAGTTCCTTTCCTCGATCAATAAATGACTCACAAATGGTACCCGATGAATTGGTCATTTCCGTATACCCAATTAATGATTTAATAAATCTAACTTTGTACTAAGGGATAAAACTTATAAATCATCTTTATAATATTTGGATTAGTAATTAAAAATGTTCACTGTTAATTTGGGAAAGAATCATTAAGTCTTAAACTATTATTTCAAAAACTATAGTATTCACAACGTTATAAAAGTGCTGCGGAAACGACTAATATGGCTTATTCAAATTAAACTTCTTTTAATAATTGAAATTCATATTTTCAAATTCAAATCTCTTCTAAATCATTTTAAATGATTTATGGAATTTATTAAAATATCCATTTATAAATGTTTTCCTTTATGGTCACTTAAAGGCACAAGTTTCTTTTTTTTTGTAGAAAATTGATTTGGACATAATTCAAAATTTATAAGATGAAATCTTGACTTTCTTTCTCTATTTAAAAATTATGGTTTTAATAGCCCGGATGTTTTTTGTTTCGAAGACATCTGACCTATAAATCATCCTATACATTCATTTTAACTTTTTAGCGATAAACACGAAAATACCGTCAAGCGACGTGCCTAGTTTTAACACGGTTTTCAACATATGAAATAAGCTTTCCAAATTTATCATAAAAGCTTATAATAACATTATAAATCACTTTTAAACAATAATTTTACTTTTCAAACATTTAAAATGGGTTCTTCATTATTTCCATATTATATTAATATTATAAAAATATTTTCACATATTAACTTTTCCCAATTTCTTCTATAGCCAAATTAAAAATAAAGCAAGACTATTAATGCTTTCAATTAACGTTTTATACTTCGTTTATATAGCTAATGAAAATTCATTCTAGATTTTACTATTTCAAATCGACTTCACCTATTCATTACATATTTTAATCTTTGGTTTTCTATCCATTTAAACTTCTAAGTTTAAATCCATTTTCACCATTGAAATTCATATTTCTTTAACTTCAAGTCTGCTAAATTTCACATTCAAATTCCAAAATAAATTTTTACCCAATCTCGCTTAGTTTTATATAACTTTTCAAAAAGGTAGGTCAAACCCAATTCGAATATATACTCCATAATATAACTTGGATAATTACTCAAAATTTTATATGATCATGGCAATATCAATATTCACTGGAGTCAAAACAAATCACACATCGTTCATATCAAAAATCCAAATATCACAACTTATAATGGATGTGAACATTTTTTATTTATTTTGGTATAACTTACTTTTCAGAACATATGGGCATATCGGTTTTCATTATATTCACTTATAACCATTCAAAACACTGTCCATCCATACTACCAATCATCAATCAATTTCAAACATAACCAAACATTTAAATATCAACATTAACATATAGCAATTTGATAAATGAGAATCATGTGTCACAAAGGCGATTATTTTGAATATGGTTTATAAAGTGACGAGATTTGTTATCGCATAATTACTTGTAAAACGTAACAAATCATATAACTACAACCTGTGAGATTTTTTTTCTCACATTTGATTTCCACTCTGTCGTTCTTTACGGTTGGAATGCGCTCTCTTTCTCCTTGTTATGACAAACATATCGCCTTCTCTCGAACCTTTCCTTCTCTTTTTCCCCTCTCGATCTATGTTTTATTTTTTCTTATTATTTATAGGAGAATATGGATCGGTTTGGGTGTAGAAGAATATGGACATGGGTGGAGTTTTGAACTTATAACTATATCCGAAAAGTAGGTCAACTTATCTCGGGTTTTTGGACATTCTAAACTTAGAATTGTGAAAATATGTAGGAATGAAAGTTGTAGGTTTTCTATTTTTTATACGGTTTGAAGAAAAATGTATTTTTCAATTTGCTTTAGTTTTGAGTAAGTTATGGTCAAAACAAGGGAGGGCATTGCCGAATTCAACAAAAAATGCAAAACCAAAAATGGTGTTCAAAGATCTGTAATTTTGGACTACCAAAACTCAAAACTAGATGAAGTACTCAACATGGAAGTTGTAGCCACTAGAATTGTGCACAATATAAAGAAAAGAACTTCTTGATTTGGATCAGTTTTGAATGAGTTATGGCAGAAAGGGAATGGTGTATTTTCGGATGACAATTCGGGTCAAATAAGTGCAACGGAAAGATCAGTGGTTTTGGACTAGACAAGCTTTGAATTGGAAAAAGTGAATAACCAGAAAGTTGTTTTTGTCAAAATTTCATACGAAATCAAAAAAAAAATTTGAAGTGATTAGCTATCTGAAAAAGAAAGTTATGGCCGTTTGAAATTGGTTTAAACTGAATGGATTTTATAGTTGAACTTGGTTTAAGTAGTGGAGTTTTGAGTTTGTTTGATATGAACTGTGCAGTTAAAGCGCTAAGTGATTCTATAGCGGTGGAGGTGCACAAAGTTGTAGCGGAGAAAAAGAGAGGAAATAACGGAGATATAGCAGAGGTGTAAAAAGATACGTTAGATGTAGAAATAGGTATTTTAAAATTAACTAATTATCATTCTCACATCATATGTGTAGAAGAAACTAATATCTATTAATCTTATATATTACAATCAAATAATATCATGGTAACACACATTAGAATTGATGATTATAATATATTTCTACCATATATTAGAAACTTATGAGTTAAAATTATCTTTTTACACAAACTTTATTGATATGATTTAAAAGAGAACAAGTCAAATCAAGCTTCTTATATTAATATTGCTAAAGCGGGTGTTATATAGTGTTGATTTAGTGGGTGCAGCGGAAAACAATGGGGCTTAAAGCCGATCTTCTATTCATCAACGCTAAATAGAAATAACATAGCTGTTGAAGGATGCTATGGGCAATAATGGTGAGTTTGCGGGGCTTAACTGCACAAGATATGATTTTAAGAAAAGTTATTAAGGAAAAGAGAGATGAAGAAGCCATTAAAGAGGGCTTCAAGTAAGAAGAAGAAGATGGAGAAAAATGTGGAAGAAAGTTAAATAATGGTGGTATTATAAAATAAATTAAGTGGTAAGCTACCAAAATATCCCTCCTACCAGATTAACAAAACAAGCTTACTTACATATTAAGTTCTTATTTTATGCAATACTTACTATCGAACATCACACCCATGCTTTATGTCTTAACCACTTAAGTGTTAAGTAATAATTACGTTTATTTTTTTGCTCTTTTTCCATAAAACACATCACATTGGAAAAAGGAAAAGATATAAATACTGAGATTTTTTAAAATTTTTGTTTAAAGAGTTCTGATTTGATAATTTGTTTTTATACTTAACTTAATTAATAACTTTCTTCGCTTAATTAATATTACATTAATATAAGAGAGGATTTAAATACTTGTTAACATTTGTACGTGTTATCATTTAAGTCGCAAAATGTTCGTACAATTACTTTGGTTACACCGTTGATTTTTTGACAAAAACAGTTACTTTGGTTAAACATGTCTATTCTTAACTAGAATTTGTATAACATGAATTCAAATTTTTATAGTTTTTTGACCAAGTTGACAAAATCAACTAAATACATTAAATTTTTATTTTTTTAACAAAATATGATAAATAGTTTGAATGAGTAAGTTGATAAAACTGATATAAATATCTTATCTGATCATTATACCTTTTAAAATGGTATTTAAAAATGAGCGTACATATCCAGAACCATGCCCAGTTATTTCAATTTCTCAAACACTCAAAATTTCAAAATATCAGAATTCTTGGATCGTTACATTCTCCCCGACTTAAAAAAAATTCCTCGAAATTACCCCGAACTAAAATTCAGAAGAGTTTGCCTAAAACATTTTTCCTCTACTTAATTTTTTATGTTATGCATAGATCATCCATATGAAATATCTCTTTCGATCTATTATTTGAATTCACAGCTTTAATTCCGAACTAGTATCGATCTCCCAATTCTCTAATGGAGATTCTGATTAGGCTTTCTGATCATATATCTTTGCTTCCTTACATAGCTCTCAACTGTGATAGAGAACTCAAATAATCAACCACATATCCTCATCAATGTTTTCTCTATGGAAATCGAATGATAAATCCTTTTTCGAATTAGTGTAAACACCTTAAAATTCTATACTCGAATATATCAACTTTTATCTGAGGATTTGAACTACGTACAACTTATGTATTTATTCCTATTAGTTTTCTTTTATCCTTAACTATACCAATTTATAATTCATTCATATTTCCTTCCAATTATTAGACAAGTTATATTTCATCATATCCTTAAAGTTTACTTCTACTAAATCTTGTAAGTTTTCCATTTTATTCCAACCAACTAGGATCTTTAATATCTCATTAGGCGGGAACTATCTTCTTATCAGATATTAAATTTGAATGATCCTCCAAATTTAATTTGACTCCTGAAGTCTCCGTTACTTAGGAATCCTCATTCCAAGATAACCTTACTTAGTAAATAACCTTCTTCCTTTGCTAATTTTATTAATCACTTACCTAACAAATTTATTGACTTTAAGTTATCAATTTTTCTAATATTAACTTAACCAAATACCCTATAGTCAAATTTGTGAACCTTTATTCTCTTGGCATTCGTTGTTTAAATACTTTCATTTGAAAATAGACCAAATTTATCATCCATCAAAAAATTCCTAAACTTATTAATTATCTTTATGAAACATCTTATACTCAAACTGCGTTATATTTAAGTCTCACTTATCTTGATTTCGATCTCCATGATTTTTCAAAATACATATTTTATATTCAAAATATAATCCTAGGTAAAATTATCACATTTGTCATGCTCTGTGCAATTAAAGTGCTTAGCGGTTCTATAGCGGCGGAGGTGCAAAAAGGTGCAACAGGGATAAAGTGGGAAAATAACCGGGATATACCGAAGGCACAAAAAGGTTCATTAAATATAAAATCAAATATATAAAAATTAATTAATCATCTTTCTCACATTATATGTGCACAAAGAACTAACATTAATTAATCTTATATAACAAAATCACGGAATATCGTAATTATGCATGCAAAATATGATGAGTATAATTGATTGTTACCATATATTATGCGCTTATACCTTAAATTTAGCCCTTTAAGCTAACTTTACTTTTTTTTTAAAAAAAGAGAACTAGTTACATCAAGTCTATGTATTTATATTGCTAAAGCGGACGCTAAAAAGCCTTGATTTAGCGGATGCAGCGGAAAATAAGGGGGCTAAAAGCGGATCTGATGTTCATCAACGATAGATTGAAATAACGTAGCGGTTGAAGAGCGCTATGGGCAATAGTAGAGATTTAGCTGGGCTTTAACTGCATATGCCATGTTTTCTTAAATAAAACCTTTTATATATAAATTTACAAATACACGCTCGTATATAACACTCTCAAAACTCATTGTATGACATTGCTAACCTATCTTTAATGAGCTACTCATCCTAGGATATTACTAATCCTATCTTTGATAAGTCTTTACCCGAAAAAAGCTAAGGTTCTCGCTTAACCTTCATCTCTGTTACCAAATGTGAAGGTCTAAAAACCAGTACCCTTTAAATCAAAAATATCAACCACTATCCTATTTAAGTTGCACGAATCCATGGATCATCAGAAGTAGCATACGAAAACAGAAAAAATAGAATCTCACAACGGGAGGAATATTATATAATATTGAACAATGTTTTTTATAGAGGAAATTTAAAATATACATATCAGAGTCAAACCTAGATTCAGCCTGGATAGTTATAACACCAACCTTTACAATTGTTCGCACCCATAACGGAAATCAATAAATCTATGCACAAAGGATAATAGATTACGTCTATATGTCAGATGAAGATCTCCAGCTTTTTTTACTAGAAAATTCCAACAAACTTCAATCTGTCTTGAAATAACTTCGTTGTTACCTGACTATTAATAACACTAGGATCAGGCTTGGATAAACCATCATGAGAAAACTCAATAATAAATGACAATGTCATATATATGTATCAGCTATTGGGTGAATGAAAATCCTTATGAAAGAAATAGTATCTCATAAGACAACATCCACACATAAACACAGACGGGTTTTCCATTATGATAACTAAAATATTTTATATGATGAACATTTGATATTAGTACTATTCTCTAATCTTTGAAATATAGTTATTCAAATACTCAAAATTGTTACTATTATTAAATTCCGAGGCTACTATGCCATATAATCTAAAATATAGGTTCTTATTGGAGAACGGTTTCCTTCCTAATGATTAGGCTAAGGAATTTCCTTTTCCATTATTGGGAACACCTCTGGAGGGATTCCCCAAGAACTCGAAAAAACCATTGATTCTATACCAATACAAGATCAACCCACCTCTACACTTGCCTCTGTAGATATGCATCTTAGATGGTATCAAATACCTCATTTCCCGGTCGTAACCGACCTTTAATCAAGACTCTCTTATCTGTACACTCCTTTAAAATATACTAGTTCCCCATACCATAGTACTTTATCTAGAAGGAAATGATAATACCGTTTTACCAGACGCGACCCGGATAGCATTTCTGCATCCATCCTATTTTGCCCATTCCCGGTTTTTTAGGCTCAACGGAGGTAACAATTCACCTATTAAATGTGATCTTCATTTTCTTTTATTGTCCACATTGTCGTATTCTATTTGACTACTGCCCAACTTTGTACACAACCTCCTAAGCTCATATGTCTCAGGGAATGGTGTTAATATAAGAGAAGGTGTATTCTCTGCCACTTGATGTACAATTGCTAAAAGTCAATGCACAAGGTCTGGAAATGCAGTCAGTAGACAATCGTCCATGCAAATTCATTCTAGGACTAAATGAAACCGAAGGCACTTTCTTATTAAATCAAATAAGGATCAGTAGTGAACCGACCTTGCATTAAATAATAATAGAGAACTACTACTACTCGAAGCCTATTCAGATTTTACCCAAAATAATCAACAAGTAGTCCCTCACTATAATCATCATAGATCTTCTTTTAAACCTGCAATATGATTATTTCGTACGCGAATTGGTTTGAAGTGGTTTTCGTATAGGAATTAACCAAATCCAACTCCGGTTTCTTCAAAATCCAATTATCGATTAAAATAAAAAAATATGGATCAAAATCAGATTCTGAATAACACTTCTTTTCTTAATTAAAAGAAATTTCTCTTTACATTTCTTGTAAATCTTAATTTAATCCATATTGATAAATTTTCCATTTAAGAAATTCATTACTTTATTCGATAATTATTCTGAGTTTAATTCTCAGAACTTCTTGATCCAAATAAATCAAATTCACAATTCCCTCCGTCAGTCCATTTCAGATAGTCAGGGAGAGCAGGAACCTGGTTTTCCAAACCCAAGCTTAAACACTATCTTTTTATCACCCTAAGGTGGTCAAGTTATTTGATTGATTCTAAACCCTTATTTCATCTACTTTAAGTTATAGAGCATCCGAGTTTTCCCGTCGATCAATTCCATTCCTCGATCAATAAATGACTCTCACAAATGGTACTCCATGTACTAGTCGTTTATGCATACTCAGTTAATAACTTAATGAATCTAACTTTAAAATAAGTGAAAAAACTTCTAAATCATCTCTTTAATACTTGTAATAGTAATTAAAAACATTAATGGTTGATTCGGGAAAGAATCATTAATTTTTAAATTATTATTTCAAAAACTATAATATTAATAACATATTAAAATTGTTGCGGAATGGGCTAATATGACTTATTCAAATTAAAAATCTTTTAATAATTGAAATTCATATTTTCAAATTCAAATCTCTTTTAAATCATTTTAAATGTTTAATAAAATTTATTAAAATATTCATTTATAAAGGTTTTCCTTTATGGTCACTTAACTGCACAAACGCGGTATTTTTATCAAAAATTGAGGCATAACTCAAAATTTGTAAGATGAAATCTTGACTTCCTTTCTCCATTTAAAACCTATGGTTGTAATAGTTTGACCATTTTTCGTTTTGAAGAAATTCGACCTATAAATCATCCTATACATTGATTTGAACTTTTTGGCGACAAATGCGGAACTACCGTTACACTATGTCTCGAGTTTTAACTCGGTTTTCAACATTGAAATAAGTTATCCAAATTGAATATAAATACCTATAATAACATTATAAACCACTTTAAAACAACGATTTTACGTTTCAAACATTTAAAATAGTTTTTTTTCATTATTTCCATGTTATAATAATATTATATTATTGTTATAAAAATATTTTTAAATATTAAGTTTTTGAGTCCCAAAATTTTTCTATAGTCAAATCAAAAATAAATACTATTAGTGCTTTCAAATCACGTTTTATACTTTGTTTATATAGCTAATGCAAATTCACTCTAGATTTTATTATTTTAAATTTATTTCACCAATTCATTACGAATTTTGATCTTTTGTTTTCTATCCATTTAAACTTCCAATTTCAAATCCGTTTTCACCGTTGAAATCCACATTTTCTTAATTTCAAATCTGCTAAATTTCACATTCAAATTACCAAATAAAGTTTTGTCCATTCTTGCTTAGTTTTATCTAAATTTTCTAAATGGTAGGTTAAAACTAAATCCGAGTATATATTCCATAATATAACTGTAAGGACCCGCCTTTTTGTCTGATTCCCGCTGGTAATTAAACCAACTTAAATCGTTCACAAAGACAGATGGTTATGGGTACTAACCTATTTGAACAAAAATAATGGAACTTTTTATTTCATTACAGAAATTTTACACTAGTGTTACAATGAATCAGAGTACAACATAAGCTCAGCAGAAAACAAAAGCTCACAGCGGAAGAAGTAAAATCTCAAACGTATCTCTAGCTCCAAATCTGAATCCAGCTCTAAAAGCTAAACCTACAAACAAAACTACTAGTTACCCATACAAAAATAATGGGCACCCAGAGTTTAGGTAGGAAACAATAAACTCTAGGTCAGTCGTGTGACTGGTGTGAGAACTCAAAACAGTTATTATTTCGAGTTCATTTTAAGGTTAGGATAATTCATTGGGCCACGCTGCTAAAGCAGAACGAGTTTATTCCATGTGAATTCTCGTGCACATAAATTCGCAATGACTTTGGAAAATGAAGCTATCATAAGCTCGTCTCACATCACACAATGCAATCGCACACTACATGGGCGAGTATTGTCTTATGATAACCAAAGTTGCGTAAAATCCTCTTTTAATATTATCATTAGTACATAGTATCGAAAAATCATTTCACAAATAAATATAGAATTATAGCCCCCATAACCCCAATTGGTTATATTGAGATATAGATATACAATCAAAATCGCATGGGCTCGTATTAGAGATTGGATTTTCGACATGATGGTTCCTGACATGAAAGATCATTGGAGGACACGAAGCTAAGTATTTCCCGGTTAACATCCAGACAACAGACACCAAATACATAGCGCAAAAGTATATATATCTCAGATAACATTCAGACATTGGACACCATATATACTTTATTCCCTCAGGTTTCAAGGTAGATCTACCGCCGCAGCTTTCGATTTTCACTAGAGATTATGGATACAACCTAACCGCCAGTTTACCATCAATCCAGGGTGTGAGGTTCGTCGTTGTCATAATATACACAAAGCTATGCTTCAACAAGCTATACTTTGATCATCACTAGATCGTTTCATAACTCGAGTATGCCATATTGGCAATTAACGACATGTCACTGATTTCAATTAATGCATACCGTCTAAGTTCATTTGACTTAGAGATGAGGATAACATATTGCCACAAATCCGATATATATTAACGAAAATCAGTGCTATGTGGTTAATTTTAATGTCAGACACACAATCCATACAAGTCCATTCTGGGTCCAAACGGAACAACAACCCAAGAATATTCAAACATATTCAAATTTCATGCCACTTATAACCTCGTATTGGGTGTACGGCCCGATCTTAGACATAAGCAATCCTCCTAAACAATTCGAATATACTCAATCTTCACTTAACGATTTTCCAGTCTTCAGTTTCTTTATAACGTCGCATTCTTACTTGGAATGGTTTTCATATCTACATCTGATTCCAAACTTTCCAAATAATAAGCGTACTTTTAAAAATAGTAGCTATAGACTATACAAGCTTCTAAATTCAAATCTCCTTTCCAAATGTTGTCACTTTACTTCGAATTAAAGTTGGATTCAATTCCCAAAACCCTGTTATCATCTCAGCCCTTATCTTGAATTCAATATTCATTCCAACATTATATTTCAAAACCAAAATCCAGTTATTTGACGTTTTTCCGAAATTACCGAATCTTTATTCGGATTTGAATTTCCATTTATGTCGATTCAAATAATTGATATTTTCAAATATAAGTTTAAATAGAATTTAATTGACTTATATTTGATGTTGATTCACAAACTCAGGCAACACTATCAAAATCTGGATATGGATATATTTAATATTTCTAATCTTATTCTCTGCGCTTGTAAATCCATATCGAATATCCGAAGCCTAATTCTATCCAAAACTCATTCCCTTTTAATTCAAATCTTATTTAAATTTTGTACCATATATTTTAAATTATTTTAAAGAAAATCCTTTTCCCATAATAATTCATGTTTTACAAATCTTTAACTTCCAATTATTTTCAATTAAATGGTATAACGTTAAAAGCATTATGGAAAGCGTTGTGAAATGGTTATTTAACCAAATCGATCGAAATCATTTCAAATTCACATATTTAAACTCCTATTAATTTAAAATAATAAAATATAATTTATTATATTTTTTTGGATTTTTAAATAATTTTTATAAGTCCATTTTATTCGATTTTGCATTACGATCGCTGAACTGCACGTATAACGATCTTTTCAAATTTTGTTTTAGACATAAATTGAAAAATATATGTTAGAATTGGAAAATTCCTTTTCTATTCAAAAACCATCAGTAATCGAAATCCAAGATTTTTCGTTTTACGTCAATCCGATTTAAAACATTCCAGTTATCATCGTCTAAAAAATTAGATTGATATTAACGAACTATCGAATCGTCTAAACCATATACAACATAAACTTAAATTTCGATAACCAAATTTAAAACCATATTTCCAATAATATTTTATATTTATATTTGAGTTCCAAAATCACTTTACTTATAATCATTATTTCAATCAATTTTTTTTTCATTTCAAATTAAACTAAAATATTAAAATAATATTCTTCAATACTGGTTCAATTTCTCACCGTTATCATTAAAAATCATTTCATAGAACCAGTGCTTACATATTTCAAATCAGTATCCAATCTATATTTCAAAACCAATTCAATTCCAAAATCGTTTCACAAACATCGGTTGACCAAGTTAAATTTTAAATAATTTAAATCTAATTTAAATATATATTTTGTTTGCGTAATAACCCACTAATAAATTATCGCTTCATCTTTTACGAAAGTCATTTTATAATTTTTAACTTAGAATTTCCAAACTTATTCCCAGACTTTTCAAATCAATATTTTATATTCACATATAAACAACTTTATTTAAAACCAATTTTTCGAAAATGCTGTCTTTTGCGAACATTATTTAAATTATTTAAAATTTCCAATTTTTTTAAGTAAAACTCAAAGTTTAAATTTAAATTATTAAATTTAAAAATAAAATCATTATTTGCATGGCAAGAAGATTCAAATCGATTATCCGTATAATCACACAACTATAATGTGTGTGATACATCCATAAATAAGATTATAAAACAACCATGTGAGCATGAATCCATCCATCGCAACATACAATCAACAACAATCCATTTCAATATGCGTAAAGCATTACGGCCAATAATGCTTAGCGTCTAGTGTATTCTAGCTGGATGAACATCCATCAAACACTGCATATAACCACAAATAACTGCAAATAACCAACCAATAACTGATTTTAATTATAAATTAATTACAACAGATGTGACGATCCCAAAATCCGTGTGACGGTATTAAGGATAATCATTGGAATATAACACATCAATCATCATAGCAGAGTACAGAAAATAGAAAAAACTATAAATAGAATAATTTTACATAGATATGACAGCGGAATCATAACATGTAACAACATCAGAATAGCACAACGTAGGATATAACTTAGTAAATAAAAGGGAAATGATCAGTCACCATCGCCATAGGCGGAACATATACATACAGTGAGACATAATAAGGGTATCAGTCTACATCGCCGGAGGCGGTACATATACATACGACAAAAATACTGGAAGTAAAACAGTCTGCATCGCCATAGGCGGAATCATAATATATATACAATAATGGCGGAAAATGTCAAAGTCATCTCGGTAAAGTCAGCCTCGCCATGAGCCAAAAGTGCACTCCATACTACAGTGCTGAGCCAAAACAACCTGTCATCTGTGAACTAGGTTGCCCGTGTGAAAATAAGAGCACCCGATCTTGCAAAGTGAAACAAACAACGAGTCAGTCATGAGACTGGTATGAGAAATCTACTTAACAGTTTAAACAACAGAAATAAGGCAAATCATAGGACCACACCACTTTCGCGGAACGGGTTTACTCCAGTGATTGCCGGTGCATTTAAAACAAAGTAAATTCTTTAAAACAACGCAATGCTTTTGAAAAGAATGTAGCCGTTATAAGACTCAAGTCCCATCATACAATGCAACGCAAACCGGAGGATAGAGTTTTACCTTATAATGGCCAAATATGCTTAATACGTGTAAAGCAAAATCATTTGATATTATTACTAGTGCATATATGTTTCAAAAACGAATAGCATCATAAATATCAATCATAGATGACATGAGCGTCCCATGCCACTATGTCGCCATACATAAGTTACAATCGAATCCGTTATCTCGTATTGGAAACTGGATTTCTGTCATGAGTCGAGGCAAGGGGCAAGCTCCCCTCCGCTTCGAGACATTCTAGCAAAAGCCTCAGGACTACACACTCTGGGTAACCCTTGGATCTTCAGGGTCGGTCCTCTCTTACGTTTGAGGATTAATTATTCCTGAACACACGTTTCCTGGTCCTTACTGACCTAAAATCGAGGCGCCTCGCATTGCAACAACCACATAGGTGAAAAGTAGATATAAATCTCATGGCTGGTAAGTCACCGACACCACCATAGCTAGAAAGAAACGTCGTGCTCTCCCGCAGTCCTTATCCCGTTTTTAACTCATACCGAGGTGTGAGGCTCGCGAATCCACGCTGTACACAAAGCCAGGCCACGTAGGCCGTGCTTTGATCATCGAACACAAGACTTTGCTTTGCAACAAAAGCCTTGATCACTGCATCTTGGCATGCCACATAGGCAATCCACTCCATACGACTGATTTCTATCGATATATAACCTCTGAGCTCGTACGTCTCAGAGAAGGGCGTTAAGCAAAAGAATAAATTCTCCACTGCCAAACAGATATATATTTAACAGAGATCAATCAGTATAGAACAAAATCCAATGTCAGACACACAGTCCATTTACAAGTCCGTTCTGGGTCTAAACGAAACCGGAGGCACCATATTCCTCGTATATCCCTACAATCAACACATACGTTCAGACGGCTACTACTTCCATTCCTTCATGGTAGCTACTCCAATCAGGATCTTCGGCAGTGCCCAACCAACCGATACGAAGATCGTCGATCTTGAACCGTCTTCGTATTTTCAAATTCGAATCGTTCGATCAATTATTTGAAATGAGGGTTAGCTCGGCCTTTTCAAATAATTCACGTATAATTAGAATTCAAATCAATTATTTCCATGGTTATATTATTCGACATTCACATTTCAGTTCTTTAGTATTATTTTCGTGTCAAACACATACAACCATCAAATATCAAGCAGATCAAGCCAAATTGGTTTATTTCCAATTCATGTTACTTATAATATTTTATAACGATTTTTCACCATTTTTATTTATTTAAAAATGGCCATATTTAATTAAACGACGTTTCAGGTCGTGCCGTGGCACTGGCGCTGTTTTTCCCCTAATTTGTTTTACACATATCGGAAAATCTAACCGTTGGATTTCTACGAAGTCTATGTCTCTGGGAAGATATTCCCAAAGCGAACCCAACGGTTCCAGTTTCGTGAAAATCCAACGGCCGGATCTTCCACATTAGTCGTTTGAAGTTACGGTTTCAAAATTCGAACTGCAGCATCGTTATTCGATTTAATTTAATTATATTTATATTTGTATATAAATATAAACGATTCTAGCGCTGTTTTTCTTCAGATTTGAATTAAACATTCCAGACAATCCAACCGTTGGAATTTTACAAGGTTGGTGCCGTTGGAAAGACATTTCCAAGGCGAACCCAACGGTTGCGGTTTCGGGAAAATCCGATGGTCGGATTTCTCGTACTAATCGATTCAAATTACGATTTCAAAACACGAACTGCACGGCTTCGATTCCTTTAAATTTTATTTATATTTATATATAAATATAGTTCATTCTTTACTTTCAATATCGTTTTCACTTCAAATATTTCACTAACGCCTTTATATTTCGAAAAATTTCGCCATAACCTCCTTTGTACGGGAAGGGGTTTGGAAATTTAATGGGCCGTGTTAGGTACCCAATAAATCCTATAAAGCATCCACATATTTATAGTGATATATTCTGGTGTTTACAGGGGATCGTGTATAGATAATAACTCCAGAGAATAAATTCTCGTCACCCTGTCAAGCCTGAGGGAGCGTGTATTTTTAATTACTCCAGAGGATAAATCCTCGTCACCTCGTCCCGTGTGGGAATAAATAGTCCATGTGCCGTATCTAATGACTAGAGAGACGTGATTATTGTCAACTCCAGACCCGTGTGGGTTTTTTTATTAATCTGGCAATTTATCGTTATATTTTATATAGTCCATATCAGTCATCAGTTCAACCTGTAGTATATAATCATCGCCATACAAGCCTCTCGCTCGTATGGTAAATCTTCAACCTCGTCACACAAGTTCCAAATGCTTATGTGGAATATGATGAAGTATGCCTATCGTCATGGAGTATGCCATGTAGTGTAGTTCAAAATTAATTGTTACTATCCTATGGCGATGTTTATTATTTCACACAGAATAACCAGCACTCTGCATCCAATGGCATTCACAGGAGTTGATATAAAAATAAAATTGCGCAGCCACCTCATCAAGGCTTACCTATTTGTCGGGCACACAAATAATTTCTTTACTCTACAGCTAATCCATTTTCCCTGTTCGATACATGTATATATATGCAGAACAAAGCTAATAATAATATTTCTAGCGAACTAATATTTATTTCAACACGTGTGTATTTTTATCAAAGCGTATACATGATAAAAGTTATATTTTTATCATCAAAAATATTTATTCAACACATGGATGTTTTTAACACTTCATACTCACAATAAAATGTAATTTTTATTGTTAAATCAATTTGTTTAAAATACGAATAACATTCAACACATGAATTTCAATTCAATGAATGAATTTCAATCCAACACATGAATGTTCTTTACAGTTTGTATATATATAAAAATGTGATTTTTATCGTTAAAGCTATTTATTTAAAATTCGAATAACATTCAACACATGAATTTCAATTCAACGAATGAATTTCAATTCAACACATGAACATTCTTTACAGTTTGTATATATATATAAATGTGATTTTTATCATTAAAGCTATTTATTTAAAATTCGAATAACATTCAACACATGAATTTCAATTCAAGGAATGAATTTCAATTCAACACATGAACATTCTTTACAGTTTGTATATATATAAAAATGTGATTTTTATCGTTAAAGCTATTTATTTAAAATTCGAATAACATTCAACACATGAATTTCAATTCAACGAATGAATTTCAATTCAACACATGAATATTCTCTATAGTTTGTATATATATAAAAATGTAATTTTTATCGTTAAAGCTATTTATTTAAAATTCGAATAGCATTCAACACATGAATTTCAATTCAATGAATGAATTTCAATTCAACACATGAATATTGGTTTCAACATATGTAATTAATTTCAACAAATAAAAATTATTCTAACACATGAATATTTCAGAAAATTTCGGCAGCATAACGGCAGGGTAGTTAAAACCGGGACCGTCCCTAGTACGACTCCTCGCTCTACCTTAAAACCTCGCGGTTTTTGACAATGGGGGATCATGCATCTAGTTCGCACGCAGGCGGCATGTTTTGTTTTCATTTCCACAATCCTATTCTATTTTGTTTCAACCACAAGAGGGTATTTTTCAACCACAAAGGTATTTTTCAACCACAAAGGTATATCTCAACCACAATATCAACCACAAACAATTATTTCCAACCATTCGTCATACTATATATTTTCACGCCAATCACAAGCAATAAATATCGTCCATGGTCTGTGGACGAGGGGAGTATATGTGTATATATATATATATATATATATATATATATATATATATATATTTCACTTGCATTTCATCACAATTCAAAGCATATATGTTTCATACAACGCTTGTATAATTTATACATCGCTAATATAACTTATACAACACATGTACATGAGGTATACAATGCGTATATAATTTACACTTCGCTTATATAATTTATACAACATGGTTCCATTCACACAATTTAATTTAGATTCCTCATATTGGTTTTTGAAGTGCAAAAAATCGTATGTAGATCAGAAAAATCCACGGCTTCTGCTAGATGGTAGAGAGCCTCCTTGCGGTCCCGATGTTTCCTGTTTCATCGAATTTCGTTAACACACTAAAAAGATATGATTTTTCAAAGTTTTGCAACACTTAAAAGTGTTATTTTCATTTCAAAAATTTCAAAGCTGATACCTCGCCAAACCTTCGAAACTAGGTTTAAATTTTACGATCGATCCGTGAAATATTGTCTCGATCGGATGTTGCAACATCGAAGAGCTTCGAACAGGCTCTCCAGCGCCTGTGGTGGCACTCAGCTCGGTGGTCTCTACGAGGCACGGCGGCACTCCAAAGACGTTGACTTCCTCGCTGGATTTCGACGCAAATACCAAACGATTTCAGACGAGGGTTGGATGGATTGAAAGAGGAGGGGTAGACGAACGGAAAAGTCAACTGGAGAGGGCGGCGAAAACGCTTGTGGCATCGGCGATCTGGCCTGGAAGTTTTGAACGAGTTTCCGTCGTTCGTCGATGGATGTTTGACCGATTTTCAGATGTGAGAGAAAATAGAGGATATTTCCTATTATATTTAAATTTTAAATTCCTAAAATATCCTTTTGAACAAACGTACACCAATTTCAACCCAACGACTGTCACCTCTAGCTAAATACCCCCATTCCAGACACAATGGGATATGTTTCGTTGGCCAATTCGGCTGTTACAGTCAGTTATTTTCCAAATTAAAGTATAAAACATTTAATATTCAATTTGAACGAACATTTCAATTTGCCAGGGCCACAAACTGAATTGAAAAATTCTAGAAAAATAAATCTAGCTTTGTTTTGACGATACGGTCCCAACAAAACCAGTTTCATCGAATTCTGAGATAGTATGCAAAATGTCTATTTTCAAGGGCTATACATTCTATATAGCGACCTTTTTGAAAATTCATTTGACCATAACTTTTGATTCCTGCTATGAAACTTCGATTTTTCAGATTCGTTAGAAAGGTATTCATAAACAGATTTAAATATTTTTGGTTTCACTAAAATCTGTTATATTTTCCACCCGGTACAGTCAGACAAAGTTTGTATTCAAATTTTCAAACTGCCTCACTGTTTTCAATTCATTTCTTTATTGAAATATGCTATTTCAATTGTTTAAATTCTTTGACAATAACCAATTTTAAAAATTTTAAATTGGTTCACATTTTCCGGATTGTTACAACTGATTACTTCTATTAAATTTCAAAGTAACAAAATAGGAGTTCTCACCTTCATGCTTCCAGACATCCACCGTCAATGTTCTGTATTAGCTGCGAAAAATCGATGGACGAACAGTATGACTTCACAGACGATGCACACACTATATCCTTCGTAAACTAACGTATGTGTGTCACCCTTCCTTTTAACACACACAGATGCCAACGTACAGCTTACAACCATGCAATTCGTCTTGTGCACTGTTCTTATCCATCACTTACATATACTTTGTCTTTAACGCAAAGGAAAGACGAGGCTTGTTGATGATGCAAGTGAGCGGCAAATGGTTTGCATAGAGGTCTTACTGCTATTTTAATTGTGAAAGCAAACTGCTTTTTCAAGGGAAGACACCATGCTAAAAGTGGGAAACAACAGTTACTTTAGTGAAAAGGCAAGAGGGGAGTTGCGGTCTTTTGTGGAGCGAGATGAAGAGCGTGAGGGTTAATGCGGATACAACGACTTCGCAGAGGGGTCCTGCAAGGGTGCCGACGACCAGAAGGTGACTCGAGTGGTCGATGGAGTTTGAAAAGGGTGGAGCGGACTGATTTTCTTCTTGAAGAGGGAGGCTCAGCTCACGCTGGAAGGAGTGGGACTGGCAACTGAAGTTAAAGCAGGCGGTGGTGCTAAGGAGAAGAGGCGTGGAGTTCTTGCGGCGCAGCTAGGTGACAAACTGGTTTTAAGGGAACGGTGACTACTTAGAAGAGGAAGAAAGGGAATTGCGGTTTGCGGTGGAGCCTGTTTGGTGAGGGAAGGTAGACTATCGCCACTACAAGAATATATCCACTTAAAGACTGACAATTAGAAACTGCTAATTTTCAGTTTGTAATTAATGACCGATTAATCACTGAAATCAATCTGTCTTTAATATTTTATATCAAAGACTGAAAAATAGTTTATAATCGGTATCTAATGTTCGAGATTGCTCAATGACTGAATATCAGTATTTAATCCATACAGTACACTCCTTATTTTAAGCTCAACTTCTACCGATCCACGTAAATTATTCTGAGTCCATTTTGAGAAATACAAGTAAAGAAAGAAATGTGGCCACTTCCGAAATTTATGCCACTCATGCAAAATTTACCCACTTCTCCTTTTACTTTATAAACTTTCACATTTCCCTAGATACTGAAACTCATCACCCCTCTCACATGTCGAGGTATGCTTTGGTATGGATGAAATCTCATGAAAAAGCTATTTGATTTCAGAAAATCATGGATACCAAAGCATACGTCAGTTCGAAATTTTGCTTCTAAACGTCTTCATAACATTTGCAGTACCAATGAACCCAAGAAATTTAAATGTCCTCTTTGCAAGTGTTTTAGAATTCCATTTTTCTACCTTTTCATTTTGCAGTACTTGTGTTAACATTCCACTGTATCCAATTCCTTGATTTCATTATCATCCTTATCCTCCCTAAGTATTTCGTAATCTGGGCACGCAAGGTGGTGAAATTGACGAAGGGAAATTCGTAGGTTCAAGCAAGAAGACTTCAAGAGAAATCACCGCTCTCAAATGGATTTTGAATAGTGAATTTAGTTACCAAATAGAGTTAATCCGTGTACTTTTTTATTTTTGAAAACAAATAATTTATATGTTTTATTATGAAATTGCAGCCGGTTTCGGTGAGAAGTTGATGGCTTTAGCTCTTAATTGCTTTCCTTCATGCTTGCGGACCGGTTACTTGCTGATGGATGCATGAGAGGGAGTTGCTTCCTAATCTGTTTTGTCAATTGATTGGAGATTGCAAGGTCTAAATTTTGAACATGGAAATTTATTTCATTTGGAGAAGTGATGAAGCATTGGTTTACGGTGCTGGTTTGTTGTGTGGTAGGTGGAAGTTAACTCATGCGATGATGGATGAGGTGTGACCATTTGAATGTGGATGATGGTCATGTTAGCTGTAGAAGTTGTTTTTGTTTTGGACTTTTAGTTTGTTGGGCTGTACTTGTGTTATGTGGCTGTTCAGTATTTTCAGTTTCCAGATGTGTAATTTTTTCCATTTCCCTCATATTAAAATGATCAACAACTGATGTACAAATATTATTTTGATTTTGTAATAAAGTAACAAATTTCTATAGAAAAAAATACAAGTCACTCAAAGAAAAAAAATGACCATTACGACATTATGTAATTAAGACGCGACACGAACAGTGATGTTCATTTTTCAGCTGCTGACAACACTAAACAAATTTATTAATATATAAATATATTTATAATTTAAGACTGATCAGTAATTGTATCTCAGTTTTTAAAATTCTGTCTTTAAATCAACTTAAGACCGAAATATCAGTCTTTAAATTTTAAGACTGAATGTGTAGTCTCAAATATGTTTAAGACTTGGTAAATTGTAACTGAAACAATCGGTTTTTAATCGGTCTTTAAAGGCGATATAAAGACCGAATTATGCAGATAAAGACTGAAATTTTCAGTCTTTAAATTAATTTTTTTAGTAGTGATCCAAGGGTGTGACGATTTGAGAGGTTGTGGACGGGAAGAGGAGGGTCGGTGGATGGCCAGAAGGCGGTTGAGGAGAGGACTGGGACTGGCAGGTAGTGGAGGTGGGACTGGTTTAATGCAGGTGGCGGCTTGCAAGGGAGTGTGACGCGGCTCTCAGTGGAGGAGTACAAGAACGGTGGAGCAAAACGCGGTTATGGGAAGAATAAAGTGAATAAGAAGAGAGGAAAACGAGGCCTGGAAATGGACGAGGTGGTTTTACAGGAAAAGGAGAATTGAGCTTTTTTCACAAAGTTAAAACTTCCATAGTTGATTTCAAGAGAAGCTTGGTATTGGGGAATTTACTTCAGGAAGAAGGTGCAAGAAAAGGGACAACTTGGAGGTGATTTCAGACAACGCATTACAAGTGTTTGCCTCCCTAGAAGCATGCGTACACGTGTTGGTGAAATTGCAACTATGTTAAACGGGGAATTCTAATCTTTACTTAAATCCGGCACACACATTTCCTTCCTATATGAACTTCCCAATGTCAAGAATTATCACCTTAATACGAATGAGAGCACAAACATGTTACAACACAAAATATATTTCCAATTTCTTTTATTGTTAATTATCAATAGAAAACAACTGCAAACTAACACTATCATCATGTACAATAATGTGCCACGATCCCAAAACAAAAATAAAACGAAACGGTTGACCAGTTCTGTAAAGTGTCAAAAGGACCGCAGTTACCCTAAAATACATTAGAAAAATATGTGCTTATTTTCCAAAATAAAAATTACAGCAAAATTCTACTAAATATTCTGAGACCGCACATATAGAAACTGAATGATTATTTTAAACCGATAGTTAGTTAAAACTTATATTCTAATCCAAACATTAATTTGCAAAAATTTTAACAACATCTTTTAAACTAAACCATTCTTAATAAATTTAATATTCTTATATCAATTTAATTATTAGATAATATCATTACTTATTAAAATAAATATTTAAAATCTTTATAAACTAAATACATTTTCAAAATTGAAATTTTTACCAATACAAAATTATATATATATATATTCAAGACTCAAAATTTATGTTTAAACTTTATTAAATCCAAATTTATTATATATTAAAACATCGAAATTTTTGGATCGTTACAATCTCCCCCCAGAACTTTTCGTCCTCGAAAAGGAGACATCGATAAAATTATAACCATATATATATATATATATATATATATATATATATATATATATAACTAACAACCCTCTTACTAGTACTATATTTAAATAAATAAAATAAACAATAGAATTTAAACCTTATCAAAAATTAAGTTATCAAAATCTAATTGCAATTAAACTTGAAATCAAAGTGATTTCTTCGACTCAAAATCCCAGTTTCATTTTCAAAACATGCGGAATGCTATAATTTATTTTTATATCGAATCATACTTGCTTCGAGATTTCAAAACCAAAAATCATTTCAATTTTTTTACGATAAACTACATAACAACATTATATTCCTAGTCGAGAGGTTTCGCCCCATGACAAGGCTACTAGGCACGGCCTACAGGGAGTATCGATGCAAATAAATAATGTCTCTCCAGACGTCATACCTTTCTTTAGTCATGGGTTACTCGAATCTTGGTAACAAATAATTTCATTTCATATCCTGAAGTCATAAATTATTTCGCAACAATAATAGTTTACAAATACTTTCAGATTATGTATTTGTCTTCAAATTCTTCAAAATCTCGGGATTCAAGTCGTCGAACTTTCTTAGTTCATAAAACACTTTATAAACTATTTTTGCATTCCAAATAATCTGGGAATCAATTCTATTTGATAATAAAATCAAATTCAATTATCCTATTTCAACTTAAATCAAGCATTGTACTTATTCACATTTTCAAATATACAAAATCAAAGGTTTTTATAACCATTCCAATATATATACCATATCAAGTTTTCAGGAAAATAGATTTCAAATCCATGCAAAATAATATATTGGATGAATTCAATATTTTGAAATCCATTTGTACTTTGTACAAATTCAAAGAGATAATTCAAAATACTTATTTTCGAATCCAAAACTATGTTATTAACAAATTGCCCTTAGATTGGTCAATGCAAAGCCAAAGGAAGGGTTACGGGTAGGATTGGACCATCACGAATATGTCGAATAGGTAACAATGAGCAAAATATGAAAATGGGGCAAGGAAACAAAACAACAACGAACGAAAAAGTAGAATTATTTTCAAACATTCATTACTATTTACATTTTATTCACTTACGAATTCAATTTATATTTTACAGACAAGGAATACATCATTTATTCAATTTTGCTTATCAACTTCATTTCATATTTGTTTATCGAAACATTTATTAAAATTTATCCAAGAAATTTCAAACACTTATCAAATGGTTTTAAGTATTTCTCGACAATTGAATCGGATAATATAGTCATCCCACTTTCGAAACCCTGAAATAAAGACTAACCATGCTACAACCATCAATAGAATCATCTTTAAGAGACTAGAGTGTGATTCTATATCTTTCTAGCATATATTGGATTTTGTATATATGTTGATCAGACATATATTAAAAATCCTTACATACTTGATAGTCCAACCTCGACGTCAATAATATACTCAAAATCCTTATCATAAATTATATTTTGAAATAATTACACTTTAAAAACGATTTACTTAGTTTCAAAATAATTTATATAGATTTCAAAATACGCTCTCTCAAACATAATACTCCAGAATCTCAATCTAGGGTATTTCTAACTCTATCTCTAATGAGTTATTATAACTCTGATGAGTCCTATATTTCTTTCAAATATGTCGTAACCCATAGCTTTGTATAAACCAAAGCTCTGATACAGATATAACGACCTGCCTTTTTGTCCGATTCTTGTTGCTAATTAAACCAACTTAAATCGTTCACAAAGACGGATGGTTATGGTACTAACATATTTGATCAAAAATAACAAAACTTTTTATTTTATTACAAAAATTTTACACCAGAGTTACAATGAATCAGAGTACAACATAAGCTCAGCAGAAAACAAAAGCTCACAGCGGAAGAAGTAAAATCTCAAACGTATCGCTAGCTCCGAATCTGAATCCAGCTCTAAAAGCTAAACCTGCAGACTAAACTACTATCTGCCCACACAAAAATAATGGGCACCAAGAGTTTAGGTGGGAAACAATAAACTCCAGGTCAGTCGTGGGAGTGGTGTGAGAACTCAAAACGGTTATTATTTCGGGTCCATTTTAAGGTTAGGATAATTCACTGGGCCACGCTGCTAAAGCGGAACAGGTTTATTCCATGTGAATTCCCGTGCACATGAATTCGCAATGACTTTGGAAAATGAAGCTATTATAAGCTCGTCCCGCATCACACAATGCAAACGCACACCACATGGGCGAGTTTTGTCTTATGATAACCAAAGTTGCTTTGATACGTAAAATCCTCTTTTAATATTATCATTAGTACATAGTATTGAAAAATCATTCCGCAAATAAATATAGAATCATAGCCCCCATAACCTCAATTGGTTATATTGACATATAGGTATACAATCAAAATCGCATGGGCTCGTATTGGAGATTGGATTTCCAACATGATGGTTCCTGACACGAAAGATCACTGGAGGACACTAAACTAAGTATCTCCCGGTTAGCATCCACACAACGGACACCGAATACGTAGCGCAAAAGTATATATCTGGGATAACACCCAGACATCGGACACTGTACATACTTTATTCCCTCAGATTTCAAGGTAGATCTACCGCCGCAGCTTTTGATTTTCACTAGAGATTATGGATACAACCTAACCTCCAGTTTACCATCAATCCGAGGTGTGAGGTTCGTCGATGTCATAATATACACAAAGCTACGCTTCAACAAGCTATACTTTGATCATCACTAGATCGTTTCATAACTCGAGTATACCACATTGACAATTCATGACATGTCACTGATTTCAATCAATGCATACCCTCTAAGTTCATTTGACTTAGAGACGAGGATAACATATTGCCACAAATCCGATATATATTAATGAAAATCAGTACTATACGGTTAATTTTAATGTCAGACACATAAATTCTGGGTCTGAACGGAACAACAACCCGAGAACATTCAAATATATTCAGATTTCATGCCACTCATAACCTCGTATGGGTGTACGACCCGATCTGAGACATCAGCAATCCACCAAACAATTCGAATATACTCAGTCTTTACATAAAGATTTTCCAGTCTTTGGTTTCTTTATAATGTCGCATTATTACTTGGAATGGTATTCGGATCTACATCCAATTCCAGATTTTCCAAATAATAAGCGTACTTCTAAAAATAGTAGTTATGGACTATACAGGCTTCTCAATTCAAATCTCCTTTCCAAATGTTGTCACTTTGCTTCGAATTAAAGTTGGATTCAATTCCCAAAATCCCGTTATCATCTCAACCCTTATCTTGAATTCAATATTCATTCCAACATTATATTTCAAACCAAAATCCAGTTATTTGACGTTTTTCCAAAATTATGAATCTTTATTCGGATTTGAATTTCCATTTATGTCGATTCAAATAATTAATATTTTCAAATATAAGTTTAAATAGAATTTAATTGACTTATATTATATTGATTCACAAACTCAGGAAACACTATCAGAATAAGGATATGGATATATTTAATATTTCTGATCGTATTCGTCTGCTCCTGTAAATCCATATCGAATATCTGAAGCCTAATTCTATCCAAAACTCATTCCCTTTTAATTCAAATCTTATTAAAATTTCGTACCATATATTTTAAATTCTTTTAAAACAAATCCTTTTCCCATAATAATTCATGTTTTACAAATCTTCAAATTCCAATTATTTTCAAAGAAATGGTATAACATTAAAAGTGTTACGGAAAGCGCTGTGAAATGGTTATTTAACCAAATAAATCGAAATCATTTCAAATTCACATATTTTAACTCAAATATATTACTTTAAAATAATAAAATATAATTAATCATATTTTTTTGGATTTTTAAATAATTTTTATAAGTCCATTTAATTCGATTTTGCATTACGGTCGTTGAACTGTACGTATAGCGATCTTTTCCAATTTTGTTTTAGACATAACATGAAAACTATATGTTAGAATTGGAAAATTCCATTACTATTCAAAAACCATCAGTAATAAAAATACGAGATTTTCCGTTTCACGTCAATCTGATTTAAAACGTTCCAGTTAACATCGTCCAAAAATTTAGATTGATATTAACGAACTATCGCTACGTTCGATTCGAGCTATATAACGATTAAATATAAATCGTTTAAACCATATACAACATAAACTTAAATTTCAATAACTTAATTTAAAACCATATTTCCAATAATATTTTGTATATATATTTGAGTTCCAAAATCACTTTACTTAAAATCATTATTTCAATCAATTTTTTTTCATTTCAAATTAAATTAAAATATTAAAATAATATTCTTCAATACAAGTTCAATTTCTCACCATTATCATTAAAAATCATTTCATAGAACCAGTACTTACATATTTCAAATCAATATCTAATCTATATTTCAAAACCAATTCAATTCCAAAATCGTTTCACAAACATCAGTTGATCAAGTTAAATTTTAAATAGTTTAAATCTAATTCAAATATAAATTTTGTTTACGTAATAACCCACCAATAAATTATCGCATCATCTTTTACGAAAGTCATTTTATATTTTTTAACTTACAATTTCAAAACTTATTCCCAATCTTTTCAAATTAATATTTTATATTCACATTTAAACAACTGTATTTAAAAACCAATTTTTCGAAAATGCTGTCTTTTGCAGATATTGTTTAAATTATTTTAAATTTCCAAACAATTTCAAATATAAAACTCAAAGTTTAAATTCAAATTATTAAATTTGGAAATAAAATCATTATTTGCCTGGCAAAGAGATTCAAATCGATTATCTGTACAATCACACAACTACAATGTGTGTGATACAGCTATAAACAAGATTATAAAACAACCATATGAGCATGAATCCATCCATTGCAACATGAAATAAACAACAATCCATTTCAATGTGCGTAAAGCGTCACGATCAATAATGCTTAGTTTCTAGTGTATTCTACCTAGATGAACATCCATCAAACACCGCATATAACCACAAATATCTGCAAATAACCAACTAACAACTGATTTTAATTATAAATTTATTATAACAGATTAGTTCTATTAAATTTCAAAGTAATAAAATAGGAGTTCTCACCTTCAATGCTTCTAGACATGCACCATCAATGTTTTGTATTAGCTGCGAAAAATCGATGGACGAACACTATGACTTCACGGACGAAGCGCACACCGTATTCTTTGCAAACTAACATATGTGTGTCACCCTTCCTTTCTACACACATGGATGCCGACGTTCAGCTTACAACTAGGCAATTCATCTCACGCACTGTTCTTGTCCGTCACTTACATATACTTTATCTTCAATGCAAAGGAAAGACGAGGCTTGCTGAGGAGGCAAGTGAGGGGAAAATGGTTTGCATAGAGGTCTTATTGCTGTTTTAATTGTGAAAGAAAACTACTTTTTCAGGGAAAGACGCCATGCTAAAAGGGGGAAACAACGGTCACTGTAGCGGAAAGGCAAGAGGGGAGTTGCGGTTTTTTGTAGAGCGGCAAGAAGAGCGTGAGGGTTAATGCGGATGCAGCGACTTCGTGGAGGGGTGCTGCACGGGTGCCGACGACCGGAAGCTGACTCGACTGGTCGATGGAGTTTAAAAAGGGTGGAACGGACTGTTTTTCCTCTTGAAAAGGGAGGCTCAGCTCGCGCTGGAAGGAGTGGGACTGCCAACTGAAGTTGAAGCAGGCGGTGGTGCCAGGGAGAAGAGGCGTGGAGTTCTTGCAGCACAGACTTGTTTCAAGGGAACGGTGACAACTACTTAAAAGAGGAAGAAAGTGACTTGCGGTTTGCGATGGAGCCTCTTTGGTGAAGGAAGGCGGACTGTCCAAGGGTGTGATGATTTGAGGGCTGGTGGACGGGAAGAGGAGGGCCGGTGGATGGCCAGAAGGCGGCTGAGGAGAGGACCGGGACTGCCAGGTGGTGGAGGCAGGACCAGTTTAATGCAGGTGGCGGCTTGCATGGGAGTGTGACGGGCTCTCAGTGGAGGAGTACAGGAACGGTGGAGCAAAACACGGTTATGGGAAGAATAAAGTGAATAAGAAGAGAGGAAAACGAGGCCTGGAGAATGGACGAGGCGGTTTTATGGGAAAAAGAGAGTTGAGCTTTTTTTTCATGAAGTTAAAACTTCCATAGTTAGATTTCAAGAGAAGCTTGGTATTGGGGAATTTACTTCAGGAAGAAGACGCAAGAAAAGGCACAACTTGGAGGCGATGTCAGACAATGCATTACAAGTGTTTGCAGAAGCATGCATTACACGTGTTGGTGAAATTGCAACTATGTTACACGGAGAATTTTGATCTTTATTTAAATCCGACACACACATTTCATTCCTATATGATCTTTATTTAAATGCAAACCCAAAAATATTGTTAAAAGATCTATAATTTTGGACTACCTAGACTCAAAACTATACGAAGTGCTCAACATGAAATTTGTAGCCACTGGAACTGTACACAGTTTAAGAAAAATGAACTTTCTTGATTTGGATCTGTTTTAAATGAGTTATAGCAGAAAAAATGGTGTATTTTAGGATGACGATTTGGATTGGAGAAGCGCATTGGAAAGATCCGTGGTTTTGGACTAGATAAGATTTGAATTGGAAAAGTGGTAAACTAGAAAGTTGTTGCGGTCAAAATTTGGTACGACATAAAAAAAGAATTGAGTGATTACCTATCCGAAAGAGAAAATTATGGCTGTTTGAAGTTGGATGAAATTGAATGGATTTTATAGTTGGAATTGGTTTTGGAGGTGGAGTTTTGTGTTGGTTTGATACGAGTTTAAGAAAAGTTAGCAAGGAAAAGAAAAATGTAAAAGCCATTAAAGAGAGCTTTAAGTAAGAAGAAGATGGTGGAAAAAAATTTGAAAAAAATAAAACAAGTGGTGATATTTATAAAAAAAATAATATGAAGTCATAAGTTACCAAAATATCCCTCTACCAAATAACCAAAATAAGCTTAATTACATATTAAGTTAACAATGTTTACCTTTTTTTGCTGCTTTTCCATAAAAACACATAAAATCACATTGGATAAAGGAAAAGATGCGATAATGAGATTTTTAAAGATTTTCTATAAAAAGTTCTGATTTGATACTTTGTTTTATATACTTAACTTAATTAATTACTTTTTTAGCTTAATTAATCTTACATACGTACATGTTACTATTTAAGTCGCAAAACGTTCGTACAACTTATTTTGGTTAAACCGTTGATTTTTGACAAAAACAATTAACTATCTAATTTTGATGTTTTATTTATACTATCCATTTATGTAAACAAAACTTCAAAATGGATTTCTTACTTCCTTATATAAGTTAAAACATGTCTATTCATAACTAAAAGCCGTATAATAAATTCCAATTTCTATGATTTTTCGACCTAATTGTCAAAATCGACCAAATATGTTAAAATTTGATATTTTTTGACAATATATGATAAATTGTTTGAATCAGTAAGTTGATAAAGCTGATATAAATATCTTATTAGATTGTTATACTTTTTGGAATCGCATTTAAAAATAAGTGTATATATCCAGAGCGGTGTGCGGTTGTTTCAATTTCTCAAAAATTAAAATTTTCAAAATATCAGAATTTCTACGTAATTTCAATCATCCACTCTAAGCTTCAATGCTCATTCACATTTTTAAAGCACCAATATCACGTCCATATACATTCATCTCTGCGACCGCGAATCTTTGAGTCTTCCTTGCTCGCTCTTTTCATTTGCTATTATGTTATCCATTCTCCTACGAAGATAGAGGCCATCAAAACTGTTACAACAGCTATTTCTACGTAGTGTCGTCTATTAACAAAGTATTCTCCCTGTTCCACGCATTTTTCAATGTTCATATATAACCCTATATCTCTCTGCATCTTCCTCCTCTTATCTTGTTTTCCCCTAGACTTCTATAAATATATTCCTGAAATTTCTGTATCTTCCTCCTTTTATTCCTTACCTCTTCCCATGTATAACTGCAATTCACAATAATCCTTAAATCAACACCGCTACATTGATTTCGCCTGCAACCTTTTTTTGTCTTCGACCCATGTCAACAAACTCGAACAACATCCACGAACGCGCAACCGTAACTCTAGTGACATTGGGGCTTTTGTCGACAACTTCATTTTCCGCAAAAAATCATTCAAAGCAACATCAATTTCGATTTTGATTTCCTACAAAATTTTGTTTGATTAATTTTCCAGACAATTATTACTATAGCCAATAAACTATATTATGCACGATTAGGGCAAAACGAGAATATTATGTATTTGCATCAGTGATAGTTGCTTACTGTTATAATCGTTACCAAGGAATGGAATATCCCAGGCAAGGGTAGTATAATCGTTATATGAAAAATTGATTAATCTTATTATTTAGATAATTAACCGTATGATATAGTATAATCAATAAAGTATATTATGTGCTCAAACTAGAGTCAATTTATAGCTAGGCTGTACGATTATAATTTTTTATCATTTCTGGTTTTTGGTTTTGTATTTTTTTTCTTCTGATTTTTTATTTTTTTTGGTGGCTCCTAAGATGATGGTGATACCCTGAGCATATAGAATTAGCTCCATACGTTTAATACATGGCACTATGTAGACATTGAATGTATCATTTAGGCCTTTGTGTTGAATTAGCTAATATAGACTCACAAATTCATTTGGAACACAACATAGTAATGTGTTTGACAATCGAGCATAAGCTGAGTTTTACAGCTGAGCTTTAGCTTAGTTTACAGCCGAGTTTCAACTCAGTGTTTAAAATAAGCTTAAACTCAATTTTACTATTCAACTAAGCTCAATTTTGCAACTGTGCTCTAACAATGTTTAAATATAACAAACTAATATGTGTGTAGTAAGATGCAAAAATCTATGCTTAACCGACTATGTGAGTATAACATCTTTTTAAATTACATTAAGTAAAACCAGACCTAGATATGTTTTATTGATTAAACTTACTGTTACCAACATGAATGTGAGATTAAATATCATAATAATATAGGTATAAAAACATTAATTTTGTTAATAAACTTTGTGAATATTATATTTAGTCACATTTAACCGATAAATATTTTTGAAAATTTCCAATTTAACGAGTGTCATTTCTAATTTTATGCTCCTCAACAATTTTTAATAAACATTTTTTCAAAGGAATCATCATTTTAATTTTAATTTTGGTGATGCTTCTTTTGCGTGATGACAAAAGTATCTTCAATTTTTTCATGGAACATCAGTTTCCTAATTGCATACTGTAATAGACATTTTAAATTATTTGCTGCTTTTTTATGTGTGACATGGTCTATTGATGTAATCATATTTCTTAATGAATTTGATCGATTATAAGAAAAACAATTAAACTGAACACCGCGGATATATATATATATATATATATATATATATATATATATATTAATTTGAAAATGAGAGATGAAAGGCTTGTTCAGTCATAATATATCAAAAGTCCATGACAATAAAAAACCTGAAAATTTAGTTTTCCTATACCTCATGAAGGAAATTTTTGAGAATTTAGAGAAAGTAATCTGATACTTCAATAAGTGTTTGGTGAAACTCATGTTCACTTCAAACCTTCAATATCTTCACAAAAACAGTTGAATTCTTTTGGAAATTATGAAAAATTATAACTTCCATCTTTTGGTCTTCCCCGATTAGCATGAAATATTGATAGATATGTTGTATTATATACGTTAGAATAGATAGTTTAAATGCATGAGTGATGCTGGATTTTTCTTTAATGTGTAAGTTTACTTGTACTTTGCATATATTTATCACTAGTATATTGATACAAGATAGTAAAAAAATTCATTTATTTTTCATGTTTCTCCAAGGTTGATGTGTCTAGGGAAAATCAATTTGATTAAAATGCCAGAAAGTTTGTAACGCCCTTTATTTATATGTACAAAAATCAGAATTTAAACAATCATAAGCCAAAAATGACATTTTTAGATTTTCAGAATTTGGCTTCGAAACAAATACCATTACATTTATAGTGATTTTCTGAATCATTTACATATATAATCTGTCACAAATGGAGTTCGTTCGGGAAAATTATTAACATTTGAAATTTTTGTATGCGTACGCGAATTTATACGCATAAAAGGTCATGTATTTAAATTTGAAATTTAACTACGTGTTAAAGCAGGAATCAAATTTCAGGAAATCGATAAAAACCAGTATGATAACAATAAACGTTGTTGACGTTTAAACGCAATGATAATCATGCAGCAACGACCCGAGTATACGATTTTAAAATCGTATATTAGTCGACCCATAACTAAAGTGGGTCGACCTAGGGGTCGACACACTTTGTTTATGTGTCGACCTAGCTCAGTCATGGGTCATCGAATTCAGGCCAGATCTAATTTGGCTATGTTTCGTTGACGACACGAATTTAATTTTTTTAAATCGAACGAGCGTAGTTCTTATAAGCAGCTATAAATAGATCTGTAGGGCATAGCCTCCAACTCATATTTTCTAAGAGGATGCCAGAGTTTGCCATTTCCTTTCTTCTTTAAATTCTTCAAAAATATATGCATATATTAGTTTTAGGATTTATGATTTAAGATTTGGAGACAAAGGCTATAGATTTATTCTATAGATGCCCAGATTACCCGTCCGTATGAGGTAAATTCCATGAATCTGAATATAATATTATAATTTTCATTCTTTTAGAATCAAATTTGTAAATCCATAGAAATTATAGTAATAGATTCAATTAGGAAGGCCATGGATGACAGATTTGAATCAAATTCAGGAATTAGAGAGTAATCATATGATTGGATATAGATTATATTTTCCGATAATGGTATATTACATCGTTTAATTCCTGTAAAAATTATAGTATGTATCTTCTTCCTCTTTAGCCCTTCTACGTTGGAATATATATATAGCTCTATTTTTGAGCAAAATAAGCATAAACCTGAGATGTTGAATTGTGCGCCTAATTTATATAACTGATTGTAATCCGTTTTGTTGCACGCGTTGGAAAACATAACCCAATCAGAATTATGAACAAAAGAGGATTTGGTAATGGTGGGTGTGACATAATTAATGTATAGATAGTAAATTTGTAGCTAAATGGTAAATCTGAGAATTTCTAAGTTAGTTGAAAAGATTCTCTTTCATATTTTTGAATGGAATGAATACAGAAATTGTTGGGGTCGAAAAAGGGATATAAATCAATTATTTTGAAATTTCTCTATAATTATGTAAAAAGGGGAAAAATAAGTTAAAAGAAGGAATTAATGTATACCAATTAAAATGGAAGTTAAAAATAACATAGATTGATTGGTTAGAAAAAATGGAATATATTTCAATAGTTTGGTTTCGAAAAAATAAGAAGTGGAAAGCATGATTGCAAGTTTTAAAATAAATAAAGGCATGGATTAATGCAAAATAGGGATTTAGCCATATTGCACACTACTCAATAGCCTAATAATAATTAAAAGAGATGAAATTATTGATTTCTATGACAGTAATTACCTTAAGCGATGGAAATTGATTTTTGTACCATTTTAATAACCATTTAATTATGAATAGGTCTAATTTAATAAAAAGTAATTGTAAATACGGGAAGAAGAAATTGTAACATAACTAAAAGAAGTTCTAAAACGATAAAGACTAAATGTTAACTTATAATTAGAATATAATAAGTACAGTTCAGAGGAAAAAATGTATGAGAAAGATTATAACACAAAGGCTATAATTTGGAAAGTAAAAAAAGGAATAAAGTTTACTATAAATAAATAAATAAATAATTGGCAATTAAATTTAATAAGCCTAAAGATTATTTGTGTTGGCCTTGCGATTAGGTGATTTTATGGTAACAAGTAAAAGTTGATTTATGAATAAATAATATTCAATTAAGTAGACTAATAAATATTGTAAATCAACGAAAAGGAAAGTAAGTGGAACTCTTTTGACGGCAAAAAATGTCATCAAACCCAAAGATTCTTTATTACTAGAGAATAACATTTGGCGTAAGGAAAATTAAAGTGCACAAACTAGTAAATGACACAAAGGTTTATGGTGGTTCTGTCCGTGAGGGGGCATACGTCCACTTTGAATGAGATTGTTGATTTTTTATTCACAAAATTAAGTTACAAGCATTGAACTTCATCATGGCGTTCATTTACAAGTCTATTCACGTATGTGGAGACATATTTTTCATATGCTAAGTCTTGAAGAAAAGTGATGTATGCTTCTTCTTTGTCAAGAGCTATGCTGCCATTAATGGAGTTCTAGGAGCTTATAGCGGTGTCAAAACTGCCAAAATCCAACCCTTGTGAAGAATGAGCAAGTGGGTATTTATAGGCAGTGGGTTAGGTGGGAGTAGGTGAAATTTGGGGACCACATAGCTAAATTATGTATCTTTGGAAGGCCAAATCTCGAATTTTGCATCCCTTTGTAATGCACACGAAAATATCGTATCCTCCCAAAGGATGCAAATTTCGTATCCCTGTGGATATGAAATTCGTATCTCGTGTGATACGGCTGCTTCGTATCCTCAAGGGGATACGGGTTCTTGTATCTCCTAAGGGATACAAATTCGTATCCCTAGGGATACGAGCCATCATATCCCCTAAGGGATACGAACTCGTACCCTTAGGGATACGCTATTTCATATCCTTAGGGTATGAGTTTTTTATCCCTTGAGAGATACAAACTCGTATCTCTAGGATACGTTGAAGTGGCTTCTGCATGGAGGAGGATGCGAAATAGAGAAGGAGTCCGGAGGGATTCGAAATGCATGGAGTGTTGCTAGAAGGATCCGAAATTCTCTGGTATGAAGCAGGAAGAGTTGAATTCTAGGGGATTCGAACTGTTTAAAGTTAAGGGATATGAAATCCCTAAAATAAGGGATTCAAAATATGTGTTTTAAAGGTGTTGTGAGGCCTATGCTCGCACGACTTTTCTTGAGCTTGTACCCCTTGTAGTTTGACTACACTTCGGACTTTGCTGCCATGTGATTTGTTGAGTCGAGCGGGCCTAGTGTATTTTTGGAAACTGGACCAAAAGGTCGGTTAACACTTACCCCATAAAGTACGTCTTGTCTCGACATGATGTGCTTTGAGTTGAAATCATCGTTTCTGGAAACTGGTAATATCTCTAAGTTACTGAATACTTTTTTGTGATCGTTCTGTTGAGCATGTTGAGAATTTTGATTCGTTGGTAGCTCTTTTAAACATCTAATTCCTGTTTACTTAGGAATTTAAATGCTAGTCGTCGTCTCTCGTTTGCATATAACGTAAACGAGTCTTTGTCGACATAATGTCGCACGTATGCTCACATGTTTTCACGTGGTTTTGCATAGTGGGGTTGGAGTTTAAAAAACGAAGTTTGAGTAGTGAGTATATTGTTGGTTTACGACTATGTGAGTTGAGTCTCGAGAAACGATGTCGCATCGTGGATTCGATCGCTTGTCGCACGTTCTCGGGTCGTTCAGACTTGCGAGTATACCATTCGTTAGCGAATCAGATCATTGTTGATTGTCGTGACATCGAAAATACGTGAGCGTGGTTGTAGTTGGAATCGCGAGTCAGAGATTTATCGAAGTTTGGAAACGTCGTTCTCGTTCATCCGTTACTTTGTTAACACGTACTTGTATATATATATATCGTACGAATCATGGAAATACATAATATATATACACGTGTATAATGTGTGTGTGTGTATATATATATATATTTGAAACCTTGAATCCTACGTGGTGGGATACAGAATTTCGTATCCCTCATAGGATGCAAAATTTCGCATCCACAAAAGGGATATGAAGCGGTTAAGGGGCTAAGCCCAGTACCTCCTTCTCCCTTATATATTGGGATTCGAAGTCCATTTCTCCCCTCTTTCCTTATCGTTTCTCATCAAACCCCAAGGACTCATCATATTGACAAATCGAATTCAAACACAACTAAAGGTGAAGTGAACTCGAAATCGTTGACGCCTTACAAAATCGAAATAGGTTTTAAACCGGATCTAAAACTGGTGCTCGAATCGTCCTCGAGGTCGAGCCTTGAATCGAGCTCGAAGTTGACCATGCTCTTGAACTCGAGGTTGGAGTTCGAGATGGTCGAAATCGAGCTTCGAATCGAATTCGAGATCGGTTTTATGGGTGTCAGTTTGAACTGTGTCTACGGGTTTGGATTCGAGTTCGAGCAAGGTTTTAGGGAGGAAGGACCAAAGTTGAACTAAGGAGATGAGGAGGTGTAGGAAATTTTTCATCCTTTGGATGTGAAAAATCGCATCCCGAGGCATGCAAAATTTCGCATCGGAGAGATGCAAAATTTTTGGACATTGAGGGGCTCAAAAATCAAAAGGGGGAAATGGGAGACGAATTTCTGCAAAAGATGGGGGATGAGAAATTTTGTGGAGGGAATCAAAATTTGTCTGTGTTCCAAAACTCATATCCCCTAGGAGGGGATACAAAATTTCGTGTCCCTGAAGGGATGCGAAATTTTGCATCCCTTAAGGGGTACGAAATTCTATGTTGACTTAAGTATTTTGAGTCCTGCCTTTGTTGCATCTCACATTCCTCATTCACGACTCGAACTCTTGACAACCTGCCTCTAGATTTGGTCATTTCCATGGCGTTACATGATTCAATCAAACTCTAAGTTGGACATGATCAAGTCGATAATTCAGCCTCACACATAGGATTACGGTAAAAATTTGGATTGTGGATACTTGACTGAACTATCGGACTGTTGACGTGTTTTCTCGATTCTAATCATGACGTAGTCGCGGTTCAACGTAGACCTGACGATATTGGTCGATGACGACTATGGTTACAGTCTTGAGGGCTTATGATCGTTGCCATGTCCCAAGTTTTATGCTATAATTGTACTGGCACCTCACTACAATGCACATACATATTAGTATACACCAACACGAGAGTTACAGGTTATACAATGTGATGTCTAATGAAACTATATTGAAAGTATAGCTAGCAATAAAAACATGACCATCAAAGAAACAACGGGCTTTGAAAGCCAAAGCTTCGCAACATTCATCATCCCATTCTGGATCATAAAGCAATACCGACACGGATGATAGTAAGCTTGAGATCTCTAGAGAGTCCACTACTTCCCAGCCAATGGACTCGCCAAAAACACCCGGCTAGGGAAGAATCCCGATGGAGAAGAACAAGTAGATATTACAGATAGAAGCACTCTAGAGGTGTTGGATATGATGGTGGATGCGCTTATAGTCGAGAATCCACCAGATTCGATGGCCTCGCACATGGATGAAACAACGGTGAAGCAGATTGCGAAATGGTTTAGTATCCCTTAGGAAGAGGTTAGCGTGCCTCAGGAAGGTGAGAGGGCTCATGCACCCCTCAAAGGAAATACTACCTGAAATAGGCATGTGTGTGCTTTTGGGTGCGTTCCCCTGGCTAACAACTTCATCTGAGATATAATACACTATTTTCGCATGGAGCCTACACAACTTCATTCGAATGCGTATGCTTTCCTCATGGGTACCTGCATTCTCTTTAGGGAATTTCTATACATAAAGCCTACCGAAGAGGACATCTGGTATCTTTTCTAGCTTAAGAGGAGGACTACCATTGTGCCTTCTCTGTATTACTTGGAGGCAGTACCCAACAATTGATTCATCGAGGGGGCATGGAGCATGCTGACTGTCTTTAAGTATGACAGGTTCTTCATGCGCTATCGTCCTGGGTTTGCGAGGCGCTGGTTGGTTGGAAGTAAGTATCCTCTATTGCTTTGGGCTCAAGGCTAGTGAGTTGTTATGTTGAGACTAACTTTATTTTTGTATAACAGAAAATCCTCTAGACCCCACGGACCCCATGTATCAGCAGCGCCTTGAGGCTTTGTGGGCTATCCAGGATGATTGCCAATCTACTACGAATTCTTTGGACTAGGAACGACTTCGTCGTGTGGGCTTACTTCCCACTGGTCTTTCGATAATCAGGCAGGCTGTTGGAGGGAAGGCGGAAACTGTGGGATGCGAAAGCTCTCCAAGCCGCAAAATAAAAGCACCCAATTTCGTGCCCAAGCCACGCAAGGCTGCAAAGACTCTTGGAGAAACCAGTAGGGATGGATTCGGCGACGAGGAGGTGGTTGCTAGAGACGAGGACCCATCAGCTACTCTATTCCTCATGTGATAGAGGAGGAGAGGACAGAAATGTCGCCCAGGTCATTGTCTCCAGTAACTACCTCTGAGACCGCCGTCTCGTTAGAAAAAGAGGGCCAGTTCAACGATCTAAACAATCTCCCGCTTGTGGTTACATCTCCCTGGCTTAGTGCCACAAATATAGAAATCTTAACACTTACCGTTGGGGAGATCACTCCTTCGAGCAGATTTCTATATATTCTGTTGAGAGAACACTTAGGACACACACTCATAAACAATACATAACACAACATTAGTTTGTGTGCACAAAGTGTTCAGATCTAATCTTGAATCTGTTCCATGCATGTCGAATAGTTTGAGAAGATAGAAGTCAAGGCCAGGGATCCGAGAGTCACCAAACGCAGAGGAGAAGGCTCATAAGGAATTTTAGGAGATATACTTCTTTGTTTAATGATCCCTCACGCTATCATGATTGTGGTAACGAGCGTCGTTACAGAGATCGACCTTGACGTTCTGAATCCCCTCCTCCCCTCACTCGGACATCCGGGATAGATACAAGATTCGACATTGCGAGCACTAGGTAGCCATCATGAACAATCCTCTCTTATATTCCACCCTCAGCGCCCGTCAGCACTTCAAAGGAAAGGAGTTGGCGCCTAACTATAAAAGGAAAAAGTGAGTATCGAATAAAGAGGACCAGTTGATCGATGCGCCCGAAGCTCCAGAACTTACTCCTGAACAGAGGAAGGCGATACTAAGAAATAGGTTCCCCAAGCACTACTTCAATGAAATAAAGTGGCTACCCGACATCAATCTGATTCCCTGGGAGAATACCAAAGCGGTGTGGAGGAAAGTGCACGCTGCCTATTACCAATGCAATGAGTTTAGGTAGTATTCCGCACATCTCTCAGAACTGATTTGTAATAAGAACATAGAGAGTAAAAATCTGCAATAATCGGTCTGAGATGAGCAGCTGAGTGTCCGTAATAGAGACGAGGCATCACGTAAGACAAGTCTTTAAGGTGTATCCATTTCAACGCATTTGAGCAACACGTTTATATGCTAACTCTCTTTTGAAGAAACATGTGAAATGGATGAGAAGTATAAGAATCTAGAGAGAGGCGCAACACGTAGAGAAAACATTTAAGACATTATGTCCTCGGTGACAACTGACAATGCAACTCTAAAAAAGGAGAACCTATAGCTGGTAGAGGAGAACAACCGTTTGTTCAAGGAAAACAAAAAAGTGCACCAGCTCCAAGTGGACAATGAGGCCTTGCTGAAGGAGAACCAAAAGCTAAAAGCTGAGAATGAAGAGACTTAGAGGCTTCATAAAAAATGTCAATCTAAGGAGGCTCTTGGAGGTGGATAAGAAGGACAAAGAGGTCGTTGAGTCTAGTAACGTAGATGTGATGAGCTCCTAGATGGGATAAGCACCGAGCATCAGAGATAGGCGGAGGAGCTCAAGAATGAAATTGAGGATGCTAAGGATAGAGTGGAGGCGTCTATGATGGAGCCCATCTAGGGTATGTATGTTAAAGCACTGAGATTCCGTGGAATCTCATAGGTCAATGATTACCTCTGGATAACACACTTGGAAAAGATTGCTAGAGTTTGAGGAATGAAGGCTACAGGTGGAGGCAATGGATGAATTCTATCTCATGGAAACCCACCCGACCGACGATGAGCACAAGGTGTTGGAGGAAGGGAGAAGATTGCTGCGTGAAGATGGTGAGAGGGCCAGATTGGCAGAACTTGCTGCTGCCAAAGGGAAATTTGTGACTACTGGGAGCGTGGTCATTTCTCATGAATTCGTAAAGGGGAGTTTCTATCAACATCAAGTTACGCCATCCGCCACTACTAGCAGTCCAATAGTCGTAGCCCTCATTACTACCGAGTATTACCTAGATTTCCCGGGATTAGGACTAGAAGGCTCCTCTCTAGCAACAACCATGAGCACTCTACCTATTGCCTCCGTGCCTCAAGCACCCAGAGGTAAAGTATCATTATCACAAATGCTCGAATATGATATAAGCACTAAGTTAAAAGTTGCTAAGCAACCTTCTTCCTTGTTGTGCAAGACCCTTTGGAGAATAAATGACAACGGGCTTTGCCCCGACACTTCCTCAATTACCTGAGACTAAACTGGAACGACAGAGGATATAGTTTAGAGAGGAAGGTGGCCAATTGGATACATTCTCAGATGTGGACCTAATGGCCGATGTTTATAGGGATATTCCCCCTGAGGAAGGGAAGATAATTGATGGCCAAGGGATCCAGGTGACGGGGCCGATGGATGTAGGCTTTTAAACGATGCATAACTTGGTGGAGTAGCACAAGGATAAACTGCTCGTCAAGTCTAAGGAGCAGGAAGAAAAGAGGAAGGCTGATGAGGTTGCCTTACATGATGCTTAGGAAAAGGCTTGGCAGGACGTCGAGGAGAAAGTTAAGGCTAAGATAGCGAGAAAGAAAGCCGTCGACGAGGCGAAGAAATAGAGGGACGATGATGAGGCCAAGAAGAAGCAGGCGATGAGGCTGTCAGGAAAAGATGTGAAGAGGTTTTCAAGAAGCTTAAAATAGAGGAAGTCATACAGTTTAAGGCCAAAAATTGGATGAGTAGAAAGCCGCATGAGATGCTAAGAAGAAAGCAGAACTGGAAGCAAAGAAAGCCGAGGGCGTTGGAGAGAAGGGAGGTAATGAGACTATGCTAGCTCTTGCCACCGAGGTCCCTCCGAAGCCACTATAAGTTATCCCGCTTAGGGACATTACAGAGATCACAAGCGATGAGGATGACGATGGGAAACACAAGTCTGTATCCCACGAGTCCATCTCCCTGGCTAAGAGTAAGGGAGGCAGAGGCAGAGGAATATATAGGGGGAAGATTGTATATGTTCGTCTACACTTTCTAGTTTCCTGTACTTGTGCAAACATACTTATCGTTTCACTTAAGCAAACACAATTTAGGGCTTCGATCTTGAGATTCCCAAGTCGTATGAAGATTGTATATGCTGACTTCGCTCTTGGAATTTCTCTTGGTCGGGAGTTCCGAGTCGTGTGGAGTTCGAGTTCGATGCCTTCTCTCTCGGGACCTCCTTAAGATTGTTGGTCCTGAGTCTTGAGAAGGCTTGGACATCGTTGACTCGTCCGCCGTTGACTTGTCCTTTAGACTGTCTCGTTGTTTCGTTCAGTTGATAGGCTGCCCACAAGTCCGAAGACTTAGGAACTGGGTTGGACATTAAAGTGAATGAGCGTCCTGATTTGTTAATATTCGACCTCATCGTTGGTTCAAGGCTTGAGTCGAAGTTATTTATGCTCGGCCTTGTCCTTGGTTCAAGACTCGAGTCAAGGGACCAGTTCCCGGCTTCGAGCTACTGACCCAGTGTTGTGCGCTCGTGTATGCAAGTCGGTTGTAATAGTTGCTCAAATATAGTACGAAGAAAGTAAGTACACCAAGAATATAAACATCTGAAACTATCTTTACAAATAACTTTTGCAGCTTTAGACTTTACTTTATAATGACTTGAATTTGAAGAAAACAAAACATTGTTCGAAAGCAGTAAATTTTACAATGAGTCATATGAAGTAGCGATGGAGATGTTTGTTATTCCATGCTCTTGAGAGTTCGGCACCATCAACGGTCATTAGCCTGAAGATTTCGTCTCCAAGCGTCCGTTGAATGATGTACAGACATTCCACAAGGACTGTAACTAGTCGCTGTGGGAAAGATCCGCTTTAGGACACAGTCGCCGATGTCAAAGTTCTTGGGATGGACTTTGGAGTTGAAATATCAAGTGACCTGTTGGCATTGAGCGGCGGCTCTAAGTTCAGCTTCATCCCTTTTCTCTTTGAATAAGTCGAGTGACTCCAAGACTAGGTCTTGGTTCGTCTTTGGATCATAGTAAGTGAATCGATGAGATTGGAGTTTAAGCTCAACGGAAATGGAGGCTTCAGATCCATAAGCGAAAGCAAAAGGAGTATGGTCGATCGATGACTTATGTGTAGTACTCTAGGCCCATAGGGTTAGAAGGAGCTGATATACCCATAAGCCTCCGGCTTTTTCCATATGCTTCTTGATGACAGACTTGATCACTTTGTTAACAGCCTCGACTTGCCCACTGGCTTGAGGAAGAGCTGCTGCCAAGAATCTCTTCTCAATGTTGTGTCGTCGGTAGAAGGTCTTGAACTCAACGCTCTCAAATTGGGTTCCGTTGTCAAAAATGATAGCATGGGGTGCTCCATTCTGATGAGGATGTTGCGGATGACGAATTTGATCACCATCTTAGTTGTAATTGTAGTGAAGGCTTTAGGTTCGGCCCATTTGGTGAAGTAATCAACTGTGAAGATGACATAATGTGCACCACCTCTGGCCTTTGGAAGAGTTCCGATGATATCTATTCCCCACATGGCAAATGGACAAGGGCTGACCATTTGTGTTAGCTCCCAAGGCGGGGATTTTGGAATCTTGGGAAACCTCTGGCATTTGTCTCACTTGCGGGCATAGTCCGCGACATCTTGGTCGAGAGTAGGCCAGAAGTAACTATATATAAGAATCTTCCTTGGCAGAGTTTGCCCCCAGTGTGAGTCACCACACTCGCCTTCATGCACGTCTAGTAGCACACGGTTGATATCGTTGTGGGCTACACCCTATAGTGATGGAACAGAGAATCCCCTTTTGTAGAGCACTCCATCTTGAATGATGTAGCAAGATGATTTGCAAGTGAGTTCTTGTCTTTCCTTTTAGCGCTTAGGGAGGATTCCGTGTAGTAAGTAGTTCTTGATCGGTGTGACACCCCACGTCGGTTATTGTCACTCTTTAAGAGAATGCATTAAGTTTCGTGAAACTTTACAAGTAAACAGAAACAGAAACATTACAAGACAGATAAAAAATAGCATGAGAGTTTAAAATTTTATCAAGCAGAAAACATCATGGTTCAAAACATGGTTACATCATGAGTCTGAAATATATAAAACCCAGTACATCAACTTAAAACTTCTGTCTCGTAATAAAATCATCAAAGTACAATAAACATGAAAAGAGTAAAACCCCAAAAGCATAGCCTTAGTAGAGAAGATATGAAATCAAGCATTGCATCTAAGAAGCTTCAAGGAGAACCTAAACCGAATCCTGGTCAAGCTTGAGTATTCCCACCCTGTGAACCTGAGGGGGGAGGGGGAACGGAAGAGAAAGAAGAGAAAACAAAATGGGACAGACATAAAGTCTGGCGAGTCCAATTACTTTAAGCATATAAATAAATAAAAGTATCATGACATGCATATAAACTGAAGAGATAGATAACAACATATGAGGCAGGTATGACAAGGTAAACAGGATAAACTAAATAAAACATATATGTAGAGCGCTTCTCTAATACTTTTCTTTCTCTGCACCAATACTACTATCACTAGAACAAGATGATCTCCAACAAGTACAAGATGGTAGACTTAGGCGTACTTCTAGTGAGAGGTTTAACTCTATACGATTTAACCGGTAGCCCAACTGAACTTACCGGAGTTACCCCTAAGGATAATAATGGGCTCCTAAACATACCAGAATCTAGATGTACCCTAATTACTACCCCAATCGATTGGCTCCCTACCATAGTAGGATGTATCACCCCCTAAAGTGGCAACCCTTCGTTTTCAAGATGTGCACAACCATATCCACCGATGTCATGTCGTCTTGACCTCCTCTTGTCTGGACCTATGCACGCACATGAACCCGTCGGAATGCGCCGCCGACACCATTCCCTCTTTTAGATCTGTTACAATCAGCCTAGTAAGCGTGCCCCGACTCCGGCCTAGTCGGAGTACTCGTTTGATACCTATATATGGGTTACTGACTAAAACGGGTTCCACACACAAAATGATACAAGCTTCCCCTAGGCTTGCATCCCCATTACTAGGATTTCCATAGGTTATGCCATACCAGTGTAAAAAGAACATAACCCCATAGGTTAAGTTTGTAGGCCTATATATAAATATTACCCACCACCCCAAGATATAGTTAACCCACCCACTGTTTCAAACAAGTTTACTTGACCCCTACTCAAGTTAACATGTTCGTTTAATCCCTATGGATTCAAACAGGTTAAGCATTCAAGTTCATTACCATACATTCATTTATTGTTATAATGGGCTAGACCTCCTACATTAAGCCTACAACTTGTGGATGCTGGATATGCCGGGCGGGTCCGGACAGACTTCTTCCACTAGTTGGACTTAACCTCGTGTCTTAGCACATAATGTGTTTGTGCACTTTGACCCCTCACATTAGATTCACCACTTGTGGTTGCTGGATATGCCGAGCGGGTCCGGGCACACTTCTACTACAAGTGTAATCTAACCTCATGTCTAAGTGAGGTTACATTCTAAGTACTGTAAATCTAGGCATTTTCACTATTTAACCATTATCCCTATTTCATTATAGGTTTTCATGCCCCTTTTTCCAAGTCATATTCATCATGTACTATATGCCCCAAATTAAGACCTAAATCACAATTTGATTTATGCCCCAAATCCATATTCATGTATTTAATTCAAGTTATGCCCAAATTTTCCAATATAAGTTTTGCCCCAATTTTAAAGCTTTTTTCCTCGTTCCCAATTGCACGCGTTCACATATTTCAGCGGTATGCCTAGGCTTGAAGGTAGCCTGGCTATAAAATAAAAATGGAAAAGATGGAGGGAAGAGAACATAAATAAACATAATAATAAGATTGACATATGATGGCAGGAATATGCATAGCAACTAATAAACATATAGTGACAAAATTGGGCATAATGACAAGATAGGCATATAGGAACAGATTTAATGAACATGTGATAATAGAACCGATTAGGCATAGTGTCATGATCATAAACATGCATGATGAGATCTAATCAGTGAATTAGATATACAAACAATGAAAGATCTGACATGATAAATAGGCATAGGATTAGATCCAATTCATAGTCACGTCAAAATAACTTAGATACACAGGTTATGGCAGATCTGGTATGATTCAATTAGTAACAGGCTTAGATCCAATTCATAGACATGTCAAAAATAACTTTTAAGTGTTTACATACAAGCAGATTTGCAACACCAGAAAGCGGAAAATTTGTAACGGCTATGGGCCGTTGCTATTTACAATGGCTCAAATCCATTCTGAACGTTTGGAGAACGGACCTAGTCCGTTCTACCTTATAGAACGGTTCAAAACTGTTCTTTAATGTCAAATGCCCTACAATACTCCCCCCGTTCCCAATAGTACACTCATTTGTTTTCTTCGTACGCCTTCTTCAAAAGAAACTTCCCAAAATACCTAGATCCAATTTTTTCTAGATCGATCCGTTTTTTAAGTAAATCTCGATCTCGATTTCAAAGATATTTGAAAAGTAATCTCGATCGAATCGGGTCCTTTTTTCTAGAACGAAAAGCTCGCGAAATCTCGATTCGAGGTCAGATCTACTCTCGGTATGTGAAAAATATTTTTGGTTGTTTTATTGTTGAATTAATGCCATAGAAATAGGATAGTTGATTTCCTTTTAATAGTGAATGATTGTTTGTTGATTAGATTTTATTTTTGTTGGTTGTTTTATTCTTCCAATCCGCTGTTGCCCCTAATTAGATTTTAATTTTGGTTGGTTGGTTGTTTGATTAGATAATTTGCACGTTATTCTTTTACAGTTGTTCTTCAATTTAGGAGTTCTAATGTGTTTTATTTTTCTTATAAGACTTGTTATGCAGGTTATTTTCTATAGAATAATTGGTGGAACAACAGTTCAGGCATCGATACTAGCTTTTCTTAATGTTTGATGCGATTCGACAAAGAGGTAAAATTATTTCTTATGTTATTGTTACTATGTTTTTCATGTTTAACTTAAGCTCAAAAATGCACATAAAAGAACTTTTTGTTTGTAGATGGATGTGTATCGAGGGTTACACGCACGCCAATATGATAAAGACCAAAAAGGATACCCGATCAACACGCCTGATCATGGCTAAAAAGATGTAAGATTAAAATATAAATGTATATGCAGTGGATTCAAAAATTAAGGTAGTCTGTTGTATGTATGAGTTTGACATGATGTCTAATTATGCCTGTATTATGTTACATGTGGTTCTTATTCACTGAAGTTCGGAGAAAGATTAAATGAGCTATGACAGCGAGAGCGCTTAAACTAATAGAAACAAAACAATTGAGATTTAATTATGAAAGGTGATAAAATTAACAGTACTGAGTTGAATATATATAATTAGGATGAACCAGTATCAACTCATTTAGTCTGAAAACACTAACATAATGTAATAATATTTGATTTATAACAGTAATGATCAGTCTTATATCATTCAACCCTAGAAATATAGATATTTTGTTTCAAATCAGCATTAAGTCTATTACAGGCAGCTCTCTACATATAAAATCATGTTATTTGATTAGTATAAATAGAAACACGCCTTACTGCTTACTAGATCGATCTCTGTATGGATGATTGTGTGATTGAATTTCGTGGTAGATCTGGTGATGCATATTCACATGATTTGAATGGATTCACATTTACGTTTTCTATGTTAAAATAGAATACACAGATTTGAATGAAAAATTACTTACATGTGCTGCCATGGGGTAGGATTGTGCACCTAGAAACAAGCAGCTCGAGCAAGAGGGTTTTTGAGCTTATGTTCGTTTCTAGAGTTAGATTTTAAATGGAGCGATAGAGAAATCCATGCGCTGGTATGTTTATTACTGGTGCTTCTCTAAATCAATATTTTATATATCTGATAAAGAGAAGACGGTAGGTAGATATCCAAATATCTCTACTCTATGCACACGGCAGTGGAAAAATTAATTAGGATTCATATAATTTAATCCACTGTTGTAAGACAAGTTTATAAGTGGCTTTAATTTCTGCCCATGTAAGTTTATAAGTGACTTGATATGGTGTGCAGTTTATACCAAAGAGGGCCTTACCATATAATTCATATGTGAGTGTGACCTCTCTCTCTTTTTAGTAAAAAAAATGATTGATATGTGTTCTGCTGAATAGATAATGATATGAAGTCAATGTGTCCCTTTTTAAGTTGCAAATAAGTGGTTGTTTTGGAATGATTCGCTCAGTTATCTAAGATTGAGAAGAGTATAGTATGCAAATTAATGTGTGCATATGCTCCTCTCACCATACTTTAGCATTTTCGGGTCTGATGCCAATGGTAAAAGAAAAATGGGTTCTATCTAAGTGATAAATACAATTGTTTATCTTTATGTAGTGTGTCATTTACATATTTGATTGCTGCATATAAATTGAAGGCATTCATTTTAGGAAAATAGTATAATTTGTAATATTAGCACTGAGTTATGTTATCTTATGTTCATTAATGAGTGCATGGTTTACATTCAATATTTGCTCATGCCAATTCGATGTAGAAGATAATGTACTGAGCTAATTACGTCATCTAAACCAATGAGCGTGTACAAATCGTTCCAGTATATTTTTGGCCTTTGTAAGTAATCATAGCCCAGGATGGTTTCTGGTCAGTAAATTGATTAGATAAAAACTATCATGTCTACATTTGTATAAGTCTAATACCCTTTTTATGTTTATAAATTTGCGGTTCACTTGTGCAATAAGGTAATGAAAAGACATGTTTAGTAAATACAAAATGCACAGTGTAATCAATGAATGCTTATTTTTACGCTGACTTGGTAATAAAAAAGTTATAAGATCATTCTAGACAAGGTATAATGTATATATTATTGACACTCACTATATATGTGAATATTATGGCATTACCCATTTTTAAGAGAAATGTCTTTTATAGAGAAAACAAGTTATTTTAACCTTGTTTAAAAGTTATGTCATGAATATTTATTCTAATTAATCCAATGCCTTTTACTAATTAATTTAACTCTGATATAGGTAAAGGATACTTGTATATCTTCATATATGTAAATCATAACTTTGAATTGTACTGATATTCTTATATCGGTGTTAAGTGTGTTAGAGTTTATGCCCTATAGGCAATTCATTTGATGAGATTGATAACACTGTTGATGTTAATGTTTTATTTGGAATAAAATATTATTCTATTATATTGTATTTACTGCGTAATATAAATAATAATATAATAGAAGTCCTTAGAATAATAATATGGAATTATATAGTTCGAGTAAGACTGAACTTGAGATTATGTAATATGATAAGTATTATAATCCTTAAATGTCCCTAGTCGAGGTTTATTGTTTATATAGGACAACAATAAAGCGTAGAGACTAGTATATTGATTGACTGATAATCACATCTCATTGATCATTAATATACGTGATATTAAAGTCAAGATATAAATACGTATTGGAGAATAACATATTAGGCTGACCCACCGTGAGATAACTCCATGGAATATAATTAATAGTATCATGAGTTATTCTCATAGTGACAGTGATGTAATGGTCCTCAGACCTGAAATCATTATAATTTTATTCGAGGATATTTGTGTTTTGATATCATCTAAAGTTATTCATAACAGAGTAATGATAACGGTGATTGTTGGATACATCTCGAATCGAATATAAATTATGAATGATCTAGATGGAATATGACCCTGCAATATATTTGTAGTGATATCCATGGGCCTCTTGATTGAGTGAGACTGTGAAATGCATGGCCGTGCTCAAATACTGATTTGTTTTAAATAGTTTACTCATCGATCAAGAAAAATGGATTAAATTATAAAGAGGATGATACGATCCATGGCTCGAGTTTAATCCTGGATATATTGGTTAAAAGGATTATATTACATTGATACACTGGTCACGAAAAGGTTGTATTGAATCGATAATTTTATTATAACTTGGGTAGCAGCGACGCATTGCTAGATGCCAATCACTGTTTATGGCTTTAAATACGATTTAAAACCATTGCCAACGTTATTATAACCTATAGGGTCACACAATATGGAGCATTATAATGGAGAGAATATGTTTTGAATGAATAAAATATCAATTTGTTGATGTTTTATTTAAAGTTGAAAAGGTATTCGATTGGCTCCTTTTTCCTTGGTTAACATTTACTATTAAAAAGGGATTTTATTTCTTTTAAAAGGAAGGACTAACCAATATAAAAGGGGTTTTGGTACTGACCAAATTAAGGCCGATCTTTTTCTTTCTCAAAACCCTAGAAACCATGTGGCGGGTAGCACCGTTTCTCCATCAATCTCATCTTCAATCTGATCGAAGACGAGGATGCTTCTGTGGACACCTCTAGAGGGCCAGCGCCATGTTGACCTAATTGATTCAAGTTATAGCCATCTTCGTCACTCTGATTCATGGATCTCGTAACCAAAGGTATGAAATTCCTAATCTATCCAGTTTTAATATATTATTCTTGCAATAGATCCTTGATTTTAAATGTTAAAATACAAATTGGGTTTGGTGATTTGATTGTATTTTCTAACAATGGTATCAGAGCTAGGGCTTTGCGAGATATAGTATATTGAACAGTGATTTTGGGTTTTGAATGTTTGATTCGTTATAAACATATTGGAATTGAATTTTATTTTAGGGTTTTGACTCTGTTTTGTATAGTATGGACTGTCGATTGTATTGATTACCGAACTAAACTTGTTTTAACTAAAATAGAATCAATATCAGATCTTGATTTTATTTGCTTAATCTTATGATATTGAAACATGAGAATATAGATTGGTATGTTGAATCTATATGTTTTAAATATTTGATTAGATCTGAAATATAAAAGACAGTGGATTCAACAAAAGGATATGTTTTATAATCAACAAAATTTTGTTTTGTTATTAGTAAACATTCCAGAATCAATATATGATATTAATTCAGTCATATGTAATTGAAATTCCAGTTCTTACTTGTCAAAATATATTAGATAGACTAACTGTTCATAATCTGTCTGGATACATGAATATGGTTTTGGATCTATGAACTGTTAAGATCACTCTAACATTCAATGATCCCTCTGTAATTGGTTATTTCAAAAATAATGATGTCATGATCTAAACAAATAATCATTTTAAAGGTGAAACTGTTTCACTGTTATTTAAAATCTGTATTACTGATGGGTAGATCAGTAAGATTCCTTTTAAAATAGTTTTTTTTTAAATAAATTATATACTTGTAAATGTATGTATCCTTATCTCGTTTTATCAAAAGGAATAATTTTGACTGTTGATCAAATTAGTTGAATAAAAGATTCTTTGATGAGTTCCTTTTGGTAATGCATCTTCATGTTATTTATCATGAACTTGGATTACTTTAATATAGATCTGTCTAGTTTTAACAAAGTGAATTTTGAAATAAAATTATTATGTTTAAACAAAATTAATATTAGATATCAATTTTGTTTTTATATTATTTTATTTTAGACCTTTTATAACTAAACAGTGCCAAATTTATAATCAAATTTTGTTTGATTTATGAGTATTAAAGTTAGTGTAATCACAGTTTTACGAATTTATGATGAAATGTATTCCAAAGGAGAAAATGTTTCACTGATATTAAATCTGTATTTGATACAAGGAATAAAAACTGTTTTTCCATAAATGATTTTATATTTGATATAAAATAAATTGGATGTAATCATGAATTGATATATAATATTAATTTTGAATTATTACCAGATTCATTATATCATAATTGATGATATGAAATCTACATATCCGGTTTACAATTTGTTTTGTATGCTTAGTTGCTGCAGTGAAACTCGATCTGAATACTATAAATATAGTTTGGAACTATTTTTCGTGAACTATTTCAAAGTATTACTTCATGAATTTTAACCACTGATGGAATTATATAAACAAATGGATGATTTGTTTTGGACTTGGCTATATATATATATTTACATTATATAATTTTAATTGAATTTACCTCCTACACAAGTAAACATATACGATATGTTTAAGCTGTACTGTGTATACAAAAAGATACATAGAGTATGCATATAATCGATTCATTGTTTGACTTGAAATATCAAATACTCTTGTTATTGTGTGTGTGTGTGTGTATATATATATATATATATATTAACATGTATGTGCTGACATACATGTACTGAAATCTGATTTGAGATCCTAACTTGTATTTTGATTTTCATTTCAACAACACTGCAAGTCTGACAGCATTAAATATGATTTACTTGTTGTCTTAATATTTTACACTTGTTTGTGTAATTCTTCTACAACTATGTTAGCATTACTTAAGTGCATTTTTTGTACTTAAACCAGTGTATAGAATAACACTGATTTCATGAATATGGCTGTATAAGTGCTTGTAAAATGTAATTTTTGAATGTCACAAATTATAACACTGCATTTTAATAAAAATTCTTGTATATTTATATTGATAAATATATGAATATATATACTACGATTTATGTTAACTCATTGATGCTTATTGTCTTTAATTTTGCTACAAAACAATGAAAACTCAAACGAGTATGACCTGCTTTAATTTCATGAAGTTTGTATCAAAATTATTGCATCTGGAATTTTTTTTTTAATAATTCACCATGAATAGATGCATTAGTTAGGATATGGTTATATGTGATATCATAACTGTAGACATATAAATAAACACAAATTGTTGTGTATATTCATTCATGAATATTTTGATGTGTCATCACTAGGCATAATACTTGAGTGCATAAATGGACATAAGATTAGATGTTATACCTCTTTTAACAAATATTATGATGTTAACACCTTATTTGATAAGCTATAGAAATGTTTTGAAAAATGTTTTCATGAGGATACTTGCAGTAATATCCAATACATGAATATTTTCATGTTTATCTTAAAACATGTTCTTTCAAATATGTTCGAAACAGATGATATCTGTTTGCATAGTTAGATTTTATATGCAAATCTACATAATTTTGAATAATCATACCTACTATGTATTTATGTATGCATTATAAGCTATTACCAAACATGTATACATTGGACTGTCTTATATATGTACAGGCTTTTATTTATACACCTGAGAACCGATCACATGATCCAAAACTTGAACATTACTTTGTTTCAAGATATGATATCAACTGAACCTATATCGTAATTACTTGAAACAAAATCATTGAATGTAATTTACTGTTGAAGAACAGTAAATTAATTTACACTTTGCAATCTAACTTGATCTAGTCATAGCTTAATTCAAAGTTTAAAGTTGGCTTGTGAAGCCACATCTTCGCATGATTACTATTTAGCATTGTAACATATATTTAAATGTATTGCTAGTGAGACTAACAATATGAATTAATTATATGTATTTTTCTTATGGTAATTGTAATTGCTGAAATTATTCAGTAGGAGAAGAGTTCAAAGCTATCAACTATGCAAGTATAATCTGAGATGATGATCGAGTATGACTTGTTTCATTTACAAAATGTTTGTGTAAATTTTATATTATACTGCATGGGACAGTATGTATATACATATTTCTTTTCTATACATTTGATGTATATGTACTTGTTCATGTAAGAATGTGTTACAAAGCAGCTTGTGTTGATTTTAAGCACTTGAAATGTTCTGTGGAATTTACATCATGTATTTGTGTTAATTCTTGTGTATAAGAAGTGCCATCTGGTTTATCATTACATATTAACATATCAATTTAAGTGTACGTTGGATATATATGTTCTGAATACACATAAGGCCTACTTTGTATATCTGGGTATAATTTTGTATATATTATATATATTGATAAGTTATAGTCCAATTTTTTTTGGACTATACAAGCAATGTAAGATGTTATTACAAACATGATAACATAGGCATTGTAAGTTGGTATATTAATATTTAAAGTCAAATGTACTAAACAAATTTGGCTTAAACTCGTATAAAATCCTAATATGATATTGACTTTGGTTTATATGATAAAAGAAGTCAAGTTTAGATTACAGTACAGTGTATAAGATATGTTGTAATTTTAATCACCAATATTTTGAAATGTTCAAAAAGGATATATAGGCAAGATTCCTATATATTGCTGAATATAAATATATATACTATATATACATATTTATACATATATTATTTAAAATCTAATTTATATTATGAATATAAAATGCACATATATTTTGATATATATAAATGACTATAATATTGTTCACCACTACGAATTATAAATTCCCTCTAAAGCAATTTTTTTGTTATATTAAGTCATGGTAACGTCTTCCAATAATATACTCATCACTGTTCAAAATCACTGGATGTAACTAACGCCAAAGCGTTGTGAACCTTTTATTTTGGTTATGTGCGATGGAGTAAAATGTGGTGCTCCAACCTATTATTGGGTCTGACTTAACTAGGCTGCATAATACGATTATGGCCTTAGAGACAATAGCATGAATTATTCTATATTTTGAGCAAATGAATAATACTGAACAAAATGTTCATCATGCAATCCAAGAATTATACACGATATAATTGACATAAGATGTCTACCTAAAAGGTTGTGTTTTGGGTTTAGCCAAAGCTGGGTCAAGGCATGACTAGATATGGATCTTGGAACACCGTTATATATGTATACCGATATGTATATATAAACAGAGGGATGTTAATTTGAGTGGGAGCGTATTTTAGTTTAAATATTATATTTATGTTAATATAAATTTTGATTGTCAAAATTTTGAATTTATATTAAATGAATATTATAGAATCAGTTATTATTTTTTTATCTGTTGTAGATATTAAATAACAAAATAACTCCGATAATTTAAATTAATCCTTGAGAAGGACAAATTAAATTAAATTAAATTTCTTGACTAACATTAAAATTTGAGGATTGTCCTCAAATAAATAAAACGTAATTGTTCTAACAAATATCAAAGATCTAAGATGAAAGTTGGAGTGTGACTCGAACCAAATAAGATATAAATGTTATAAAGTCTACTTATACATCTCTAGTATTAGATACTAGATATGAATCACATAAATGTATGTGAATTTACTGAAATTTCAGAATAAGTAGAAATCTGATAAAAGGACAAGTGGACTTACGATTGGAAATGAAGCAAATGTTGCTGGATTATCCATAGGAAGTTGATTCTTGTTGATTATACTGGCATAATTAAATAAATAAAATAATTGTTACTATGAAATTCCAATTAAAATAAATGTTATAATAAATCTTGTTCAAACAAGTTTGAATTTCATTTGTAATAAAAGAATAATTGTTATTTATTTTATTTAAATGAAATAATTTATTGAATTTCACAAATAGTTAATGATTTTGTAAATCCTCAACTATAATGTACTTGACATTAATAATGACTGGATTAAATTTAGTAATTTAAAACCAATATACCTTTAGTATTACCAGTTAACCCAGTAAACAAGAAAGTATATCAAAACTCCATATTGATGGAATTTTGAGATCATTTGATTTTGAATTATATGAAGAACACAGATCTTGTTTATTAGGCAAAATAACTGAATCACTTTTCACTTGATGTAGTGAATGCGTGATAAGTATTGAGTCTCATACATAATGATGTATATGGAGCAATGGATACATAACTTAGAGGCAGGTTTCTTTACTTCATTATATTTACTGATGATATCAGTAGATATAAATATGTGTATCTTATGAAACACATATCAGAGTCCTTTGAAAATTTCAAAGAATTCAAATTGGAGGTAGAAACCAATTTTAATAGAAAATAAATACTTCTTGAACAGATCGAAAAGAATATTTAAGCCAACTATTTAATGACTATCCAAATGAGTTTGAAATTGTTTCACGACTCACTTCACCTAGAACACCATATTGAAATGGTATGTCTGAAAGGAGTAATCACACCTTATAAGATATGGTACGACCAAGATAAGTCATATAGATCTTTCAATAAATTAAATTTAGAACAATTGCATTTAAATCCCACTAAAACGATTTTAAAGAAGCCGTATAAGATATGGACTAGGAAATGTCCTAGTGTGTCTAATTTGAAGATTTGGGATGTAAGGCGTTTGTTAAACGTCCCTCCTCTGATAAGATCGAACCCAAATCAAATAACTATTTTGTGTAATATCCACAAGAAACAAATTGATATTATTTCTATAAATCCTCTGAGAATAAAACGTTTTATTGCTCGAATTGGTATCTATTTATGGAGATCCAGTCTCTAAGATACCGATGGGAATAAAATAGAAATCTAAGTGTCTCGAAAACCACATAATGTCATTGAATCTTGTATATACAAGAAATTGAGTGGGAGTGACACAATAATTCTAATGTTATTTGATAACACATGAATTATTGTGAATAATGTTAGTTTAAAACCAAGAAATAAATACTGATTCTAAGAAAGAAAATGTTTGGATTAAGAAGTTCAAGATTGAACTTAATTCATTGTTGATCCAATGATATACGTTGCGATAACAATGCGGCTGATGCTCAGGCCTAAAACCTTAAACGCACTATTAATTCAAACATATATTTAAGAAATATAATTCTTATGTGAAATTGTTCACAGAAGAAATAAACATATCTGCAAAGTTACAAAAGTTGTATTGTTGCAGACCTACTGAATTAGACTTCGTCGCAGCGGAAGTTTAATAGTCGCACTAGTTTCATGAGTATATGATACATAAATAATTGACTCTAGTGCAAGTGGGAGATTGTTAGAGTTTATGCCCTAGAGGCAATTCATTTGATGAGATTGATAACACTGTTGATGTTATTGTTTTATTTGGAATAAAATATTATTCTATTATATTGTATTTACTGCGTAATATAAATAATAATATAATAGAAGTCCTTAGAATAATAATACGGAATTATATAGTTCGAGTAAGACTGAACTTGAGATTATATAATATGATAAGTATTATAATTCTTAAATGTCCCTAGTCGAGGTTTATTGTTTATATAGGACAACAATAAAGCGTTGAGACTAGTATATTGATTGACTGATGATCACATCTCATTGATCATTAATATACGTGATATTAAATTCAAGATATAAATACGTATTGGAGAATAGCGTATTGGGCTGACCCACCATAAGATAACTCCATGGAATATAATTAATAGTATCATGAGTTATTCTCATAGTGACAGTGATGTAATGGTCCTCAAACCTGAAATCATTATAATTTTATTCGAGGATATTTGTGTTTTGATATCATCTAAAGTTATTCGTAACAGAGTAATGATAACGGTGATTGTTGGATACATCTCGAATCGAATAGAAATTATGAATGATCTAGATGGAATTTAACCCTGCAATATATTTGTAGTGATATCCATGGGCCTCTTGATTGAGTGAGACTGTGAAATGCATGGCCGTGCTCAAATACTGATTTGTTTTAAACAGTCTACTCATCGATCAAGAAAAACGGATTAAATTATAAAGAGGATGATACGATCCATAGCTCGAGTTTAATCCTGGATATATTGGTTAAAAGGATTATATTGCATTGATACACTGGTCACAGAAAAGGTTGTATCGAATCGATAATTTTATTATAACTTGGGTAGTAGTGACGCATTGCTAGATGCCAATCACTGTTTATGGCTTTAAATACGATTTAAAACCATTGCCAACGTTATCATATCCTATAGGGTCACATAAAATGGAGCATTATAATGGAGAGAATATGTTTTGAATGAATAAAATATCAATTTGTTGATGTTTTATTTAAAGTTGAAAAGGTATTCGATTGGCTCCTTTTTCCTTGGTTAACATTTACTATTAAAAAGGGATCTTATTTCTTTTAAAAGGAAGGACTAACCAATATAAAAGGGGTTTTGGTATTGACCAAATTAAGGCTGATCTTTTTCTTTCTCAAAAACCCTAGAAACCATGCGGCGGCTAGCACCGTTTCTCCATCAATCTCTTCTTCAATCTGATCGAAGACGAGGATGCTTCTGTGGACACCTCTAGAGGGCCAGCGCCATGTTGACCTAATTGATTCGAGTTATAGCTATCTTCTTCACTCAGATTCATGGATCTCATAACCAAAGGTATGAAATTCCCAATCTATTCAGTTTTAATATATTATTCTTGCAATAGATCCTTGATTTTAAATGTTAAAATACAAATTGGGTTTGGCAATTTGATCGTATTTTCCCAACAAAGTGATCCTGGAAATCATTGGGTGTAAGAAGAAGTTGACCCTGTGATTTACATAAATAATAAATAAAATGATTTTAAATTTGGGGTAAATTTGGGGGTCCCTTCGATTGATGATGTTGGCGAGGAGGAAGCCGTGATGGGGAATTCAACGATGGTGATGTCTTCAAGGTTTGTTTAGTTTGGTGTTTTCTAGGGTGATGGGAACTTCGACTATAACAGGGAAATAGCACAGGAAGAAGAAGTCGCATGGGAGGAGAAGGATTAGAGCCTGGAAATATATGTACATAGGGACATGCATATACATGTGAACATAAATATGTATGAGAAGGGATCTTAATCTAGCTTTCTTATCCCCAATACATATGTTCAATGACTAAAAAATCATGTATGGTTCCATAGAATTTATTAAATATCACAAATTCAGATATATATATATATATGTATGTATGTATGTATATATTAGATACACAAGCACAAAGTGAAAATAGATATTCCGTCCAACTTCTCAACAATAAGGTACTGCAGGTGGAAAAATAAGAAAATTATTGATTAAGAAGAGTATTTTGCAGGAGAATTCATATTGGAACAAATGGAAAACAGTAACTTCTCAAGGCATAGTATTATCAAAAATGGGAAAAAGAAGGTGTTGAAACAAAGTAACCTGCACGAAAAGGACTCAAAGGAGCAATGTTTATTGCATGTAAAATCAGCCAAAATAAAATGTATAGTGAATAATTTTAAATACGTTTAATCTAATGGCTTTAACCGTATATCGATCTAATTTATAATTGAATCTTGAATTCTGAATAAGTTTCTGCGGAGGCCAATGTAAATTAAAATGTTATAAAAAGAGTTAGAATCAAAAACAAAATATATACTATTTTATCATTATCTAAAATTTAATATCCTGTATTGATAAATTACTATTAGCAATCAACAATTTACCTAAAGCAATTATATGTTAGCTTGAACCGTTAGATGTTTGTTTCTTTGTTGAATATTAATTTGATAAATGATTTTTGGATGTGCTTCAAAGAGAAATTAATAGTCTCTTAATGTAATTTAAATATTCTCTTATTGTAATTTTAGAATGGATAAAGAGTGGATGAAAGAATCCGATCAAAGAACTGCACGATATGTGGAAGGAGTGCAGAAGTTTATTGATTTTGTTATAGAAAATGGTGGTAATAAGGAAATCTATTCTTGTCCTTGTAAACGGTGCAACAATATGAGATCAAAGATTAAATTAGATGAAATTCATTATCATCTGCTTAGATGGGGAATTGTCCAATCATATACCGTTTGGCGTTTTCATGGGGAAGAGTCGACGAGAAAGCAAAAACAACCCGTTAGTGAAGCCATAAGAACCGATGAGTCTGAACTTCCTAGGATGGAATATCTAGTCAATGATGCCGATAGATTTCATCATTTTCAACCTATAAGTTCGTTGCCAGAATATATTGGGGAATTACCTACGGTTGATGTTGATTGGCAAGCCAATCAAAGTAGAAAGTATAAATAACTTTTTGATGATACAAAAGTGGCATTGTATCATTCATGTCCAAAAGGGATAACAAAACTATATTTCATCATCAAGTTGAATAGCTTGAAAACCCAGTATGCCTTTTCTGACAATGGTGTGACTGCACTTCTTGAATTTATAAAGGAATTACTTCCTGAAGGCAATACAATACCAACAAAGTATCCCGACATGAAGAAGATGATTAAACAAGTTGGGATGGACTACAAAACTTATGATGCATGCATTAATGACTGCATTTTATATTGGAAAGATGATGCAAATAGAATTTCTTGTCCAGTTTGCAAAGATCCAAGATATAAGACAACATTCAACGAAGAGAAAAGAGCTACCAAAGTTCCTCAAAAGACGTTGAGACATTTCCCTCTAATTCCTAGGTTGAGGAGATTGTATACTATACCGTGGATAGCTGAAGCTATGACTTGGCATGGTCGTGCCAAGTCGAATTCAGATGTAATGCGTCATCCATGTGACACTTCTCAATAGCGAACTACAGATTCTTTTAAAAAATCGTTTGTCGTGGATTCATGAAATGTCTCGCTTGGATTAGCAACGGATCAATCCAAGTGCATCTCTGAGTAGCCGTTATAGTTGTTGGCCAGTAGTTGTAGTACCGTATAATCTTCCTCCGTACATGTTCATGAAAAGAGAGTTTTCAATGTTGACATTATTGATTTCTGGGCCAAAACAAATAGGAAAGGATATTGATGTTTATTTGCAACCATCGAAACGTGTTACAACAGTTATGGGAAGGATTCGTTGCATTTGACTCATTTAATAAATATGAGTTCACACTGAGAGCTAGGTTGTTGTGGGCAATTCATGATCATCCTGCACTTGGGATTTTATCGGGGTGCACAACTCATGGCTATTTTGCATGTCCTACATGTGGGGAGGACACTTGTTCTTACTATCCTCCTGAAAGTAAGAAGATGTGTTATATGGGATATCGAAGATTTCTTCCTTCCGAACTCAAGTTTCGAGACGATAAAACAAACTTTGATAACAAAAAAGAATATCGTTGTCCTCCACAGCCATTGACTGGTTATCAAGTTGAAGAGAAGGTAGCTAATATCATAATGAAAGTTGGTAAAAACAAATCAGAAACCGGTCGAAAACGAAAAAAAAGAATCATTGAAGAAGAAGTTTTCAATGTTCCGGCATGGTATAGGAGGTCCATCCTCTTTGATTTACCATATTGGAAAGCAAATTTGGTTCGACATAATATTGATGTTATGCATACGGAGAAGAATATCACTGAGCATCTCATTAGCACAATCATGGGTCATAAAGACAAGTCTAAAGACGGCATCAATGCATGTAAGGATTTGAAAATCATGGGTATAAAACAAAAATTGAGGATGATGGTAAATCCCGAAACAAATAAAGTAATCATACCAGATGCAGCTTTTTCCTTAGGTAAAGACGAAAGGTTACGATTTTGCGACATTTTGAAAAGCTTGAAGGTACCTAGCAAATTCTCTTCCAACTTTAATAAAAATGTGAGCACCAATCCTCCCGAACTAATAAATATGAAGTCGCATGATTACCATGTCATAATGCAACAATTACTTCCAGTATTGGTTCAACATTCTTATTCACAGCATAAGGATTTGCGGAATGTTGTACATCGTATAAGTCTATTCTTTAACATTTTATGCTCAAAGGTGATCAATAGAGAACATCTTTTATTAGCGAAGAGTAGTTTGGTAGAAGCAATTTGTGTGTTTGAAAAATATTTTCCTCCTGCATTTTTTGACACCAGCATCCACCTTATGGTTCATTTAGCCGATGAAGCATTGATTTGTGGTCTTGTTAGATATAGGTGGATGTATCCTTTTGAACGATAACCTATTAAATTTAGTTTTGTTCAACATCATTTGATTAAAATATGTACTGATTATTTATGATCGATTACCATTCATAGGCTGATGAAAATATATAAAGGATACGTGCGCAACAAAAGATATATTGAAGGATCTATTGCAGAAGGATATATTGTACAAGAAGTTAGTCTTTATTGCATGGAGTATATGCCAAAAGGAGGTGATGACACACATAAACATACTCGTGAGGCTTTTTTAGACGAGAATGATGAGTTTGCTGGTGAGATGCCTCTAGATATTGGTAAAGACATAACCTTAACCTCAGTGCAGTTCGAACAAGTTCGTAGATGGGTCCTCAATAAATATGATAGATTGGATGAATGGGAGAAGTAAGTTCACGAATAAATTTTTAATGTCCACCATAGTAAATCAGCTCATATAGATGTTTTGAAATGTGTTTGTTGCAGGAGGTATGCAATTTATGTGAAAAGTACTAAATCTCAGTCTCGAAGTGGGGTTTCATCCGTGGAAGCATGTCAAAGCTTTACTGTTTGGATGCGTGGCGAGGTATCTTAAAGCTTATTTGATATTTCGCGCGTACTTAAAAAGGATCGTATATCGTATTAATCATATTTTCACATATTTTATTTTTTAGTTGGTGAAAACAAAGGATGTTGATTCAACTCTTTGGCGGCTTGTGAATGGGCCAAAGTTCAATGCGCGTAGTTATACGAAGTACCAAGTAAATGGTTTTACAGTTTCCCCAAAAATTCACGATGAGCGGATGGTTACACAAGACAACGATGTATGCATGAGAGCAATTACAAAATTTAGAGCCAGTGAAAAAGATAAAAATTATAAAGAAGCAGAAACAATGTATTACGGAGTTATCCAGGAGATAATTGAGTTGGATTACATAGATTTCAAGAAAACGGTTTTTTATTGTGATTGGGTAAAGGTCGAAGACAAGGTCAATGGTTGCAAGATTGATCCTGTTTCAAACTTGATTACAGTTAACTTAGGAAAATTAAAGACCAAGGATAGGATGAATGATGAGCCAATTATTCTTGCGTCGGAAGCAGGTCAAGTGTTCTACTCAAAAGACTTAAAAAATAGCGGATGGTTTGTGGTTTTACATACACCTAAGCGGTTGACTACAACCGTGGATGACGTTGAGTTTCCTACTGCTTATCAATCAGCCTTTGAAGATAGCCAAAAATTAGTAGACTTTATGAAATGCATATGCTAATATAAGATGTATTTTAAATTGAATTGAGTTGAATTTCATATGTGGTTATATTTTGTCGACTCTGAATATTATCATCATTTATAATGTTTGTTATTTATGGATTAGTTTGTAATGTTGGTTTTCTATTTTCTTCGTATGGCATATGAGAAATTATTATCATGGAGGCGTGTCCATATCTAATTGCCATTTGATAAAATATTTATCACTTGAAAAGCTATATGATAGTGCACCGCATAAAAATAGAAAAACTATTAGGTTGATAGAAGACTGCTTTCGGAATTTTGTTGTCCAGTTTAATAATTCACAGAAGGATCACATTTAACAGACGAATACATGTGCACTTGACATAATTAATGACGTTTAAGGTCACAAATGCACTTAAAATTAATGTTAATTAAAAAAAAGTAGATTGATTAAATGTCGCATGGTTGAAGGAAGAGAGGGGCAAATGCACCCTGTTTACACTTTTGTTCCCATTACTTCTTTGTTTCTTTTGGCGACTTTAGAACTGGAACTTGCTCGGTGATGTAAAATATGTTGTTTAGTCAACTTTCATTTGTTTATTTGACGCGACTGTTTAACATTTCTATCCTTAAATAATGTACTATTGATTTTTTTGAACAACAAAATTTTAGATTTAATGGCTGACTTCTATGAAGTAGCAAATAAACATTTCAACAAAGAAAAATTGGGAAAAACAATTACAATTATGAAGAGGAAAAAAAACAAATAGAAGAAAATGAAATTTTATTTTCGAAACAAGAAAACTGAAACCATCTGTATATATTGCATTCTCCTCCAAACATGCTAGAGCTCAACTCATGGAGAAAACAAATTTGAAATTTATATCCTTGGTCGATTGATTAGTGTGTGTTTATATATATAATCAAGAGCACCTTTAACATTGTTGCACACTTTTACTCTTTTAATTTCTTTATGAGTGTTTAACAGCGCTTCTTTAATGTTTGTATTTCCACTACTTATTTATATTAAAATAAGTTTGTGGGGGAAGATAGAGTTCGTACAAAAGAAAAACCGGATGTGTCTTGCAAAATCTTATATATTTTACATTTTAAAAAATTATGAATATATTAAACTAATTTAGTAACCAATTTTCAGTCTTGTAAAATCAATATATTATAACAAAGCTGTAGGTTTTAAATAAACAACATAAAGTGCTGACGTCAGCCATGATGATTAGGGCTGTCAATGGATATCCGAAAAATCCGAAATCCATCCGCATCCTCATCCGAAAAGCGGATAAATATCCGATATCCTGAAATGCGGATGCGGATATAGGCATATCCGCAACCAAAAATTATCTGTCTGCTTTTTTTCACGATTATAGCTTAAATTATGTGTATTTTTACATAATTAAGTATACTAATTTATTATTTTGCAAAATTGAAAGTCAACTAAATGCATGCATATTGCTCAAAATTATATATTGCCATCATATTTATTTATTTTTAGCACTTTAGTAATCAATTGGGTTGAAAAAACTTAATATTAAGCTGAGAAAATTCATTTATGTTCATTGATTTATCGACCATTGGCGGAGCGGATAATTATCCGATATTCGTCTGTATCTGCGAATGCGGATATCCGATATTCGAAAACGGTTTCGGATGCGGATGCGGATACGGATATGGCACTGTCCGCATCCGAAAGTATCCGTTGACAGCCCTAATGATGATGCCATTGAGGAGCTTTTGGAATAGTCTGGTTGTTGTAGTAGTATAATGGCAAAAAATATCTGCTTCCATTTGAATTATGTACAGGCACCTACAGAGCAAAGTTGAAAGAACAAAATAATGAAAAGAAAATGGGCCTAGACCAGAGGTCTGGGTACCTTTATGTGTTGACGCAACTAATTATATTTTATTGGTTGACATTACTGATAATTTAACACTACAAATAATCCGCGCTATTGTAGAAACTAGGGGAGTAGGTAATTGACAGGATTTACTCGTTTCAATATGATACACGTGCATGACTGCATGCGAATTGAATTAATAAATTTGACGAGTGGATTGTATGTCCGCAACGTGTTCGACAGTAATTATGTAGTTGTTGCATTAAAAATGATGAAGTGCAATTATTAGCAAATGCTAATCTTTATTTCATTCAGTGCCCCATAATAAAATATTAATTGCCCTAGAGTACTACCTTATGAGGACTTGGCCTACTAAAATCTGTTATCGGTAGTTTGGCAACTTTGCCAACAAATATCATCACACGATGAGAATCGAGAAACGTAATTTTAGTTATGTACTTTGCAGTGAAGTTTGAACAGGAATGTTGAATACACAACAAGTCAGTATATATTTTATTCTTGTTTAATCTTTTCAAGTCTGATGTCATGAGCAGAATATAACAAAGGCAAACAACTATGTACATTGAAAATAGACTGCGACTGCATGTCTGTTATGTTCTCTGTTGAATATAAGTTACGGTCTTTCGAAGTATTCTTAGATGACAAAGATACTTGTCTTAGCTGATTAGAACATAGAAGCATAACGTATACGATTTTGTTGAATCTTTTGACAAGAGATCATGAGTTTGCACAGTCCAAATTTGTATATAAGAATTCAAAAAAAAAATCAAACAAACATGTCCCCTTGTTCACCGATATACATGTTTATAAAAGGTAGAACATAGCAATGCAATAAAGGTTATTTTTTGAGTTAAAAAGTATATTTCATTGTTTTACAAGTATATAACAGGAAAAGTAGTCCAATTGAAATCAATCTTTGATTATAATTTATATCTTTTAATGCTCTTTCATTTGTGTTCTTTGCTTAAAAGGAAATTTTACTTTTACAAGTATATAACAGGAAAAGTAGTCGCTATGTTCTGACAAGTCAATTGTCCTATGTATAAAACCACTTCATCTTTTGTGTTTTGTGTAGTCTTTTCTTATATGCCTAGAATAGTACTAATCTCTGTTTTTTCCAAATACCCAAAAATTGCATTTTATACACCAGTAATGTCAGAAGCTGCAGAAGCGTCGAATCATTCAGTCGCACATTCGTCATCCTCACAACCTGGGAAAGTTGAGGCAAACACATATGGTGCTCCAATTTCAGATAATGCTGGAAAAGTAGGCAGTAAAATTGGTAAAGTGGTGCGAATTCACATGCCGATATCATATGAAAGTTGGGATAAAGTTCCCATGAAATAAAAAGATGACGTTTGGGATGAATTGCAGGTAAGCCTACCAAGTGTATAGCATTTTGACCAATTTAATAGTTGTATGTTGTGGTATATGCTTGCTATTTTCTTATACACTTTATGCAGGATTCACCATAAATTTTATGCTGACTAGTATTTTTGATAGCCACAAAGTTCCAGATATTTATATTTTTAGGCTTCCCTGTTTAATGGCGAATTTGGTTTTGCTGCTAAATTTATGCCGACTGGATGTTCAATTTTCCTTGCATTATCCGATTTACATCTTAGGCTGGATGATAACAAAACTACATGTTTGAGATGAATGTGAGTTTTATACTCTTCATTAATGTACTGAACTGATATATTCACCCATTATGTACATGGATAATATAATCAATTCTACTATCTCGACTGTATATACTTTTGCTTCTCAAATCATGTCTGCCAATTTATAATTTCGACAAGCTAGGTTCAAAGATGTATTCACAAATGGTGGATTGAGTTCTTAAGGTATTTTGACATTTCTATTTTGAAATTTCTATTTTGAAATTACTGCTCAAGTGGGTCTGCATTTATAATGCGCATCGATCAATAGGTTGCTGGTTCTCCTCTCCTATATATTGAGTTTAATTATATGGAACTACCCAATACATCATTTGATTAAAAAAATCAATCATTGATTAATGTATTATATGTCAGAAACAAAAATACGTCATATTCAAATAAATAACATGATGCAAGAGACATGAGGCATATAAAGATATTGTAAATATAAAATGAAAGAAGTGAACATTGATTAAAATAAAAAATACAAATGATGGCTGCATATACATTTCATCACATTATTTACACGAGTAGGGATACTCATGATTGAATAAGTTTATATATTAAAAAAATGAGAGGAAGAAAAAATGTACCCTTGATTAGCTTCTTATCTTTGTTGGCTGATCCACAACCGCAATGAATATATAGTTGGAGGAGTTGAAGTAAATAAGTTGCTATGTTTGTGCTTATGATTAGTTTGTGGAGGTAAAAAGAGCACTTTCCTTTTTGTTGCTTCTTCATCAATAGTTCAATGATAACCCCTCGTACCTTTTTAACTTTGAATATTATCTTATGTGTCGATTTTTCTAATCATCCTTACCCAGCAGCCTTGTAAGTTTTAGTTTCCCTTTATTCCCTTTATTTTTTTCCTTTCCTCCCCCCTCCTTTGAAATGAGTTACAGCAATGTTTTAAATATGGAATATTTACATGTGATTGGGATATTCCTATTTAAGTAATCTTAGTTTAGCTTGAGAATCAGTTTATTGTGAAATTTCATAGCTTAGACTTTAGGCAAGTGATAAGCGTTTTATATGTTTATATTGTTGATATGTTATTAGAAAAAAAATATCCCTTTTTAATCTTTATTTCAGACAGGACCTTTAACTTTTTGGCAAGTAGTTTTTATTTGTTGCTAAATTAAAAACCAGTGTATATGAACCTGTATTAAGGTAGTAGAAAGTCACAAATGTGACTAATAGCACTGAAATTGATTTATATTCACTAGGTTGAAAGAATGTTTATGTGAATGTGACTGTATTTTTTAATGCAATGACACAAACAAATACTATGTAATGGGAAATCCATCTCTTCATTTATATTCTGTAATTACCTTCATGTTGAGTTTTCTTCTATGTGTGTTTCTAGTCATCAATTTACAGAAATTTCTAGTCATTTTACACTCATATTTTGTTTCCATTGACTTTCATGTTGAGTCTGCTTCTACATGTGTTTCCAGTTAAAAATCATTTTCATGTTGAATTACACTAACATATTTTTAATCTTCATCATTTACAGGAATTTTTTGAGGTAGAGTCAGATGCAAAACAGTTTTTTTTTTTTTAAAATGTGCGAGTCATTTAGAAGATACAAAAGCGAATAGAGGACCGGGTACTACGACAAATTTGATAATGATGAAGAAAGAAGGAAAAACTTTCCCCCAAAAGTTAGCATAGAAGATTGGGACGGATTCTTGAAAAACAAAGCAAAACCCGGTGCACGCACTACAAGAAAATATGTTATACATAGCATTGTATTATAGCCTTATATTAAAGTGCTATGATAAAATAACTAAATTAATTAAAATAATGTATTGATTGTGCTATGTAAATGTGACGACCCCATTTCCCGTACAGACGGAGACATGGGTTATTTTTGGAACATAACACAGAAAAAAGTAAAAGCAGAACAGAAATAAATAAATACACTAGATAATGAACAATAGAATATACTGGATAAAAGTAATCATCAGAGTTACACAGTATACAGGATCATACTTAGTACAAATACAGTTCAGCTATACATAAATGTCTACAGCGGAAATAAACATAATATGTACAATAGGAGTTGAACAACATAAAAAGAGATAAATGATAGAATCCATCTTCAGCTCCAGCTATCCAGAAAGAACCAGCTAAACCTGAATACAAGGCTGCCTGTGTAGAAAAAGGGGCACCCGAGTTTGAAAGTGAAACAAACTACGAGTCAGTCATGGGACTGGTATGAGAAATCTACTCAACACATTTATAATATGGCTAATCATAGGACCACGCCACTTTCGTGGAACGGGTTTACTCCATGAGATTTCCAGTGCTTTAAAACAAATCATTCTTTTAAACATCGCTATGCTTTTTATAAAAAATGAAGCCATTATAAGACTCAGTTCCCATCACACAATGCAACGCAAACCGGAGGACAGAGTTTTTCCTTATAATGGCCAAAATATGATTGATACGAATAAAACAAAAGCATTTGATATTATTACTAGTGTTTATACGTTTCAAAAACAATTTCAATCATAACTATCAATCATAGACGGCATGGGTACCATATATCATGTCGCCATATATATATACAATCAAAACCGCACAGTCACGTATTTGGAAATTGGATTTCCGTCATGAACCAAGGCAAAAGATAGCCCTTACCGAATTCGAGACTGCCTAGCCCGAGCCTCAGGCAAGTACTCAGTCAAGCCTTTGAATCTTCAGGGCCGGTCCACCAATGTGGATTAAAATTCCTGAACAATGCGTTTCCCCGCCCTATGGGGCGTAAGTGAGCCAACGAATGACTCCATCGGACCCGGATCGTCCGATGAAACTAAGGCGCCTCGCAACAACAACAACCACATAAGTCAAACTCGTCAGGGCGTGTAAAACCACTGACGCCACTTCTAGCTAGGAAGAAACACATGTCCTCCCTGAGGTCCTTTCTCCCGTTTCTGGTTCATACCGGGTGTGAGGCTCGCGATTTCACGTTATACACAAAGCTACGCCACACAGGCGGTGCTTTGATCATCACCACAAGACTTTGCTTTTCAACAGAAGTCCCGATCATTTGCCACTTAGGCATGCCACACCAGCAATTCATGCCATGCAACTGATGTCCATCGATATACAACCTCTGAGCTCGTGCGTTTTAGAGAAGGGAGTTAAGCAAAAGAATAAATTCTCCGCCGCCAAACAGATGTATATTTAATAGAGATCAATCAACACAAAATAAAATCCAATGTCAGACACACAGTCCATTTACAAGTCCGTTCTGGGTCTGAACGAAACCGGAGGCACTATATACCTCGCAAACCCATCGATCACCACGTACGTCTGAACGATCACCACTCATTATCCCTATTTTGGGATGCCTCCCAATCAGGACCTCGGTTACCATCCAAACGAGGTGAAGATCTCCGGTCTTCGACCACCGTCTTTGTGAAGACCCGTAACTTCCCCGTAAAGGAAAGCGTCGGATAGTTCGAGAACAAACCACAACAGAACGCATATAAAAGAACATTTCATTGTATATAACAACAATGCATCAGATTACAAGAATATACAGAGTATAAAAGAATATTACACAGAAATATCAGAGATTTAAATTACATTTAAATACATAGCAGCGGAAAATAATACAATACACAACTAGAATGGGATATACGGATACAAAGCTTTCCGGATATCGTTCCAGCTGTAAACCAGGATCCTGTGAATATAAATCTGCAAAACCAAAACTACTAGCTGCCCGTGTCAAAATAAGGGCACCCAGAGTTTAGGTTAAAACAATAAACTCCAGGTCAGTCATGTGACTGGTGTGAGAACTAAAACAGTTATTAATCTTTATTTTAAATCATTAGGTAAATCAAGGGACCACGCCGTATAACACGGAACGGGTTTCCTCCCAAGAATACCAGTGCATAAAACCAACAGCGCAATGCTAAATAAAGAAAGATGAAGCTGTTATAAGACCCAGGTCCTATCACACAATGCAACGCAAGCCGGGGGATAGGGTTTTCCCTTATAACAGCCAAAGAATGCTTGATACGTTTTAAAACAAATCTTTTGATACTATAATAAGTGCATAGTGTATAAAACAACTTCAAATCATAAGTATCAATCATAGGCGACATGAGCGTCCCATGCCACTATGTCGCCATATATAGGTTTACAAATAAAACCGCAAAGTCACGTATTTGGAAATTGGATTTCCATCTATGAACCGAGGCTAGGGGCAAGATCCTCAACCGATTCGTGACTCTCTAGCCCGAGCCACAGGCAAGCGCGCAGGCAAGCCTTTAGATCGTCAGGGCCGGTCCACACGGAGTGGATTATTATGCCTGAACACTACGTTTCCCCACCCTATGGGGTGTAAGTCTGGTCCGTCAGCCGACCAGAATGCATTCGGCCGAAACCGATATAACCGAGGCGCCTCGCAACCGCAACAACCACATAAGTCAAACTCGTCAGGGCGTGAAAAAACCACTGACGCCACTTCTAGCTAGAAAGAAACGCAAGTCCTCCCTGAGGTCCGTCTCCCGTTTTGGTTCATACCTGGTGTGAAACACGCGAGGTAAACGTTACACAAAGCTACGCCACAAAGGCCGTGCTTTGATCATCACCACAAGACTTTGCTTTTCAACAGAAGCCTTGATCATTTGCATCTTAGCATGCCACACAGGCAAACCATCCTATGCAACCGATATCAGTCACACAGAATGAAATCCGATGTCAGACACACAGTCCATTTACAAGTCCGTCCTGGGTCTGAACGAAACCGGAGGCACCGAGTACCCCGCATATCCATCGATCTCCAAGTACGTCTGGACGATCACTAACTGTTTCCATCTTCTTGGGTGTACAGCCCAATCAAGATCATCAGTAATTACCCAAACGACGTGAAGACCTCCGGTCTTCGACCATCGTCTTCATCTTCGACTTATCGTCGTATCAGTTATTCAGAATGGGATAAACCCGGTCTTTCCGAATAACTCGCGTATATATTATAAAAGTGTTACACAAACACAACATACGCCTCATTCCAACTCATTAGTCATTAACCGTAAATTAATCAAGAGAATAATTCCCCAAATATTAACCCCGAAGGCCGAAACCAACATCAGATCAATATCCAGAAAACCATTCTACTTAGCTAACCGACAGTTAGTTTCTAAATTTCACGTTCAAATCTAATTAAAGATTTAACTATCGCCTGGAGCAAAACTGGTGATACTCCATTCTCGATCTTTTCAATCTAATTAAAGATTCATTAAAACTCCACTTAGTTTTAATCTGTGACTGGGTTAAAGAATCAGTGTCATTTAAAACACGGTTCACGATAAACCCAAAGTCACATCCCATTAATTATCGGGTTAAAGAACAAGTGTTATTTAAAACACTGTTCACGATAAACCCAAAAATCAATATCCATTCAATTCCAATTAAATATTATTTAATTGGTACACTTTATTAAATCTAAATAAAAAGATTTAATCATTTCTCAACTGGGTTCAAGAACAATGTTAGTGAAGACACCATTCACGACAAACCCAAATCACATTCATTAATTATCGGGTTAAAGAACGAGTGTTATTTAAAACACTGTTCACGATAAACCCAAAAATCAATATCAATTCAATTCCAATTAAATATCATTTAATTGGTACACTTCATTAAATCTAAATAAAAAGATTTAATCTTTTCTCAACTGGGTTCAAGAACGGTGTTAGTGAAGACACCATTCACGACAAACCCAAATCACATTTGATATTAAATACAAGGCTCTGAATAGAAAATATATCGGCCTATATTCAATATCAAATTCTACGATTAACAAATGTCGTATTGGAAATAACGATATAAAAATATATCTTTCAAATTTCCATAACAACACCTGTATAATCACGAATTCCAACATCGAAATATTCCGAAGACAATTTCGATTCAAATCCACTCCAATGCAATCATTGGAAATTTTGGTTATTTTCAAAACCCTTTTCGAATTCAATTTATTTATTTAAAAATAAATAGAATTATAATTCTAGTTCAAAACTAGTTCATTTCGATAAAAATCTATTTTTATCTTTTCAAATATGGAGTTTTTCATCCCAAATCTTCACAAATCATTTCTTATGATTTTACATAAATTATTACTATTTTTAATAATTTTATCAAGGCCCGTATAGCCGATTTCCAACAACGGTCATCGAACTGCACTTATAGCGACCTTTTTCGAATTTGATTTGGACATAATTCCAAATCCAACCGTTAGATTTCAAATTTCTAATATTCGTTAGAAAGCTCTTTTCGATACGAACCCAACGGTTCCGGTTTTAGGAGAATCCGACGGTCGGATCTCCCGTAATGTCCGTTTGAAATCAATGGTCGAAATTCGCGAACTGCCGCGGCGCGGCGCGTTCTATTCAGGCCATTATATTATATATAATATATATATAATATATATATCGTCGATTTCTATTTAAAACGAATTATATAAATAGTTTTGAATTCGTTTCAAAAACATTTTCAACTTCCATTTCAATTCAAATCAAAATTGAATTCTTCTTTATAAATTCGTTTTAAAATCCATTTCTATTCAATTCAAATTTCAATTCAATTTGAATTTATTTCACTTCGCTTTCAATTCCATTTGAATTCGTTTTCAATTCAATTCATTTCGAAATCGTTTTCAATTCATTTTGAATTCGTTTTCAATTCAATTCATTTCGAAATCGTTTTCAATTCATTTTGAATTCGTTTTCAATTCAATTCATTTCGAAATCGTTTCAATTCATTTTGAATTCGTTTTCAATTCATTTTGAATTCGTTTTCAATTCAATTCATTTCGAAATCGTTTTAAATCGATATAAATATCGTTCACGTCAAAATGGCGTCAATCTAATCAATACGGCTTCATAAATTTCTATTTTCAAATATTCTATTTCAAATATTTCTATTTCTAAACTGGAATGAGGCCCAATCGATTACCATATAAAATTAATTATATGGATTTTCATACAACACATGTATATAATAGCATTGAAAAATAATCAACCATCAACCAAAGTGCACTACACTGTATAAGCATCAAATAAAGATATCTAACGCTTATAACAGCATGTCAATCAATCGATCGACATATTTAATCAATCAGGATGAGTGAACTTCAAATTTCATCCTAACACCCGTGTGGGGTTTCAAACAATCAAACAACTATTTTATTCGTGCAGTTGGGCGATGTGTAAAATTTATCGTCCCAATCAATGTCATTCAAATAAGTGTACGTAAACAAACCATCTGGTTTGTAAATGAATATTTATTTATTCACTTCACTATTTTCATATTCACGTTAAAAATTATATTTTTAACGATAAAACATTTTATTTCAACCTATGAATTTCTATTCAATTCATTTATTCAATAAAATGATATTTTTATTTTTCTAACATATTTTAGAAAATTTCGGCGGCATAACGGCACGATACTAGAAACGGGACAAGGCCTAGCCTTATCCCCGGACTAGTGAAGGCCCACGCCATTCACACATCAATCATATCAATTTTATTATGCAAACCACAAAATTTGGAGTAAGTGTCTAACCTAGCCTTACTCCTTCGCCTTATAACGGCGCACGTCTAATCCTAACCAATTTATCGATTCGATTTTCCACACCACAAACCACATTCAAACCAATATCACAATCAATAACCAAACAGCCAAACAAACAAGTCCATGGTCTGTGGACGGGTGTCGGGTGCTACTAAGCACCGTCTGCATCCTAGCATATATATATATAACTAGAAAATAAATTGAAAGGTGAGAAATTCTCACTTATAGCTATCCTAGCTCCACGGCACTTCATTGATAGAAATCTTCATTGCTATCGCATCTTCGTCATCTTCGTTGCCCGTAGTCACTATATATATAAAAATCGAATTTTTACTTCAAAGTTCAATATATAAAAATCGAATTTTTATTTCAAAGTTCAATATATAAAAATCGAATTTTTATTTCAAAGTTCAATATATAAAAATCGAATTTTTAGTTCAAAGTTCAATATATAAAAATCGAATTTTTATTTCAAAGTTCAATATATAAAAATCGAATTTTTAGTTCAAAGTTCAATATATAAAAATCGAATTTTTATTTCAAAGTTCAATATATAAAAATCGAATTTTTATTTCAAAGTTCAATATATAAAAATCGAATTTTTATTTCAAAGTTCAATATATAAAAATCGAATTTTTATTTCATAGTTCAATATATAAAAATCGAATTTTTATTTCATAGTTCAATATATAAAAATCGAATTTTTAGTTCATAGTTCAATATATAAAAATCGAATTTTTATTTCATAGTTCAATATATAAAAATCGAATTTTTATTTCATAGTTCAATATATAAAAATCGAATTTTTATTTCATAGTTCAATATATAAAAATCGAATTTTTAGTTCATAGTTCAATATATAAAAATCGAATTTTTATTTCATAGTTCAATATATAAAAATCGAATTTTTATTTCATAGTTCAATATATAAAAATCGAATTTTTCTTTCGCTACACATACAAAGATGATATTTTTATATTCTCTATCCTATAAAGATTATATTTTTAATACTTTAAAAAATATAAAAATCATATTTTTAATATTCTATATAGTAAAGATTATATTTTTAATACTTTTAAAAATATAAAAATCATATTTTTACTTCTTCTACCCAATAAAAATTCCGCCTTTTCTATTTTAAAGTTTAAATTAAATTTTTTTTCTATTTCAAAGTTTTAAAATAAAATCAGTTTTTAAATTCCTTTTAAATCAGTTTTAATTTTCCTATAAAATCAGTTTTAATTTTCCTATAAAATCAGATAAAAATAAAACAAATAAAAAAAATAAAAAAAAATAAAAAAAACGACTTACAGGGGGCATCGGCGGTTCTCACGCTGGAGGGAGGGGGTGGCTTCGGCGGTTGCCTCGCCGGAGGGAGGTGGGTGGCGACGGGGCAGGCGAGGGCTCGGTTGCGTCGGTGATTGGTGCATCACGGCGGCGGCTTAGGGTTTCAGGGGACCATGGGATCGACGGGATTGGGTTTTGGGCTGTGGGGGTTTTCGAACGGAGGATGGGGGCTGTAGGGGAGCGGAGGAGGAGGGGGATCCACGCCAGAGGTGGCGGCGCGTCGGAGCTCCGCCTGGAGGACGGCGTCGAGCTGGAAGGGCCGTGGGGTTTTTTTTTTTTTTTTTCCTTTTTCCCGAATGAATCCAATCGGGGGGGCCAGAGGGTAATGAAGGGGAAGATTTAAATTTTTTTTTTTATTAATTTAATTATTTTATTTTTCAAAAAGTTGACTTTCACATACGACCTCGAAACGAGGCCCACCGCCTGTCGTCCATAGCGTATTACCCCCATTCCGGACACAATGGGATATATATCGCAAGCTGATTCGATAGTTACAATCAGTTTCCGTTGAATCTACATTTAAATCACTATATTGAATTTCAAACGTACACTTCAAATTACCGGGGTCACATACTAACTCTAAAAATTCCCGAAAAATATTTTCTAGCTTCGTATTGACGATACGGTCCTAACAAAACTAGTTTCGTCGAATTCTGAGACCGTTTGAAAAATGGCCAATTTCCAGTCGATTAAAATCAACTGAAACTGGTCAAACGCGTTTTCCTTTGCCACGCTCACATATTGATTCGAAAAATTATGAAATTTGGAATCTAGCAATAACTTATCACTGCGGATCCAACAAAACTGGTTTCGTCGAAATCCGAGGTCGTTTGCAAAATGTCCATTTTTAAGGGCCTGAATTCTATAGCGACTATTCAGAATTTTAAACTGGACATATCTTTTGATTCTCGCTACGAAATTTTGATTTTTCGGATTCGTTGGAAAGATATTCACAATTAGATTCCATTATTTTTGGTTTCACTAAAATCCGGATTGTTTTGCACCCGGTACATTCAATTGAAGTTTGAAATCGAATTATCGAACTACCGCGCCATTTTCAATTCTATTTATAATTATATATAATTATTTATATTCTAACGACGACGCGTATAATATATATACGTTCGAATTATATTCAAAGTAAATTTCACGTCGATATTATTTAAAATAATTCATTTTAAATAATCAAAATTCGCTAAAATTGCCAAAATAAAATTTTCAAACTGGCCCAGATTTTACGGGTTGTTACAATCTCCCCCACTTAAAACTTTTCGTCCCCGAAAAGGAACAAAGTCGAAAGTGGTTTGATTAATCAACTCTACGTTCGATCTGGCTTCCATTCTCTAATCTTTCAGTTTCTGAGAATTTTCAAAATTTCAAAAATTTGGCTAACACCCTAAATTTTCGAAAAATTTCGCCATAACCTCCCCTGCACCGGGAGCATCGGGGAATTTCAAATAGCTTCCCCGGTCCTTCAGATCTCAAAAAGAAAAAGAAAAAGCCAAGCGGCTAGCCAATAGGCTCACAAAATCATCATCACCCAAACAAAACAGGAAATTATGTAGTAAACATGTACCTATTTGTCGGGCAAACAAATTTTATTCTCTGCTCTAGCCTCCTTGCTATGACCTGTTCAAAGATATATATGTATATGCAAGCAAATGCAACCAATTTTCAATACAATTCAATATTTGGTTCCATTAGGCTAAATGGCTAAAAATTAGCAAACAAATAAACAAACAACACAAACATCAATCAATTAGTGAATTAGAGTTTCAAATTGATAACTTTGATACATATATAGAAAATCACGTTTTTGATGCCAATTCACAACAATGTATTCTAACTATACAAGTTTTGGTTCTCACACCAGCCTAATGGAAATATATAGATATCACACCTTCGTCACTCGAAAATAAATACTGGTAACGCTGCAGCATTATCAGAATCATCCCCGGGCAACTAGAATGTGATTCTATATCTACCCAATATATTAAAACTTTGAATACACGCGGATCAGACGTATACGCAAAACCTATATATACTGGATTGTCCAACTCAATATAAATAGATTTTCAAATACGAATAATTGATTTAAATTTTCAAAACAAAATTTGTTTTCACGTTAAAAATATACTCTTCACACTCGTTCTAGGATACTACTGATCCCATCTCTAACGAGTCATTCCCATTGGATTTTACTAATCCAATATCTGATGAATTCTTTCGTATGGTTCTAATGTGTCTTGTTCTCTGGCTTTGTAAACCAAAGCTCTGATACCAAATGTGAAGACCCGTAACTTCCCCGTAAAGGAAAGCGTCGGATAGTTCGAGAACAAACCACAACAGAACGCATATAAAAGAACATTTCATTGTATATAACAACAATGCATCAGATTACAAGAATATACAGAGTATAAAAGAATATTACACAGAAATATCAGAGATTTAAATTACATTTAAATACATAGCAGCGGAAAATAATACAATACACAACTAGAATGGGATATACGGATACAAAGCTTTCCGGATATCGTTCCAGCTGTAAACCAGGATCCTGTGAATATAAATCTGCAAAACCAAAACTACTAGCTGCCCGTGTCAAAATAAGGGCACCCAGAGTTTAGGTTAAAACAATAAACTCCAGGTCAGTCATGTGACTGGTGTGAGAACTAAAACAGTTATTAATCTTTATTTTAAATCATTAGGTAAATCAAGGGACCACGCCGTATAACACGGAACGGGTTTCCTCCCAAGAATACCAGTGCATAAAACCAACAGCGCAATGCTAAATAAAGAAAGATGAAGCTGTTATAAGACCCAGGTCCTATCACACAATGCAACGCAAGCCGGGGGATAGGGTTTTCCCTTATAACAGCCAAAGAATGCTTGATACGTTTTAAAACAAATCTTTTGATACTATAATAAGTGCATAGTGTATAAAACAACTTCAAATCATAAGTATCAATCATAGGCGACATGAGCGTCCCATGCCACTATGTCGCCATATATAGGTTTACAAATAAAACCGCAAAGTCACGTATTTGGAAATTGGATTTCCATCTATGAACCGAGGCTAGGGGCAAGATCCTCAACCGATTCGTGACTCTCTAGCCCGAGCCACAGGCAAGCGCGCAGGCAAGCCTTTAGATCGTCAGGGCCGGTCCACACGGAGTGGATTATTATGCCTGAACACTACGTTTCCCCACCCTATGGGGTGTAAGTCTGGTCCGTCAGCCGACCAGAATGCATTCGGCCGAAACCGATATAACCGAGGCGCCTCGCAACCGCAACAACCACATAAGTCAAACTCGTCAGGGCGTGAAAAAACCACTGACGCCACTTCTAGCTAGAAAGAAACGCAAGTCCTCCCTGAGGTCCGTCTCCCGTTTTGGTTCATACCTGGTGTGAAACACGCGAGGTAAACGTTACACAAAGCTACGCCACAAAGGCCGTGCTTTGATCATCACCACAAGACTTTGCTTTTCAACAGAAGCCTTGATCATTTGCATCTTAGCATGCCACACAGGCAAACCATCCTATGCAACCGATATCAGTCACACAGAATGAAATCCGATGTCAGACACACAGTCCATTTACAAGTCCGTCCTGGGTCTGAACGAAACCGGAGGCACCGAGTACCCCGCATATCCATCGATCTCCAAGTACGTCTGGACGATCACTAACTGTTTCCATCTTCTTGGGTGTACAGCCCAATCAAGATCATCAGTAATTACCCAAACGACGTGAAGACCTCCGGTCTTCGACCATCGTCTTCATCTTCGACTTATCGTCGTATCAGTTATTCAGAATGGGATAAACCCGGTCTTTCCGAATAACTCGCGTATATATTATAAAAGTGTTACACAAACACAACATACGCCTCATTCCAACTCATTAGTCATTAACCGTAAATTAATCAAGAGAATAATTCCCCAAATATTAACCCCGAAGGCCGAAACCAACATCAGATCAATATCCAGAAAACCATTCTACTTAGCTAACCGACAGTTAGTTTCTAAATTTCACGTTCAAATCTAATTAAAGATTTAACTATCGCCTGGAGCAAAACTGGTGATACTCCATTCTCGATCTTTTCAATCTAATTAAAGATTCATTAAAACTCCACTTAGTTTTAATCTGTGACTGGGTTAAAGAATCAGTGTCATTTAAAACACGGTTCACGATAAACCCAAAGTCACATCCCATTAATTATCGGGTTAAAGAACAAGTGTTATTTAAAACACTGTTCACGATAAACCCAAAAATCAATATCCATTCAATTCCAATTAAATATTATTTAATTGGTACACTTTATTAAATCTAAATAAAAAGATTTAATCATTTCTCAACTGGGTTCAAGAACAATGTTAGTGAAGACACCATTCACGACAAACCCAAATCACATTCATTAATTATCGGGTTAAAGAACGAGTGTTATTTAAAACACTGTTCACGATAAACCCAAAAATCAATATCAATTCAATTCCAATTAAATATCATTTAATTGGTACACTTCATTAAATCTAAATAAAAAGATTTAATCTTTTCTCAACTGGGTTCAAGAACGGTGTTAGTGAAGACACCATTCACGACAAACCCAAATCACATTTGATATTAAATACAAGGCTCTGAATAGAAAATATATCGGCCTATATTCAATATCAAATTCTACGATTAACAAATGTCGTATTGGAAATAACGATATAAAAATATATCTTTCAAATTTCCATAACAACACCTGTATAATCACGAATTCCAACATCGAAATATTCCGAAGACAATTTCGATTCAAATCCACTCCAATGCAATCATTGGAAATTTTGGTTATTTTCAAAACCCTTTTCGAATTCAATTTATTTATTTAAAAATAAATAGAATTATAATTCTAGTTCAAAACTAGTTCATTTCGATAAAAATCTATTTTTATCTTTTCAAATATGGAGTTTTTCATCCCAAATCTTCACAAATCATTTCTTATGATTTTACATAAATTATTACTATTTTTAATAATTTTATCAAGGCCCGTATAGCCGATTTCCAACAACGGTCATCGAACTGCACTTATAGCGACCTTTTTCGAATTTGATTTGGACATAATTCCAAATCCAACCGTTAGATTTCAAATTTCTAATATTCGTTAGAAAGCTCTTTTCGATACGAACCCAACGGTTCCGGTTTTAGGAGAATCCGACGGTCGGATCTCCCGTAATGTCCGTTTGAAATCAATGGTCGAAATTCGCGAACTGCCGCGGCGCGGCGCGTTCTATTCAGGCCATTATATTATATATAATATATATATAATATATATATCGTCGATTTCTATTTAAAACGAATTATATAAATAGTTTTGAATTCGTTTCAAAAACATTTTCAACTTCCATTTCAATTCAAATCAAAATTGAATTCTTCTTTATAAATTCGTTTTAAAATCCATTTCTATTCAATTCAAATTTCAATTCAATTTGAATTTATTTCACTTCGCTTTCAATTCCATTTGAATTCGTTTTCAATTCAATTCATTTCGAAATCGTTTTCAATTCATTTTGAATTCGTTTTCAATTCAATTCATTTCGAAATCGTTTTCAATTCATTTTGAATTCGTTTTCAATTCAATTCATTTCGAAATCGTTTCAATTCATTTTGAATTCGTTTTCAATTCATTTTGAATTCGTTTTCAATTCAATTCATTTCGAAATCGTTTTAAATCGATATAAATATCGTTCACGTCAAAATGGCGTCAATCTAATCAATACGGCTTCATAAATTTCTATTTTCAAATATTCTATTTCAAATATTTCTATTTCTAAACTGGAATGAGGCCCAATCGATTACCATATAAAATTAATTATATGGATTTTCATACAACACATGTATATAATAGCATTGAAAAATAATCAACCATCAACCAAAGTGCACTACACTGTATAAGCATCAAATAAAGATATCTAACGCTTATAACAGCATGTCAATCAATCGATCGACATATTTAATCAATCAGGATGAGTGAACTTCAAATTTCATCCTAACACCCGTGTGGGGTTTCAAACAATCAAACAACTATTTTATTCGTGCAGTTGGGCGATGTGTAAAATTTATCGTCCCAATCAATGTCATTCAAATAAGTGTACGTAAACAAACCATCTGGTTTGTAAATGAATATTTATTTATTCACTTCACTATTTTCATATTCACGTTAAAAATTATATTTTTAACGATAAAACATTTTATTTCAACCTATGAATTTCTATTCAATTCATTTATTCAATAAAATGATATTTTTATTTTTCTAACATATTTTAGAAAATTTCGGCGGCATAACGGCACGATACTAGAAACGGGACAAGGCCTAGCCTTATCCCCGGACTAGTGAAGGCCCACGCCATTCACACATCAATCATATCAATTTTATTATGCAAACCACAAAATTTGGAGTAAGTGTCTAACCTAGCCTTACTCCTTCGCCTTATAACGGCGCACGTCTAATCCTAACCAATTTATCGATTCGATTTTCCACACCACAAACCACATTCAAACCAATATCACAATCAATAACCAAACAGCCAAACAAACAAGTCCATGGTCTGTGGACGGGTGTCGGGTGCTACTAAGCACCGTCTGCATCCTAGCATATATATATATAACTAGAAAATAAATTGAAAGGTGAGAAATTCTCACTTATAGCTATCCTAGCTCCACGGCACTTCATTGATAGAAATCTTCATTGCTATCGCATCTTCGTCATCTTCGTTGCCCGTAGTCACTATATATATAAAAATCGAATTTTTACTTCAAAGTTCAATATATAAAAATCGAATTTTTATTTCAAAGTTCAATATATAAAAATCGAATTTTTATTTCAAAGTTCAATATATAAAAATCGAATTTTTAGTTCAAAGTTCAATATATAAAAATCGAATTTTTATTTCAAAGTTCAATATATAAAAATCGAATTTTTAGTTCAAAGTTCAATATATAAAAATCGAATTTTTATTTCAAAGTTCAATATATAAAAATCGAATTTTTATTTCAAAGTTCAATATATAAAAATCGAATTTTTATTTCAAAGTTCAATATATAAAAATCGAATTTTTATTTCATAGTTCAATATATAAAAATCGAATTTTTATTTCATAGTTCAATATATAAAAATCGAATTTTTAGTTCATAGTTCAATATATAAAAATCGAATTTTTATTTCATAGTTCAATATATAAAAATCGAATTTTTATTTCATAGTTCAATATATAAAAATCGAATTTTTATTTCATAGTTCAATATATAAAAATCAAATTTTTAGTTCATAGTTCAATATATAAAAATCGAATTTTTATTTCATAGTTCAATATATAAAAATCGAATTTTTATTTCATAGTTCAATATATAAAAATCGAATTTTTCTTTCGCTACACATACAAAGATGATATTTTTATATTCTCTATCCTATAAAGATTATATTTTTAATACTTTAAAAAATATAAAAATCATATTTTTAATATTCTATATAGTAAAGATTATATTTTTAATACTTTTAAAAATATAAAAATCATATTTTTACTTCTTCTACCCAATAAAAATTCCGCCTTTTCTATTTTAAAGTTTAAATTAAATTTTTTTTCTATTTCAAAGTTTTAAAATAAAATCAGTTTTTAAATTCCTTTTAAATCAGTTTTAATTTTCCTATAAAATCAGTTTTAATTTTCCTATAAAATCAGATAAAAATAAAACAAATAAAAAAAATAAAAAAAAATAAAAAAAAACGACTTACAGGGGGCATCGGCGGTTCTCACGCTGGAGGGAGGGGGTGGCTTCGGCGGTTGCCTCGCCGGAGGGAGGTGGGTGGCGACGGGGCAGGCGAGGGCTCGGTTGCGTCGGTGATTGGTGCATCACGGCGGCGGCTTAGGGTTTCAGGGGACCATGGGATCGACGGGATTGGGTTTTGGGCTGTGGGGGTTTTCGAACGGAGGATGGGGGCTGTAGGGGAGCGGAGGAGGAGGGGGATCCACGCCAGAGGTGGCGGCGCGTCGGAGCTCCGCCTGGAGGACGGCGTCGAGCTGGAAGGGCCGTGGGGTTTTTTTTTTTTTTTTCCTTTTTCCCGAATGAATCCAATCGGGGGGGCCAGAGGGTAATGAAGGGGAAGATTTAAATTTTTTTTTTATTAATTTAATTATTTTATTTTTCAAAAAGTTGACTTTCACATACGACCTCGAAACGAGGCCCACCGCCTGTCGTCCATAGCGTATTACCCCCATTCCGGACACAATGGGATATATATCGCAAGCTGATTCGATAGTTACAATCAGTTTCCGTTGAATCTACATTTAAATCACTATATTGAATTTCAAACGTACACTTCAAATTACCGGGGTCACATACTAACTCTAAAAATTCCCGAAAAATATTTTCTAGCTTCGTATTGACGATACGGTCCTAACAAAACTAGTTTCGTCGAATTCTGAGACCGTTTGAAAAATGGCCAATTTCCAGTCGATTAAAATCAACTGAAACTGGTCAAACGCGTTTTCCTTTGCCACGCTCACATATTGATTCGAAAAATTATGAAATTTGGAATCTAGCAATAACTTATCACTGCGGATCCAACAAAACTGGTTTCGTCGAAATCCGAGGTCGTTTGCAAAATGTCCATTTTTAAGGGCCTGAATTCTATAGCGACTATTCAGAATTTTAAACTGGACATATCTTTTGATTCTCGCTACGAAATTTTGATTTTTCGGATTCGTTGGAAAGATATTCACAATTAGATTCCATTATTTTTGGTTTCACTAAAATCCGGATTGTTTTGCACCCGGTACATTCAATTGAAGTTTGAAATCGAATTATCGAACTACCGCGCCATTTTCAATTCTATTTATAATTATATATAATTATTTATATTCTAACGACGACGCGTATAATATATATACGTTCGAATTATATTCAAAGTAAATTTCACGTCGATATTATTTAAAATAATTCATTTTAAATAATCAAAATTCGCTAAAATTGCCAAAATAAAATTTTCAAACTGGCCCAGATTTTACGGGTTGTTACAGTCTTCATCTTCGACTTTCAATCGTCGGTCAATTATTTGAAATGAGAATTAACTCAGCCCTTTCAAATAATTCACTTATATTTAGAATTTCAAATCAATTTATTTCAATGGTTAAATCATTCGACAACACCAATTTTGTTCTTTAATGTAATTTTCACACCAAACACATTCAACCATCAAATACCACATAAATCGAGCAAATTCAATTTATTTCCATTCCATATCGTTTATGATATTTTATAACGATTTATCGCTATTTTATTTATTTTAAAATAGCCAGTTTATTCAAAACGACGCTTCGGGCCATAACGCGGCCATGGCGCTGTTTTTCTTCAGATTTGATTTACACATCTCTGAAAATCTAACCGTTGGATCATCACAGAATTTACATCATTAGAAAGATCTTTTCAAAATGAATCCAACGGTTCTAGTTTCGGGAAAATCCGACGGTCGGATCTCCCGGTATAATCGTTTGAAGTTTTGATTTCAAAATACGAACTGCAGCGTCGTTATTCGACTAAATATAATTATATTTACATTTATATATATAAATATAATCGTTTCTGGCGCTGTTTTTCTTCAGATTTGAATTAAACATTCCAGACAATCCAACCGTTGGATTTTTACAAAGTTGGTGCCGTTGGAAAGATTTTTCCAAAGCGAACCCAACGGTTGCGGTTTCGGGAAAATTCGATGGTCGGATTTCTCGCACTAATCATTTGAAATCACGATTTCAAAATATGAACTGCAGCGTCGTTATTCGATATATTTCAATTATATTTATATTTATATATATATATATATATATATCGATTCATCGATTTCAAAGCTATATTCTTTTCATACATGTGAAAAAAATGATATTTTTATCTAACTGTCTTCTATTTCAACACTTCACTATATTTAACAATTCATGTATATAATAAAATTGTGATTTTTATTGTAAAACAATTCATTTCAAAACACTATTATTTTATATAGTTTCATATAGGTAATAAAAATAGGATTTTTATTATAAAACAATTTCTTTCAAGACAAGATTATTTTATATAGTTCATATAGATGATAAAAATGTGATTTTTATATTTAAAACATGAACACCATTCAACACATGAATTTTTAATTGAACGAATGAATATAGTTTCAACAAATGAAAATAATTCAAACACATGAATATTATTCAAAATTTAGGTAGCATAACGACAGGGTAGTTAAAACCGAGACCGTCCCTAGTACGGCTCCTCGCTCTACCTTAAAACCTCGCGGTTTTTGACAATGGGGAGTCATGCATCTAGTTCGCACGCAGGCGGCATGTATATATTTATTTCATTTCCACAAATTAATCCTATGTGGTTTCAACCAAATATTTCTCAACCACAAACGGGTATTTTTCAACCACAATCAATCAATATTAACCACAAATAGTTCCAATCAACCAATTGCTACCAATCAATTTTCACACCAATCACAATCAATAAATATCGTCCATGGTTTGTGGACGAGGGGTGTGTGTATATATATATATATAGCAATTCACTTCTATTTCAACACATATATAATTTTTACAACGCATATATAACTTATACATCGAACGTACAACTTATACAACGCTTATACATGAGGTGTACAATGCTTATATAACCCATACATCGAATATTATAATTTATACATCGTCGTTTTCCACATCGTTTATAAATTAGAAATCTCACATTGGGTTCCACTCCACCAAAAATAGCAGAAGGCTCAGAAAAATATGCGGTCTCCTCTAGAATCTAGAGGACGTCCACACGAGTCCACTGTCTCTTGTTTCACTGAATTTCGTCAACACACGAAAAAGATATGATTTTTCAAAGTTTGCAACGGTTTAAAGGTGTTAAAACTGTTGAAAAAATATATAGCCGTATACCTCGCTTTGATGTTCAAAACTAGGTCTTTAATTCTTGACCAAACCGTGAAGTATTACCACGATCAGACCACGCAGCGTTGACCAGCCTCGAGAGGCGCGCCTGAGGTGCTGACGGCGTCGAACTCGGAGGCTCCTGGGCGGCGCAATCGGCCTTCGAACGACTGAGCTTCACGAGGTCGGTTCTGGCGATATACACAACGAAAAGAATCAAACTATATATGGATTTGAAGCTCGTCTGACGATCTACAAAAACATCAACTGGAGCATGGGTTTTTATTGAGCGTGGAAGGAGAAAATGAAGGGGAAATCTTTGAAGAGGAGCCGCCGTTCGTATCGGGGGGAGAGAAAGGGTTTTCTCTTTCTTTTTTTTTATTAAATTCTGATTGGTCGGTGGGTTTTAAAAGGTGTTTTCTGACACGACCCCCAATCCAAAGCCAACGACTGTCGTCCCTAGCGTTTTACCCCCATTCCGAACACAATGGGATATGTTTCGTAGGCCTATTCGACTGTTTTAGTTAGTTTCCATTCAAATTAAAATATAAAACATTCAATATTCGATTTGAACGTACATTTCAATTTGCCAAGGCCACAAACTGATTTGAAAAATTCCAGAAAAATAAATCTGGCTATGTTTTGACGATACGGTCCCAACAAAACTAATTTCGTCGAATTCTGAGACCGTTTGCAAAAAGGCCCATTTCTGGTCGATCCAATTTAACTATAATTGACCAGAACACATTTTCCTTTGCCACGCTCACATACTAGCTTCAAAAATTATGAAATTTGAAATCTAGCAATAACTCCACATCCCGGATCCAACAAAAGTGGTTTCGTCGAATTCTGAGGTCGTTTGCAAAATGGCCAGTTTCACGGGCAATATAAATTCCATATCGACCTTTCTGAAAATTCATTTGGCCATAGCTTTTGCTCTCCGCTATGAAAATTCGATTTTTCAGATTCGTTAGAAAGGTATTCACTAACAGATTTAAATATTTATGGTTTCACTCAAATCCGTTTTGTTTTACACCCGGTACAATCTGACAAAGTTTGAATTCAATATTTGAAACTGCAGCGCCATTTCAGGCCTTGTTTATAATTATAATTAATTATATTCGTTTTTAAGCATCGATTCAAACTCCCTTTTCATTGCTATTATTTAAAATATTTATTTTAAATATTTAAAATCCATTATTTTAGCCAATTTAAAAATTTTAAATTGGTTCAGATTTTCCGGGTCGTTACAGTAAAGAAGCAAATAAAATAACAAAAAGATTATGCTATACATTAGTACATTGTGTTATGTTAACGTTGATTATATGAAAAGCGGGAGCGAAAAATCTAAAGCGGGACCAAATGAAAAGTAAGGCCGCGAAAATAAAAAGTTCCCTCCATCCCCTTCAAATTTTATCCCTAAAATTTCCGTTTTCTTTTTCATTAAAGCTTGGCTTCATCAAATCTCTTATCCAATCCGACGTCAATTCCTTCATCTCGGACCGATTCAAGGATAAATCGAGAGCATCGTCCCCTGAGATTCAGTTCGACTCTTCCAAATCAACGTAAGTTTTTATGAAATCGTTAATAGTATTACTTTCGATTTTTTATAAATTCACTCCACTCGCTATATATATTTTGTTATTCAGCTGAATCCCTAAGTTGATTTCCATGATTTGTAATACGTAGGAATTAGTTTCTTTTAACCCTAAAAAGGATTATTTTAACAGCGGATTTGGTAAAGGAAATAAGTGGTGAATTTTCCTATTTCTGTTGTAGTGATATGTAAATATTAATACATACATAGTTACGTCAGATTGAATAAGAGATTTTACTTTTCCTATTTCTGTTGTTGTTGATGTTACTGTTGTTGTTATTATTATTATTATTAACAACCAAGGGCTTGATCTGTTTGCTTTGAATTTGGTGCTCAATTTAGTTTGAATATCAAAAAAAAATCTTTTCGAACTTTTTCTAACTATGGCAAATCAGTAGAACATCAATTTTCTTAAATAATTATGAAACATTTTCACTTAACAGAAAAGGTAAACATGCTTTGACATAAGGTGTTGTTCGGACAGATCAAGCATTTTCACTTAACAGAAAATGCTTTAAGATAAATGGACCAGTTGTGTTTGCACATACTTTCCTTCTCACGGCTTTAGCTGCCAATGCATGTCTGTTTTACCAGTAGTGCCCTTTCTCCATTTATGTTTACTGAATAAATTTACAGCAGTAAGCTCTTATGCTTTATGTTATTTGTTATATGTACAGTATAATAATTTAAGATATATTTTTTGTTCCAAGTTTATACTTATGGACAAATCCTTTTACTGTTTTCAATATATAAACTAATTTAATCCAGTTTTATCTACATAATGGTTTCAATTTTTTTTCTATCTTGGATGTGGGCATATTTTTTATGTACGCATGAGCATAGAGTGCTAATCCAATATCCATTTTCGGTGCAATATATTGACAAAATCAGAAATATCAGATAGTAACCCCAATATTTGAAAAGAGGAATTGAAGTTTGATGTAAATGCTTTCCAATCAAAGGTTATACATTCAGCATGTTTGTGGTTTAACGGAGTAACTAAAAAAAGGCATTGCTATATAGCGTAATGAGTAAGTACTCCAACTTACGCCTGAAATCATTACCATACTACAAACACATATTTCTGGTGGCCAAGGTGCGTAAATTTTGATTGTTGCAAATATTGTTATTATATGGATAAATATCCATGGTTGTTATTACATTTAAATTTTCAAATATGTGAGGATGAAATACTGATCCAAAATGCAAAATAATAATTCATGTGATATCATACGACTCATACCTGATCAAGCAGGAGAGTTGATAGAAAGAAGTAGGACTTCTAATAAGCCTCATACTACTTAAACAATGTTAATAATCAAGGATATACCTATATGAACTTTGTTTTAATGAACCAACAATGTTTAAAATTCGCTAAAGGAAGTCGACATTAAAACATGAAGCTTTTTTTTAATATCAAAACATTGGTGGATTCATGCAATTTTTTTTCCGTTGATAGTGCATAAGTCATTTTGTCCACTTGCATTACTATCTTTTATGATAATTATGACAGCTATTACTTGCATATATTATTTAATATGACGATGTACCCTAACTTGGTAGACACAGATGAAACTCTGTATTATTTATTTTTTTCATTCAACAAATTTTACTCAACCTTAAAAAGCATAAACTAATTATGTTGGTAGCAAATAATTTTTCAAAAACATAGTTAACAAATATGACCTTTTATTCCATGATACTTAAGTGACACCTAACTGCATTAATTTAAATATTTCAAACAAAACTTCTATTATGATTTATTATTCCCACCAATTCAGTTGTAGAAAGTTGGTTTTAATGTAAACTGAGAAGCCAAATAGAAGTTTAGAAGAACTGCAGAACCCTTTCACAAAATTTACAACTGGTTAAGCTTTGGTCGACATAGGACCAACCACTGATTTTTCTAAAGTTTTAGATGTTGTTTTATGTCACTAAACTTAAACAAGCGCATGTATGTGTAGAAGACTTGTATTTCTCCCCAAGCTTTCAAAAACCTAAATAGTTAACAAAGGTTCCAGTTTTGGCCATAACAGTGCACACAATCTATTAAAAAACAGAAAAAAGGAAAAGAAAAGAAAAGAAAAAACTGGTTTTGTGGCTATGCTGTAGGCTACTGTGGAAAAAAGTAGCAACGCCGCAGGGGCGGATTTAGGGAGGCCAGGTGGGGTCACCAGACCCCACTAGATATTTTAGAATTTATTTTTTACTACTTATTTTTATCAAACTTGCTTGTTGCTTAGGGTTGAATGTTGGACTCTGTGGAGAATTGGTTTAGGGTTTTTTGCTGCAGTAGTGCTTGGGGTTTACATGTTCTTTTAATTTCTGATCTTCCATGATTAAGCCTGGTTTATTGCTTGTTCTATGTTTGGCTTTGAGGGATTCTTGGATTTCAGTCCTATTTGCTTGGTCTTGGTATGTGGCTAGTTGGAATAAAGGTGTAGCGTTGTTTCTCTGATGCTGGAGCAGTAGTTCATTTCTGTTGCTCATGTGTTGTCTGTGTTATTTGTAAGTGTAATATGTGTCCGACTGTTAGTTATCTTTTATGTTATCTTTTGGTGGTCTTGTTTCTTCTTCTGGGTTTGAGCTGATATAGTCTTAAGTTTGTATAAAATTCGTTTTGTAGGTGTTTTCATTTGTTATCATCTCATCCTTTTTGTACTCCTATTTGTAACATAAGTACCCTTTGTTTCCACCGAAAAAAAATGCTTGCTGCTGCTGCCTTTTCTCTTTTTATCTCTCTCTTCTATTTACTTACTTTTCACTGCTTCTTGCTTTATCATATCAAAAATTGTTGTTGCTCTGCAAACAAAAAGAGGATAATTGATCAAAATTGCCTTTAGATCTTAGATTCTTCAATTCAGGTATTCTGATGCTTCTTCTTTTTAGCATTTTATGCATCTTCTTTAAATTGAAATTGTGATTCAATACACATGAGGCTTCAAACCTTCAATATTTTTGTTTTGAAATTGGTAGCTGACTTTTGATAAACTCCTGATTATTGCCGAGTTTGATCAATTATATTTAGTTTTGAAATTGGCCCCTACTAGCGTCGAACCCTGGCTCCGCCACTGAGCAACGGGACATGCTACTGAGGAGATGGCCTCAAACTTTTGAAGCCATGCAGGTTAGTGGCCAAAATTGTAATCATACATGAAAAGCATATTTTTAGTCATTCTGATCCTGAATCCATGAAACCAATTTTGGCATGTCAGGTGAACATATGTGAACATATTGCTTGATCTGCGTAAACTAGTATTACCGCATAACGATGGGAAAAACTGACTGTTTAAATGTGTATTTTAAAAAGAAATATATTTTAAAAAAAATCATTAATATTAATTAACAACAAGATGATAGGTTGAAAAAAATACATTAAAAACTAAGAGTCAAATCTAAAATTAAAAGATACGAGTTCCAAATTTAAATTTTGCTTAGAATATTCAAAACCGAACGTTTAAATTTAAAAAATTTAGAATGAAAATACTCACCGAAAGGACTTTTTAGTCGTTTTAAGGGCCGCACTTTTGAATTGAATATCCTTGAAACTTATTATCCTAAGATGAGAAGTCATTTTAAACTAATTTTCAATTTTTAAATAAATTGAGAATCAAATCTAAACTTGAAACATAAATTTGAAAATTACAGAAGATCAGAATTTACAATATATTTTTGGTCGGTTTTCCCACCGTTGTGTGGTTATGATAGTTTAACATCCAAAAGTGTTTACAAAACTATATCACAATTCTCTAAAGTAAATTTCATTTTTGACAAACATCAAAATATCACAATTTAACATACAAATATTTGTTGTACATAACAAACATTGTATATCAAATAACTTTTATCATGTCCGTAAATTTCTACAATGAGATCTTTCTCAAAATCATATAGACTTTGAAATCTATCGTCATCAATAAGCTCAGCTTTTGATCTTTGTCTTGCTTCCTCAATCAAAGCCTACATTATTTAACAAATATAATAATATGAATCAAGACGTACATGTTACCCCTTTCTAACCTGACTAAATTTCTTAGTCTATTAATTGAGCAATGCTCATTTTATTAATTGATCCACCATTTTATTAATTGATCCACCGCTAAATTTCAGAAATAAAGCAATGCTTAGATTTATCAACGTTTAGTTCCTAAAACTGAGCAATTTTTTAAACCGGGCAGAACAATGCTCAGCTTTTGAAACTAAGTGATTGCTCAGTTTTAAAAATGATTGATGCTTAGTTTCATAAATTGAAACTGAGGCTTGATTTCAGTCCCTCAAAATAAGCAGTGCTTTTTTTATAAAAAAAAAATCTCTTTTCTTTATTACTGATACGTAAAAGTTTGTCCAGCACAAAAATCAATATATATGATCTGCAAATTAAGAATAACAATAATGTCGGCAAGTTAAATCTTTGAATATATCCTTGCATATCCAGAGACATGCAAACGAAAAAAATACAACATAAGGCCTTGTAAAAAACCCATTATTAATACAAATAATACATACTCCAGTAAAAATCGATGCCACGTGAAAAGAGTATCATGGTTCACATTAACAAGTGTAGGATTAGCTATTTGAGAGCTACATCAACCCCAACCTTTGTAGGAGAACCAAATGCTTTAGCAGTGTACTCAGCTGAAATGTTATCGATGATTTTGGTCTCCATTCATGCTGACATAAAACTCCATACTTGCCATTATTGCTGAATCTAGTTTTCATCGTCGTTATTGAATCAAGAAAATGAGAGCTCCCAACCATAAAACTATTCTCAAATGTGTTGGCCTTATGAACCATTTCATCAGCTACTGCATTTCTACTTACTGGATTCACAAAATGAACGTACGATGGCAGATATTTTATTAAGTCATAAAACTGAAAAAAAATACTATTTTATGATCAACCATGGCAGATATTTTAGTTTTATACCCTTTTTAGTTTATAGTTACCGGTATCATACACTGGTCTGCTTATTATCGTTAAGACCTGCTTGTTGATGTACATTGGCCCTGCATGTACAAGAAGATGTACATGTTCAAATTGACTTGGCTTATGTTCAAATTCGTTCTGGTCTTTTAAAAAGGAATACCAATGGCCAATGACCCAGAATTTAAAGGTTTAAACTTATGTTTTTAAAGGACAAGTATAGCAGTTTTAATTAGAAAATTGAGGATGTCACAATCAATTTCAAACGGATAGCCCAAAAGAATTATGAACCTATGTATGCAATAATGTGGAATTCCAAACCTTTTGCAACAAATTTCCTATGTAATTAATGTATTACAATTAAATAGTAGTAAATATTTCTTATAAACAGCTTTATATAAAAATAAAATTCAAATAGCCATATGTATAACCAGCATGCAAATGAGGAAAATGACTAAGTATTTTCTGTTTAGCTGTGTTGAGATTGGTTAAATTAATTAACCAATTTGCTTTTGCTTTATATATGTAACTATGATTTTAAAAGCAAAAGAGTCATTTTATACACCATTTAAAGATAAATGTAGTTGCCTTACGATGCGAGTGATTATAGGTCAGTTGAAGTAAACAACATGACCGCTACTATTGTAAAAATTGACGTTCAATGCTGGGAAAATGGTAAAAAAAAACAATGGAATATCATATGATTTGTAGACAGCAGTCCTGCTGTAATTAAATTTCATTGCTTTGCATATGATGTGTACCACTTTCCTTTAATTACTATTTTTTTTAATTTTAAAAACTTTTTTGCTGAAGTAATTTGCATCTCAAAATGGATAAAAATTGGGTGCATTTACACAGGTAATTGCTAGTGTTTGCAAATGAAGATTTTACTTTATTTTGCATGTAAATATTTATTTATTTTATGATTATTTTGTAATTATAGAACTAATAGTGAGTACGAGCATGAGTCTAGGAAGTTTGTGGATTTTGCAAAAAGATGTTTGGGAAATGTGGAAAAAAAAATTGTGTCCTTGTTTTGATTGTCGAAACCTTACATACCAATTTGGAAACACCATTGTCGAGCATTTTATTATAAGGGGAATGGATCCTAAATATAAAAACGGCAGATGGTACAATCATGGCGAGCAAGTAGATACTGGAAAAAAGATTAAGTTGGATGGTGCATATGGCTTATTTAAAGGGGTTCATTACGAAGATGAAGATTTCATTACTCATTTTTCTTTTACTAATGATAACGATGAGGATGGTGTGCAGAGACGAGAATACGATTTATTGAAAAATTTAGAAGATGCGGAAACCCCTTTATATCCCGATTGTGCAGATCAAACAAAGCTATCCGCCATCGTTGCCTTGTATAATCTTAAATGTGAAACAGGGCTATCTGATAGTGGTTTTGATAAGCTTTTGAGCGTGCAACAATTGTTGTTACCCAAAAATAATGTACTTCCTAAAACTTTATATGAGGTGAAAAAGTTTCTGAAGATTTTTGATATGGGATTTGAAAAAAATTCATGCTTGTAAAAATGATTGTTGCCTCTTTAGAAAAGATTACAAAGATTTGATTAACTGTCCGAAATGTGGATCGTCAAGATGGAAGATTAATGAATGTACAGGAGAGATTATGCAAGGGATCCCGACAAAAGTATTACGGTATTTTCCAATAATTCCAAGATTTAGGAGAAAGTTTAGATCACAAACAATGGCAGAAGATTTAAGATGGCATTTTAATAACAAAAGTAATGATGGAAAAATGCGCCATCATGTAGATTCTGTTACATGGAATGTAGTGGATGAGAAATGGAAACCATTTTCAATTGACCCATGCAATCTCAGACTTGGTCTTGCTACCAATGGTTTTAATCCATTTTCTATGTTAAATTATAAATATAGTTGTTGGCCAATAATGCTTGTAACATATAATCTCTCACCTTTGTTATGCATGAAGAAGGAAAATATTATGTTAACATTACTAATTCCAGGCCCTAAGCAACCAGGGAATGATATAGATGTTTATTTGGCGCCATTGATAGAAGATTTGTGTCATTTGTGGAATAATGGAGTTGGAGTTTATGATGCATTTACTAAAACATGTTTTAATCTGAAAGCAATTTTGTTATTGACGATAAATGATTTTCCAGCTTATGGAAATCTCGCTAGATGCTGCGTAAAGGGTAAAAAAGGCATGTCCTACATGGGGTGTGAATACTCATCACCGTTGGTTGAATCATAGTCGAAAGATTGTGTATATGGGTCATAGAAGATTTTTACATCCTTCTAATCCAATGAGGAACAAAAAGACTTGGTTTGACAATACTATAGAAAATGGAAGTAAACCAAGAATTTCAACTGGAAGAAATATCTTTAATATTTTAAAAGATTTTCCAAATGATTTCGGAAAGGAAAGTAAAGACCCAAAAAACACAAAAAAGAAAAAAAACAATGCAAAATAAGAAGAGACCATTGAAGAAAAGAAACACTAATTTTCACATTGGAGTTGATCCTATGAAAATGGAGCTATCAAGATGAAAAAAAAAGTCAATATTTTTCGATTTGCCATACTGGGAGGTTAGTGTGAATTTTTTAACGCTTTAGTAATAATAAAAATATTATATCATTGAAATATTGCATTCTTATTTTTTGTAGGAGCTTCCCCTACGTCATAACTTAGACGTAATGCATGTAGAGAAAAATGTATGTGAAAGCGTTTTAGGCACGATGCTACATGATGGTAAATCAAAAGATGGAATTAACTCAAGAAAAGATCTAGAGGATTTGAGGATTCGACATGAACTTTATGCACAACCTCGTGGGAAATAAATGTATCTTCCACTGGCGCCATATACATTATCGAATTGCGAGAAGAAAACATTTTGTAATAGATTGTATGATTTCAAAGGACCCGATGGTTATTGCGCAAATTTTAAAAATTGTGTTTCACTATAAGATTGCAAAATTAGTGGGTTAAAATCTCATGATTATCGTATTTTAATGCAACAATTGTTGCCAGCAGCAATAAGAGGACTATTGCCAAAGAAACCAAGGGAAACAATAATTCGTTTATGTTCATTCTTTAATCGAATATGCCAGCGCGTGCTTGATAGAGAGAATCTACAACAACTTGATGATGAAATTATTATAATATTATGTGAGCTCGAAAGATATTTTCCACTTTCTTTTTTTGACATAATGATACATTTGGCGATTCATCTTGGAAGAGAAGCATGGTTGTGTGGTCCGGTTCATTTTCGGTGGATGTACCCTTTTGAAAGATATATGAAAACGCTTAAAGATTATGTAAGAAATCATGCACGACCAGAAGGTTGTATTGCCGAATCCTATCTTGCTGAAGAATGCATGAGATATTTTGGTAAATTTTTAAAAGAAACATGACAAATGGAAGAGAAAGAGGTTCGAAATGAGGACTATGATAATTCTACAATACTTGAAGGACACCCGATATCCGTTTCCAAGATAGTTACATATCTTGTAACGAGAAAAAAATGCTCATTTAGCCGTGCTAATGAATATGACAATGGTTGAACCGTTTTTAGAGTAAGTATATCTAAACCTTTGTCAGTATTGTTCTTATATGAAATTGCCAGCTATTATTTGTTTTTCTTTATCAGTTTGCATTTAAAGGAGTTGCAAGATTCTGACCAACGTTTGGGAAGAAACGCAACCTTACTTTGGAAAAAACATGCAGATAACTTTGCCGATTGGATTAAAAAGAAGGTTAGTTAAATTTTATAATAAAATTAAAATCGGCTTTGGAATGTCATGACGTATGTATTAAATATATTTTTACAGATATCTATTGGCTCCGATGATCATGATAAAATGTTAAAATGGATTGCTTACGGACCAAAGAATGATGTCTTGTCCTATAAAGGATATATCATCAACGGACAACGTTTTCACACAAAGGACGTTGGTAGAGAAACTCAAAATAATAGAGTTACTTATGATGCCACTACCATGTATAGAGCAAGTGCAAAAGATACATCTCAAGTGGCTGACGTAGTTACTTACTATGGGATACCGATCGATATATTTTTATTAGACTATCATGTCTTTTATATTCCTGTTTTTAAATGTCATTGGGCAAACGTAGGAAATGGTGTAAAGGTTGAAGATGGTTTCACTCTTGTAAATTTACATCAAAATCAAGCTTCCTTTTCAAAAGATCCATATATTCTTGCATCCAAGCGAAACAAGTTGTTTACTTGAAAGACAATGATGAGTCTAATTGGTACGTTGTAATGAAAACACCACCAAGAGGCTTTTACGAGTTAGAAACAAATGAGTCGGTTGATGAAGTTGACTATATCGGGGAATACGATAGAGAAATTGATATGGATGTAGATGATTCTAGTGAGGACGTTAGCTATGTAAGAGAAGACTGCGAAGGCATAATTGAGAAGTTAAAATAATGTATTTCGATTCATTTATAGTATCAGTACATTATTAGTTGAAAACATATTTTTAGTTGTTCACATGATTTATTTTATTAAGATAAATATTGTAATCAACATATATATGTTCTTTTGTAGAATTTAGGGATATCCAACTGTGGTAAAGTGTGCTTTTCATGACAAAATATACTTAATTTTACCCATTCCTATTTTTTACAACCAATTGCATGCTCAATTTGACCCTACTTGCCAATTATGTTTGTATGTTTACGTCGGTATACTAATCTCAATTAAATGCATGCAAGTCGCAAATCCAATGGAACTTGGTTATTGCAAATGTTTATGTAATGCTCCATTAGGAGCTTATTCGCATATCCAATGGGGCTTGACTTTTAGAAATTTCTTCTTCTTTTGCCTCACTATTATTTGTGTTATATGTTTTGTTCATCATCTTCTTTCACATTTTTTTTGTTTTTTGTTTTGCTTGTATATCCAACATGGATGGCTGTACCTGAAAGACTTGGCACTTGATTTTTGTACTTGTGTGCAAGCCAAATACTATTTGCTTAGAATTCGTGTTTGCAGGTTTGTTTATTGCTTGCCATGAACCATTTGTCTGCTGTTTGGTTTCATTGTTTGCTTGTGCATTTTTGATATAAAAATTATATTTAACATGTTCACTTTTTTTTCAAAGTATATTTGATTTAGCATGTTCACTTTTTTTTATGATATTTTTAAAAAAATATTTAGTAGAATAATGGCAAAGAAGAAAAAAGCAAACGGCAAACAAAAAGAAATCGAGATATCAAAAGAAGCATTAAAAAAGTGGTTAGCCAGGGAATAGCGTATCAAGTGTAGCAATTTGAATGTGATGGAGGACGAAATAGGAGCTAATGTATTTGAAGGCAACATGGAAGCAGATGAAGATCATGAAATGCCAATTGATGTAAATCAAGAAGTTTCAGTGGAAGCTGATGTACCGGTTGATGATACACCTGCAAATCCACATGGCAAAAAAGCTACTAGAGGTCCGACAAAAATGAAAAGACTTCCTTCAGATGCTACGAGTAGAGTTGCGGTGGATTTTAATGCGATGGCAGAACCAATAGGCCCTGGATCAGTTGTCTTATCTTCTTATTTAGGGCCATTAGTCCGAGGGGTTGTTCCGTTTACACTCACTGATTGGAGGCAACTTGATGATGATAGAAAAATTGTTCTGTGAGAGTCCATTCAGGTATGAACATATTTCTCTCACTCTTATTAAATGACCTATTATAAGCCCATTTTGTGTTAACTGGACTCAGTACAAAGGCCAAAGTTCAAATGCCTAATAAGAGAATTGCTGCCAACGATACCTTATCTTTTAAAAAAACTGAATGCATCAGTTAACACATTGTTTATGTGGTTACGTAGAAAATATAACAGGAGGAAAACTGCTTATCTGATAATTGCACTGGTTGAAAAATAGTTAAAACAAAATGTCATTAATTTACGAGGATGATATTTAAAAAAGAGTTAGCTTGGTAAAATGAAAGAAATAACATTTTTTTCGAAAATTTAGCAGTAACTCGGCAAAAATGACAGTTCTAATAGACTTTGCAAAACTAAAATAAAAATTGTGTATGCACATAACAAAGTATAACTCTGTTAACAGTAAAAATGCAGAATTACTTATTCCTTCAATTTTGTGTGGATTTTTTGTATTTTATATCAAAAAATTTAAGATCTGCATGGTTTAAGTAGACTTAAAAACCTTTGCAGCAGTGCTTTGAGAATCCTTCGACTCAGTAGAAGGCTTTTTGATTCAGAATAAGTCTGATTCTTTGTTAGCTTATTCAGCATATCGTTAACAATTTCTATGTCTAAGCTTGCGAGGAAATATTTTTCCATGGAGATTGTGCTTTGAGAATTGTGTATTCAAAACTTAGATTGTGCTTTGAGAATCCTTCGACTCAGTTGTCATCTTTTGTATTTAAAAATGACAATTGTGTATGCACATAACAAACTAGATTATAACGTAAATGAATCTGTTGTTTTGACGAATGCACGGAATTGCTACAACAGAGAGATTGCGAGGAAATATTTTTCCATGGAGATTGGTGTGCTTTTCAAAGTAAATGATTTTTCTTTCTTTCTTTTTCTTTAGCCATTCTAAGTAGTATAGAAGGGTAATGTAATGATTTTTTCTGGTGTGCTTTCCATGTGAGTTATCATTACATACTGATACTATCATGTGTGACCTTTCATCTTATAATCTTTTACTAAGTAACAATTAGCATATTACTTTGCAAAGTGAATGCACTCTACAAGTTCAGCGATGCCTTGCGATAGTATTTGTTCTCTGTCTGTGTTATACTTTTCAAATTCGTATACATAACTTTGGATAACTCAGACTTTACGTTGAAAAAGAAAAGAAAAAAAAACTCAGATTTCACGTTGCATGTACTACAACTATTCGAGAATTTGAGGTATAGTGGTCTACAAATATTAGTGAACTTAATAAAATTAGTTGGAAAATTTTCAGCTGCTTGCTGATTTATTAAGTTACAGTAAATTACTAATGCAAGGTTTTGTTTTAAAGTTATATTTTTCTAAGATGACATATTACATTAGGTATTTCAATTTCGTATAGTTTTAATTTTGAAAGTTAGCAGAATGAAACCTAATTGAATGAGTTTGTTATCCATTTTGTACAATATGAAGTATGACATATATACCACATGTTCATACACTTTGTAATTTTGTTGCTATATTCAAGCAATATGGAAAGAGAAAACCATTAGTCCATTTCATATATTTTTGTCATTGTAGAAACTTGCTTGCTATACTATTTTAGTATTAATTGTAGTCAGAAGCTCAATAGTATTGTTAGTAACTTTGTGATGGGCTTGTATTAACCATTTGTCTAGGGCCCAATACAGCTTTGGACCGGCCCTGCTCTAGGTTATAGAAGTATGGTCTCTTATTTTTAGGGACAAGGGTTGAAATATCACAATATCCGATGTATTACACACCACACCAAAAGCTGCAGTATTCATTCTAGCCTATTATTTTCTTGAGTAAATTTGTGGTCCTGGATTTGTTTTAAGGTCTATTCTTTATAATTTATAGATGTTGGTTAAAAGCGCACAATTTTTTCCTCATACAGAATAAATTTATTTACACACAGAATATAAGTCACTATGCATTGAACCCATTTTTTTCTATAACTGTATCTATGTTTTTTTTTCCTATAGTTGATGTATCTTTGTATTAATATCAAATTTAAATTGATTGTATCAAGAGACATTACCATCATATTGAATAACAGTTCTTTTCATTCTTCATATTGATATTAGGCAAGATTTAAATTGGATGAAGACTGGCAGAAAGTGTCTATATTCCAGCAAATGGGAGCTATTTTGGAGGGCCTCAAAAAGTAGATTCGTTAGGCAGTTGTTAAAAGCAAAAACCAAAGAGGAAATACTACAATTAAAACCAGATAACATTGACAATATGAACGACTGGAGAGATTTTGTGAAGTTGAAAACAAGTTCAACTTTTAAGGTAAATAAATAAATTTATGCTCAAAGTTGCATTTTCTTCCTTTATTTCTTCCTTATGGGCTGGATGTTTTCTGTTTGTACTTAATAACTATTTGAAGTAATACTTAGTGGAGGGGAGCTTCTTAATGGCGACAGGCGGTTTTTCCCCTGATTTCATTATGCGTGAGCTCTCCCTATTCCTAGTTTCATATTTTAATTCTATCTGATTTCGTCAAGCCAACCTCCAACTAATTACTCTTTTGTTTTTTCGTTGATAAGCCATATGAATCTTATTTTCTTTTCACAACTGAAATCCGGATTTCAGATCTACTTTTATCCGCTGACCTTTTCAAATTCATAGCATCGCCATGACTGCTCTTCCAAGTCCACCGTCTATATGGAATTAGATCTCCAACAATGAGGGTTTTGGGTAAGATATTTGGGCTATGTTGCTTCGTTAAGTCTGCGGATTTATGTTGAGTGGCTTGGTTGGTTGTGTGTGGGATTTGTATCTCCTTAGCCGTTGGTTCGATCCTGCAAAATTGTATGATTTTTTACCTGTTTCCAAACTGACCTTTTGTCCCTTAATCCTACATGCATTACATTTTCTTTTCTGCAAAGCTGCAAATATCCCCATGCATGCCATTTTTTTTCTCCCTACCACATTCAGCGTCTGCCTCTATATTCCAAAGAATTATATTTTTTTTTTCACCAATCCAATTTTCAGTTCCTCTGCAAGTGCGGATTTTTTTCAGTCGCACCAACTTTTAGATTTAAACATGTGTATCCTACCAGTGCCAAATTTTAATGCTGACTTTTGTACGCCATAGGGATTCTATTCTGGGATTTTTCGTGTTTTTTTTTTTTTTGTGATTTTAGAACTGCTTGATGTTTAGTTGTCATCTTCATTTCATTGCCAAAGATACCTGAAAGTGTATCAGCATACATGAATTTTGGTGGTTGAGGAGTCCAGTTCTCAATTTGGAGTATTTCTATGTTAACCACCACTGGTTTTTGGGATACCTGAAAGTTTTGCTTCATGTCTATTTTACTGGCTTAAATTCAATTGGAGACTGCATTTGTCTGTGGATTATTTCAGTTACTCAATGGCAACTCAATTTGGCAATAGCATCCACTATTTGAGAAGCTTCCGCGCTCATACAGATCTTGGCAACTCAATTTGGCATTGCCTATTTGAGAAGCTTCTGGGTTTTTTGATGGGAGTACTGTGCATGATCTGTGCCAATAGCATCCACTATTACAATCAGTCTGGATTTTCCTCTCTTATCGTTAACAATTTCTATGTCTGAGCTGAAAACAACCCTGATATTCCAACAACCAACTTCAGTGTTGAGCTTGATGCAGCAAAAGCCACATGGCTATCCCACAATGTTGCAATGATTTCAATCAAAAATGGAGAACTTCTCTTGCTTACATTGGTTTTTGATGGGAGTACTGTGCGTGATCTGAGCTTCTGGGTTTTTTGTATTTACATCTGATATACAAACAGTTCAACTATAAATTATCTGTTTGTAGTTTGTGGCAACTCAATTCAATGGCAACATTTTTTGTATTTATTTTCTGTATTCTGCTTTTATGAATATACTTTTATTTCACAAGTTAAAAAAGCGTACTAAATTTCAAAAAAAAAAGTAAAAAAAAATGTTTTCTGCTTGTAGTTTATTTGGTATATATATTGGAAAGTAGAGCCCTTGAATATAGCTATCTCATATATATTTCAAACATGCATACGGTATACATGCATGCACATGTTTACCATTATGATTTAACCATTATAATTACATTTTTTTAGAAACGAAGTGAGAAATACAAAGCTATGAAACGGAAGCAAATGCCACATACATGCAGCCGCAAAGGAATGGCTCGACTAACTTAAGATATGGTAAGAAACTATTTTGGATTTAAAATTGTAGACTTAGCTTGTTTCATATATTCAGTTTTAATCAATGTTAAATATATCTTAAATTTAATCTTCTTCTTAATGCAGAAAATGCAGAGCGATGATCCTTATTCTATCTGTAGATCTAAAGTTTGGATTAAATCTCGCATTCGAAAAAATGGTGAATCAGTTAACAAGGATGTCGCAGATGTTATTGTAAGAGTTTTTGATTATGTATTTTCATATTAAACATTTTTTTACATTACTTTCTAAATATTATATACATAGTTTTTTATTATTTGCTGGAGGAACATTTTCCTTCTGCACAACTTTTTTGTTGTTGTTGTTGTTGTTGTTGTTGTTGTTGTGGATAATGCATTCTGGATACTCCATGTTTTTTAAATATTTGAGATTGTCTTTGATTCTTTGCTTTAAATCACCTTCAAGGGAGTTGAGTTCAGTTTTTACATAAGCAAAAGCAGCCATTTTCAATGTTGAGTGATAACGTGACATTTAGCACCTCCCCCCTTCTTCGTCCCCGATTTAGACATTAAGATAAAGGAGGGAACACTCAAAAATGGGCGCTTAGAACTCAAAATTGATTTTGAAATTCATGGAAAATCTGTTATTTTTATTTAGTTAACTTTTCAAAAACCACGCATTTGATTCTCATTCTATTTGTTTGAGAGTACATAAATTGACACTCACATGTATATCCGTATATTTTTATTACAGGAGAAGATAAAACATTGTGAAAGTGAATCACAATCTAGTTTACCAACCAATGATGCTCTTTCACAAGTGCTAGGACAAGATAAACCAGGGCGTTTAAGAGCAATGGGAAGAGAAATAACTCTCACCAAGTTCATTTTATCACAGGCTAATGATAAGAAACTAACCGACTATCAGAATACTATTTTGGAACTGAAGAAGACGATTCAGATGCTAGTAAACAATTTGGTAAATATCAGTAATTTGTTCATTATATGATACCATGTATGATTGTTTAGAGTGATTTGTGTTGTAAAGCGCTAACTTATTTACTAATTTGTTAGGGTGTAGAAAATCGGATTGATTCAAGCACATCTGAAACGGTAAACTTCAAGTTACATTGCAACATTTGTTTTTTGGTTTTTAATATAATTTTTTGTTTTTTATTAATCATAGGGTATTTTGGAGAAAATGCATGAAAAATGTGATTTATTGGATTGTAATGGGAGTGATGAAATAGTTGCTGAAGGAAAAGTTTTATCAAGTGATCCGAATGAGTTTGTACATCAAGTTCCTTTAGGTCCAAATACTACGAAAACTTTGATAGAATTTCCTAAGATAACAGATGCTTATTTGTGGAGGACCGCGGCTGCAATGACGTGTGTTGGAGAAGCTAAGAGTATGATAGTAGCATGGTCAGTTGATAGAGTAATTGTGCGCACGATAGAAAAGGAGAATGAAAACATTGTGGTAACATTTGAATTTAGTTTCTATTGTAGCTATAAACTAAAAATAATACATATTTGTCATATATTTGTTTATCCCAATTCATTAAAAATAACAAGAAATAGAGTATAACACGTACAGTTTGGGTTAAAATCGATTAGGTTCAGTTTTAGTACTTCTATACCAACAAACTAACATGTACAATGTATTTACTATGTTTGTCAACATTTATATGTTAGTAAAATTAAATTTGTTCACTTCTATATAAAAATACAAATTTGTATATAAAAAGACCCTGACAAAATAAATAAGAACTTCAACTATTATTTGTCTATTCACTTTTAATATTCTATACCAGCAAACGATTTTTTTTTTAGAATGGAAGCGAAGATAATAAGTGCAAGATATATGATTGGATGGGAAGCGAAGAAATAGTTGCGGAGGGATGAATCTACGATAGTGATCCAAAAAAACTTGTTAATGGTATACCTCTTGGACCATCCGCCAAGCTAGTGTCGATAGACAATCCAAAAAAAGTGAAGGCTTTTTTATGGAAGCCAACAACTAATATGAGATATGTTGGAGAAGCCATTGGTAAAAAAGTAGCTTGGCCAGAATCTAAAGTGGTTATTGAGAAAGTAAGCACTCAAGCATCTTTCAGTCCTTTGACGAACCCGGTATCAATTCCCATGATAAATATCGTTTGTAGTTCAATAGTTCTGCTTCGTTTTCAAGATAATGTGTTTCAAGTAGTTTATATAATCAATTATTATTGTTACTTGACAGGTTACAAATTTTACATCTAATAAATGTAAGTTGGTCGATGTGTTTGGAACGGGAAATATAGTAGCCGAGGGACGCGTGGCTTCGACCGATGCAAAAATAATGGTACATTTCGTCCCATTAGGAGAGGGTGCGGCTAGAGTTTGGATTGACATTGCAACAGTTCCAGCTGCACGTCTATGGAGGCCTACGACTGAGTTCGAATGCATTGAAGATGTCGTTGGCTCTGCAATAGCGTGGCCTATAAAAAATATTGTAACGGATTCATCTTCTAGTAAGCATCTCATTATTGTTGAATAAAATCGTTTAAATATAAAATTCTGAATTTATGAATCAAATATCCTACTTGTATACAGGTAATTGATCGTCTTTGGGAAATAGATGTGGACTTTGGCTATCTATATAGGTAATTTTTTTTAAAAATATTTTTCATGTCACTTTTTTTTTAAAAGATTGATGGCAGAAAAACATTTACCTTTGTATTTTAGACAAAACGGTTTTCTTCTTTTTTCAAGGCAGCTGTAACATACTTTGTTTTTCTCTCCATGGCAGTTTCAGCTTGTAGTACACGGAAGTACTTTAGGTATGTTTATACTTGTTTAATCTCTTTTATTTATTTGCCACTTCACATGTTGTTTATCCTGCGTGTGCTTACTATCCACTCTACAATGGCTTTTATTCTCCTATACTTGAAAATTCTAGTCAGGACTTCGCTGTTTTAATAGAATTAAGAGATTTTTCTTAAGGTTCATTGTATAAAGTGAAATTAAAATGGTGTTTCTTGCATTCTTTTGCTTAAGGATATGTCCTCTGATTAAGAACCATATTTACATTTAACAGATTCTCAGATTTTCTATTTTGGTTGCAATTTTGTTATTGGCTGTTAGTACACGTTGAAATAGAATTGTAGTTACAAAAGGTAGAAAATTCTTGAATCTTAGTACACGACAGTTTTTTCAGTTTTATAACAATCATACTATTTCATTTTAATAATGGTGAATGACACTTTCTACAGAGGATTAGTAATGGTGAACGATAGTTTCTGCATATTTATGTTATACCAAAAGCCTATTTAACGTGATTACTACATGCAACATATTTTTTGTTTGTAATGAACTATTTGAGATGACATTTAAGATTGTTTCATTTTGCATTTTAATTGTGTCTCTTGCATTTTTTTGTTTTTTGTTATAAAACTATAATTTGTGCTTGTGAATTACAGGTTCTAGAAGTTGGACGAGCTTACAAGTTAAAGACTAAGTGATTTTTCATGTAATCTTGGTTTGAAACGATGTTTAAACAATGTATGTTAATTGACTTATTTATATATTTATTGGTAGACTTCTTATACTTTGACTTTGTAATTGAAATCAAATATGCTTTTGTTATTAATTTTTTGTTATTGACAGTTTTGTTTTGTGAATTTACTGCTTAATTGTTTAAATTGTGCACAAATTAAATAAGAGATTTGTTGTATAAAGATCATAGCTGATGTTCCTATATATTAAAAATATTTATAGCGGAAAATTGATCTTATGAAAATATAAGGTGAATGCTATGTAAAAAATTAAAATAGTATGGAATTTTTTTTCATACCATTGAACCTGTGCTATGGAAACAAAATATACTATAAATATTTATAGCGGAAAACTCCACTTATGGAATCGAAATGTGAAATGCTATTAAATCATGTGGATAACTTTTCATATCACTGAATATGAGCTATGTAAACAATGCTAATGCTATGGAAATTTTTTTTCATATCAATGAATATGTGCTATGAAAATTTTGGTAATGCTATAAAAAATTAAGTTGAGATTTTAGTAAGCAAATATAATTGCAAAATCTGAACGCTATGTAAAACTTTTCATGGTGGTGAATGTGCGGTATAAAATGTAAAATACTATAGCATTTAGATTTGAGATATAAGATAGAACAGGGCTATTATAACATGTTGTTATATAGCGTCGTCACTAATGCTATGGTAACCTATTATAGCGTTTTTCACATGCTATTGAAAGGTAAATCTGTTGTAGTGACGCGAAAGAAGGGAGCTAGGCAAAAAAAGTAGATCACAGTACAATTATAGTCATCACAGTGGTCGTACAAGTCATGTCGTAGTAGAACACAAATTGGTACACATTTTTTTTCCTGTTTTCGTGAAGTCTCTTATTAGTTCATAGGCAAGTCTGTAAGACAGTTTATTGATCATCAATAATAATGCTAGAAGTTGTTATGTGCGTTTATCCTCAAACGCCCACAATTTAAGATTTTGTTGTCATAGACTCAGAAATAACATGTATAAAAAGGTTACGTGCATACTCTAATTGTGAACTTTACATATCACCTAACGTGGAATGAGTTATGAATACCTTTTTCCTTGGTTATTGAACAAAAGAACCTTTTCAAACCAAAAAGAACCCGATGTCCATGTACTTCTCTTTTCATTTTCTTTAGGTTCAGAAAGATTAACAGATCAAATCTATAAACAGGCTTGTAAGCAGCTCACTTTAAGACACATGATTTTGTTTTGCCAATAAATGATCAGTAAGTGACCAATTATCAGACACAATGATACATGCAGCGTTAACTTTTTAAATGGATCATTTCTTTATCATATGATTTTCCTTGTCTATAGTATTACATGTCCTTAACCTACAACATGTGTACTTTTTTATGTACACGCTCATACACGCAACATGCAGGTGTATATCCTGGAGAACATCCATGCAGTACCCTTTTTATGTAGAAAACCCTCACTGGAAATTTACTTTCAATGATTTTTCAAATTAAACATATGTAGGTTTAACTGCGTCTGTGTACACTTGTAGTTGAGAATAGATATGAACAATTTTTAAGTACAAATTAAGTAATTATTTTAGGGCCTTAACGTGGACATATACATTGCAATGAGCTTTACTTTCATTGTGGACATAAAAATTGAATAAGCTTATGTATGTTGTCTAGGTTCGTGTTTGATGCTCTCCTTAATTTTTTCCTCTTGTTGGATATGATCTTCTGTTTGTTGTGCTGTGAGATGCATCAGATGTAAGCCTAAACTTTTATCATTAACTAAAAAAAATCTTTGAAATGTTTGTCATTTCTTTAGTGTATATTAATTCTTTTAGTATAACATAATAAAAGGATAATATTTATGCTTGTTCGAAAAACCATGCCAACGAAGCCAATCAACTATCCATCTGGTTGGATGGATGAATGATAACAGATTGTGCATGTGTGAGGGGATATAGATTCATTTAAAGCCCATCTAACACGCAAACAATCGGATATCCAGAAAGCGCAAGCCTTATGGGAATTATCAATATATAAAGATATATCATTTTTTATTTCAGTATACGAAACTGCTTCTGGTTTGTTTGATTCTTTTGCACCATGTACACAAGACTTTCTTAAACTACTTATATTTGCCAATTTTCTACTTTAGTCATGAAATAATTACTAAATTTAATAATTACAAATTTTATTAAATAAGTGCACTTATTAGATTTAGTTTTTAGTATTATACAGGTATGTTCATACAAAAGTACATAACAACAGATCCATATTTTACAAATAATTATTAATAATTCCCCAACCATCGAATCACATTTTCATTCATTTCATTTAACTCTTGTTCACAATATTGCATTCCTTCCTTGCAATCATGCATTGCTTGTGTTTGTCTATTTAATCATGCATTCCTTCCTTGTAATTATGTGCTTATGTTTGTCTATTTAATCTTGTGCTTGTGTTTGTTCACAGGTCAAAGAAATTAAAAGACATAATCTCACTACAAAATATGACATATGCATGTCGGTTTATATTGTGGAGAAAATTAAGCTCTCCTTTTTGATATGATAAACCATATGCACGTCGGTTTATATGCATGCGTGCTTTATACTGGAACGTGTTCATAATGATGTTGAAGTCTTTTTTAAAAAAAATTACTTGATTATTGCAGGCAAGTGAGAATCCAGAAAAAGAAATCACACGTCGTCAAGTATGGGAGAAAACTCATACAAAAAAGGATGGCACCATATCAGATTCGAATTATTCATACTTTGTAAGTTAAACAATATATTATTTTAGTTTAGTAACCTATCAACTCATGTAATATTTTAAGTATTTTCATATTTTAGGATAAAATTGCAAAAGCAAAGGAAACAATCAATGATGGTGAGGAACAAAATTTGACAGTGGATGAACATTTTATCACAAGTGTTTGGCAAGGATAAAATGGGTCGAGCTCGAAGTGTTGGAACTATGATATCGAAATCACAAGTTAAAGCTTCTACCATTCCACGTAAACAACTCAAAAAGCGTAAAGCAAGCTCAGATATTTTGACAGCAAGGATGGATACAATGGAGGGGAAACTGGGTAATATTCAAGGGACATTGAATTCAATTATCGGCTTGTTAAAAGGATATGTGAGTCAAGAAAACCCGATACCAGACATTGCTTCCAACGAAGGAGGAAGTGGTGGGACACATCGGAAAAGTGGTGGAAGAACTTCGAACAACGACGTTGTTGCTAATCCGCTGATTTTGCATCTTTCAGCAAATTAAAAATGTGAAGTGTTAAGCTTTAATCTAGAGGTTGTTGCAACAGGTTTAGTATGCAGAGATTCAACGGCATCCATCACACATGGAAAACCCGTACCTCCAACACATGATAAGGTGATTGTGGACAATATACTGTTACTGGATGAGATCACAGCTAGAGAAAATCATCCTCTTGCTATGACCTTTGGTGACGTTGGAGTCGGTGGTTATGTGTGTCACCTAAAGAGTTCAATTCGATATCTTTAGATGGAGGAGCAGGTAGGAGCTATTACAGTCTTTTAGATTTATTTTTATATTTTTAGATTTATGCACTTATGATAATGATGAACGATGCTTGTAGCTTGTAGCTATTACAGTCCCTTAGATTTAATTGAAATGCAACTTTTGCCTTCCATTATGTTAAAACATTTAACGCTATGATCAAGCAACCTATAAGTTGATCGAACATTCTGTGATGTCGTCCAGCATTTACAAATGCATTTTATTAGTTTTTACTAAATATTAGGAATGTCAAATCATAAATAAATTTAAAAATAGTTTTATAAAGAGATGCAAAAATAGGTTTGAAGCGTGAGTTATATAGTGTGTTTAACTGCGATTCTATCTTGAGTTGTTAAATATATATTAAAAAAACAGTTTTAAAAAGAGATGCAAAAACATTCCGAGTAGCTCTGAATATAGCAGATTTAATTTTAAGCGTTTAATGCTTTTACATTGCATTGAGGGGCCGGCGTACATAAAACATGCAAAATCTGTACGTAATGTCATGCCTGAGCGAGCGTCAATGGAAATTGTCATGCCGACTAATAAAGTAAAACAATTAATGTGTGTATATTTATGTTTAGTGATAGTTATTTCCGGACGAAAGGGTAAACAAGTAGAACCAGTCATTTTAGATATATATTTTTGGCAGTCCTAGAGGATTCAAGTACTGTATTTTATTTATTTTTCACTAGTGCAGTATCAGATCTAACAACTAATTTGGGAATATATATTCCAATACTAAGATATATGGAATTGGTAATATAATTCATATTTGTGAAATATGTACCTGAAAATTCCTTGCACACACATCTGCGATTTAAAACATAATAATACCTTGTCAAAATATATGGAATTAGTAATTTGTAGTTACTTAACACATCATGAAAATTAGTACGACTCTGGGGTTGGTCAGCAAATACATAAATGTGACTGAGATTTGACGTTTTCCACGTGGTTAATGTTTGATCAATTTAAGCTAAAAACAGCCATGTGCCTTAAATAACTGGAATAAAAATGGATATGATTAATAATTGTTTAGTTTACACCTTTTAGTTTTGTTTTTTCGTCCACATAACAGAGCATACATGAAACTTCTATCTTGCGAAAATCGATTGTTTCGAACAAATGAAGTTAACATTTTAAATAAAAAATAACTATGTTTTATTCTTGTGTTTTGAGAACGTAACTAAACTACTCACCCTAAGCACACAAAAATAGAAATAAGGAGCAAAGAGAATATTTTTTTTATATGATCATGCTAAGGGCTTGTAAATAATCATTCCACCATCATAAAATTTTATGGTTCTGATTTAACATGAGACCAAGTATATGAACCCTAAGTTTTTTCAGAATAATATCTACAATATAGATCATCTAAGATCATATAATAATGAAAAAGAGAGGTAAAGCAAGTAGAGGAACCTTTGAAAAAAAACACAAGTACGCACGACGAAAGGTAAGTATGAAAAGCACACACGCAATTTTTAATGGAAGTGCAGTAGGCAAGCCACAGAAGGCTTCTACGATGTTTGCTAATGGAAAGTAATATGTTGTCAAACCCACAAACACTGCTTTGTTTAATCAAACCCACTAATCATGAATCAATCCAATTCAAACACACTAATTAATCAACTCATTTACACATCCATCGATACAGGTTAGCATATATGATATATAGTTGTATATTCTGACCACAATAATTGGCTTAGTTTAATGTATAATTGCATATTGTTAAACATCTCTCCCTATGTTTATTATAGTTGTTGCATGTTGTCAATGAGTTGGTTTTTTGAGATCGACGTTTGGTCTACTTGGGATTATTATTTGGTGATTCACTGTGATTCTTGAATAGTTAAATGAATCTTAATGGTGGTTAACTTGGTTGCATCCCAGATTCACCTTATATAATAGTGTGGATGCGCACATGCTATTGTTAATGGCTTGGGTTTATACGTTTAAAATATAAAATCACTTGACTACCACCTCCATTATATGGAATTAGTAATCTGTAATACAAAATAGTATGGTGCATGAAATTTTAACAGCCTAGCTTTACTTTCTTATATATATTATAAACAGCCTAGCTTTACTTTCTTATATATATACATGTAAATCATTAAACTAAAAACAGAATGGTGCATGAGCGGTTTTAACTGTATGTTGCATATCAAAATAGTATGATATACACCACCATTATTTTCTGCTGACATCAATAAGAATTATCCTGCAACATGCATTGCACATATTTGTGCATTTTGAAGCAGTTGAATACATAATTATATGTATAATTTGAACTGAAAATAAAGTTATAAGATTCATTCAGAAAAATTATAAGTTAAATGTAGTAAATCTACCATGTGGATGCAGTCCACAATCCTAATTTTTAGTACTCAATTACACCTCTGAAAGATAAATTTAGGATATAAATTAAAAAAAAAATACAAAATAACTCATCTGGAGTGGGATATAGCCGAAGACAGTGGTCATAATCCCATATAATAGGTTTGAACTGTGAGTGGCAATGGGCAAAGAAGACTCTGATGAGTGATGGTGGCTACAAGCTACAAAGGAAAATATAACATTTTAAATGGTACCCGTTTTATACTGTATTTAGTTTCAAGTTTTGTCAAAATTATTTATATAGCTCACATATTCAAAAGGCTCGCTAGTTTCTTTGGTTGAGGGAGGAATTAGAGAAGATCGACGCATTTTGTAAAGTAGATCGTGACAAAAAATACAATTTCGTGAGCGTAGAACTTTACCCTATAGCGTAAAAGAGATATAATTAACGATCCACCGCTTGTCATAAAAAATCCTAGTATCTAGCAATTATTGTTTTACATTCAGACTGAATTAGCTTATAATTTTAACAGTAGAGCATAGCAACAAATTAACCATTTTGACATCACACTGACCGCATCATAGTATGATTTTTATAATTATTTCATATATTTTTACTAGGCTGTAGTAGCCCATAAGAGACCATACTCTCTGCTCTGTCCTACTTTAATGAAATTGTACCAAACTGCACTGAGCTGAAGTAATGCACGCCTGAAATAGTTTGAATTTTTTAATGCAGGGAGCGAGGTGAAGTAATGCAGACTAGCTCAAGAAAGAAAGCTAATTAAGTAATGATGCAGCACTAATTTATGATATATGTGAACAAGTAATATCATTGTGATGAAGTTGAAATGCACTATAATATTATTTTAGCTACAGCTATTGAACTTTGTAATGGCGGTAATATTTTGCTGCTACAGACTGTTAGAAATTTTAAGTTTGTAATATATTGTGAAGTTTGTTGTTAATTTTGGTTTTTATGTTGAATATATTGGAAATATTTGGTTTATTGATATTTCTTTTGTGATATTCAGATGTGTAGCTTTTGTACTGAATAGGCAGTATTAGAAGAGAGGGAAAGCTCGGAATACTTTTTTAATATATATTATAAATCAGCAACGATTAAAAGCCGTTGCTAATAAAGAACAACAATGGATCATAGCCGTTGCAAATTTAAAAATTGCAAAGGATTATAGCCGCGGCAAAACTCAAGATTTGCAATGGCTTAGAGCAGTTGCAAAACTTTAGCTACTCCTTATTTTGCAACGACTTTGAGCAGTTGCAAATGCGTTTGAACGACTCTAAGCAGTTGCAAATCAGCAATTCTGGTGTAGTATATATCTAAAAATAACATAGATTCACTATGACTGGATCTAAGAAACAGAAGAATAATTGCAGATGTTGAAGCATAGATCTCTGAATTTGTCTAACTCTTGTTGTTGAAGAAAAATAGGCTATTTTAATCTAGGAAGAGGCAGCATCTAGTTCTCCATTATTTTTGAATGAATAAAACAATGAGAATGGGGTCTTATTTATAGCCTAGGTTCAACGAATATAGCCAAGAATTCAGTCCACTTTCAGTACCAAGAATCTTCCTAGATCTGTATGGGGATCGAACCCCCTTGGTGTGTCGACCCAGGGGTCGACAAAGAGGTCGATACCCCCCTTAATGGGTCGATCCATGGGTCGACACCCATGGGATGGAATTTTCCCACTCCCCCGCTATTGTTCGATTTTTGAATTTGTTTGAATTATGGATTTATTTTATTTATATATATTTCTCTTGTGCGTATATAAACTTTTAACCTTAATAACTACTACATACGATGTCCATTTTACGCAAACCAGGTGTCTAGTTTGACCAGAATTTCAAGACAAACGCAATGGCGTAGTACACTTCACTTTATTTTGAATATTTAATTAAGTATTCTTAATTTTATCATCTTTAGTGTTGTTAAAATTACAGGGTGTTACATTCTCCCCTACATAAAGGATTTCATCCAGGAAATATCTAAGTTAAGAAGAATGTATATCCTAACATCCATCACCCATCTACTCATCCACCAATCACATGCATCCATTATCCTTTAAGATTTCTAATGCTTATATGAACATATGCAAAGTTGTGTGTATATGTCCCTACACTACTGAGAAAGATTAGGTGGTCTACTGATTCAGTCGACCTCCTTAATGCAATGTATGTTAGTACCATGAATCCAACATGTATGCAAATAATCCTATTATAACACGTAAGTTCTATACGTGTGCACAATCATTCATCCAAATGCAACATCCATATTATGATATACCCACTTTCATCCATTAAAAGAAGAAAAATTTCACACACGTCCATATGCAGTATGAGAGTGATTGAGCCGATCTAGTGCCTAATGTATGTGTATGCATCCACGAGCAACCACTAACAAACACTTACATCCACCAAACATAACATGTCTCAAACACATATTTACATTCATGGGATTCCTAACTAAGGGTTGAAGATTTGATCGATAGGATATACTTAAAAGATAGAAACAAGCGTGAATAAAAGCTTTGAAAGGAACCTAAGAACGTACGCTTGAAAAGAAAAGGGTACGAAGCATGAATCTTGTCTTTGGTCTCCCAGTTGCATCCTATTGGTTATAACCCCAATGAATTTTCATCAATTTGACTTCTCGGTTGTGTAGCGTCTTAACTTCTAATCCAAGAATACGGGTAGGAACTCGTCTAACTGTCGCCTCCCGTTCTACCTCTACTTCCTCAAGCATACTTGGCTCAACTACTTCTGCAGTATCATGCAAACACTTCCATAAACGAGAAACATGGAAAAAATCACGAACGTCGGATAGTCTCTCTGGTAGCTTTACTCTATAGGCCATTTGGCCAATCCTTTCTGTTATGGGAAATGGCCCTATGAATCTTGGTGCCAATTTCCCTCCATATCCAAAGTGAACAACATTCCTTAATGGTGATAACTTAATGAAAACCATGTCTCTCACCTCAAACTCAGTGTTATTCCTCCTCTTATCTGCGTAGGACTTTTTCCTATCCTGATCTGTCTTCATACGTCTGTGGATAAGGTAAATCTTTTCTGAAGTCTCTCTTACCATATCCGGTCCAAGTAGAGGTCTTTCTGTAGATTCCCACCAACAAGTCGGTGATCTACAGGGTCGCCCGTAAAATGCTTCGAAGGGTGCCATGCCAATTCTAGCTTTATAACTGTTGTTGTAGGCGAACTCTACTAAAGGAAGATGCACTTCCCAAGTCCGTCCGAAGCCTAGGATACACAGTCTTAAATGATCCTCAAGAACTCTATTCACCATTTCTGTCTGTCCATTGGTATGAAGGTGATAAGCAGTTCTCAAACACAACTGTGTACCTAATGCTTCTTACAAGCTCTTCCAAAATTCATTGGTGAAAATGGGGTCACGATCACTTACGAAACTGGAAGGTACTCCATGAAGACGGACTATCTCACAAACGTAAACTGCTACCAACCATGCTGCCGTCCTCTTACTCTTAACTGGAATGAAATGAGCGCTCTTAGTAAGTCTGTCTACTATAACCCAAATACTGGTGTTGCCTTTTCTTGATCTAGGAAAACCATTAATGAAATCCATAGAGACGCTCTTCCACTTCCACTGTGGGACCTTCAAAGGATGAAGTAAACCATCAGGCTTCTTTTGGTCAGCCTTGACTTGCTGGCAAATCAAACATTGAGAAACAAACCCCGCCATCTTTCTTCATCCCAGCCCAAAAGAATACCCTTTTCAATTCTCTATACATCTTATGACCGCCAGGATGAATAGTCATCTTAGAATGATGGGCTTCCTCAAGGGCTGTCTTCAACATACTCCCAACTCGGCGAACACAAAGCCTTCCATCTCGTCGCAACCACCCTCTATCATCTGTGGAATATCTACTGAGGTGACTAGAAGTCTCCCCTCTACTGGGCCTGTCTAAGATGTCTGAAATCTGTGGATCCTCTCGCTGTGAAATTCCTATCTGATCCAAAAGAGTAGGTCGCACCTCCAGTAATGCCAACAAACCATGTGTAAACTCGGTGGATGGTCTAAAATTTAAAGTTGATATAAATTCCAAGATTTTCTTTTCCATGAGCAGAGGATTTAAGGCCATCCTCTACTTACTCAATGCGTCTTCCACCACATTACCCTTGTCGGGGGTATAAGCAATCCAAAAGTCGTAGGATGCTAGGAACTTCATCCACCTTTGTTGCCTTAAATTAAGATCCTTCTGTGAGAACAAGTACTTGAGAGATTTATGATCGGTGTACAACTCGAACTTCTCTCTAAGTAGATAATGGCGCCATGTCTTAAGCGCGAATACTATGGCAGCTAGCTCTAAGTTATGGGTAGGGTAGCTCTTCTCAAGAACTCTTAGCTGTCTACCTCCATAACACACTACGCTTCCCTCTTGCATCAGAACCGCACCAGGCCCTGTACCACATGCATCAGTGTATACTGTGAACACTTTGTTCCCATCGGGTAAGGTCAAGACTTGGGATACTATCAGATCCCTCTTTAATCGCTGGAAAGCATCATCACAATCTACATCCCATGAAAATGTCAGATTCTTTATCAGCCTGGTGGGTGGGGCTGATATCTTTGCAAATTTCTTAATGAACTTCTACAATAGCCTGCTAATCCAAGAAAACTCCTCACCACCTTTTCATTCTTTGAGATCTGCCTATCTTGAACTGCAACTAACTTTGCAGGATCTACTGCTATCCCATCTGTAGAGATCACATGCCCTAAAAATCTCACTTCTTTTCTCCAAGAAAGGCATTTGGAGAACTTCGCCTTAAGCTGGTGCGCACGGAGAGTTTTTAAAAACTCCCTTAAATGTTGGTCATGCTCTTCCTCACTCTTCGAGAAAATCAAGATATCATAAACGAAGACCACAACGAACTTATTTAGAAACTCTCGGAACACCCTACTCATCAGATCAACAAAATAGGCAGGTGCATTCCTCAACCCAAAAGGCATAACGAGCCACTTGAAGAAACCATCTGGATGTTCTAAAAGCGGTATAATCTATATTGTCCTCGGCCACCCTCAACTGATGAAACCCCATGGCCGAGTCTAATTGAGAGAAAATAGATGCACCAACAAGCTCTTCAAACAGATCATCTATCCTGGGAAGTGGCTACCTATTCTTTTTGGTGAGTTTATTCAACTTTCTATAATCTACACATAAGCGAAGCGAACCATCCACCTTATTTGCAAACATCACCGGAGCATCCCATTCAGATATGCTTCGCCTAATAAATCCTTTCTCAAGTAGCTCCCCTACTTACTTGGTAAGTTCCCTCCTTTCCTTTGGAGTCATGTGGTGCATAGGCAATGGAACTGGCTTTGCATTGTCCACCAAGTATATACGGAAATCAACTTGCGCCTCGGAAGTAAGCCCCGAATCTCCGCAAAACATCAGGATACTCACAGACTACTGGTACATATCGTAGATCATCGATAGATGCATCAAGTGACTCTAGGAAACTAAGCATGACAGACACTTTTGGGTCACAAGAAATCTTGAGGGTCCACCCACGGTAAGTCAAAAGTCTAATGATCCTCCTCTTACAATCCAGAATGGCATCATACATGGCTAGCCAATCCATCCCTAAAATCAAACCATAACCCATGAAACCAAGCACATGTGCATCGCACTCAAACTCGATTCCCAACATAGATATTCTTAATTCTGCCAAATCATAAACAGATGAGTCGTACCACCAATGGGGATAGAGACAACACTGGGATCAAAAACCATACTAGTACTAAGGTGTAGAGAATCAACAACAGAATCAGATATAAAAGAATGTGAAGCAGCAGAATCAAAAAGAGTTGTAACAGGATGATTGGAAAGAGAAATAAAACCTTCAGCGAAAACTTTCCTACCTCTGTCTGGCGCACTGTCCACGAGAGCATGTACCTGCCCTCCAGCCGATCCTACCCTTTGACCTTGTCCTTGCTTCTTTGGGCACTCCTTAGAAAAGTGTTCGACCTCTCCACAATTGAAACAAGCATTCTTCCTTTTTTTGGAGTCCTTGATCAAGTGATCCTCGTGTCCGCAATTATGACACTTCCTCTTATCTTTAGCCTTATCGTTCTTTCCGCCTTTCTTTTGTTGTTGTTGTTGTTGTCCTTTCTTGGGCCATACTTTCTTGTTTTGTGTTTCCTCAACCTTAGCTTCTCTCTTTTCACCTTTATCTTCCTCGTGCATCAATGCCATATCAACGAGCTTTTCAAAAGTTGCTCCCATCGGAATATGAGACATAGCCAGCTCATGAAAGGGTTCATTCAATCCTCTAGAAAATCGGAAAGCTTTCTTATGAAGAGTATCTACTAGCTCCAAACCAAACCTTGCTAGTTGGTTGAACTTGTTAACATACTATTTGACAGTCATGCCTCCTTGCTTGAGTTCAAGAAACCTTTCCATTTGCATATTTTATCAGCTTGAGAAAGAAACTTCACTTCAAATCTCTACGGAAAATCATCCCAAGTGTAACGACATGTGAATCCATAACATTTGAATTGACTAAATACGCCTCACGTCCAACCCAAATTGCACGAAAATACGAATCATTAATATCAAGAAGTTGCAGGATGAGAAATAGAAAGAAAGAAAATTAGAATAGAAGAAAATCGATAGAAGATCGAACTGAACAACATCACAGAATCTCACAATCGCAGCAGAACAAAATATAATACATAACCACTTTTGAAATACTAACTGGATTTTAAACTTACATACATCATTAGAGTGCATCACATATACAATACAATGGAAATAAACTTTAAATATCTAAATGTTGAAGCCTCCTTCTCCAAGCTCCTCTAAATAAATCTGTAAAATCCTGAACTGCTTGACTGCCCGTACAAATTTGGGCACCCAAGAGCTTAGGGAAAACAAGAAAAATAGACTCTGGGTCAGTCATGCGACTGGTATGAGTAAACAATTTTAAAACAACTGATTCTGATAAAGGATATCTCATAAGACCACGCCATAAAAACGGAACGGTTTTTTCACTTTTGAGGATCCAAACTCTTGTTTAACTTTCTAAAAAAAACATTTTGAAAGAAAAGATAATCGTAAGACCGATCCACACATAAACATGGATGGTTTTAACCATATGATAACCAAAAACATTTTGAAATTAATATTTCTTTGATATTATGATAGTGTCTAAATACAAATATATAGCAATCTAGAGGAATGTAACAACCCTGAATTTTGGGGTAAATTTAAAAATTTATTTTAACTAATTTTAATGGGTTTTAATATTTAAAATAATAATGATTAAAAAATTATTTAAATCGAAGTTAGGATGAATAATTTAATTTTAATTATAAAAGGAGTTAGAAATAGCGCGGTAGTTTGAAAAGTCAAACTTGAACTTTGACTGACCGTATAGGATGCAAAATTTAACGGATTTTAGTGAAAACAAAAATATTAGAATCTCTTTTAAAATATCTTTCCAACGAATCCGAAAAATTGAAATTTTATAGCGGAAATCAAAAGTTATGCCCAGTTTAAATTTCAGAATAGTCGCTGTAGGATTTATATATATATTTTAATGTTAAAAATAGCCATTTTTCAAACGACCTCCGTTTTCGACGAAACAACTTTTGTTGGATTCGGAATGTCAAATTATTGCTAAGTTTAATTTTTCATAATTTTTAGAATTAATCTGTGATCGTGGCAAAAAGATTTCATTTTGGTCAATTTCGGTCAATTTTAATCGACTTGAAAAAGACCAATTTTCAAATAGGCCCACAATTGAATGAAATAAAATTTCCAAGGTTCGTAGCATCAAGACATAGCTAAATATATTTTTCGGGATTTTTCGAAGTTAATTTGTGGCCCTGGTGAATTTATTCGTATGGTTGAATTAAAAATAAAAGAAAATATTTTAAAATAAAGAAAACTAGTTCGAGACAGTCGTTTGGGCTGCGGGACATAGCTAGATGAGTCCGGAATAGGGGTTAATGGGTAGGAATGACAGTCGTTGGGCTGAAATCTGACAAAGTGCTAAACGGGCTTTTATTGTAAAATTAATTAATAAAATAATATATAAAGGTATGGATATCGAGACATCTACTTCCCCGATTCATCTCGTATAGTAGCCGCCATACACTCCACACCTTCTCTCTTCTTTTCCTCCTAATCCATGAAGAATTAGACTTGGCCACGGTTAAACTTTTTCAAGATCTCTTCCTCCTCTTCGAGTCCATACCAAAATCTCCCTGCCCCATTGCCTGTAGCCGCCGCACCAGCCCTCCAAACCCGCCGCCGTCGCACCCCCCCTCCCCCCCCCCCCCAAGCGCTACCACGGCCGATCGCACTTCCCCCCTTCCAGGTGTCGACTCCCCCTTCCTAACTCTCCGACGTCACACCATCGGTTCTGGAAACCATCGATCATATCTCCCGAAAATTCAAACCAAAGATTTGAACAAAACTGAAAATAAAGGTATGAAATTTCAATCAGATTTGCCACGCTTTTATTTGTTGCAATTGCAGTTGTGAAAAGATATTGATAATTTGTTTATTCGAACTCCAAACTGAAAATTTTCAGATCCGTTTGAACCGTAACATCGAAAAGAACCTCTTGAAAGCAATTGGGACCGGTTCTGAACAAGTTTGAATTTCTAATACTGATCCAATCAAGGTGAGATTCTATTTTAAATAATTGGATTATTAATTTTCCTTTGTTATTTAGATAATTGAATGGTGAATGAAGTAGATCTGAGATGTGATAATATTCTGAATGATTGTTTGGTTTATCTGTGTGTATAATTCCAGATCTGCTAGTTAAAAATTTCAGATTTGTATGTGATGAAAATTTGAATAACCATTTTGTTTAAATTTTGTCGAATCATGTTTTGTTGATATTTTTTGAATCATGTATATATAAAAATACCACCTTGTTCATGTCTTTGAATTGAACTAAAAAATTTCAATTCAATACCAGCTTATTGTTATTTGAATTGACTAGACCTTTTAAGTTCAAATATAATATTGATATGACATTGTAGGATTGAAATATGACGATATGAAAGAAATTACATTTATATTTAATGTAATTAGGACATGAATTTTTCACCGCAATAAAAATTACATTTGTAGGTGATAAATAAAAGTATGATTTTGCGATGCAATATAAATTACATTTTCTCTTAATGTAATTAAAGATTAGGTTTTTGCATTATAAATATAAAGATTAGATTTTTGCATTGTAAATATAAAGATCAGATTTTTGCATTATAAACAAAAAGATTAGATTTTTGCATTGTAAATAAAAAGATTAGATTTTTGCATTGTAAATAAAAAGACTAGATTTTTGCATTGTAAATTAAAAGATTAGATTTTTGCATTGTAAATAAAAAGATTAGATTTTTGCATTGTAAATAAAAAAGATTAGATTTTTGCATTGTAAATAAAAAGATTAGATTTTTGCATTGTAAATATAAAGATTAGATTTTTGCATTGTAAATAAAAAGATTATATTTTGAATTATAAATAAAAAAAGATTAGATTTTTGCATTGTAAATATAAAGATTAGATTTTTGCATTGTAAATAAAAAGATTAGATTTTTGCATTGTAAATAAAAAGATTAGATTTTTGCATTGTAAATAAAAAGATTAGGTTTTTACATTATAAATGAAATTTATACCGCATAAATAGAATTTCATTTTTATATGTAATTAAAGAAATAGAATTTACATGTAAGACAAAATTACATTTTTATATGTAAATTAAGAATGATAATTTGCATTGAAAATAAAATTACATTTCTATATGTAATTAAAGAATAGGATTTTACATTGTAAAACAAGATTTGACATGTAATATAAATTACATTTTTAATGTAATTAAAAAGTAGAATTTGACGGTGTAATCAATATTAGATTTTTATTGTAATTAAAATGGATATTTTACATTGTAATTAAAGGATAGAATTTAACATTATAATGTCAATTACATTTTTAATGTAATTTAAAAAGAAGATTTTAGCATTGTAAATTATTACTTTTTTAATGTAACTAAAAGAATGGATTTTCAATGAAATCATAAGAATAAAATTAAAAGAGTAGAAGGCAACGTTGAAATATAATTTACATTTCTATGTAAAAAAAAGAACAAAGATAAAAGTTACATTTTTAATGTAAATTAGATTAAAATTTACATTTTCATGTAAATAGAATTTGAAGAAAAAAATTGACATTTCCGTGTAAATTGGATTTTAAGAAGAAAATTTACATTTTCATGTAAATGGAACTTAAGGAAAGAAAATTACATTTTAATGATTTGAATTTTCATTAAAAAGATAAAGATAGAAATTTACATTTTTATTTAGATAGATTAGCACACCAAATTTATTATTTTGTTTGTAATGAAAGATTAACAAAGTTATTATTTTTGTAGAATTGAAGTTGACACCAAAATATATTGCATTTTTGTTAGAAATTGAAATGACACAAAAATACTCATTTTTGTTAAATTATAAATGACACACAAAAATATTCATGTTTGTTGTAATGGAAATGAAACACAAAAATACCTATTTTCGTTGTAATTGTAATGATACATAAAATATACCTTTTTGCATGTAGGATGTGAATGCAACTCGAAATAAAGATCAACATTCTTATGTGCCATGATATTATATTTAGATAATAATTCTTATTGTTAGCAAATTATAGTAAAATAAAATACATTTCGCTATGTATTATAAAAATGTAAATAGGTTACGGGAATATAATGTTCTTTACTTGTTGTGTTAATCACGATAACGAAATGGACGAAGGAGTTATATTTATATATAAAATTATATATATATATATATATAAATTAAAAGTAAATGATTCGAGCGTGGTAATTCGCGTTTTCGAATTGTACTTTTAATTGATTATACCGAAATACCCGACCGTCGTATTTTCCCAAAACTGAAACCGTTAGGTTCGCTGTAACAACCCGAATTTTTATAACATGTTAAAACAAGAAATCAAGGAAGAATTAAATTATAAGTTAAGAATCAATGGGAACGGGTTACGCCATTGCATTCGTCTTGAAATTCTGCTTGAAAACGAGTCCGAAATTTTCGAAAATCGGAGTCCGTATGACCAAGTTATGGCCCATAGAAGATTTCAGAAAATTCAAAAATTCAGCCCGAAATTCAAAATCAGATCCAAGCAGATTGGACGGTAAATTTTCCCGCCCTACCCCAGGTCGACAGGGGGATCGACTGGGGTGTCGACCTGCCCCCCCCCCCCAGGTCGACTGGGGTGTCGACCTGCCCCCCCCCCCCCAGGTCGACCGGGGTGTCGACCTGGGTGTCGACCTGGGGGTCGACCTCCCCTGGTCGGACCCTGCTGGTCAGGTGCACCTGTTTGCTCCTTTGGTCTGTTTGCTTGGCCTGTGACGGGATTTGATGGTTCAGATCTAAACTAGGGTTAATCCTATGGCCTAAACTAGTCTCTACACCTATAAAAACACCCTAATACCTAGCCTAAACCATCACAAATCAACCTAACAACTAAATTCTGCCAAAATGCTCCCTAATCATGGCCTCTATCTTCATCTTGAGAGCTTCTAAGGCAAAAAGGAGCCATCTTTCTTCATCAAATCAAAGGATCTACTTATTATCAAGGCTATTTGTGTTTCTACATCATTCCTAGAGCTTTTACAACGTCTCTATCTTGTTCTATTTGGTTTCTAGTTCTCATAGCCACGCTTTGTAAGCCCCACTCTACTCTTAGATTTAAACTATGAAGTTAATATGATCATGTAGCAAGTTGAAATGGGACTTTTGGTATAATATTTGTCTTGGGGCTATATTTGTATGCATATGTCCATTTATGACTCTTTTGATCTATGATTGTGGCACTATCATGAACCTAGTATCATTTACCTTGATTTTTGGGTAGAAAGCTATGAGCTTTATTTGGTGGTTATGCATAATGCAACATAGAACTTGGTAGTTATGCATAATGCAACATAGAACTTGGTAGTTATGCATAATGCAACATATAACCTCTCATAACCTTGATGTTAACTTGCATATGATGTTGAACTACATGCCACCCACAAGTTTATCACTCTATGTCAACTATTATCATGTTTCACCTTTGCCTATGATGTTGAACTACATGCTAGTTTATTTGCTAAGTTTGATGTCATGCATGTTTTGAGGCCAATAACCCTATATGCTAGTTGTTATGAACACCTTTGCCTCAAATATCATCATGTTTAACTCATGACCACCTTTACCCCATTATGCATATTTTTATGTTCCTTGATTCACTTGTGTTGATGCGAATTTACATGCAATGGGGATACGTTATGGGTAGTTAGGCAAACTTGAAATGACATGAAAAACATAAATTGAAATGTGACATGAAACTTTATTATGCTTGAAACTTGAATATGGTCATGACATGTAGAAAACCATAAAGTGGCCAACTCGAGGTTGGGTTGAGTTTGTAGCATAAATCTGCCCGGACCCGCCCGGCAAATCTAGTGGCTACAAACAATAGGACTCAATGTGAGAAGTTGGTCATATCGCGCTTGAAACCCGAGGTTAGACTAGGTTGTGGTTTAAAGCTGCCCGGACCCGCCCGGCATATCCAGTAACCACAACAAAGTCTAATGTGAGAGGTTGGGTGCATTAAATTAATTAATGCCACATGTTAGGGTTAAGTCATGAACCACTTGGAAACACTTAATACATGATTGTATGGGGTTAAGTCATGAACCACTTGGGTACACTTAACCAACTTGATACATGGTTGGATAGGGTTAACCACACTTAACCCGTTAGAAACCCTAGTTACGTGGTCCTTTTCAGCAGTAACCCTCTTGGATGTATCAACGATACCCTAGGGACTAGGCTAGGGTGGGGCACGATTCCTGGGCTGATTGTAAGCGACCAGAACGACGGCTGAGTTGGTGCGCCGGTGTAGGTTCAGGCGGATTATGCTCGTGCACATAGTCCGGAGTTGAAAAAGCAGGCACGGGCACCAGTAGGTTTAGACTGTGCGTGCTTGATTCGTGTAAGTGGTTGGCACCCTAGGACTTGATACACCCTAGGGTGGACCTAGCACAGTTTGACTACATTCCGTGATTGGGCCGTATGACACCGACACTCGACGAGTTAGGCTTATAGGTAGCCGATCGACTAGACCGTGTAGTTGGGCCCCGACTTGGGTCATCTCATGATATTGGGCCAAGGGATCATTTCTTGTTTATACTTGACATGGTCTGGGTTACTAGTACTATTGGTGCAAACAAAACCTTGTATATGCGATGCCACACTTGATCTACCTTGTTATCTATTTATCATGCCAGTTAGTTACCATCTTTATGTTTCATCCCAGTTTCTCATGTTTAGTTAACTCCATTAGTTTTTATACTAATAGTAGGTAGGACTTACCAGTCTTTATGACTGACCCTTTTTCTTTCGCCTCTTTTCCTCCGTTCCCCCCCCCCCAAGGTTCTCAGGGAGGGAATACTAGTGCTTAGCTTGGACAGTTGGCTTGCTTTCTTAACAGCTCATGTACGGTTTGGACTTGAGCTTGCTATGGCTTCACCACTTCTATCTTGGGGATAGTTTACTTTATGTATTTTTCAGTTTATGTTTTCTAGACTTGTGGTAGTTGGAAAATAATGACTAAGAACTTTGATGTAAGTTGACTATTTGGTTTTGAAATGGTTAAGTATGGTTTTCAAAATTCTACCGCTGCTTTACTTATTTATTTATCTATGTTCTGTCTTGTGATATCTCTGTGCATGTTTACCTTGACAACACCCCTCCAAAGCTAGTGCCAGCACTCGTGAGTGTGGCCCTGGTGGAGGTGGGGTGTTACATTTGGTATCAGAGCATGAGGTTTTACTAGACTGGACAAAAGTTTTAAAAACCCTTTTGAAAAACTATTTTCAAAACCAATTATGTATTTTTCCAAGAAAAGTCTAGTTTATTTTGAAAGGCTATTCCCCAAAAGCAATTAGCACTATCCTTCGTTTCCTCGTTCTAAATCTATCTTTTCCTTTTTCAGCATGGCTGATCTTAACCTTCCATAGGGAGTACCCATACCCGGATGGTTCCGAAGATACTTGGAAGCTAGGGCCAACGATGCAGGCCCAGCAAACACTCCCACTCCTCCTCCCATACCTGAGGTTCCTCCTCCTCCTCCTCAGCGTCCACAAGCGGATTTCGCAAAGATTTGCAAGGACTTTAAGGCGATGGGTGGCAAGAATTTTGTTGGGACAGAGACTTATGTTGAGGCAAGAAACTGGTTAAAGGAAACTGAAGATCTTTTTGCTATCTTTGAAGTAGAAGACCGTAGGAAAGTTCTGTTGGCAGTATGGCTATTGAAAGAGGAAGCTGCTTATTGGTGGGAGGTCACCAACGCTACTAGGCCTATAGAGACTTGGGCCGACTTTAGGATGAGGTTTGGGCTTAAGTTTCTACCATCTGCTGAAGAGAATCTGCAATTGGAGAGGTTTATATCTTTGAAGCAAGGGGACATGACCATGAGGGAGTATGTGAATAAGTTTAACCCGCTTGCTCGATTCGGTTTAGACATGGTTAACACACCTCATAAGAAGGCTCTACGCTTTGCTCGAGGGTTGAATGAGCCATTACAAGGTTTGACCATGTCTCATATACCCATGGGGGCCACTTTTGAGAGCTTAGTGGATATGGCCTTGCTGCAAGGAGATGATAAGAATGGCAAGAAAGAAGTTAAGCTTAATGAGACTCAAGCTAAGAAGGCGGACTCCAAGTGGGGAGGAAATCAGAGCAATCAGAACAACAAGAATAACAAGAACAACAAGGGTAACAAGGCCAACAACAACAAGGAAAAGGACACAAGAAAGTGCAACTTATGTGGGATCACTGGACACATAGCCAAAGATTGTAGGAAGAAGAAGAGAAAGTTGGGAGAATGCTTTCATTGCGGAGAGGCTGGACACTTCAGTAAGGATTGCCCAAAGAAGCAAGGACAGGGACAAGGACAAACTCAGCGAGCAGGACCTTCTGGAGGGCAGGTGCATGCTCTCAACACTACTCCAGCTCCGGACCGAGGTAGTATTTCTGTAGAAAGCCTTGTTTACATTTCTGGTTTTCCTGTTCGAACTTTATTTGATTCTGGTGCATCGCATACCTTTATTTCTTCTGACATTGTTGAAAGTTTGCACCTAAGTACTAGTCTAGTTGAGGATCCCGTTAGTGTTTCAAATCCAATTGGGGGTTCCGCCCATTTATCTATGATTTGTATGGATTTGAGGATTTCTATCTTGACCGTAGAATTCAAATGTAATACTTATGTTCTCGGGTTTATGGGATACGGGTTGATTTTGGGCATGGATTGGTTGTCTAGTTATGGAGCCATTCTTGGTTGTGAGCATAGGGTAGTGAGGCTTATGACTCGCCTTGGCAATACCCTAGAGATTTCTTGTAACCCTTTGGATCCCGTCATGTTATGTTATCTTGAATCCCTCGACTCGTCTATTGACAATCTTCAATCTGTGAGGGTGGTCCGAGAATATCCAGATGTTTTTGATGAGGTGAAGGGGTTACCCCCAAAACGCGAGATAGACTTCCGTATTTATCTTGTTGATAATGCCAAGCCAGTTTCATTGCCTGTTAGGCACATGGCCCCGCGAGAAAGAAGAGAGCTTAGCAAGCAAATCAAGGAGTTGCTTGAGAAAAATTTCATTAGGCGAAGCATTTCTGAATGGGGTGCTCCTGTGGTATTCGCTACTAAGGCGGATGGTTCGCTTCGTCTATGTGTTGATTATCGTGAGTTAAACAAGCTGACAAAGAAGAATATGCACCCGTTACCGAGGATTTATGATCTCTTTGACCAGCTTGTAGGTGCTTCTGTTTTCTCTCAACTCGATCTAGCCACCGGATTCCATCAGCTTAGAGTGGCTGAGGATAGTATTGACAAGACTGCGTTTAGGACTCCAGATGGATTCTTTGAATGGCTTGTCATGCCGTTCGGTTTGACTAATGCACCCGCATACTTCGTTGATTTGATGAGTAGGGTGTTTAGGGAGTTCCTTAACAAGTTTGTGGTTGTCTTCATGGATGATATTCTAATCTTCTCTAAGGACGAGGAAGAGCATGCTACACATCTCAAGGAGGTTATGGATACGCTTGGAGCTCATCAGTTGAAAGCCAAGTTCTCTAAATGCCATTTCTGGAGAAGTGAAGTTCGGTTCCTTGGGCATATAGTTTCTAAGCAAGGCATAGCTGTGGATCCCGCTAAAGTAGTGGCGGTACAAGATTGGACAGTTCTGAAGAATGCAACTGAAGTGAGAAGCTTTCTCGGTCTGGCAGGATTTTATAGGAAGTTCATTAAGGACTTCGCTAAGATTTCAGCCCCTCTCACTAAGTTAACGAAGAAGAACTTAGTCTTTGCATGGGACTTAGAGTGTGAGCTTGCTTTTCAAAGGCTCATGAAAGCCCTCACCACAGCTCCAGTTCTAGCATTACCCGATGGAGGAAAGATGTTTACCGTGTACACCGATGCATGTGGCACGGGATTAGGCGTTGTCCTGATGCAGGAGGGGAGAGTGATATGCTTTGGGGGTAGGCAACTCAAAGTTCATGAGAAGAACTATCCCACTCATGATTTGGAGTTGGCGGCGATCGTCTTTGCACTCAAATCCTGGCGCCATTATCTTCTAGGCGAAAGGTTTGAGTTATATACTGATCACAAGTCGCTCAAGTACCTCTTCTCGCAGAAAGGTGTGAATCTGAGGCAGTAGAGGTGGATGGAATTCTTGGCATCATATGACTTCCAGATAGCTTATACCCCTGGCAAGGGTAATGTTGTGGCGGATGCGCTAAGTAGAAGAAGGTTGACTTTGAGTCCCTTGTTTGTTGAGATGAAGAGCTTAGAGTTCTTGGCAACCTTTGATTTTACACCTGCTGTTGAGTCGATGACTGGTTCGTTAGCATCCCTTGAGCTTAGACCTACACTTCTTGATCAAGTTGGGGCTTCACAGAGGGAAGACCCGCAGATAGTCGAGGTCATGGACAAGTTGATTCGTGGTGAGATCTCAAGTCACCTCGCTAGATATACTATTGATGACAAGGGGTGGCTAAGGCGTGATGGAAGACTATGTGTCCCACGAGTAGGAGACTTAGTAAATAAAGTTCTTGAGGAGGCGCATCACTCGAGGATGACCATACATCCCGGAGGGGATAAGATGTACCGGGACATGAAGCGCATTTTCTTTTGGGATGGGATGAAAAAGAATGTTGCAGAGTTTGTTTCTAGATGCATTGTTTTCCAACAAGTAAAGGCCGAGTCGAAGAAGCCCGGTGGGCTACTACATCCATTGGAGGTCCCGCTATGGAAGTGGGAAAGTAACTCTATGGATTTTGTGGATGGATTGCCGAGATCAAGGAAGGGGAATACTAGCATATGGGTCATAGTGGATAGACTCACGAAGAGCGCCCATTTCATTCCAGTGAAGAGCAAGAGGACCGCATCATGGCTAGCATATGTTTATCTTCGAGAGATAGTGCGATTTCATGGAGTTCCTTCTAGCATAGTGAGCGATCGTGACCCAATCTTCACTAGCCAATTCTGGAACAGTTTGCAAGAAGCGATGGGTACGCGATTGAATCTAAGTACAACCTATCACCCACAGACTGATGGTCAGACCGAAAGGGTGAATAGGGTACTAGAAGATCTATTGAGGCTATGCATTCTTGACTTTGGTGGCACTTGGGAAGACCACCTTCCTCTCGTAGAATTTGCTTATAATAACAGCTACCAAGCAAGCATAGGGATGGCACCATTCGAAGCTTTGTATGGGAGGTCGTGCAAGTCACCAACATGTTGGTGGGAGACGACGGATAAGCTTATACTTGGGCCCGACATGATAAGGGACACATCCGAGAAAGTTGAGTTGATTCGAAGGCGGATGAAAACGGCCCAAGAAAGACAGAAATTTTATGCAGACAAGCGAAGGACAGACTTAGAGTTTGAAGTTGGAGATATGGTCTTTGTGAAGGTTTCTCCTTTGCGAAATGTGGTTCGTTTTGGAGCAGTTGGAAAGCTAGCACCAAGGTTCGTAGGACCCTTCCCTATCATCGAGAGGATTGGGCAAATGGTTTATAGAGTGGAATTGCCCGAAAAGCTGGCTGGAGTGCACAATGTCTTTCATGTCTCGCATCTCCGAAAATGCCTACATGAATTAGCCGAAGTAGTTGAGCCTAGCATTCTTGAAGACGTGGAGGTAGAGAAATAGGCAACCCTGAGGCGAGCTCCGATTCGTATCTTGGGAATGGAGATCAAGAAATTGAGGAATCGAGAAGTCAAGTTAGTAAAGATTCAGTGGAGTGAAGCCGATGAAGATGCAACTTGGGAAACCGAGGAGAAGATGCATGGGCTTTATCCATTTCTTTTTGAGGGTACATTCTCGATCTCTTTTCCTAGTCAACATATCTTTCTTTTACTATCCATGTTTATCTTGTTATCTCGTTAATCTTGTCATGAGAACCTTAGGTAGAAACCCTTTGGATGAAACATGTATTTGAAACATGTTATGCTTGATGGTTGCAAATGGCTGCAAGTGTTTGCAAGTGGTTACTCGTGGATGCATAATACACGTTAGGCACTAAGATCGGCTCACACACTTTCATATTGCATATGCATGAGTGTTTATGCTTATTCATGGATGAAACTTGTTATGCTATCACGTGGATGTTGCATATGATTGAATGTTATGTGCACTCATGTAGAGATTATAAATTATGTTAGGAATTTGCATACATTTGGACTCATTTCACTAACATATTCTGCATTAAGGAGGTTTACTGAGTCAGTAACCGCCTGATTTTCGCATTAGATAGGTCCATATACACACACTTTTGCATATATTCATACAACATTAGAAGTCTTCTAAGGACAATGATTACTTGTGGATGATGTTTTGAGTAGATGGATGGTAGGATACGTTCTTCCAAACTTGGAGATTTCGGGGACGAAATCCTTTAAGGTGGGGAGAATGTAACAACCCGAATTTTTATAACATGTTAAAACAAGAAATCAAGGCAGAATTAAATTATAAGTTAAGAATCAATAGGAACGGGTTATGCCATTGCGTTCGTCTCGAAATTCTGCTTGAAAACGAGTCCGAAATTTTTGAAAATCGGAGTCCGTACGACCAAGTTATGGCCCATAGAAGATTTCAGAAAATTCAAAAATTCAGCCCGAAATTCAAAATCAGATCCAAGCAGATTGGGCGGGAAATTTTCCCGCCCTACCCCAGGTCGACAGGTGGGTCGACTGGGGTGTCGACCTGCCCCCCAGGTCGACCTGGGTGTCGACCTGGGGGTCGACCTCCCCTGGTCGGACCCTGCTGGTCAGGTGCACCTGTTTGCTCCTTTGGTCTGTTTGCTTGGCCTGTGACGGGATTTGATGGTTCAGATCTAAACTAGGGTTAATCCTATGGCCTAAACTAGTCTCTACACCTATAAAAACACCCTAATACCTAGCCTAAACCATCACAAATCAACCTAACAACTAAATTCTGCCAAAATGCTCCCTAATCATGACCTCCATCTTCATCTTGAGAGCTTCTAAGGCAAAAAGGAGCCATCTTTCTTCATCAAATCAAAGGAGCTACTTATTCTCAAGGCTATTTGTGTTGCTACATCATTCCTAGAGCTTCTACAACGTCTCTATCTTGTTCTATTTGGTTTCTAGTTCTCATAGCCACGCTTTGTAAGCCCCACTCTACTCTTAGATTTAAACTATGAAGTTAATATGATCATGTAGCAAGTTGAAATGGGACTTTTGGTATAATATTTGTCTTGGGGCTATATTTGTATGCATAGATCCATTTATGACTCTTTTGATCTATGATTGTGGCACTATCATGAACCTAGTATCATTTACCTTGATTTTTGGGTAGAAAGCTATGAGCTTTATTTGGTGGTTATGCATAATGCAACATAGAACTTGGTAGTTATGCATAATGCAACATAGAACTTGGTAGTTATGCATAATGCAACATAGAACCTCTCATAACCTTGATGTTAACTTGCATATGATGTTGAACTACATGCCACCCACAAGTTTATCACTCTATGTCAACTATTATCATGTTTCACCTTTGCCTATGATGTTGAACTACATGCTAGTTTATTTGCTAAGTTTGATGTCATGCATGTTTTGAGGCCAATAACCCTATATGCTAGTTGTGATGAACATCTTTGCCTCAAATATCATCATGTTTAACTTATGACCACCTTTACCCCCCTTATGCATATTTTTATGTTCCTTGATTCACTTGTGTTGATGCGAATTTACATGCGATGGGGATACGTTATGGGTAGTTAGGCAAACTTGAAATGACATGAAAAACATGACTTGAAATGTGACATGAAACTTTATTATGCTTGAAACTTGAATATGGTCATGACATGTAGAAAACCATAAAGTGGCCAACTCGAGGTTGGGTTGAGTTTGTAGCGTAAATCTGCCCGGACCCACCCGGCAAATCCATTGGCTACAAACAATAGGACCCAATGTGAGAAGTTGGTCATATCGCGCTTGAAACCCGAGGTTAGACAAGGTTGTGGTGTAAAGCTGCCCGGACCCGCCCGACATTTCCAGTAACCACAACAAAGTCTAATGTGAGAGGTTGAGTGCATTAAATTAATTAATGCCACATGTTAGGGTTAAATCATGAACCACTTGGAAACACTTAACCAACTTGATACATGATTGGATGGGGTTAAGTCATGAACCACTTGGGTACACTTAACCAACTTGATACATGGTTGGATAGGGTTAACCACACTTAACCCGTTAGAAACCCTAGTTACGTGGTCCTTTTCAGCAGTAACCCTCTTGGATGTATCAACGATACCCTAGGGACTAGGCTAGGGTGGGGCACGATTACTGGGCTGATTGTAAGCGACCAGAACGACGGCTGAGTTGGTGCGTCGGTGTAGGTTCAGGCGGACTATGGTCGTGCACATAGTCCGGAGTTGAAAAAGCAGGCACGAGCACCAATAGGTTTAGACTGTGCGTGCTTGATTCGTGTCAGTGGTTGGCACCCTAGGACTTGATACACCCTAGGGTGGACCTAGCACAGTTTGACTACATTCCGTGATTGGGCCGTATGACACCGACACTCGACGAGTTAGGCTTATAGGGAGCCGATCGACTAGACCGTGTAGTTGGGCCCCGACTTGGGTCATCTCATGATATTGGGCCAAGGGATCATTTCTTGTTTATACTTGACATGGGCTGGGTTACTAGTACTATTGGTGCAAACAAAACCTTGTATATGCGATGCCACACTTGATCTACCTTGTTATCTATTTATCATGCCAGTTAGTTACCATCTTTATGTTTCATCTCAGTTTCTCATGTTTAGTTAACTCCATTAGTTTTTATACTAATAGTAGGTAGGACTTACCGGTCTTTATGACTGACCCTTTTTCTTTCGCCTCTTTTCTTCCGTTCCCCCCCAGGTTCTCAGGGAGGGAATACTAGTGCTTAGCTTGGACAGTTGGCTTGCTTTCTTGACAGCTCATGTATGGTTTGGACTTGAGCTTGCTATGGCTTCACCACTTCTATCTTGGGGATAGTTTACTTTATGTATTTTTCAGTTTATGTTTTCTAGACTTGTGGTAGTTGGAAAATAATGACTAAGTACTTTGATGTAAGTTGACTATTTGGTATTGAAATGGTTAAGTATGGTTTTTAAAATTCTACCGCTGCTTTACTTATTTATTTATCTATGTTTTGTCTTGTGATATCTCTGTGCATGTTTACCTTGACAACACCCCTCCAAAGCTAGTGCCAGCACTCGTGAGTGTGGCCCTGGTGGAGGTGGGGTGTTACATTCGCCTTGGGAAGATCTTTCAATGATATGAATTGTGTTAAAATCTAACAGGTAGATTTAGAGAAATGTGTAAAACAAATTTGGGTGAAAACAGCGCCAAGGTCTCGTATTGACGTGAAGCGTCGTTAAATGGAATTTAATTAATTTATATAAATAAAAATAAAGATTGATCGTTTTAAATTAATATTAACGATATGAAATGATTTTTAATTATATATATATATGTGAGGATCATTTGAAAAGTCCGAGTTCAATCTCATTTCAAATGATTATACGTCGATCTAAGTCGAAGAATTGAAGATGTTGATTGAAGACTGGCGATCTTCACATCGAATGGATGACGACTGCCGATGCCCGTGATTGGAGTAGCTACCTTGAAGGGGCTACAGTGGTGGCCGTCCGGACGTATATGTTGATTGCACGGATATGCGGGTACCTCCTTCTCGTACTGGACATACGGGACGAGGGTATCTCCAGTTTCGTTCAAACCCAGAACGGGCTTATAAATGGAATGTGTGTCCGACATTGTACTTCTTTATATTGTATTTATTGATTTTCTGCCGAATGTATGAATGATTGGTGGCGGTGAATTTATTCTCTTGCTTAACACCCTTTTGTATATTTTGGAAAAGGATTAACAGTATTATATGGATTGACAGTGTGGCATACTAAGATGCAATGATCAAGGTTTCTTGTTGAAAAGCAGAACCTTGTGGTGATGATCAAAGCACAGCTTGAATAAACATAGCTTGAATAAGCATAGCTTTGTGTATTACGTAGCTTCGCGAGCCTCACACCCCGGTTGGAGTCTAAAACGGGAGAAAGGAACGCAAGGAGAGCATCACGTTTCTTTCTAGCTAGAAGCATTGTTTGGATTTTACACAGCCCGGCATTTTACTTATGTAGATGATGGAATAAGGCGCCTCGGATGTTAGGTCCTATAGGACCGAGAAACGTGTGTTCAGGAATAACTAATCCGCAAAATCGTATGTGCGGACCGGCCTTGTAGCTTTCCAAGGGTTCTCTATGGGGAATCCTGAGACATTAGCTAGAGTATCTCGAATCGGTAAGGAGCTCCTCCCTAGCCTTAACTCATGATGGAAAACCAATTTCCAATACGACCTCATGCGGTATTGATTATAGAACTAGTATGGCGACATAGTAGGATGGGGTACTATGCCGTCTATGATTGATACATTATGATTGAATTTTTTTTATTAAAAACCTATACACCCAAATATTAAACCCGTTCTATCGTATCAAGCATCTTTTGACCATTATAAGATAAAACCCTATCCTCCGGTTTGTGTTGCAATGTGTGATAGGACTTGGGTCTTATAATGGTTTCGTTTTTCTAAAAAGCATTGCGTTGTTTTACGATTTACTTATTTATTTGTTCAATCACCTTAAGTTATGCACGGCAATCCATTGGAATAAACCCGTTCTGCGTTAGCGGCGTGGTCTTTGGATTTGCCTTATTACTATTAGTTAAATTAGTTAAGAATTCTCACACCAGTCCCATGACTGACCTGTAGTTTGTTTCACTTGCAAACTCGGGTGCCCTCTTTTCTACACGGGCAGTCGAGTAGCTTATTTTGCAGATATATCGAGCAGGATTCTGGATTGAAGCTTAAAGGTGTGTCCAGAGTATTGAAAGACTTCCGCTGTATCTATTTTATTGTTTCCGCTGCAATGTATTAAAATATTGTAATTTATCTTCCGCTGTAATTTTTTTCCGATGTACTTTGATATTCTGTACTCTGATGTAACATTACTGTAATGTTTATAAAAGTCTGGTGTTATTGTTCTGGTGTTGTTGTATTCCCAAAGTTAACATATTCGGGTTTTGAACGGTCTTGGTCGATTTTGCGATCGATCGGGTCGGGCGAAATCCCAAGCCGTTACAGTTGGTATCGGAGCTCTGGTTAGCTCAAAATCTTTGGGGTACAACTCGTTAGAACTGAACAAAAGACTGATCAGAGATTGGATTAGTAATATCCAATAAGAATACTGTAACACCCCACCTCCGCCAGGGTCACTCACAAGAGAATGCACTAGCTTTGGAGGGGCGTTGTCTAGGTAAACATGCACAGAAATATTACAAGACAGAACATATAAAACAGCGGAAGAAAAACCAAATTTCATTACCTCATAAAATTATAAGGTCTAAAGCCTTCTACATCAAAATGCCTTTAAAAGCCATTACATTGGAAACCTGCCTTGCAATAGTTAAAGAAGCATAAAACCACAGTCATTAAATATTCCCCAAGTAAAACGGTAAAGCAGCCATAGCCAAGAAAAATCCAAGCCATACAGGATGACCTTGAAGCAGAAGAAGTCCGAGCTAAATAACAGTATTTCCTCCCTGAAAACTTGGGAGTGGGGGCGGAAGACAAAGAGGCGAAAGAAAACGGGGTCAGTCATAAAGACTGGTAAGTCCTATCTACTTCCAGTATAAAAACAGGTAAAGATAACATGACATGCATAAACTGAAAGTAAACATAAGGATGATGACAAGATAGACAATCTAAACTAAGGTAACAGGATGAACTACTGTATCAAGATAAACTACGGTCACTATGAATCAAGTATAACATCCCAAGGTTCTATCGAGTATAACATCCCAAGGTTCTATCGAGTATAACATCCCAAGGTCCTATCAAGTATATTTGCCCTGCACCTTCCGTACTAGTATCCCAACCCGTGTCATGTGTTAGCTACAGAATGTCCCTTGCCTCATGTCATGAAATGGTCCATGTCAACCTAATGTAGGTTTTCCCAACTCGTATGTTTCTTTCCATGTATATGTTTAGTCCTTTGCTGTAAATCCTACGGGCTTCCTCACGTAGTTCTATACTACTTCAACGTAGTTCCATAATCCTTGAAATCGTTTTGGACTGTCACCCTTGATCTAGCTGTATTTTCTTACCATGAATTCTCGAATGTTCGACTAGGATTTATGCCACCTAGGACCACTAGGGATTACGCTACCTACTAAACGTTTTCGTAACTCGGTTTGGGTTTAAGCCACCTAGGACCGCTAGGGATTACGCTACTTACTAAACGTTTTCGTAACTCGGTTTTGGGTTTTAGCCACCTAGGACCGCTAGGGATTACGCTACCCGTCCACCATGCCTTTTTTTCCCATGTGTGTATCGTGAATCATTTTTCCATGTCTAGGTGCACATGTATCTCAATGTGCCATCCGAGTCCCGTGCCAGGGCTAATCAAGAAATACAGGACTCGGTCGAGAGATTTAGGTTATCTGCCGATGCAGATATCAAGGTCTGTTTTTACACCTGTGGTTATGGTCCCACGTGACCCCTCCCTCAACTACTGAAAGGCAATCCAAGAAAATCATGCACGAGAACTATACTCCGACCACCTATGCCCCACTCTCCTATTGGCCCACCTCACCCATAACTAGATAGCAAGTATATGGTCTGTTGGGAGTTCTCTGCCTTTCCGCATACGTACACGATTGACTAAAGATGGTAGGTAGTCAACGACGTGCTATCACAGGGCTAAACCTGGTATCGCCGACTCCACGCAAATCCACCCCAGTCTTTAGGTTGCTCGCACAGCAACCAAGGCATACCCTTGGTTCTTCTACCGCAGACCTTAACCTCTGTGAGCCCAGGAGGATCATCTGCAACCTCACAGAGGGATACCAAGAGTACCCTCACGTCCCCTGAAGCTACCGCTTCGTCACCCAGTTCGCTGGAGCCTTTATCTGAGTCAGATAAACATTCGCTCCTCCTCGTGTGTTCGTTTTAAACGATGACCTACCGTATCAGGTTACTCATCTATTTGTGAACTGGTCCAATTCTCTTGACTAAGAATTATTACTTAGTTATCCTTAACTAAGGTTTATCACTTAGCTTCCCTTCCCGTTATCCTTATTAACTACGATTTTCCACTTAGTCCCCTGAATTAGGGTTTTGTCTAATGGGTTAAGTGTTGTCATTCGAAGTCATGACTTACCCCGCCTACGAATCATGTCAAAATTGGCTAAGTATTTAAGTTCAAGGCTTAGCCCTACTAACCATGTATCAAGTTGGTTAAGTATATCAAGACGTTCATGACTTAACCCTAGATTATCGTGTCAGATTGGTTAAGTATAGGTTAACTTAACCCTATCAAATTTACCGTGTCAGATTGGTTAAGTATATTTAAGAGGTTCGTGGCTTAACCCTATCAAATCATCAAGTCGGATTGGTTAAGTGTAAGTTAACTTAGCCCCATCAAATTACCGAGTCGGATTGGTTAAGTGTAGGTTAACTTAACCCCATCAAATTACCGAGTCGGATTGGTTAAGTGTAGGTTAACTTAACCCCATCCATTAGTCGTATTTATAATGGTTAAGAATCATTCTTGTGGGTTCACTTAACTCTACCCCGCATCGCGTTATCCCAGTCGGGTGTTATCAACCCATTTAGGTTAAACTAACCCATCCGCTAATCATGTTATATGGTTAAGTGTCTTTAAGAAATCCAGTCCGGTCTTACTTAACCTACCCATTCATGTCATATCGGTTAAGTGCCATTAGTCAAACTAACCTAACCTTATCATGTGGCATTAAGTAAATTAATGCACCCCAACCTCTCACATTAGACTTTTTTGTGGTTACTGGTTATGCCAGGCGGGTCCGGGCAGCTTTACACCACAACCTAATCTAACCTCGGGTTTTGAGCGCGATATGACCAACTTCTCACATTGGGTCTTATTGTCTGTAGCTACTGGATTTGCCGGGCGGTTCCGGGCAGATTTATGCTACAAACTCAACCCAACCTCGAGTTGGCCACTTTCATGTTTTCCCTACTTATCATGTTCATGTCAAATTTAGGCTATGACAAAGTCTATGTTTTACACTTATGCCCATTGTCCCATTACTTAATTCATGTTAAATTTCATAGCCCATCTCACGTTTGCCTAAACTACCCAAGGCGTATTCCCAACGCAAGTGAAAGCGAGTCAACATAGTAGGAATCATATGACAACATATTGGCCTAAAATATGCATGATAGCATAAAGGGATTGGCCTCAAATATGTATGATAGCATAAAGGGATTGGCCTCAAATATGTATGATAGCATAAAGGGATTGACCTCAAATATGTATGATAGCATAAAAGGATTGGCCTCAAATATGTATGATAGCATAAAGGGATTGGCCTCAAATATGTATGATAGCATAAAAGGGATTTTCCTAAAACATGTATGATAGCATCATCATAGGCATGTAAATGGTCATGAGGGGTTTAGGTTCTTTTACATGCATAAGCCCCTATGTCAAGTTCATATGAATGTTCCACAAGTCAAATTGTTTTAAGGGTTCATGCCAACATTCCACAAGTAAAGATTCAATCTTGCATGATAAACTAGGTCAAACACAACATGAGTGGCATGATTTAATCACTAAGAAATAGCCCAAAGTCATATATTCAAAAGAGAAGCAAGACTAGATTCACATAGACTAACATACTTAGGTTTCATCTCATTTTATTCCATGTCAACATTAGAACTACCGTTTAGATCTAAAAGTAGCTAGAACTTACATATCGTGGCTAGAGGATTAAGAGCAAGAATTTGTCGTAGAACGGTGTAGGAATGATGGTCTACTCCCTTGATTTGATGTAGAAAGCTTGCTCCTTTGACATGGATCTAGTTTGAATGCTCAAGCCTTTGAAGTTGGAGATGGAGGCCATGATCAAGAGAGATTTGGGCAGCACTTTGTTGCTAGGATGAATTTTAGTGATTTAGGTTAGGTCTTAGGGTGTTTTTATAGAAGTAGGAGCTAGTTTAGGCCATAGGATCAACCCTAGAATAGATCTTAGCCATCAAAAATCGTCACAGGCCAACAAACCAGACCACAAGACCCTGCAGGTGCACACAGGCCGATCTGGCTCGACCAGGGAGGTCGACCCCCAGGCCCAGGTCGACTGGGAAGTCGACCTGGTCCCTGGGGGGTCGACTCCCCAGTCGACCTGGGGCTGGGCGGGAAATTTTCCCACCCAGTCTGTTTGGGGCTAAATTCGAATTTCGAAAATCTGTTTTCGTTTTCTGATTTTTCGTGAAACTTCTAGAGGCCATATCTCGGTCATACGGACTCCGATTTACGAAATTTCGGACTCGTTTCGAACCATAATTCCGAGACCAACGCAACGACACAACCCGTTTCGCTTGATTCTTATTTTAAAATTTAATTCTGCCTCGATTCTTGTCTTAACACGTTATTAAAATTCGGGTTGTTACAAATACTCACTAGAGATAGGATCAGCAGTATCCTAGAATGAGAAAACTCATTAGAGATGGGGTTATAATGCCCTAGAATGAGTTGGGAGTGCCCAGTTTATAATTAACATATTTTTAAATATATATATAATCGATCTTTGAAATATGATTTTTGAATATATAAAAGTTATATATTTTAAAAGCTAATCAACTAATTGATTGATGGTTGTGTAGTGTAATTATTAGTTCAACTAGTAAAATTATAGAAACGAATAAAAGAATGAAAGATGAGTTAGTTAATTAAACAACTTTAGCTTCGTTCCTTTTCGAGGACGAAAAGATTTTAAGTGGGGGGAGACTGTAACAACCCTGAATTTTGGGGTAAATTTAAAATTTTATTTTAACTAATTTTAATGGGTTTTGATATTTAAAATAATTTATTTAAAATAACAATGATCAAAATTTTATTTAAATCGAAGTAAGGATGAATAATTTAATTTTAATTATAAAAGGAGTTAGAAATAGCGTGGTAGTTTGAAAAGTCAAACTTGAACTTTGACTGACCGTACAGGATGCAAAATTTAATGGATTTTAGTGAAACCAAAAATATTAGAATCTCTTTTAAAATATCTTTCCAACAAATCTGAAAAATCGAAATTTTATAGCGGGAATTAAAAGTTATGCCCTGTTTAAATTTCAGAATAGTGGCTGTAGGATTTATAAATATAATTTAATATTAAAAATAGTCATTTTTCAAACGACCTCTGTTTTCAACGAAACCACTTTTGTTGGATTCGGAATGTCTAATTATTACTAAGTTTAATTTTAAATAATTTTTAGAACTAATTTGTGACCGTGGCAAAATGATTTCAGTTTGGTCAATTTTGGTCAATTTTAATCGACTTGAAAAAGGCCATTTTTCAAATAGGCCCAGAATTGAACGAAATAAAATTTCCTAGGTCCGTAATGTCAAAACATAGCTAAATATATTTTTCGGGATTTTTCAAAGTTAATTTGTGGCCCCGGTGAATTTATTCGTACGGTTGAATTAAAAATAAAAGAAAATATTTTAAAATAAAGAAAAATGGGTCGAGAAAGTCGTTTGGGCCTACGGGGCATAGCTAGATGAGTCCAGAATAGGTTTTAATGGGTAGGATCGAAAGTCGTTAGGCTGAAATCTGAAAAAGTGCTAAACGGGCCTTTATTGGAAAATTAATTAATAAAATAATATATAAAGGTACAGATATCGAGACATCTTCTTCCCCGATTCATCTCGTACAGCAGCCGCCATACACTCCACACCTTCTCTCTTCTTTCCTCTCAATCCATGAAGAATTAGACTTGGCCACTGCTAAACTTTTTCAAGATCTCTTCCTCCTCTTCGAGTCCATACCAAAATCTCCCCGCCCCGTTGCCTGTAGCCGCCGCACCAGCCCTCCAAACCTGCCGCCGTCGCACCTCCCCCCCCCCCCAAGCACCACCACGGCCGATCGCACTTCCCCCCCTTCTAGGCGCCGACTCCCCCTTCCTAGCTCTCCGACGTCACGCCATCGGTTCTGGAAACGATCGATCATATCTTCCGAAAATTCAAATCAAAGATTTGAACAAAACTGAAAATAAAGGTATAAAAGTTCAATCAGATTTGCCACGCTTTTATTTGTTGCAATTTCAGTTATGAAAAGATATTGATAATTGGTTCATACGAACTCCAAACTAAAAAATTTCAGATCTATTTGAACTGTAACATCGAATAGAACCTCTTGAAAGCAATTGGGACCAGTTCTGAGCACGTTTGAATTTCTAATACTGATCCAACCAAGGTGAGATTCTATTTTAAATAATTAAATTAATTTAATTATTAATTTTGCTTTGTTATTTAAATAATTGAAAGGTGAATGAAGTAGATATGGGATGTGATAATATTCTGAATGATTGTTTGGTTTATCTGTGTGTATAATTCCAGATCTGCTAGTTAAAAATTCCAGATCTGTTTGTGATGAAAATTTGAATAATCATTTTATTTAAATTTTGTCGAATCATGTTTTTTTGATATTCTTTGAATCATGTATATATAAAAATATCACCTTGTTCATGTCTTAGAATTGAACTAGAAAATTTCAATTCAATACCACCTTGTTGTTATTTGAATTGACAAGACCTTTTTAGTTCAAATATAATATTGATATGATGTTGCAGGATTGAAATATGACGATATGAAATAAATTACATTTATATTTAATGTAATTAGGACATTAATTTTTCACCGCAATAAAAATTACACTTGTTGGTGATAAATTAAAGTATGATTTTGCGATGCAATATAAATTACATTTTCTCTTAATGTAAGTAAATATTAGGTTTTTGCATTGTAAATATAAAGAATAGATTTTTGAATTATAAATAAAAAGATTAGATTTTTGCATTGTAAATAAAAAGATTAGATTTTTGCATTGTAAATAAAAAAGATTAGATTTTTGCATTGTAAATAAAAAGATTAGATTTTTTCATTGTAAATATAAAGATTAGATTTTTGCTTTGTAAATAAAAAGATTATATTTTGCATTATAAATAAAAAAAGATTAGATTTTTGCATTGTAAATATAAAGATTAGATTTTTGCATTGTAAATAAAAAGATTAGATTTTTGCATTGTAAATAAAAAGATTTATTTTTTGCATTGTAAATAAAAAGATTAGGTTTTTGCATTATAAATGAAATTTATACCGCATAAATAGAATTACGTTTTTATATGTAATTAAAGAAATAGAATTTACATGTAAAATAAAATTACATTTTTATATGTAAATTAAGAATGAGAATTTGCATTGAAAATAAAATTACATTTCTATATGTAATTAAAGAATAGGATTTTACATTGTAAAACAAGATTTGACATGTAATATAAATTACATTTTTAATGTAATTAAAAAGTAGAATTTGACAGTGTAATCAAGATTAGATTTTTATTTTAATTAAAAAGGAGATTTTACATTGTAATTAAAGGATAAAATTTTAAATTATAATGTCAATTACATTTTTAATGTAAAAAGAAGATTTTAGCATTGTAAATTATTGCATTTTTAATGTAACTAAAAGAATGGATTTTCAATGAAATCATAAGAATAAAATTAAAAGGGTAGAAGGCAACGTTGAAATATAATTTACATTTCTATGTAACAAAAAGGATAAAGATAAAAGTTACATTTTTAATGTAAATTAGATTAAAGATAAAAATTTACATTTTCATGTAAATAGAATTTGAAGAAAAAAATTGACATTTTCATGTAAATAGGATTTTAAGAAGAAAATTTACATTTTCATGTAAATGGAACTTAAGGAAGGAAATTTACATTTTAATGAATTGAATTTTCATTAAAAAGATAAAGATAGAAATTTACATTTTTATGTAGATAGATTAGCACACCAAGTTTATTATTTTGTTATTATTTTTGTAGAATTGAAGTTGACACCAAAATAAATTGCATTTTTGTTAGAAATTGAAATGACACAAAAATACTCATTTTTGTTAAATTATAAATGACACACAAAAATATTCATATTTGTTGTAATGGAAATGAAACACAAAAATACCTATTTTTGTTGTAATTGTAATGATACATAAAATATACCTTTTTGCATATAGGATGAATGCAAGTCGAAATAAAGATCAACATTCTTATGTGCCATGATATTATATTTAGATAATAATTCTTGTCGTTAGCAAATTATAGTAAAATAAAATACATTTCTCTATGTATTATAAAAATGTAAATAGGTTACGGAAATATAACGTTCTTTGCTTGTTGTGTTAATCACAATAACGAAATGGACGAAGGAGTTATATTTATATATAAAATTATATATATATATATATATATATTAAAAGTAAATGAATCGAGCGTGGTAATTCGTGTTTTGGAATTGTACTTTTAATTGATTATACCGAAATATCCTACCGTCGTATTTTCCTAAAACTGAAACCGTTAGGTTCGCCTTGGGAAGATCTTTCAACGATATGAATTGTGTTAAAATCCAACGGGTAGATTTAGAGAAATGTGTAAAACAAATTTGGGTGAAAACAACACCAAGGTCACCTATTGACGTGAAGCGTCGTTGAATGGAATTTAATTATTTTTATATAAATAAAAATAAAGATTGATCGTTATAAATTAATATTAACGATATGAAATGATTTTGAATTTTATATATATGCGAGGATCATTTGAAAAGTCCGAGTTCAATCTCATTTCAAATGATTATACGTCGATCTAAGTCGAAGAGTTGAAGATGGTGATTGAAGACCGGCGATCTTCACATCGAATGGACGACGACTGCTGATGCCCGAGTAGCTAACTTGAAGAGGCTACAGTGGTGGCCGTCCGGATGTATATGTTGATTGCACGGATATGCGGGTACTTCCTTCTCGTACTGGACATACGGGACGAGGGTATCTCCGGTTTCGTTCAAACCCAGAACGGGCTTATAAATGGAATGTGTGTCCGACATTGTACTCCTTTATATTGTATTTATTGATTTTCTGTCGAATGTATGAATGATTGGTGGCGGAGAATTTATTCTCTTTCTTAACACCCTTTTGTATATTTTGGCAAAGGATTAATAGTATGATATGGATTGACAGTGTGGCATACCAAGATGCAATGATCAAGGTTTCTTGTTGAAAAGAAGAACCTTGTGGTGACGATCAAAGCACATCTTGAATAAGCATAGCTTTGTGTATTACGTAGCTTCGCGAACCTCACACCCCGGTTGGAGTCTAAAATGGGAGAAGGGAACGCAGGGAGAGCATCACGTTGTTTTCTAGCTAGAAGTGGTGTTTGGATTTTACACGACCCGACATTTTACTTATGTGGATGATGGAATGAGGCGCCTCAGATGTTAGGTCCTATAGGACCGGGAAACGTGTGTTCAGGAATAACTAATCCGCAAAATCGTATGTGTGGACCGACCCTGCAGCTTTCCAAGGGTTCTCTGCGGGGAATCCTGAGACATTAGCTAGAGTGTCTCGAATCGTTAAGGAGCTCCTCCCTAGCCTTGACTCATGATGGAAACACAATTTCCAATACGACCTCATGCGGTTTTGATTGTAGAACTAGTATGGAGACATAGTAGGATGGGGTACTATGCCGTCTATGATTAATACATTATGATTGAAATGTTTTTATTAAAAACCTATACACCCAAATATTAAACCCGTTCTATCGTATCAAGCATCTTTTGACCATTATAAGGTAAAACTCTATCCTCCGGTTTGCGTTTCATTGTGTGATGGGACTTGGGTCTTATAATGGTTTCATTTTTCTAAAAAGCATTGCTTTGTTTTACGATTTACTTATTTATTTGTTCAGTCACCTTAAGTTATGCACGGCAATCCATTGGAATAAACCCGTTCTGCGTTAACGGCGTGGTCTTTGGATTTGCCTTATTACTATTAGTTAAATTAGTTAAGAATTCTCACACCAGTCCCATGATTGACCTGTAATTTGTTTCACTTGCAAACTCGGGTGCCCTCTTTTCTACACGCGCAGTCGAGTAGCTTATTTTGCAGATATATCGAGCAGGATTCTGGATTGAAGCTTAAAGGTGTGTCCAGAGTATTGATAGACTTCCGCTGTATCTATTTTATTGTTTCCGCTGCAATGTATTAAAATATTGTAATTTATCTTCCGCTGTAATTTTTTTTCCGATGTACTCTGATATTCTGTACTCTGATGTAACATTACTATAATGTTTATAAAAGTATTCTGTTACTGTTCTGGTGTTGTTGTATTCCCAAATTTAACGTATTTGGGTTTTGAACGGTCTTGGTCGACTTTGCTATCGATCGGGTCGGGCGAAATCCCGAGTCGTTACAAGGAACGCTTGCATCTTACGCTCCACATATATAGTATACAATCAAAACCGCGGGCGCTTATTGGAGATTGTATTCCGACTATGACAAAGTATGAAACCACCTTCTGATAGTGTATCTCTAGAGGGAAATACACTAGGTTCAACAAGAACGTCTTGGAACCCAGCCCACACATGACCGACCACTCATTTCTCTTGAGTGTATCGAATATATTGCCACCTTACGGCTGCGCAGCTTCCCGAGAGATACAGAAATGAAAAGAAGTAACAAAATGAGTATTCTCTAGATAATGACAATACACCCTAATGGGAGCGACCCACATAGCCATGTTGCTTGCCCGATTTTAGTCATTTTCCGGTTGTGAGGCTTGAGGCTGAACTTACCTTTGACAAATCATTTCCTTATTTACTTTGAATGCCACATCGTCAAAATCGCCAATCACTAATTGACTTCCCCAAAAATATATTATGGGTATAAAGAAAGTGAAACGAATTCCTCTGCCACCAACATAAATACGTTTGAAGAGATCAACGTACGTGATCGGTTAGGCATACTTTGTCAGACATTGTCCATACAAGTTGTCCTGAGATTGGACAAACCGAAGGCACTATCCTGTAAATTCATCTTAGGCAATTTCTACCTAGGATTGACAGAACAACCCTTGCATAAATCCGTCTTTAATGGCCTTCAATAATCCGTGACTCGAAACGTATATATCGAATCGAAGTGGAATTTAGATTTCGATCTCTTCGAAACGATAACGAAAAGGTCCAGATTTGATAGTAGGTTATTTAACTATCAAATATAAAATAAACAGGTTTAACACCATTGGATCTGCTAAGCCATATTTAAATAATACTTAACTATTTACATTCAAATAAATTGACTCGATTTCTTTCCCCAATTGTTAATCAAATTCTCTTTACAAAGCCTCTTGATTAAAGATTAATTAAGTAAAAAACACATAATTTCGGATAATTTGCCCCACGATAAATTTTCTTATTATCATGCCAAAAATATTTCAAGTTTCAAACGAGTCGTCTATCGAACCCTCTTCTATTGAAACAGATTAATTAAATATACAATTCTTATTTAAACCGTTGACTTAAATCGACCTTAAACAACCTAATTAACTGATCTTAATTGATCTTTCCTTTTAAAACAATTTAATAATATAATTGGGTTAAGACAGCCCATTTAATTGCCCCTCATAAATAATAATACCCAATTATTCTAAACTTGTATTTATTTCTTAATTGCTTTACAGAATTTAACTTAGCAATTCCCATGGCATATATCAGTTCTTATAACTGACAACATTCGATTTGTTAATCTAATTTACATTAACAAGCAAGTAAATAAAATACAATACAAAATTTTCTACTAATAACATTTCAGTACATAAATTTTCCGATAAAATATATCAACTAATAAATAGCAGAACGGTGTTTATTTCTGCTAGCAGGGCGTTTAAATGATTCGATAAATCAAATAATAGTGGAACGGTGTTTATTTCCACTAACAGGTGTCCAAAAATTATATAATATGATTCACAAAATTAAACATAACAAAATCAACCAATTAATTGGACAATCTATTTAGTATTTACGGAATTACAGATCATTTTAGATCAATTCGTAATAATTTAGGTGTTGCCAAATTTACGTTCGATTTATTTTAACGATGTTTAGTATTTCAATCATTTTTAAATTACTCAACAAATGAATTTATTTTATATTTGAATTGTTTTAAACTCGATAATTACATCGAGTTGTTTACTCTACCAATTGACTTAACTGTACTCCCATGATCCAGTTCTGCTCGAACACACATACTTGATCATATACTACTTAAATATATTTTATATTTTATTTGCTTTATAAAGTATGCTGATAAGAAACTGTAACATTCTACTTAAATCCTTATATCGGAACATCATAACTAAGCTAGAAGCTACCATCTAAAATATTCGAATTAAATGAATCAAGCGAAATTAAGTAGAACTTTAGCTAAACCATCAAGCTCGACATTCTGCAGTCTTGATTCATCAGCAGTCGCATCACCATCGCCATCCATGGCATTCTCCCCAATTTTCTCACCAACGTCATATTCTTCCCACTATCAACATCTTCACCATAATTTTGATGAACTGGAAACCAGTATAGAGAAGAAGCCGAGGTAGTAACAGTCATGCAACAGCTATGACTCACTACAACAAAAATACCTTTTTACAACTGCTAAAAACAGTTGTAATAGACCTATTACAACTGGCACCCGACAGTCCTTATATCCCTAGTTGTAGTAAAGCGGATGTTTTAACAACTGCTTTTAGCAGTTGCAAACGATATTTTTACAACTGTTTCCGACACTTGCAAAAGAGTTTTTTACAACTACTATAGACTGTCGTAAAATTCTTTTTCACAACTGCTTTAAACGCTTGTGAAAAATGTTTTGACAACTGCTATAGGCAGTTGTGGTAAAAAAAAATCACAAAATAAAAAGAATATTTTGCACGTTTTTTTAAAGAAGCAAGCAATACATTAACGTAGATATAATAGAATAAAAATATCGTCCACTATAAGCAACTCAAATATTACATTATTATTACTATTTACAAAACGAATATATCAAACAAACTAAATAAGACAAATTAGGATAATACATTATCAATCTATCATACATAATAAACGTTTTAACATCAAAGACTAAGTTACATTTACCTATATAAACTAATATGTGATACAACAAACATGCAAACTTAATTTTAACCTATAATTCCCAAATAAGAGCGTGAATCGATTACCCGAATAAGATATCTGCATTATTATAGGCTATTTGCTCTAATCGAGTCCAGATATCTCATATCAAGCATTCCAACAGATCCATGTTTACAAACCTGTTTAAAAAAAATACAAAATGAGAACCCAATAAATAAAAGGTTGTGTTATATATATCATCCAGCTCAAATGACTAATTTGTCGTAGAGGAGGAAATCGATCAATTTATCATAGCAGTAACTGCAATATTCATGTAAATTGTTTTAAAATTGTTCGGACATGCATTAATATTTATCCATACTGAAACACGTGAGTTGCGATTGTAACCAAACAAAGAAAATAATTTTTTGTTCTTTGGATTCTAAGAACATTGTATTGTTAATATAGACCTAATAGGACTGAAGGATTCATGACTGCAACTACCACGCGAGTTGAAGTGATTTTATGCAAGGATGGAATAATGGTGTTACTATCCGCTTTCAAATGTTGAAGACTTCATATGTGCCTTGTTCATACTTGATGGAAAAGTTACAAGATTTGTTTTTGAGCCTTAAGCCAAATTGGAGGATTTAAGTTCATTTTTTTCATTAAAAACAAGCAGGATAGAAAAAACTGATTGAAAATAATTCTAAAAACGTGTGGTCATATCATGACTGTACTGTATTAATGATATGAACATTCCATTCTGATAAGCAATGCCTCAAGGAAGGATATAGAATGCAAATCAAAACTCCCAAATTTCATTAATCTTTATATAACTGATATAAATTAAACCCAATTGCTAAAATTTAATTAATCTTTATAAACAATCTTAGTTTTAAAATGTCTTACAATTTAAGTTCATGTTATAGCTTCAGGTAATAGCTTAACCAACAACTCTTGTTTTATGACTCAGGTAACAAAATAGAACTGTGTAAGCAAACAAATAAACAAAAATCCTGAAGTGGGAGTTAGCTACTAACATATTACTGTCTAGTTTTTGAGTGATGTTCATCCATTAAATGAGGTAACTACTCACATTCAACTCTTCTTTTTTCTAGAATATTTAACAGATTTTTCTTGTCTGCAGATCACTTTAGTCTTTTCTTCAACATCTTTCTGGATTCTCAGAATGATGTATAATTGATTGCTATTATGAGGGAATTTTAGGAACTTATCAACAACATTATTGTAATGTGAAAGTTATGTCCAATGGTTATTTAATATGCATGGTCTTGCACCAGCTATGTAAGGCTCATGTGTGAGTTTTAACAGTAAAGATGAATGGTAACTTGATAAGGACAGGAATGCAAATAGCATTAAAATTAAGAATTTTCTGAAATCGTTCACAATTAACCAAAATCCTATAAAGTTCACAGCTAATATCTTTGAATGGACCAGATCTGTATGTAAATTATATGCCTCTAACATCATGCTCCATTAAAGTACAACTTAAAAGATATTCATTCAATTCAGCTGTTTTGCAAAATGGTAAGGGATTACCTCCACTTTTCTCGCTCACCCATCCTAAGCAATTAATATCTCCAAACACTGCCGTAGTTATGTTATTTATATTTTCTTCCTCTGCCAAAGTGTCCCACGTTTGCAAAATGGCTACTCACTCATATGCATGTCCAGCAGCAAATCCTAACAGTTGTCCTCTGTTTTTTTCAATCTAGTCCAAAATCAAAAGTCATTTGCTAGCAAATCCTGACCATTGACAAGCTAAGAGCTAGAAAAACGCTTGACATTAGGAACAACTTATTATTGGAAGCCATATTTAAATATTTGAGGTGGATAGTAGTAATGACTTCCATGCTACATACATACATACATATATATATATATATATATGTATGTATGTATGTATAAATCAAGGCTGCATGCAAAACTAAGATGCTGCTGGCATTTTCATTTGCAAATTGCATGATGATTGGTGTACTATAAAACTATATACAGGAATTGGTTGGAATCGACTTGAGATTAAAGCAATTTGCTTAAGAATAATACAGCCAATTAATCCTAAGCTTCTTTCCCATGTACACATAGTGTTAGGTCATATGTCGTGTGCGCAAAGGAATAATTTATGTCATTAAGAACAACTGCCGGAATGTTCATACTTTTCACAAACGTCTGTATGCCTCGACATGTCTACTTCTCGTTTAAATAGACAATGAAAACAATTATAATTCATCATTCTATCTAAACATTCAAACCCAGAATGTACACATAAAGAAAGGTAGCATGGCATTTACTGCATTTCATAATAAATTAAGATAACCCATTACAAATAAAACAAGTTGAAAACGTGAAGGGTTCACAGCATATAAAATTGATACATACACAAGCTGGTATATGTATCCAAATACCAAACGAAAGTGTACTAGGCAATCAATAAAGAATTCTACGACATAAATTTCTTATAGAGCATTAAACAGAATTAACATGCGATAAAGCGGTTAACAAGAACCAAGAAGGGTAGCTTAAATGTTTAGAAACATAATTAAAAGTTGAACGTTAAATTTCTAACATGGTTCGCAAAATAAAGAACTGAAGAAACAAATACCTGTCCAAGCACTACAATTGTATCTGTATTTTACAGTTCCAACTTCATTTCAGAACAATCAGGGTGTCTATTGTACCGCCAAAAAAATCTCAAGCTGAGTGTATTCCATTGAGTTCTTCTCCTGGTATACCAAGAGATCTGTCACTTTCTGCACCATAAGCAAGCACCACTATATCATATATGTTTAACAGCTATTGGAGAGAGACATCATTACCAAGTGACACATTTGCAAAGAACGAACACCTCCCATTTGCAGCAACACGTGAAAGTTGATTGGTTACAATCTTTGTCTTAGGATGATCTGGAGCGACTCCGGAACGCACTAACCCGAACGGTGTTGGCAACCGATCAAGTATGTCAATCTGTGTGTTTTTATCGTCCTTCAACACCTTATCTGCAGTGTAAAACCCAGCAGGGCCACTTCCAACAATGTCATACATGAATTAATCATCTAAGTTGAAAACGATGAAGAGCCCTTGTCGATATGAAATGTTTCATCACATGGAGAAATAATGTGCCTATTCCTCTTTAGGGTATATTTCTATAATTCAGGGACAAACTTGATAAGAATGATTGCTCTCTTAGGCTTTTCCACCTACATCAGCAGATAATATGGCACGAGATGGTGCAGATCAGATAAAAGACAGCCTGAAGACGGAAGCAATGGATAGTGAAGCAAATGGGTTTTGGATGGAGGTCGTATACTCATATTCGTCGCAGAATTGGAGTGCAACGGTTGACGAAGAGGATTGGAGCGGTAGGCGTGCATTGCAAGCTGAAAACCGGGAGAGAGCGTATTTTTAATCGGATTCTGTTAGCAAGCCCAAGAAGGAACTAGGAATTATTAGCAAGACTGAGCGTATTTAATATGATTAAATGATTAAATTGATGCAATCTAGGTGATTATGGCAAAGACAGTGTAATGTTATTAAATTTACCATAATGTTTTCACTACTATGAATCAGCAATTATACTGTTGATTTGTTATTATAAACTAATCCATTTTTTCAGCATTAGTTTACTTAAATGAATCCAGGCTATTGTTAAAACAATTAACATATCAAAGTTAGTAAATTATTTTGATAAAACAGTTAACATTTCAAGTCTGACGGATTACCCAGGACTAATATTCTTTTAATATACCTGCGACCAGTCAAATAACCTTCACATTCATCGAACATCCACTGTTGCACCACCACGTCCGTGCATCCATGAGTCCAAACTAATGCAGCAACTAGCTAACCTCCACGTCACCATTGCCAACCACCTGGAATATATCCAAATTCACAACTTGAACCCTTTCAAGCATTGCCACAACTATCTTCAACCTCCGAATCTACAATAACAGAAAGTTAATCACAAAATCAAAATAATAGCACCAATAAACCGTCACCACCTTCAGACATACAACCATACGTTTCTCATCAACTCGCACAACCTCAAGCCATAATTTGTATCCACCTTCTCATCACTGAACCAACTTTCCTTCATAAACATCCACCTAGTTTAGCATCACCCATAAACTGCTCCTCTAACATCTTTTAATCTTCACAAGGCGATAACAACCAGAAGCTACTTTGCCAATAAACCCAAAAATAACCTACAGTTCGAAAACTGCAGCTTCGCAATCCCTTGCCTTAGCCCAAATCGAATCCAAAACTCAATCAAACCCCTCTTTCTCTCATCAAAACCTTAATCTAAATCGCGAAGGATTAGGCTTCTCCTCCTCAAATCGCGACTGTTTTGGCTACTCCTCCCAATCTTCATCGCAATCAAATCGCCGCTATCGTCGAAGTCTGGAGTCTCGCCAATCATGCGCTATGCCTGGGTAATGTACTGTTCTCTTCTTTCCTTAGTCGCGAATCTAAATGTCGTGATGGAGTGCGTGGAAAATTAAGGGGTTTCGGGAAACCCTAACTGATTCGGGAGATGAAGGATTTGCGATCTGGAAAGTGGAGACGAAAGCGAGTAATTTTAGTTAAAGTTAAAGCGGTGCAGTGAAATAAAATTGGTGTGCCTGCCATAATATTGGACTACCGCCGTAAAATTTGTGTGCCGTGCTCGCCATAATATTGGGCTACCGATATAATAACCGTCCACTAAGATAACATTGGTGTGCAGTTAAAGATAAAACCAACAAATGTATCCTTATAAAAAAAACTCAACCAATGTAATTAGAGTTTAAATGATATATTTCAATGTTTCTGATAATATCATGGTACATTATTTTTTTCTATTTATCGGTTAACCACTCTTTATAATTAATTGATTCTGCTATTCTAAGCCACGTCGATTGAATCATTTAAATATTTGCTTCGACTTTGAAATTCATTTATTGTAAATAAATAGAGAGAGTTTAATGCTAAAATTTAGCAAAAGCGGTAACTAACAAGTTTTTTGAAACTTTTAATATTTAACAAAAATAAATTATTTTTTATTTTTGGTTCTTGCGAAAATTTTAAAATTATATTAATTTTTGAAAAATAAAAAAAATTCAAATATTCAAACTTTTTGAAATATTAAATATAATTATCGACTATAACTACTAAATATTAAATACTAATAATAAAAATTACTTCATAATTATTGAAGATTATTTACAATCATTAATTATTACAAATTAATTAATAAATAGTAAATATTAAATATTGGTCTCAATTATTAATAATTACTTCTTAATTATTAATAAAAGTTAGTAATTATTAATAATTATTATGAATTATTAAATATTAATTATTATATTTTAAATGTCAATTATATAATATTAATTACTTAATTTTAGTTATCACTCGCTTTGTACTGATTATTTAATAAATATTTATTAATTACTCTTCTTAATTACTAAATATTAAAAATTACTTCTTGACTATTAAATATTACTTCTTCACTATTAATATTAGTTATTACTTCTTAATTAATCATCAATAGCAATTATTATTTATTTATTACAATTAATCAAAAATAATTAATAATAAGTATTTATCACTAATTATTACTAATTGATTACCATGAATGAAATATTACTTCTTAAGTGTTAATATTAATTATTGCTACTTAATAAACAATTGTTATTATAAGTTACTAAACATCTTTTTCAACTGACAAAAAAAGTTGTAATAGGCATCTATTACAACAGGTACAATAGGAAGAGTTGTTAAAAACAAACATCTTTTACAACTGCCAAAAAGTGTTGTAATAGGAATCTATTACAACTTCCTAAAACGAAAAGTTGTCACAAATAAGTATCTATTACAACTTGCACACGAGAACAGTTGCAACAGACATCTATCACAACGGTCAAAATAAAAGAGTTGTTGTAAACTCATCTATTACAACTTTCTAAATAAAACAGTTGTAAAAAACCTCTATTACAACTGACATTTTGTGACAGTTGTAAAATTACAGTTGTAATAAGGTCTTTTTGTTGTAGTGACTGCATATACAAACTTCCAACTACCTTAAGCTGATGTTAAAATATATAGACTAATGTTACTTTTATATAATAAAATTATTTTTAGTACTCTTTTTCTTTTTCTGTGACCATTCCCTGTTTTGCAACCAAACTTCCCATTTTCTATTTTCTTCTTGCGTCCCATTCCTGCCGTTACCCTCTTCTTTCCTTTTTCTCACATGTTGTCCCTCTTCTCTCTTAAGAAGAAAAATTCCTTTCTTTGTTTTCAAATGCCCCAACATGGTTATTTATCCAACAATTTGACCCAAACATAGTTCACACATCAGCTCCTGTTACTGCTAACGTTTTCCTTCCTTTTCTTTCTTTGGTCCCTCTTTATTTTTTTATTTTTTTTCTTGCATGGCCCAAATTGACCACTTTTCCCTTATTCTTCTACTAAGTCTCCTTTCCTAGTACTTGCATGTATTGCATATATCCTCTTCCTGCTTATCATGAACTATCATGAACTCTGTTCCTTCTTATATGACACTAATATATGCTGTGTTGAGCACTATCTTCAACTTATCACAGAACCTTGTTCTTGCTTCCTATTTCTCTCATCTCCTGTTAAACTTCTTTAATCAGTGCACTAGGTCTAAACTTCAAGGGATCTTGGACATTTCCCAGTAATTTCCTAGCCCATGGCATGCCTGAGTTACACTACTGTGTTCACTCAAACTATTATGTGTCCATTCTTTTATTTCATTCCTTCTCTTTGCCTTATATCCTACTGTCTTTCTTTATCTACCGCTGTCTACATCTGCGCACAACGTGCATGGTGCACATGCAAAATGTGCACGGTGCAGGTGCACGATTGCTCCGACCACCTGCCGACCGTTGCGCCTGTTCGACGGCGAATATTCTATGAATTAGAATATCGTCGCGAATTGTAATAAACTGCAAGTGCACGGCGTACACTTGTAGTACGTTAGCGAATACGAGTCGATCCGCAGGGAAAGAATAATTTTAAATTCTATTCAATCAAATTATACCAAACTTTAAAATATGTTAACTAAAATTTTAACAAAATTAATGACTAAGTTGAGAATACAACTATTGGTTAAGAGCAATTTAGAGGTGTTTTTACTCTCTAGATCACACAAATCAACATGATGAAGTTATGATTTCTATTTGTTTGGTCATAAGTGAGGCTAGATATTGTGTTTATCATAAGTATGACATATTTATGCTATTAATTAGCATAACATAAGTCATCAAACTACAGCACAAATCTAATTCACTATTCAATTCTCATGAAAAAGACAACAAGTTGAAAGCAATATCAATTTTAAGAATACTCTATTTACTATTAGTTAGTAATATAGAATATCAAATGTTGATTAACACTTCCTTTTTTTGCCAAAATCATATATAGATGAAAAGGCAAATTTTGTTGTGTCATTTAATCAAGCATGATCTATCCTCTATTAACTAGAAGCATAGATCATCAAAACCAAGCATGATTAACAAAATACACTAAACATCCATTCTTCAATAAGCACAAATAGAGAGCATGAAAAATAAACTATGTTGAATCTATGTGATTAGAGAGCTTCATCGCCCCTAAATTAAAGGGATTAGCCTCTCATGTTTATTATTCTAACAACGAACGTAGATTGCAACATAGAACAAAAATAAGAAAATAAAATAAAGGACAATCTAATCTGCTTATAGAAAAGAAAATAACATGTAAATAAAAAAAACTAAAACTAAAGAGAACAGGGAAGAAGAATTTTATTCAAAGCAAATAATTACACAATAAAACCTAATGTTGAATAAATCCAAATGAACTAGATACGAGTATATTTATAGTTGCCCAGGCCAAGAATAAGTTGCCAATTACTCAATGTAGGACAAAAGATCTTTTCAAGATAACAAATAAACCAAATAGCTAAGTGTGAACGCGTATGAATGGTCTTGCAAATGTCATAGCTTGTGGGCATAAAATGGCATCAACTTTAACTGTTTTGAGCATGAATAGTAATTCCATAATATCGCGACAAGCTATCTTTATGAAAAGGCATTGAATCATTAAGATGTGCGGCATAAGGTGGTTGAACAACAACATTTCTTCAAGCTTTAACATAGTTCTCAAAATCAACACTCTTCTTACACCAATTCTTCAAGCTTTTCAACAATTAAGTATATCAATTCCATTCATCATAAACAACCTAAAAACACAACTATAAATACATAGTATCAATTATTTTTAAGAGAAAACAGGATAAATAAGTGGATAAAATATACACATTTACATGTATGTCAAATATCCCCACACTTATCTTTTTATTTGTCCCCAAATAAAGTAAAAAAAAAACTAAGATAAGTTCATTTTCGTAGGGAGCACGATTGCATTGAGCATATACGACAAGCCTTTAAACCTTTGGTTGTCCCAAGTAGGACGAGTGTTGTCTCGTGAGGGTTTTCAGCGGATGCTACCCACAAAATCCAAAAGTTGAATGCAAAAAATATTTACAAAATGCAAGATTAGAAAATATTTACAAGATGAATGCAAGCTATTAAAGGAATATTTACAAATGGATAATACTTTTAAAATGACACGAATGAGTTGACACAAATTTGGGTCCTCAGTATGAAATTTGAGTTTGTTACTAATCAAAACTTCAAACAAAAGTCATGTTATCGTCTCAAATTCCTCCAGCTTGGCCAGTTGTTTTGGTAGAAACATAGTGAAAATAGTAAATGAAATCTATAATCGATATCAACAATAGTAAAACGGCATCTCAACTTCCTTTTTGTTAACAAGTTTGGTCGAATAAGTGAAGAGTGTGCTTGGATTTCAAGTGCTTACTCTCTCTTTATTACAAAATATTTACATTATTACTATTTATAAACACCTAACCGAAAAGACCAAGGTATACCACCCGTGAGAGTTTGGGATAGAGTTTGGCGGATTGTGCAGACCGACGCTGACTTTGTCAACAAGATGTCGGTAACCCTTAGGTGTCCAACTCATAAAATGAGACCAAGATATACCGATGCTGACATTATCAACAAGGTGTCAGAAAGAGCTTGGCGGGTTTGCACAGCAATGCAAGATAAACTAGCGATGTTGGATACCCTTGGATTATTATTATATATATACATTCTTTTTTTTGTTTTTTTCCTCTTTTTTTTACATAAGTGAGAGAGAGTTAAGCGAGGATATCTGAGCACAACTTCACTTAAAAGATCTAAAATGTTATCGCAAGTAATCTAAATCAACCATTCATTTAATCGGATTACAATTCAGAAAACATTTCATACTCATCACCTACGAATTTCCCAATATATCAGTTACACCAAATTTGCTCATAATTCAAACTTTCCTTTCATTATCCGCTAAGAGAAGTAAATTTACAAATATTTTAATCGGACGACCAAAATTATATGCTAATAACTCCATCATGTCTTATTTATAAGTAAATAGAAATGCAAAAAAAAATGATTTTTTTAATGGAAAAAAAGGGATAATTCTATGCAAAACCAAAATAAATATGAAACTCCCCCCATACTTGATTTTGACTGCGTCCCCACAGTCAACCCAAATGGAAAGAAAATGAAAATTTTGAAAATATGACTTTTATTTACAAGAGAATAGGCAAAAAAATATTTACAATCTATTAGAAAATGTACTGACAAGAAGTAAATGAAACGGCCTTCTAAATGTTGATTCATTCGTCTCTTCATGTATGAGAGACACAGCTTAAGCACTAAAAACCAAATCATAAAGGATTTTATATTATGTTTCAGATTTGGAAAAACAAACTTTGTTTTTTCAAAAGTTCGAGTTGCTAATTTTAAATTTTTGAGCATACAATTGATCCTAAAATCGAATTGAATTTCTGTAGCAACTATAGAGAGGTCATTGAGCCAGGGCTCAGTAAAAGTTTCAAAAAAAAAGTTTGATTTGTTCAGATGATGTATAAATTGAGAGATGTGTGCATCATTCTCACCCCCACACTTGTTTTGAGAAACATTGTTTAGTTTTGCTTTGATATTAGGCATTTTGTTGACTAAAGGTTCATCCGTAAATCTAAAGTTAAAACCAAACAAATGAATTTTCATTAAATTTTAAAATTGTGTTTTCTCAAAAACCGTGTCATTCCAAAAAGAGTTGATATACTACAGAAATTTATCATTGAAAAACAAGTGATCACATTGAGGTTCACTTGAAACAATTAAGTTGCAAGGAGTTTCAATAGTTTTTGAAAAATCGTCATTGTGTTCAAGATCACATTCATCAGTTTCGTTATTTTCAATCTCAAGAATTTCAAAGTGTTCAGATTTTTCAGTTTCAGACCCAACAACATTATCGTCAGCCAGTTCAAGAAGTTTTCGCTCATCAAAGTCGTCTTCACCTAAACAGTTGTTAACAAATTCATCATTTTTGTCATGTTGAAAATCTAAAGTTGCTAAATTTTTAAAATTTCCAAAATCTGAGAGAGGAAGATCAAATTGAAGATTGACTTCCTCGTTTTCAAGAGAATTCAAATTCAAATCGGTTACAGAGCTTTCAACAACTTCATTAAGATTTTCATCAATTTCAAAAGTTGTTAGTTGAAATTCATCAATTGTGGGCAAAGGAGGTTTATCATTAGAATTGTCACACGTTCGGTTTTGATTATTTTGTTTTTCACAAAAATTTAAGTAGTCTTGAAATAACAAATTCGTGTGAATATCATGAATTTCGTTCGTTTTCTCAACAAAATCAAATTTATAGTTATTTACTCAAGAATTTTCAATTTAAAATTGTTGAGCACAAGAATTTTTTAGTTGCACCACAATTGTAATTATTCCCATTGCCAAAATCAAGTGTAAAGTGATTCACATTTCCATATTTAATTTGAAATTCATTTTGGATATCGAAATTGATTTGGTTGGGGTTATAATCAAAATTGGTTGAATTTGGAAGTGAATTCGAATTTTGATTATTTTGAAAACTTTGACTTGAATTGTTGCGAATTACTTCAATTAATCTTTGTCTTGATTCATTAAATTTTTTACTTTCTTCAAGTAGAGATTGAATACTTATTTCAAGACTTGAGGGTTGCTCATCATTTTGAAAATTTGGTGGTGTAAAATCAGGATTATTTGTATAATAATTGTAATTAAAATATCCATATGAATTTGGTGTAAAATTATATGGATAATGTTGATTTTCACAACCATCGTAAAATCCGTAGGAATAAGGGAATTGAGACATTTTCAAAAGAATTGTTTTTTTATATATGCATGAACCTATTGCAACTATATGAATGCAATTTACTTATTTACAAATTTCTAGAATTATATAATAATGGTTAGATTAATTTCAACAAAAAATTTCTTAGCCAGTTAGCGGACAGGAGTTATCGATGCACCAGGAATCACTCTAGCAATGCAACCGAAGGTTTAAGTACCTTTAGAGGAACAACCGATATAATATTTACGAATCACCATAATATTTATAAACGGTTATTACTCTGTCGTAGTCTACACACCGAAAAAAAATCGTTGCAAAGAAACCAATTTGTCATTATATAACAATGTCCTAAAAAAAAATACAAAACCAAATGAATGGAAAACAGAAATTAAACGTGAATAACGATGCAACTACAAATGAATTTTATTTTATTTTTGGTTTTTTTAAGGCAAATGAAAGCAAACAAAAATGCAATTAAATTAAAACAAGGGAGAAGAGAACAATACCGGAGCGTCTAAATTTATTAGCAATTTTTTTTAAGCGATAAATTTTTATCAGCAAGCATGGCAAGCACAAAGCAAAGCACCGCAAATCAAGCAATTTTCGGCAAGTAATCTCTATCCATTTTGCAACCTGAAATATATTTCAAAACGAGTACCCATATTTTCCAAGCTTACCGAATGCAAAAGCTATCAAAATCAAACCATTTTTTTTCTTTTCGAAATGTTAACTCTAAATTCCAAGGTAACCAAAACTAACACAAAAAAATAAAACTGAAACAAAGAAAACATGCCCACAATGTGGCATGCACAAGACAAGAAGTCCGACCCACTAACGAAGCACTTTTAACGGGTCAACACAAAGTCAGAAATTCACAAAAAACAAACAAACTGTAGCCCAGGCAATCCACTTCTCAATCCAAAAAAAATTAGAATTAAAAGTCGGACCCAGAAATTCAATCCACTTTTCAATCGCAATTCAAAAAAAATCGACGTGGTTGAAATCGATCGTGATGATATTCACGGTTGTGATTGCGTTTGTACGGTGGCTCGTGGTTTTATCTGCGACTTGTGATATTGGGTATTTCAAGAAGGTTGATTTTTCAGGTGGATTTTGGGAATCGAAATCGGGCATTAGGGGAGAAGGTTGGTGAATTACGATTTGTTTTTGTGGTTTTGGTTGTAAATGTTGCGTTTAGGGGCAGATGAAGTGGTATTTTGTGGAGAAGAGAAGGGGAGTTTGCACCTGGTTTGGTGATTGTTTTTCGTGGATATTTGTGGAGTTGGTGATTGTATGCAGAAGGTTGTGTGAGTAGTAGTGGAGGAGGTCGGAGTGAATGCGTTGGAGGGGTCAAATTCGGGTAGTGACTGGAGTTTTAGAGTCGCGTGAATTGGTGATTTTGAGGCGTGCTTTTGATTAGTGAATTGGGATGTTGAATGGTGTGAAATGAGGGAGGGGTAATGGCTGATTAGTGAAGAGTTGGGTGTTGATAAGTTTTGGTGAATGGGTAAAGACAATGGAGATGTAGTTGATGAGTGGTCTCAGTATGGTGGATGGTGTAGTTTGTTTGAGGTCAGTAGAGATGTATGTGAGGAAGAAACAATGGATAGCAGGTCAGCAGTGGATTAGGGACAAGCAGTGATGGATTTTTTTAGGTTGAACAGTATGCAGTGGTTAATGTCGGCCTTGAAAGGTACTGTTGCTCAATGAATTGCAATACCAAGGAGGACGATTGTGTGTGACAGGAAGAAGTGGTCGTGGTAGAAGTTTGTTTTGGTCAAGGCTAAACTATTTTGATCAAACAGATTGGTTTGGTGTATGGAGTTGAGTGATGAATGGGGTTGGTGACTGCAATTTTGTGAGGTTTGAATATTGGTTTGGACAGAAATTGATGAGGCAATTTGGTATTATTTTGGTGATGAGGCCAGGTTTTTCAATTGTTGGTTATAGAGATGAGGCAGAAGAGCAGTCAATGGTGTCTTGCAGTTTGTTGTAGGAGAAGATGAACGGATTTTGTGGTTGTATTTCTTTGCATGAAAGTGGAAGTCTGGTGTAGGAGGGTATGGTGTTGATGAATATGTGGTTGAAAAGTTGATAAGAATAGAAGAAAGAGAAATAGAAAGGAATTTTTTTGTAGGTGGAGTGATTTGATTTTTGGTGAGGATGTTGGGGTATATTGAGGCAGAAAGGGGAAAGAAATTATAGAGGAAGGAAGGAAAATAAAAATAAAATAAATAGCAAGAAATAAATTGGGTTTTAATTTTTTTTGTAAGAATTGTACAAAGGAAAGGAATAAATGAGAGAGAGATAAAGGGAAAGAAATAAAAGAAATAGAAAACACGAAAAATGGCAAAGCGACTGAACAAAAGGCAAGAGTTTTTTTTCATTTCTAATAACTGGAAGATAAACGACTGGAATTTTTTTATGAAGAGATATGCAAGAGACAGATTGTACAAACAAATATTCACAAATGCAATTACAAACACACACACAAAACAAACACTAACAACAAATGCAATTCACACAACTAATTACAAAATGGAACAACAAATTTATTTATATTTATTTATTTATTTTTAGAAAAGAAAACTAAGAACACTAAAACAAGGCACAATGACACACATAGACAGACAATTAAAAGTGAAATAAAACAAACAAACACACAATCTTTTTTTTTATTTTTTTAGTAAAATACGAATAAGAAAATTAATTCGAAGAATAAAATTACAACTAATTTCCTTCCCCGGCAACGGTTCCAAAAACTTGTCCGACGATGAATATTCTATGAAATAGAGTATCATCGAGAAGTGTAATAAACCGCAAGCGCACAACGTACACGTGTAGTACGTTAGCGAATATGAGTCGATCCACAGGGAAAGAATAATTTTAAATTCTATTCAATCAAATTAAACAAAACTTTAAAATATGTTAACTAAAATTTTAACAAAATTAATGACTAAGTTGAGAATACACCTATTGGTTAAGAGCAATTTAGAAGTGTTTTCACTCTCTAGATCACACAAATCAACATGATGAAGTTATGATCTCTATTTGTTTGGTCATAAGTGAGGTTAGATATTGTGTTTATCATAAGTATGACATATTTATGCTATTAATTAGCATAACATTAGTCATCAATCTATAACACAAATCTAATTCACTATTCAATTCTCATGAAAAAGACAACAAGTTGAAAGCAATATCAATTTTAAGAATACTCTATTTATTATTAGTTAGTAATATAGAATATCAAATGTTGATTAACACTTCCTCTTTTTGCCAAAATAATATATAGATGAGAAGGAAAATTTTGTTGTGTCATTTAATCAAGCATGATCTATCCTCTATTAATTAGAAGCATAGATCATCAAAACCGAGCATTATTAACAAAATACACTAAACATCCATTCTTCAATAAGCACAAATAGAGAGCACGAAAAATAAACTATGTTGAATCTATGTGATTAGAGAGCTTCATCACCCCTAAATTAAAGGGATTAGCCTCTCATGTTTACTATTCTAACAACGAACGTAGATTGCAAAATAGAACAAAAATAAGAAAATAAAAATAAAATAAAGTAAAGGAAAATCTAATCTACATGCAGAAAAGATAATAACATGTAAATAAAAAAACTAAAACTAAAGAGAACAGGAAAGAAGAAATTTATTCCAAGCAAAGAATTACAGAATAAAACCTAATGTTGAATGAATCCAAAATGAACTAGATACGAGTATATTTATAGTTGCCCAGGCCAAGACTAAGTGGCCAATTACTCAATGTTGGATAAATGCCCCTTTCAAAATAACAAATAAACCAAATAGCTATGTGTGAACGTGTACAAATGGTTTTGCAAATGTCATAGCTTATGGGCATCAAATAACATCAACTCCAACTGTTTTGACCGTGAATAAGAATTCCATAACATCGCAACAAGCTACCGTTATGAAAAGGCATTGAATCATTAAAATATGTGGCAGAAGGTGGTTGAACAGTAACATTTCTTCAAGCTTTAATGTAGTTCTCAAAATCAACACTCTTCTTACACCAATTCTTCAAGCTTTTCAACAATTAAGTGTATCGATTCCATTCATCATAAATAACCTGAAAACACAACTATAAACACACAATATCAATTATTTTTAAGAGAAAACAAGATAAATAAGCAGATAAAATATACACATTTACGTGTGTATCAGCGCCACCATCGACACGTCTAACTTTCACTTTACCTCACCACTGACTGCTGCAGTGGTCTCCAGTTGTTCCCATTGCTACTTCCGATTTGTTCCTTCCCTGTTCCCTCTGTTTTCTATTCCTTCTATCCACAGCTACCATCTCTTGAAAATTTTGTTGTTTGTCTTAATGGTAGGTGCTTATATATATATATATATATATATATATATATATATATATATATCATTTATCAACATTTCAGTGCTTCTATGTTTCCTAATCGTTTACGAAACTATTAGTGCATATTCCCTATCATGGATACATTAGTCTGGAAGATAACAACACTACTTGAGAGAAAGGATGTCTTATATAAATATTGGCCCGTTTAAGTTGACCCATTTTCCCCATAATTCATGCTCACCCTTTCTGTAAATCATTTTCTTCTAACAAACTAACACGGGATGCTGTCAAATCACAACATGATAATGTATAATGCAGTAGAATCAAAAATCTTACTTGGGTACATCAAACATGAGTAAATAATTTATGCTTTACGCTTAAAAGTTATGACTAAGTGTACTACTATATAGTATGTACCATGTATGGGTAACAAGAAACTTGGCATTTTGTTTATAGTTTAACACTCAATATATACCGCAATGTATATATCAGCCATAGTCATAACATGCCTATAATTTATATAATTATATGGGACCATTTACCTATCAATACTTAAGTTGCTGCCTGTAAAAGTTACCACACAATTCGCCTCTTATACCTAAAAGTTCAAACTGTCAATACAGCCAGTGCTACATTCCATTTATAAAACATGATGAATAGTTTAGAAGCATATATGGATGTAAATAAGTATGTTTTATAACCTATAACCATTATTAGATTATGCGGAAAATAAGGGGGGTTATTCACAAAAAAATGGTTCAGTCTTTTCATTTTGATTTTGTACTCTGTTCTTTGATTCTTATACATTTTAGATTTAACTTGAGTTGTAATCCACGAAATATAACCTATTCAGAAGCATCTGTGCAAATATATTTGCATCTTAATATATATACATCAACCATTAACAAGTTTAAATTGGGGAAAGAGAGGAGATTACTCAACTGTATTAGTTTCTCTGTTTCTAAGACTGGCTGCAGCTTTTTGTGAACTGGTTCGACTGATTTTTGTGTAAGGAAACAAGAAGTGTAGTTATGTATTTATAGTAGAAATTTAGTAATAATATATTAAAAACTTTGCAGATCATTTCACAAAGATGGAATGTTTCATAGCCACTACTTTTGATTAGTTTAGTCTTACTAGTTCAGCTACTACTTCATTAGGCTAGTTCCGGCTACAACTTCATATGATTGAACAGAAGGCAATGTATGGTCATTCATAGAATTGCTAGTGCCAAGCTAGAATACTACGGCCATGTTATCCGTGGGTATAAATTCACTTGTACCAGCCATGTGGAAATGTGTTGAAATGAAAAAAATATGCCATTGCTTAAGTATTAAGAAATAGATGTTGTACTTTGGATTCATTAAGGGTGTTCTTGCTGATCGATGGAGTGGGAAAGGATAGAGATGGGGTATGGACATGTTCTTACTGCTTTGACTAGGTTGCTAGTACAAGCAGAAAAGAAAACTCATTTCTGGCCGTATTCGTGCTATTGAGATTGATGTATATGATTATAGACTAGATTTTAATTTATCTATATATTAAAAATATCTTAAAGTGCAATTTCAGTATAGAATATCCTTTACTTGTATATGTGTATAAATGTAGCAAGTACACACTTAAGATTAACAAATAATTGCTATTCAAATTTTCCGATAATATTGTTAATTAATATTGTCTACATTTTTAACTAGCTAGAGTTTGGAACATGTTAAAAATACAAACAAAATCATATAATATTATCTACCGCCTTTATAATCATATATACACTGGTCATGATATTTAAAATATATACATATTTGGAATTTTCCTTAAATTTTATTATTCAAATTTATCATTTTAATAAATTGTCAAAATAAATCCTGAAATAAATTATATTACAAAGGCAGTAAAAACTGGGTCGTTACACCAAGTCTCCATTTGACTCCCTGCTTGCGTCACTTCCCGGCAGAGTGAAGCCTCATCTTTCAACAGCCAAGCGGCCAACTGAATCTTCCTATTATCATCAACTTCGAAAATTTCAAACAAATCTTCTGTCTCTTTAAGCCAATTCCTTGCTTCTACAAAAGTCTCAGTTCCTCGAAATGGCTTTCCGCCCATAACACAAAAATCTTTGCAGAACTTAAAGAAATTATCTGCTCGTGGGGGAGGAGGAGGAACAATGGGTGCAGCTGGGGGAGGAACGTCTGCTTGACCACTGGCAGGCGTCGTGTCCTCTAGATACCTACGGAACCAACCCGGTATCGTAACGACCTCAGGAATATTAGGTTCCCCAGACATGCTGAAAAGAAAAGGAAAAAGGTATTAAAATAGAGAATCGAAAGATATTACTTATGGCTTTAGGGATATGTTTTTCAAAACAGACTTTTCTTTCTGAAAATGCTTTCTTTTAAAACCTTTTTGAAAAAAAAAACTTTTATCCGATCTGGTAACCTTCAGCTTTGATACCAAATCTGACACCCTGTGTCCGTTAATATCACACTTTAAGAGAATGCATTAAGTTTCGTGAAGCGTTACAGGTAAACAGAAACAGAAACATTACAAGACATATATAAAATAACAGCGGAATTTAAAACTTTATTAAGCAAAAAACATCGTGGTTCAAAACATGGTTACATCATGAGTCTGAAATATATAAAACCCAGTACATCAACTTAAAACTTCTATCTTATACTAAAATCATTAGAGTACAATAAACATGAAAAGAGCATAATCCCCAAAAGTATAGCCATAGTAGAGAAGATATGAAATCAAGTAGTACATCTAAGCAGCTTCAAGAAGAACGAAAACAAAATCCTAGTCAAGCTGGAGTATTCCCACCCTGAGAACCTAGGGGAAGAAATGGAAGAGAAAGAAGAGGAAACAAAATGGGTCAGACATAAAGTGTAGCGAGTCCAGTTACTTTTAGCATATAAATAAGTAAAAGCATCATGACAGGCATATAAACTGGAGAGACAGATAACCGCATATAAGGTAGGTATGACAAGGTAAACAGGGTAAACTGAACAGAACATATATGTATAGCGCTTCTCTAATACTTTTCTTTTTCTGCACCAATACTAGTATCACTAGAACAAGATGATCCCCAATAAGTACAAGATGGTAGACTTAGGCGTACTTCTAATGAGGAGTTTAACCCCATACAATTTAACAAGCAGCCTAACTGAACATAACGGAGTTACCTCTAAGGATAATAATGGGCTCTTAAACATACTAGAGTCTAGATGTACCCTAATTACTACCCCAATCGATCGGCTCCCTACTCCGTAGATACCCTGTGCTGGCCCCATAATAGGATGCATCACCCGCTAAAGTGGCAACCCTTCGTTTTCAGGATGTGCACAATCATATGTACCAATGTCACGGCGTCTTAGCCTCCTCTTGTCCGGACCCATGCACGCACATGAACCCATCGGAATGCACCGCCCACACCGTCCCCTCTTTTGGATCTCTTACAATCAACCCAGTAAGTGTGCCCCGACTCCGACCTAGTTCGGAGTACTCGTTTGATACATATATATGGGTTACTGACTGAAACAGGTCCCACACACAAGATGATACAAGCTTCCCCCAAGGCTTGCATCCCCACTACTAGGATTTCTATAGGTTATGCCATACTAGTGTAAAATGTTGCATAACCCCACATGTTAAGTTTGTGGGCTGCCCATATATAAATATTTCCCACCACCTCAAGATATACTTAACCCACCCACTGTTTTGAACAAGTTTACTTAATCCCTACTCAAGTTAACATGTATATGGATTCAAACAGATTAAGCGTTCAAGTTCATTACCATATATTCATTTATGGTTATAATGCGCTAGACCTCCCACATTAAGCCCACAACTTGTGGATGCTGGATATGTCGGGCGGGTCCGGGCAGACTTCTTCTACCAGTTGGACTTAACCTCGTGTCTTAGCACGTTACATGTGTGTGTAATTAGACCCCTCACATTAGATTCACCACTTGTGGTCGCGGGATATGTCGGGCAGGTCCGAGCAGACTTCTACCACAAGTGTAATCTAACCACGTGTCTAAGCAAGACTACAGTTTCTAATTACTGTAAATCTAGGCATTTTCACTATTTAACAATTATTCCTATTTCATTATATGTTTTCATGCCCCTTTTTCCAAGTCATATTCATCATGTATCATATGCCCCAAATTACGATATAAATCACAGTTTGATTTATGCCCCAAAACTATATTCATGTATTTAATTCAAGTTATGCCCAAATTTTCCAATAAAAGTTATGCCCCAATTTTAAAGTTTTCCCCTCGTTCCCAATTGCTCGGGTTCGCATATATAAGCGGTATGCCTAGGCTCGAAGATAACCTGGCTATAAAATAAAAAGGGAAAAGATGGAGGGAAAAGAACATAAATAAACATAATAACAAGATTGACATATGATGGCACGAAAAGGCATAGCAACTAATAATCATATAGTGAAAAAATTGGGCATAATGACAAGATATGCATATAGGAACATATCTGATGAACATGTGATAATAGAACTGATTAGGCATAGTGTCATGATCATAAACAGGCATGATGAGATCAAATCAGTGAATTAGACATATAAATAATGGCAGATCTGACATGATAAATAGATAGGCTTAGATCCAATTCATAGTCATGTCAAAATAACTTAAATACACAAGTTATGGAAGATATGATATGATTCAATTAATCACAGACTTAGATCCAATTCATAGAAATGTCAAAAATAACTTTTAAGTGTTTATATCTTAAAATAATGTAGACTCACTGTGATTGGATCTAGGAAACAGAAGAATAATTGCAGATGTTGAAGCACAGATCTCTAACTCTTGTTGTAGAAGAAATATAGGCTATTTTAAGCTAGGAAGAGGTAGCAGCTAGTTCTCCGTTGTTTTTGAATGAATAAAACAATGAGAATGGGGACTTGTTTATAGCTTAGGGTCAACAAATATAGCTAAGAATTCAGTCCACGTTCAGCACAAGGAATCTGCCCAGATCTGTATAGAGGTCGACCCCCTTTGGTGTGTCGACCAAGGGGTCCAAACAGGGGTCGACACCCTCTTGATGGGGTCAACCCATGGGTCGACACCTTTGGGCGAGAATTTTCCCGCTTCCCCTCTGTTGTTCGATTTTTGAATTTATTTGAATTCTAGATTTATTTTATTTATATATATTTCTCTTGTGCGTATATAAACTTGTAACCTTAATAACTACTTCATACGATGTCCGTTTTACGCAAACCAGGTGTCTATTTTGACCAAAATTCTGAGATGAATGCAATAGCACAGTCTGTTTCACTTAATTCTGAATATTTAATTAAGTATTCTTTAGTTTATCATCTTTAGTGTTATTATAATTATGGGGTGTTACAATTGGTGTCATCTAGGACTCGGGCTTGGGATTGACCTCTGTCATTGCGACCGAATGAGTTTGCATATGATCGATACTCGGAGAGTAGAGTACTTCGACTATGGATAACCCCAAGAGTTGTGCATCCCTAGAGCTCGCCAGCTTGGCTAAAAAATCATCTTTCTCGTTTTGTTCTCGAGGGATGTGCGTAATGATGTAGTGGTCGAAGCTGGTGAGTAATTCGTCGACCCGAGAAAGGTAGGAAGCGAGTCGTTCCCCTTTGGCTTGATATTTACCTTGCACCTGGTGTACGATGAGCTGTGAGTCTGAGTAAATCTGGAGAGCCTTGATGTTAAGTTCATTTGCATTTTGGAGTCTAGCAATCAAGGCTTCGTATTCTGCATCATTGTTGGTGGCAGGGAAGTCAAACTTTAGAGCGTAACAGATTGAGCGTTCCTCAGGAGTAACAAGTACGACTCCGCCGCCAGAACATTGACTATTTAGGGATCCATCCAAGAACAACTTCCATTAGATGTTTGGAAGCTCATTGTCTTCCGAAGGAGGCTCTTTGGGAATTGTGAACTCCGTTATGAAATTTGCTAGGGTTTATCCGAGGATGGCTCGACAAGGAATGAAAGTAACCTCCGGTCATTGCAGGACATGTCGTAGCGGATGGTCAGTGTAGACTCTGATTGAATAGGACTGAATCTAAGGTTGTAGCCTCTGGAAAGAGAACAATAGGCAGTAGGTGGAGTTCTCGAGCTTTGGATAAGTCTTTTCTTCCCCTGTCAATCTCTTACTTATGTAGTAAACGGCCCTTTGGACACGATCTTTATAACACCCCGTAATTTTAACAACACTAAAGAGGAAAAATTAAAGAATAATTAATTTAATATTCAAAATTATGGGAAACAAATTGCACCATTACGTTCGTCTTGGAATTCTGGTCAAAATAAACACTTGGTTTGTGTAAAATGGACACAGTATAAAGAAGTTATGAAGGTTTGAAGTTTGTATACATGCAAGAGAATTATATATATATAATTAAATTCATAAATTCAAAAACCAGTTCGAAAATACAATTTCTGTGGGTGGTAGATATCCCGCTCAGGGGTGTCGACCCCTCAAGGGGGTGTCGACCCATGGGTCGGCCCCCTGCGGCAGAGGAGGCAGATTAGGGTTCCAGGGTCACTTATAAATATGGCCTCATTTCTCATGTTTTTGCACACCAAAAATAATGGAGAACTAGATGCGGCCTCTGCCCATATCAAATTAAACCCTTTTCTTCTTCAACAAATCAAGTTATTCAAGCTTATAGATCTGGGATTCCACACTAGTAGTTCTTTCTCTATTTTTATAGATCCAAATATGTTAGTTCATGTTAATTTTAGATCTAAATAATTAAAAAGTAAAACTTGACATGATTGTAATTTAGATCTATGTATGTGACCATGTGAATCATATCAGATCTGTTATAACCTGTTTAACTATGTTATTCTGACATGACTTTGACTTAGATCTTAACCTTTATCATGTCAGATCTGCCTTCGATTCTAGGTCTATTTCACTGTTTAGATCACCTTATACCTGTTCTATTATGTTTGTGGCCAAATAAGATTTGTTATTATTTGGACATCTAAATCATTATTTAGATCACATCATGCTTGTCCCTATTATGTCAGAATTGGCGCTGTTGTTACATGTTCATCCTATATGCTTACCTTGTCATTATGCCACTATATGTTTATGCCGTTACATGTCAACCTTTTTAGTATGATCATCTCTGTTATATTCCCTCTATATTTTCCCTTTTATTTCTATATATAGCCAGGCTACCTTCGAGCCTAGGCATGCCGCTGAAATATGCGAATGCGTTATATTGGGAATAAGGGGAAAATGTTGAATTGGGGCATAACTTGTAATTGGGAATTTGGGCATAACTTGAATAAAGTGTAATAACATGAATTTGGGGCATATAGTTTGTTATGAACATAACTTGGAGAAAGGGGCATGAAAACCTATAAAGACATAGGTAAATTAGGTTAATAATGGAAATGTCTAGGATTACAGTAATTAGAAATTGTAATGTACCTAGACACGAGGTTAGATTACACTTGTGGAAGTCTTCCCGGAACCGCCCGACATATCCAACGACCACAAGTGGTGAATCTAATGTGAGGGGTCTATGTGCACAAACACGAGATGTGCTAAGACATAAGGTTAAGCCCGACTTGTGGAAGAAGTTTGCCCAGAACCGCCTAACATATCCGGCATCCACAAGTGGTAGGCTTAATATGGGAGGTCTAGCACATTATAACCATAAATAAACATGGTAATAAAGTTGAATAATTAACCCAGTTGAATCCATAGGGATTGTATGAACATGTTGAACTTGAATAGGGGTTATGTAAACTTGTTTGAAACAATGGGAGGGTTAAGTATACTTGGGCTGGGTGGGTAATAACTATATATATAGGCCTACAAACTTAACCGGTTGGGGTTATGTAATTAAAGACACCGTTAATTAATCATAGCCTGTGGAAATCCTAGTGGGGATGCAAGACAAAGGGGAGAGCTTGCATCTTCTTATGTGTGGGACCCATCAGTCAGTAACCTATATAACAGTATCAAACAAGTACTCTGCCCTAGGTCAGAGTCGGGGCATGCTTACTGGGCTGACTGTAAGAGATCCAAACGTGGGGGACGGTGTGGGCGACGCGTACTGACCGGGTCATATGCATGCATGGTCCGAACAAAGGAAAATAAGGCGTCGTGGCACCTATAGATACGGTTGTGCTTCCTAAAAACTAAGGGTTTCCACTTTAGGGAGTGATACACCCTACTGTGGGGCTAGCACAGGGTATCTACGGAGTACGAAACCGATCGATTAGGGTAGTAGTTAGGGTACATTCGGACGTATGCCTAAAGTCTACCATCTTGTAGTTGTTGGGGATCATCTTGTTATAAGACACTAGTATTGGTGCAGAGTACAGAGAAATCATTAGAGAAGCGTAAGTATACCCTATCATGTTATCTTGTTTACCTTTCATACCTGCCTATTATGATGTTATCTTTCTTATCCACTTTATATGCCTGTCATGATACTTCTACTTATTTATTTTCTAAAAGTAACAGGACTCGCCATACTTTATGGCTGACCCATTTTGTTTCCTCTTCTTTCTCTTCCGTTTCTCCCCAGGTTCTAAGGGTAGGAATACTCAAGCTTGATCAGGATTCTGCTATCTTCTTGCTTGGAGCTACTTAGATGTATTGCTCAAGTTCTTATCTTTGTTACTATGGCTATGTTTCTTTTGGGGATCATGCTTCTTTTATTATTGTACTCGGATGTTTTAAGTACAAGACAGAAATTTTAATGATGTACTGGGTTTATGTATTTTCAAAAATATGTTGTTTTGAACCATGATGCTTTATGATTAATAAAGTTTTTAATTAAATTGCTATTTTATATCTGTCTTGTAATGTTTCTGTTTTTGTTTACCTATAACGCTTCACAAAATTTAATGCATTCTCTTAATGAGTGACATTAACGGGCGTGGGGTGTCACACTTGGTATCAGAGCCAGGTTACCAGATCGGATAAAGTTTTCTAAAATTATTTTCAAAAAGGTTTTAAAAGGAAGCATTTTCAAAAGAAAAGTTTATTTTGGAAAACATATTCCACAAAGCTTTATGTAACATCTTTCAATCCTTTGTCTGGATCCCTTTTCTTTTCAGCATCTCTGGGGAACCTAATATTCCTGAGGGCTTTACGATACTAGGTTGGTTCCGTCAGTATCTAGAGGCCACGGCGGCTGCTGGTGGTCATGCAGACGTTCCTCCCCAGCTGCACCCGTCGTTCCTCCTCCTTTTCCACGAGCAGATAATTTCTCTAAGATCTGCAAAGACTTCCGTGCTATGGGCGGTAAGACGTTTAATGGAACTAAGACGTTTGTAGAGGCAAGAAATTTGCTCAAAGAGACGGAGGATCTGTTTGGAATCTTTGAAGTGGACATCGTAGGAAGATTTAATTAGCCGCCTGACTACTGAAAGATGAAGCTTTGTTCTGGTGTGCAGTGACGCAAGCAGGGCGTCCAGTGGACACTTGGGATGATTTTAGACAAAGGTTTGAAATGAGGTTTCTTTCTCAAGCTGAGAAAAGCATGCAAATGGAAAGGTTCTTGGCGCTCAAAAAAGGAAGCATGACTGTCAAAGAATATGTTAACGAATTCAACCAATTAGCAAGGTTTGGGTTGGAGCTCATAGATACTCCACATAAGAAGGCTTTGCAGTTTGCTAAAGGACTGAATGAACCCCTTCATGGGTTAGATATGTCTCATATTCCAATGGGAGAAACTTTTGAAAGACTCATTGATATGGCCTTGATGCATGGAGAAGATAAAGCTGACAAGAAAGAAGTTAAGGTTGAGGAAACACAAAACAAGAAAGTATGGCCAAAGAAGGGGCAACAACAGCAACAACAAAAAAAAGGTGGAAGGAATGACAAGGTTAAGGATAAGATAAAGTGCCACAATAGTGGACGTGAGGGTCATTTGATAAAGGACTTTAAAAGAAGGAAGAATGCTTGCTTCAATTTTAGAGAGGTCGGACACTTTTCTAAGGAGGACCCAAAGAAGCAAGGACAAGGTCAAAGTGCAGGAACTCCTGGAGGGCAAGTGCATGTTCTCACGATTAGTGCTCCAGATCAAGGTAGGAAAGTTTCTATGGAAGGTTTGATTTCCTTTCCCAATTACCCTATTAGAACTCTTTTTTATTCTGGTGCTTCGCATTCATTTATATCTGATTCTGTAGTTGAGTCCCTGCATCTTATACTAGTATGGTAGTGGATCTAATTGTTGTCTCAAACCCCATTGGTGGTTCGACTCATTTGTCTATGATTTTTCGGGGTTTGAGAATATCTTTGTTAGGCATCGAGTTTGAGTGCGACGCATATGTGCTCGGTTTTATGGGCTATGGTTTGATTCTAGGGATGGATTGGCTAGCCAGGTATGGTGCCATCCTAGATTGTGAGAGGAGGGTCGTTAGATTTTTGACTTGGCATGGGAGGACCCTCAAGATTTCTTATGACTCTAAGGGGCCTGTCATGCTTACTTTCCTAGAGTTTCTTGATGCATCTATCAATTATCTACAATCTATACCAGTAGTTCGTGAGTATTCTAATGTTTTTGAGGTGGTTCGGGGATTACCTTCGAGGTGCGAGATCAATTTCCGTATATACTAGGCGGACAATGCAATTCCAGTTTCATTTCCCATGCGCCACATGGCTCCAAGGTAAAGGAGGGAGCTGAGCAAGCAAGTAGGGGAGCTCCTTGAAAAAGGGCTTATTAGGCGAAACATATCTGAATGGGGTGCTCCAGTCGTATTTGCAACTAAGGCGGATGGTTCGCTTCCCTTATGTGTGTACTATAGAGAGTTGAATAAAATCACAAAGAAGAACAGACACCCACTCCCAAGGATAGATGATTTGTTTGACCAGCTTCTTGGTGCGTCGGTATCCTCTCAGTTAGACTTGACCACAAGGTTTCATCAGTTGAGGGTGGCCGAGGACAGTCTAAACAATATCACTTTTAGGAATCCAGATGGTTTCTTTGAATGGCTTGTTATGCCTTTTGGGTTGACGAATGCACCCGCCTATTTTGTTGATCTGATGAGTATGATGTTTCGGGAGTTTCTTAATAAGTTTGTAGTGTTCTTTGTTGATGATATTTTGTTCTTCTCAAAGTGCGAGGAAGAATGCTCAACATTTGAGAGAAGTTCTGAAGACTCTGCGTGCGCATCAGTTTAAGGAAAAGTTCTCCAAATGTCATTTTTGGAGAAATGAGGTGAAATTTCTTGGGCACGTGGTTTCTATAGATGTGATAACAGTAGATCCCACAAAAGTTGTTGCAGTTCAAGATTTGAAAATCCCGAAGAATGCGACGGAGGTGAGAAGTTTTCTTGGATTGGCAGGCTATTATAGGAAGTTCATTAAGGACTTCGCAAAGATATCAACCCTGCTCACCAAGCTGACAAAGAAGAATATGACGTTTTCATGGGATATAGATTATGATGTTTCTTTCTAGCGATTGAAGAGGGCTCTGACAACAACCCCGGTCTTGACTATGATCGATGGGAACAAAGTTTCTACAGTATACACTAATGCATGTGGTACAGGGCTTGGTGCGGTTCTGATGCAAGAAGGAAGGGTTTTATGTTATGGGGGTAGACAACTAAGGGTTCATGAGAAGAAATACCCTATCCATGACTTAAAGTTAGCTGCCATAGTATTTGCGCTTAAGACGTGGCGTCATTATTTGCCTAAAGAGAAATTCGAGTTATACACCGATCATAAATCTTTCAAGTACTTGTTCTCGTGGAAGGATCTTAATTTAAGGCAACAAAGGTGGATGGAGTCCCTAGCATCTTAGGACTTCGAGATTGCTTATACCCCTGGCAAGGGTAATGTGGTGGCAGACGCATTGACTAGGCAGAGGATGGCCTTAATCCTCTACTTGTAGTGAGGAAAAGCTTAGAGTTTATATCGACTTTTGACTTTAGACCCTCCACCGAGTTTTTGCCTGGTTTGCCGGGTTCATATCGCGAAAGGATCCACAGATTTTTGACATCTTGGATAGGCTCGGGAAAGGGAGACTTCTAGACACCTCAGTAGATATGCCATAAACCATAAAAGGTTGGTTGCGACGAGATGGGATGCTTTGTTTCCCCCAAACTGGGAGTTTGTTGAAGGCAGTTGAAGCCCATCATTCTAAGATGACTATTCATCCAGGCGGCGATAAAACGTATAGGGATATGAAGAGAGTTTTCTCTTGGCCTGGGATGAAGAAAGATGTGGCATAATTCATTTCTCAATGTTTGGTTTGTCAGTAAGTCAAAGCTGAGCAAAATAAGCCTGGTGGTTTACTTCATCCTTTGGAGGTTCTGCAGTGGAAGTGGGAGAGCGTCTCTATGGATTTCATAGATGGTTTTCCTATATCTAAGAAAGGCAACACCAATATTTGGGTTGTAGTAGATAGACTTACTAAGAGCGCTCATTTCATTCCGATTAAGAGCAAGATGACAGTAGCCTGGTTGGCAGCAGCTTATGTTCGTGAGATAGTCCATCTTCATGGAGTACCTTGAAAGTGCGTGTATGTGCTAATAGTACACACAGATCGTGTAATATGGTATATAACAGACAAGTATGAGATAATAACGAATCACAGATATAACAATGGAAAATGCAGTAAAATAGAAAAATCACACCAGGGACCGTCCTGCGTCCAATCCCAGACTTCTATCTCGATTTTCACTAACAACAACCTCACTTCACCCGGAGGAACAGGTATACAACACCCAAGCAAACGAACGGGATTTCACGCCTCTAATGCAACGAGGACTTCAACACTTGCCTCTTACAACACCGAGGACTTCAACAGAGATGAATATAATTGATGTTGACGATATGTGTTCTCAATAACATGATTTTTTCGCTTGTAGTACAAAATTCCTATAATCTTATCCTCAAATAGAATATTTGTGTAAATGAAGATTTGGAAGTGGATATCGTATTGAATCAAAAGAATATTATATAAATTCTAGGATTCAAACGATATATTGAAGAATATGAGCACTTTAACACTTAGAGAGTAAGAAATTGAGATCAAGAGAATAGAGATTAAATCAATAGAATTTGATGATTTGGAATGATGATTTCATGATGTTTATATAAGTAATAAATAGTTGTAACCATTTGTGAAGAGTTACAAACCATGGTGATGATCATCGATGAAGAGAAAGAGAAGCAACTCTTGAAGAAATGGAATTGTCTATACGAAAGTTGCTTCTGTTTAAAAACAGTTGACATGTTAAAAAGAACTGGTAGACAGGAATTCGAATATATATATATATATACACACATACGTTATGTGTATATGTGTGCACGTTTATTGCGCAAACTGTGTAAAAGCGGTCGACTAGTCCATTTCTGGGCGGTCGACCGCTTATGCCCAGTTTGCACAATCAATGTGCATATATATATACATATTTGTGTGTGTATATATATATATATATATTGATTATTTGAGGATAGATTTTAACATGAATTACGCTTCTAAATAATCAACTTCTAAAGTAAAATACCATATGTAGATCTTCTTCTCTTGAAACCAATGAATATCTTCTTTTTGTCGATCACGGCTATTCTTTTTTTGTCAGAAATCAATACTCCGTAAAATTCTTGACCCAACATTCTCTCCCTTTTTGATTGATGACAACCTACTTCTGAATCTCCCCCTGTATATCTATATATTTTCTGCATATATACTATTAGCACAATTTTCTCCCCCTTTGTCATCGACAAAAAGGAGTTGTTCAATAAAAGTAAATGATACTTGAGAGAATTATAAGCAACATGAACCACTACCATATAACAAGAGTCATCAAGAGTCACAACATAAAATTATACACACAAGTCTAGTACGAATTAAACTACGACACTATTTAGATACAAGTGCCAGATAATGTCTTAAAGCAAAATAAAGTTCTAAGTACGTAGAAAGAGATAAAGAGATAAACTTAGAAATCTTATTCCGACTCTGTCTCATCTTCTTCTTCTTCTTCAACAAGCTGATTTTTCCTGCGTCCACGCCCATGACTAGTTCCTGAGCTTGCACCCTCTTCCGAAGATGTCCAATTAAAAGAAGGAGAAGCTAGACGTGTGTTGGGCTTGCATAGATGAGGATGATGCATCACATGATATTGCTTCCAACAAAGATCCAAAGAAAGGATTAAGTTTGTTAAAGCGTTTATCCGTTTTGTATCCATACGCTTAAGTCGTGCTTCAAGGAGGAATTGATTGTGAGCAATAGTTTCAAGCGAGCCCTTTGTAAAGGAGGAAGATCGTAGTAGTTTAACTTCCTCGGGTTTTGGGCAAGATGGTTGTGATGAAGCTGCTTCATGTCCTTGTTCTTTCCATTGTTCGAAAGGCGTAATATTGAAATATGGATCGAGAAGTTTCATCCTTTTAATCGACGCTTTATTAATGCATTTAGGCTTTGAAACAGTTGATTCAGGAGGTTTGATGCCACAATCAAGTAATAGACGCATGATGTATTCATTGTAAAATAGATGCGGTCTAGAACTCTCGTTAACTTGCAATATCTCATCAAATATCATATCTATCCAGTTGATGCGAACATCTCCGTAGATTACATATAAAGCTTTGAAATTTTCTTTGTAGACGACATCAAAATTTCCTATTCTCAGAAAAAGGGAGTGCATAAGGGTGTGATGAAGAACTCTCGCTGTAGGTCGTAAACCAATGGATTTTGTACTATCCTTATCATCTTCAATGAATTGATGACTAATATGATTACGGACATGGATATTACAAAAACTACTTGAGAATTTTTCGCCTATGAAGGAAGAACCAAGAACCTTTTCCATTCTTTCACACGAGATAAAGACTTGTTTGCCACATACAACAGACCAAAGGCATTGAGTGGGATTATCGGGCTTGTAGTTCTCTAGATTTAGGTTAGCATATAATAACTTGATCATAAGATGGTTAATTTCCACATTGTTTTGATCAAAGTCAACTAGGTTTTCAATATTAGCTCTCTTTGCTAAGGGAAGAATACGATAACTAGAAAAATATGAGAATTTAAGAAACGAACCCGGATGAATTGTAAAATCCTTCATCTCATTCCACCTCTTGAGTGCAATTGGATCCACAAGCCATTTTTTGACAGAGAGATCGATTGGTTGTGTTTCGGAGGAAGAAGTTTGCTTTAATTTCTCTTGTGGAGGAGCCACTTGGATGAGATTGGAAGAAGAATTGAGTTCTAGGGTTATGAAGGGTTTTTGGAATTGAAAATGTATGAAGAAAAAGTGGGGGGATGGAGTGTTAAAATTTGACCATATATGTATTTAAAAACAGAAAAAGGCGTAACCAGTCAACCGCCCAATATTCACCGGTCGACTGTTTTCAACCAGAAGACAAAACGGTCGACTGGTGGATTCTGGTCGGTCGACTGGTTTGTCTAAGTGCAGTTTTTCTAAGTTCTTCGCTCTATTTCTGTTGTTGAACGGTTCGCACAGAATTGAATTTATTCAAAAAAGATACATATATAGTAGGACATGAAATAAATACAAGAATACAATCACAATATTAATTAAATCTAATGAGAGGTAGAGGAGTTGTGATCGGTAGACTTTTCTTTGACATCGTTAATGCGTGGTGTCCATGGTGACCACTATTCTTTTGCACCTTTGTTACGATTGTAGTTTTGTCCCTAAGAGTTTGGGCTTCTAGAGGATGAAGTTACGTGTGGCATTGGCTCATAAACACCCTGTTTGTTTAATTCGCAAAAGAATGATGCCACTCGTTCTAATAGAGATAGACGTTCCAAAGTCTGTTATTGCTCATGATGTGGCTATCTTTGAAGATCGATTTGGTGTTTTTGATAATGATGAATCTCGTTAATCTTATCTTTGGTGCGGAGTGAACAAAACAACGCTTTCTTTGCCCGTTTCAAAGTTGGCGTATTAACAGGAGTATGATTGCATTTGTGATGAACCTTTGATTTGTGTTTTGGAGTTTCAGGAGAGTAATTGTAACACCCTGTGTTTTTTCAGAATTTTAAAATAACAAATTAAAGAATAATTAATTTGAAAAAGAAGAAATAGGTGAAACGGGTTGCGCCATTGCGTTCATCTCAAAATTCTGCTTGAGATAGAGTCTAAGTTTGCGTAAATCGAACTTCGTATGAAGAATATATCTTTAAATTAAATATTGCAGCAAAACATGAAAAAGAAGAATGAGAAAAGAATAATGCTTAGCATTGTTCTAAGGCTTGTAAGAAAAAGACTTAGTAGCTCATTTGGTTAGAACATGTGACTTGCATACAAGAGGTACGGAGTTCGATCCCTGCTAGCTCCATATTTTTGTTTTAAGGGAATGGCTAAAAAGTGGCTTAGTGTGAACACAGTTCAAAAAGTGGTTAGTGTGAAAATGGTTAATTGGGAAGATAGATAAATAATATATATATATATATATATGACGTGTACGCATCATATGGCGCTCGTGGCACATTTTTTGTTGGTCAAGGATTGTCTTTTTTACGTGGCCTTCTATGATTGGCTTTGTGATAAATTCTGATGTGTTAGGGCTTATGTGTCATGCTATGATTGGTTGAGTGACACATTGCTTTAGTTGGATGGCTCTGATTGCTCCTAAAATGATCTAACGGCTCACATAAGATCTAAATTCTATAAAAGCAACCATAATCCTCAAACCCTAAATCACACAAATTCATTCCAAGGAGCCACCATGCCATCCATGATCGTTCTAGTTTAGCCACCATTCCTTCTTCAACTTGAAAGCAAGAATAAAGCTACGAATCAAAACTAACTTAGAGAATTGATAGTCTTCTTCAGGGGATTGCTTTCCAATTTCAGAAAACAGATCCCAGAAAAAAAGACTTTCTTTTCTTTGTAAGTCCTGTTATTATTTAGATTTGAATGATTAAAAGTAGTGATTTGTAATAAAATGAAAACTAGAGTAATTCCTAGTTGTAAGATAATCACGATGCTGATTTAGGCCAATTCTTGTAACGATTCTATCGTATATGCTTGTGAGATTATTGTGGTTATATGTTGATGTTAAACCAATCGTATATTATGTAAATTTGGTGATTTTTTTTTGTTTATTGAATCATGCAAGTTGTTTAGATCTACATTTAGATCTATGTTTATTGAATCATGCAAGTTGTTTAGATCTACATTTAGATCTATGTTTATTAAATCATGCAAGTTATTAGGCTAAGACATGTATTATGTTTAGATCTACATTTAGATCTATGTTTATTGAATCATGCAAGTTGTTTGGTTAAGACCTGTGTTATGTCTAGATTCACATTTAGATCTATGAAAAGTAGATCCAAAATTAAAGCTCATATTTACATGCCTTGTTAAACTTGTGTAAAACCATATGCTTAAGATTCATGTTTGTTGGATCCTAGATAAAAGTTCATATTTACATGCCTTGTTAAGCCTATGTAATTCCATATGTTTAAGATTCATGATTATTGGATCCAAATTAAAGTTTACATTCACATGACTAGTTGAACTTGTACAATTCTATATGCTTAAGGTTTATGTTCATTAGACCCAAAATAAAAGTTTACATTTACATGCCTAGTTGGATTTGGGTAATCTCATATGCTTAAAGACTCATAGTTGGATCCAAAAATGCAAGTTCACTATATTATGCCACATTTACATGACACATGTTTAGTTAATTCATTATATATTATTAAAGTCCCACAAACTTAACCATTAAATAAACTTGCTTGAATCAGTTGGAAGGTTAAGTACATATCGGGTTAGTGGGTAATAATAGTAAATATAGGCCCACAAACTTAACCGTTAAATAAACGTGCTTGAATCGATGGGAGGGTTAAGTACATCTCGTGTAGGTGGGTAATATTAGTACATGTAGGCCCACAAACTTAACCGTTAAGAAAACATGCAAGAATCGGTGGGGGTTAAGTACATCTCGTGTAGGTGGGTAATATTTGTATATATAGGCTCACAAACTTAACCAATAGGAAACCCTAATAACGGGGACCCATTTCAGCAATAACCCACATAGATGTATCATGGTACCCTGAAACTAGGCAGGGTGGGGCTTGATTACTGGGCTGATTATAAGCGGTCAAAACAGCGGCAGGGGGTACGTCAGTGTAGGTTCCGACGGTTTATGGGCATGCACATACTCCGGAGTGGGAAAAAGAAGGCACTGGGTACTAGTAGTTATACACTGTGCATCTTGAATCGTGTCGGGTTACTATCATAAGGATTGATACACCTTATGGTGGGACCAGCACAGGGTATCTACACGCAAGAGAGGGCCGATTGACACAGACACAAGGAAAATTAATACGAGTGAGGAGCTGATCGATAGGGTAGTAAGGGTACATCTAACGTGTTCATGGCAATTAGGAAGATTGAGGTGGAATCCTCATGATAGATGTACGCCTGAAGGCTACCATAATTGCGGGGATTGGGATCACATTAAAATATGATAATTTTATATAGATTACTAGTTGGGACACTAGTTAGGTGGTGCAGAGAAGTGAAATGAGTGTGATGGCATATTCAGCCTTATTATCTTACTAGTGTGAACCCGTGCTTCGCACACGGTTTGTGTTTTAAATAGTATTTACTGATGAATTGATGCAAAAATAACATTTTCATTCTAAAATCCGCTTGCTCAAGGTACCACATGCATTTTTTGGATTCAACATACCACGTGTTACCATTGATGATAATGAGCGACTCTGCTGTGTTAGAAGAGGGGATATAAGAAGAATAAATGAGTTTACATATAATTTAGACAATATATGTTAACATTTTATGTTCGCTGTGTACATACAAAATGAACTTATTTCTTAATAGCCAACATTTGTATTAGTTAGTTTAACTTGTATTAATAAAAAAACAATCTGAAAGATGCGCAAGTGCATTCCAGCCGACCTTGGCTTTAACTGTGTCAAAGGCTCAGATTCATGGCTAATTATTTTCAAAACCAAACAGCCTGAAAACTAAACTATTAAATAAATTGATCGAAGCTGAAGCAAGAGAAATAATTACATTAAGTTCATAATGATACGTTGCTTTATTATATTTAAAATTATACAGCTTGCAACCGTGCTGTATCATTTCTTTGTATTCCTGCAATTGTGTTGTATCATTGATTCATTTCTTTGTATTCCTGATCATGTGCCTACTTCAGCTATGCAGCCCTCCACACAAATTCATGAAGAGCAAGACGATTTACAATTTCAAAATTCGACCTTCATTTCTTCTTCAAATGCCTAAATCATTTAGTTCATATACATTAAATGGAAGATAAATCCAATATGAAGTGATTGCAATTTTGTTATAATTTCCATAATAAGAATATATACATTTTTTTTCTAGATTAAAATAGAAGTAATAAAAAACAATGAATAGACATATGGGTTACACCAATAAGATTGAACCATTTAAAAAAGACACAATTTAGGACGTGCTTCACATATGGAAGTGGAAAGAATTTTTGGAAATGGCAAGAAATTTGAAGATGCAATCGAACCATCATAAGGCTTTCTATCAAAATTTAAAGTAAAAGCAATGAGGCATTGGGAATGAAGAAAAATATGAGTTGACATCTATCATTGTAGCTTGCACATTCAAAATCATCACGTCATAAGAGTAGGAAAAAAATTTGCAGTAAACTTTTACATGCATTTTGTACAAATTATCATTTAAGGAAAAAAATTTGAACATTGTAGTTAACAATTATTTATGCATAAATTATATGCATGTACACTTTCTGATAGAAATAAAATAAGCATGGGTATCGAATATAAGCGTCCATAAGCTAGAAAAGGTTGTTACTTTACAATTTGATGTATACTCTATTCCATACTTTGTTGCATAGGCTGCACAGGCTACATAAGCTGCAGCTGTAAATGCATTTTGTACAAATTATCATTTAAGGAGAAAAATAGAACATTGCAATCAACAATTTTGTATGCATAAATAATTTGCAAGTACACTTTTGATAGAAATAAAATAAGCGCTGGTAATGAATATAAGTGTCCATAAGGTAGATAATGCTCGATAACCTTCTCAATGCTTTCACCGACTTTGGCTTTTTTCCTAGTCTGAGCCTTCTCTGCTGTAACCTTTCTATCATCATGATTTGTTGATTGTATACAATTTGGAACGTGTTAAAAAATTCTTGCATGAATGGATCCCATGTCTCTCTGAACTGACACAGTTCTCAATTTTGTTAACACTTCTTTACTTGCTTGTCATTGAAGTGTTGAACTGCAACTTGTAGGATTAGTTGTGCTTCCCATGCTTTCTTCAAGCATCTTTTTCAAGAACATTATAAAAAAAGTCAATTTACAAAGAGATGTCTGAATTTGTAACATGGTACTTTTAAACATCATAAGTATCTGGATAAATAACTTAAAATAATGTGACAAAATTTATGTTATAAAAGTTAGAAATAAATAGTTAAACTACGCAAAGATTTTTAAGATCTGATAAATACATAATTAAAATATTTACTTATGCATCAGTAATAATCTAGCAGCTGCAATTTTGCATATTTGTTAGAAATTTAGTGCTTATGACAACGTTAGATACATTAGAAGCCCGTGACGTGCAAATTATAGCAGCGAAGATAAACTTATTCAAGCTATTGTTTTATTCATCTAGACACTAAACAGTACCTAACGCAATAGATATCTAATTATCAATACCAAACCAACAAAAAAAACTCTTATACAATGAAAAGGAAAAAGACATAATAAATATTACCATCAGTCTTGATAGCCTTAACATAAGTTTATTCACTTATTCCTTGGACACAGTAAAAGCAAGTACACCATTCTCCATTGCTTCCTTCACCTGATCCATCTTCGCTCCCCTCCCGAGCATTTACTTCACAATTTCTCTTTCCCCTTCCAGCCAAGATCTATAGTCAAGCCTTCCCCTCGATGACGATATAATCTAAATGCAATCTCCAATTACCATCTTTATGCTACTAACGAACCATTAATGATTATTTTATTATGATACCACCAAAAGAAAACGACAATATTGTGGTTTCATATTCTTAGCAGTAAGTCGTATACATAGTATTACATGATATATCAGTTTACTATAAATAGATGTAAATTCTATCAGTATAATAAATAACTTTCAAAATGCTTATAATGGACAGAAACTACAGTTGTTTGGCTATACAAAATGATGAGATACATATTTGGATTTGATTATATATGAAGCAGGTAGTCTTGAGCAAATACGATACAGTGTGTACTTATTTCACAAATCAAAAGAAAAGATTGTTGTTCTACCGACAGATCAGATCAGGCTAACTTTTGTAAGGTTAGCCAAGGCAGTGAATTAATAATCTTGTCAAAGTATATTGGAGTCAATCATGGTCATATATTTACTGTCAGTAATGATATTTCCATTTATATTGGTACAATTTGAATAAATGCTATACAAATCTAGGTGGCAAAACCCGGTGAGACAAACATAGCATAAGGATTAAACGACTTGCTGAAACCAAAAATTACTTTCATCTATTTAATATGTTTATATCATTTACTCGCGGTATATGGATAAATTTGAAGATATTTGCCAAAAATGTGATATTTCTATTATTGCTATTTTTGCTTTATAGAGAGGATGACGGTTGTTAAATAACGTGCTTGTAACAGAAGTCCTTGTGTCAAATATTATATAATTTTTTGGTAAGAATCAATGTGTAACATGAATAACTCCACATTTTACGAAAAATTGCACTTCCCAAAAATTGTTTAAAAATTGCGTAGCATGGGATAGAATTTTGCACCTTCCAAATACTTCTTCAAAGTTTGGATTTCGGATAGTATTAAAATAAATTGGTAAACGACATATTTATAGAAATGTACATCCTTACAAATAGCTTGGATATGTTTGCAAATCTAACTTAATTTCCATGAAAAAATGGAGTTAATGGTAAGTTTATGGTTATTATACCATCATCCATAGACAACTTGTATGTATAACTTAAATAAATATTAATGTGTGCCAATTTGTAAAACATTGCAGGTACAAATGTGTAAGAAATCTTATGCCAATCTAACATAATAAAGAACATGTAAAAAGTCAACATTTTCATTGGAAAAATAAAAAGGATCTAAAATTTAGAAGGAAATGCTCCATATATGTTAAGAGCCATTAAAGAATTATTCAATTAGGCAAAAAATACAACATTTTATAGATTAATTCAATCAATTTGTTATCTCACTTGTAATGTCGGTACAATTCATGCTATTGTTGTTTTGGATATTGCACTTAATGCTGAAACATAAAAAGTATATTGCATGTTATTTTCTATAGTGCATTAGAAGGAAAAATATATTTACAGTATCATCACCTTCCTAGTTATTTATGATAATATCTCTCTACATAAGCTATTACTATTTCTGGTGAGTGTTCTAAAAAAAATGTAGTCTCAGCCCGTTAGACAGTATGAAATTTTGAGTACCTATTTTTGTTGCATTTCATTATAAATGCGTATCTCAAACAATATTTGATAAAAAATATTGATAGTCGATTTATAACCATAAAACCATGTGTCAAAATTTTAATTAAGAATTGAGTACATAATTGATTCAATTTTCATGGCTTGGTTGAATTATTTGTGCATAAAATTTAATCATTCTATCTATAGTTGAAATATAAACTTTCTTCTTACATAAATCAACAATATAAAAAAACAAAAAATGTGCTAAAAGGGAATATAGCAAACATATATAATGAGTGCTAAGAATTAACTAAAAATTTATTTGTATATACATTCATAACATGCATGTGACAACTTGTGAAACGTCTTACCATAGCTCCTAATAGAACTAAATCAAAGCTACTTAAATTACGTCAAAATTATATCAAAGAAACACCTAAACAACAATAATTTAAACATTACTATAAATAAATGTTTGTGCACATTAAAAATATATTAGTAACCTTGGTATCAAAGGAAGCCAACAAAAATCAAACATGTCATAGAAATTAAAAATGCCATACGTCTATTAACAGCATAAGCATATAGAGATTTCATGTATGGAAATCATACCTAATAAAGCATGGAAATAAATCATAAATGATCTCCTTACTTTGCAGGATTATACTATGAACATTTCCATGTTAATTTGTTTTTCTCCTAATGTCAGTACACTTTTTGTTATTGTCTATGATAATGTTCACTCAATTTACATGGTTTGGTTGAATTATTTGTGTATAAAAATTAATCAAGCTATCTACAGTTGAAATATAAACTTTTTTCTTACATAATTCAACAATATAAAAGACTGGAAATGTGCTAAAAGGGAATACAGCAAACATATATAATTAGAGCTTAAGAATTAACTAAAAATCAAACATACCGTAGATGTTAAGCATGCCATAAAAAAACTATCTATTAACAACATGGAAAAATATAGAGATACCATGTATGGAAATCTTACCTCAAAAAGCATGGAAATAAATCATATATGATCTCCTTACTTTGCAGGAATACACTACAAACATTTCGATATTAATTTGTTTTCCTCCTAATGTCAGTACGCTTTATGTTATTGTCTATGATATCGTTGGCTCAATTTACATGGCTTGGTTGAATTGTTTGTGTACACAAATTAATCTAGCTATCTATAATTGAAATATAATTTTTTTTCTTACATAATTTAACAACATAGAAGACTAAAAATGTGCTAAAAGGGAATACAACAAACATATATAATAAGTGCTTAAAAATGTATAAAAAATCTATTTGTATATACATTTATAACATGCAGGTGGCAACTTGTGAAAGATATTACCATAACTTCTGATAGAATTAAATCAACGCTACTTAAACTACATTGGAATTAGAAAAAAAAACACCTTAACTTAAACAATACTATGAACAAATGTTTTTGCATTTGAAAAATATATTAGCAACCTTCGTATCAAAGCAATCCAAAAAATAAAACATATCGTAGAAATTAAGCATGCCATTAAAAAAAACTATTAACAACATAACAAATATAGGGATTTCACGTACGGAAGTCTTACCTCAAAAAAACATGGAAATAAATCATATATGATCTTACTTTACAGGATTTTACTACAAACATTTCCATATCAATTTGTTCTACTCCTAATTTCAGTAAAATTTATGTTATTGTCTATGATATTGCTTAAAAAGCATGGAAATAAATCGCATACGATTTCCTTACTTCGCAGGATTATATGACAAACATTTCCATATTAATTTGTTTTCCTCCTATTGTCAGTACACTTTATGTAATTGCCTACGATAATGATTTTTTGTCAAAAATGAAACTTATATCGAATGTTTTTAAAGCTCATAGGAGAAAAATCTTGCTCACAATATTAACACTTGCATAATTCTAAAGTTAACAGACCTACACATTCAAATCTGTTGCACCATATGTAATTCAATTTGTTGCTAAGTAAATGATTTTTCCTATTTAAAGCTTCAATCTGTTGCACCATATGAAATCTAGATACTTCTAATCTACATTAAATCTAAAATACATAATGTATTTTTTGTCTATTCTTAATTAATGTCACAATATATGGTGAAAAATGACAATCTATTGATACTTGAGTACAAATAATGCATTTTAACCACACAAAAATGTGTCAAAATCATGATTAGTAATCTAGTATTTCGTTTTCATAATTTATTCCAGTTATTAAATTTATGATTTCTTTCCCAGTTTCATATATAAATTATCCATGCCATGATCAAAAGTCAAAGGCCTCGATGGTTTGAATGAGCCAGTGACTCTTTACAAAGTTAATTAACAGATTTGTATGCAATTATACATGGAAAATTGAGTAAATTTTGAAATTACCTTAAAAGAATAATAAAAAAACGAAGGGGCTTAATGCGAATCAAGATATCACCTAAAATGTTTGCGTCGATCTTTGGTAAATCAGGAAACATCGAAATGTTTTCGTTAGCAGAATAATGGACCAGTTTGCATATATAATTGGAAACTTTATTTAATGACAACGTATATTACTATACAAATATTATGGAATCAGTTTGCAGATACATTTGACTATATTCTTCTTTCAAATGTGCAGAAATATGATATAGTCAAACCAAAATACTGCTGCTATTGCACAAAGACTACTTTGTATTTTTTTTATTTTGTTGCTTTATGCTCCTACATAAAAAACATGGCACGTATTGACATATTTACCAAAAGTAGGACAAAAAGATACCATTGGGACAGCTTATCTTGTAAAGTGAGACATATATGGATGAACTAAAATATGGTTAGGTATTTAGAAACATGTTTAAAAATAAACACATCAAAAATGGGAGAGTTTGCTCAAAAATGAACACATCTAAAATGGAAGTGTTAAGGTTAATACAATGTTTCAAATTACAACCATTGATTATGAAATATATAAATAAATTAACTTAGTAACATATTATATTAATGTTCTATCATCTAAGTGGGTAAAAAACATTCAGTTTGATATATATCGTGTTTGCTTAGCAGATCAGTGACACAACTCAAAATTTATAAATACCTTGAACTAATGTTAACTATCCTACAACTCTTCTGAAGTTTGCATCAGAACTATCTATAAAAAGTTTCAAAAATAAATCGTTGATTTAGCAGTAGGTTAGCAAGGCGTTGATATGGTAGAACAGTTAGCAATACCTTTATAATGTATAATGGAAAATGTAATCGATATATTTATTCTTATTAGCTCAATGAGTATTGAATTCAAATATAAAAGCCTATTATTATACGCAACTTTAAAAGGAAAGTAAAGACCAAAAAGAAATTAAATAGGAAAAATCATTTACTTAGCTACAGACCAAAAGAATATAGATTGAAAGAAAAGGCCATAACTTTTCTTGTAATTCAATATCCTAGTATTTGAATGGTTATTTCTGAAAACATAGATCGAAACCAAAAAAAAAAAAAAAAGATATTTACCCATTTAGTGTGCTACTGAAAAATCACGTCCGGGATAGGGAAGAAATCAGACATCAGGAGAAAAATAAGGGCAAATGGACAATATACACCATAGTAAGCTAAATAATAACAAATATTATAAATCAAATTGGCTAATGTCAGTCTCCATCCCACCTCTTGTGCTGAACAGTCTAATATAATCCTGTTCTGACCTTACGTTTATTATTACATAAATTACTTACATGAAATTAAGACAGTCGAAGAAACCTCATTCATTGAATGCGCTGTGAGATTCCGATTTGCAAATTTGATGTTCTGCAATATAAGACAAAATCATTGATATCAGTATGGACAAATAGATCTAAAAAGACGGACAAAGAATCGTATCTTTTCACTTATCACGCGCAGGAAAAAAATTAACAGATCTGAACAAAAGAAGATTGCATTTCCAAATACATTCATATCTGGAGTTAATCAACAAAACAAACGAGGAGATTTATATATTTTCAATCTATACAGCAGGAAAACCATGGAGATTCGTAACAAATAAAACTTGTTTCAATTATTGAAGATCTTCAAAAATCCACCCAAAAAGAACAAAGAAATAAAGTAGTGGAAAAAACTACAATGGAGATTACCTAAACGCGACAATCATTCCAGGCGACCTGCTTGACCGATGTTTGAGAAACGCGGTAGGCATCGATGACGGAGTGAGGAAGTATAGCCAGAAGACAATCAGACGCAGTGAAAATATTGGGGGATATTTCTGAGTTGATTTGATCGGCATAAATTAAAATTAGGTTAAACAATGAAGGGGAGGAGAACGAAATTATGTATATCTTAGGACGTTTGAGCTTACTAATACACGTGGATTGTCTTAGAGCTAACAAAGTTATACCCAGCTTTAATAGTATAGTATAGATTTCCAGGGTGTTGACCTAGATTCGGTTTATTCCTGTCATAACCCTTATCTTGTTTACATGCTAAATAGTCACTGGACTTACCGGACTCATGTCTGACCCATTTTCTTTCATCTTCTTTTCCTCCGTTCCCCCCCCCCCCCAAGGTCCGCAGAGAGGTAATACTTCGCTTAGATCGGATCATTTCTAGCTTGAAGAGAGTAGATGCATTGCTTGGAATCTTTTTCCTTGGTCTTTGGCTTTGGATACTCTCTTATTGGGGATTTATGCTGCCTTACTATTGTTTTAATGCTTCTTTATGTTTTAATTCAAGACAGAGATTTTGTTGTAATAATTTGAAAGTTGGTTTGAGACAATTGTTGTAATGTTTTAACTGAATCATGTTCTTATGAAATAAATTTAGTTTTTCCGCTGTTTATTTGTCTGTCTTGTAATTTATTTGCATCTTTTACCTAAAATGCTCCACCGAAGTTAAGGCATTCTCTTTGTGAGTGACCTTAACGGAGGTAGGGTGTTTCACTTGGTATCAGAGCTGAAGGTTACCAGATCAGATAAAAGATTTGAAAAATTATTTTCAAAACAGTTTTAAAAGAAGTATTTTCTAAAGAATTTTTTTGTTTTTGAAGGCATATTCCCCAAAGCCATATGCATTATCTTTTTGATCCTCTGTTTGAATCCTTGTTTCCTTCTTTCCTGAATCTCCGGGGCTTCTGGCTTTCTGGGAGGTAACCTCATCGTGGCATGGTTCCGTAGGCTTGATGAGACTACGACACCTATCAAAGGGCGGAGAAGTGCCTAACTTCCATCTATAGCCGCTGTAGTTTCACATACGGCTAATTTTCTTTCGAGCTTTGTAGGATTTTCCGTGTGATGGAGGCAGCTTTCAAGAGACCTGTCAAAAAGTTACACAAGGATGGCAAAGATGAGAGTGAGAGAGTTTGGCTAAGGAGCACAACCCAAGGATGAAAAACTCATGGATATAGACTTGGTTCACAAAGGAGGGGAGGAAAGAATAGTAAAACCTAGAACAAGTGGAAGTATCTTTATTATGGTATAATGGGTCGTATAATTAAGGGCAAGAACAAATGATAGGATTTTCAGGAGGGCAAATGCATGCTCTTACCTCCAGCGTACATGAGAGAGAGGTAGTAAGGTTTCTGTTGAAAAAGTTTAGTTTTTCTTCTTGATCATCCTCTTAATACTCTTTTTGATTTTAGCGCTTCACATTCGTTTATATCTGCTTCTATAGTTGAGTCTCTGCACCTTAGTACTTGTATAGTAGAAGATCCCATTATTGTCTCAAATCCAATTTGTGGTTCGGCTCATTTATCTTTGGTTTGTAAGGATTTGAGATGCTTATGTTTCAGGGTTTCATGGGCTGTGGGTTGGTTCTATGCATAGATTGGTTAGCTAGACTTTTGACTTGCCTCGGGAATACCCTCGAGATTTCGTGCGATCCTAACGGATCAGTTAGGCTTAGCTACCTAGAATCACTTGATGCATCTATGGATGATTTGCGATCCGTTAGAGTAGTCCATGAGTACGCAGATGTTTTTGATTAGGGTAGGGGTTTCCCCCCTAAAACTCGAGATAGACTTCCGCATATATCTAGTTGACAGTGCAAAGCCAGTTATGCGATCAATGATAGTTTAGGAGCAAGATTGGCGAGGATAGCTAGAGTTGGTTAAGTGCTCAATTTTTTGGTTGTTTTGCTAGTAGCATCTCACGTAAATCGTCCAAATTCGGAGGAGATATTCCTTGGGTGCTTGTCTGATATTGGTTTAGGCCTTTGGGGCTTGTACTTGAGGGATGTCGAGTTCGACTAGGATGGTTTGCGTGAGAAATAAATGGTTGTGGCAGGCGCCCTAAAGTAAGACTGACCTTAAGAGAGGTAAAAAATACATAGCAACCTTTAGCTTTAGACCCTCATATTTGTGACATTATGGATAAGCTAAGTAGAGGAGAGACCTCTAATCATCCTGGTATATACACTTGGTATCTTGGCTCACACCTGTTTATCTTGGAAAGATAGTTCGACTACATTGGATACCCTCTAGCATAGTAAGTGATCGAGGTCCTATCTTTACTAGTGAATTTTAGAAATGGAGGTCAAGAAGCTTCGCAACTGTGAAGTTAAATTAGTTGAGGTACAGTGGAGTGAAGCTCAAGAAGACGTGATGTGGGAGACTGAAGATAAGACAGGCTCATCATACCCTTTTTTTAGGGTATATCCTTGATCTCTTTTTCTAGGAATTCTATGCATGTTTGTTTCTATCTTTTTAGGAATATCCTAGGTCATATCTTCAATCCTTAGGTAGAAGCCAATGGATGTAAACATGTGTTTGAAACATGTTATGATTGGAGGTTGCAAGTGGTTGGTAGTGCTTGCTGGTGGATGCATATGCACACATTTGGCACTAGATCGGCTCAGTTACTTTCATATTGCATATGCATGAGTGAATTTTTATACATATGAACTAAAACTTGATGTGTTATCATATGGATGTTGCATTTGTATGAATGGTTGTGCACTTATGTAGAAGTTATAAAGTACGATTAGGAATAATTGCATACATGATGGACTCATGGCACTGACATAATTCGCATTGATATTGCATGAGTACAAGCGAGAGCTGCTGATATATATTCAGCTTCACACGTTGATAGTGAAACACAATTCTGTTTCTTACTAAACCAAGAGACAAGTGATTTTCCAATAAAATGGCATGTACCACTTGTACTCTTTCTATCCGTTCAAGAGCCTCCGAAATCATCATCGCTATATGATACTAATTCGAATGGACATTCTTTTGGGTAGAAAAGACCGAAATCTTTGGTATTGTTAAGATAACGAATTATACGTTTCACTGCTCGTAGGTGTGATTCTTTTGGATCCGCTTGAAACCGTGCACATAAACACACTCATCATTATATCTGGACAACTAGCTGTAAGATACAGAAGAGAACGAATCATGCTTTGATATAATTTCTAGTCAATGCTCTTACCATTTTCATCTTTTTCAAGATGTGCAGTTATACTCATGGGGGTAGGTTTACCAGATATATTTTCTAATCTGAAGCATTTGATAAGATTTCCACGGTATTTTTCTTGATTAATAAAAATACCATTAGGGAGTTGTTTGATTTGAAGTCCAAGAAAATATGATAGTTTTCCCATATGAGACATTTCAAATTCTTTGGTCATAATATTTGCAAACTCTTTACAGTGTTTATCGTTTGTTGAACCAAAGATGATGTCATCTACATATATCTGGATAAACAGATTACCTTTTCAAGAATTTTTAATAAACAAAGTTTGATCACTTTGCCTTTTTGAAATCCCGAGTTAATAAGATAGCTATGTAGTCATTCATACCAAGCACGGGGTGCTTGTTTTAAACCATACAGAGCCTTCTTAAGTTTGTACACATAGTCAAGATATTTTTCATGTACGAACAAAGGAGGTTGTTCGACATATACATTCTCTTTGATAAAACCATTTAGAAAAGCACTCTTGACATCCATCTGATAAAGTTTGAAATTATGGTGACAAGCGAAAGATAATAGAATTCTAATAGCTTAATTGAGAACTGGTGCAAATGTTTCTTCATAATCGATACCTTCTTCCTGATTATACCCTTGTGCTACTAATCTTGCTTTATTCCTAGTTATATTACCTTGTTCATCAGCCTTATTTTTAAAGACCCACTTAGTACCAATAACAGATTGTTCAGTTGGTCTTGGAACAAGTTCCCAAACATCATTGCGCTCGAACTGATTTAGTTCTTCCCATTTGATTAAGTTGACTCCTTGTTCTGACTTGTGATGTTACTTCTCCGATTATATTTTGAGTACGATGATCTCTTAATATTCTCGGTGGAGATTGCATCCTTGGTGAGATTGTATCCTTGGTGGAGATTGTAACTCACATGGTTGAGGAATATTTTCAACAACTATTTCGCAATTGCTCACATAGCCTTTGCCGATGATATAGCCTTTTGAATTATCTCCAAAAGCTCTGATACTAATTGCAAGTGCGTGTACGTGCTAATAGTACACACAAATTGTGTAATATGGTATATAACAGACAAGTATGAGATAATAACGAATCACAGATATAACAACGGAAAATGCAGTAAAATAGAAAAATCACACCAGGGATTTTTATACTGGTTCGGAGCACCGTCCTACGTCCAGTCCCAGACTTCTATCTAGATTTTCACTACAACAACCTCACTTCACCCGGAGGAACAGGTATACAACACCCGAGCAGACGAACATGATTTCACGCCTCTAATACAATGAGGACTACAACACTTGCCTCTTACAACACCGAGGACTTCAATAGAGATGAATATAATTGATGTTGATGATATGTGTTCTCAATAACACGATTTTGTCACTTGTAGTACAAACTTCATATAATCTTATCCTCAAATATAATATTTGTGTAAATGAAGATTTGGAAGTGGATATCGTATTGAATCAAAAGAATATTATATAAATTCTAGGATTCAAACGATATATTGAAGAATATGAGCACTTTAGCACTTAGAGAGTAAGAAATTGAGATTAAGAGAATAGAGATTAAATCAATAGAATTTGGTGATTTGGAATGATGATTTCATGATGTTTATATAAGGAATAAACAGTTGTAACCTTTTGTGAAGGGTTACAAACAATGATCATGATCATCGGTGAAGAGAAAGAGAAGCAACTCTTGAAGAAATGGAAGTGTCTATACGAAAGGTTGCTTTTGTTTAAAAATGGTCGACAGGTTAAAAAGAACTGGTAGACAGGAATTTGAATATATATACTGTTAGCCTGCTTTGTGGCCAGGCTACCCAAAGCAAAGATCATGTTAACACACTTTTTAGCAAATGCTGTCACATATGGAATCTCTGGATAACATCACTCTCCGGCATTAGAAGCATCATCAGAAGACACAGGGCTGTTTGGTTAAAATCACAACATCAGTACAAACTAGACCAAAACCCCTATCAAACGACTCATTTGGATCTAAATACATCAAATACTTGTAGCCCTCTGAATTAGCTTGAAGTAGAGCTTTCGTTTGGTCCAATCGGCCTTACGGTTTGGAAGTTATGTTTGTTTCCGTGAATGCATGCAGAAATATGAAAAACATGGATTTTGGCATTTTTGAAGACCGGTTCGTGAGTACCACCTGGGTGTGGATCGTGACCATCCGCTTGGCGCGGATCGTGACCACCCCCTGGGGTCGGTTCGTGACCACCCCCTGGGGTCGGTTCGTGACTATACATGCTGACCATCACCATCACGACCATTACCAGCTCACCACCCCGGCTCACGAACCGTGACCACGAACCACGACCAGGACCCGCTACTACGCATGTAGATTTTGACCTGTTCTCGAGGCTATGATTGCTCCTACTTTCCTAGATTGGGTGCCACCTGTCCTACCACGACCTGATCAACATATAGGCTCTCCTACAGCTATAAACACACCTCCAGAGGGCATTTTCAGGGGACTTTTTGGCACCTCCTTATCCATGGCTGCCATGACCAATACTTCTCCATGAATAACCACCATCTTCCTCAATAAAATCAATGAATTCAGAGAGAATTATTCATTAGATTCAAGTGATTGAGAGACAATATTTATTGTAATTGTAATCTATGAGTGGAATGAGATAATATGAAGTAGACGTTGGCTCGTTAACGCCAAAACACTATAAAAATCTCGTTGTCTTGCTTTTTTATCTATTTTTCAATTATTTCTTCATATGCTATGCTCTAATTACGACGATTTGGGTATTAGGACCACTTTTTGGTCTAACATTTTGGTGCTTTCACCGAGAATTGAATTCTCAGCCTATCGGATTGCAATTCTACTCTTTGGATTTGAAAGTTCGAAGAAAACAATCCGTGTTTCAACCGTTTATTGAAGATTTCGTGGATTTGAGAAAATTAGAAACTTGTGTCTTCGAAGAAAGCGAAGAAATCGCAAGCTTCACGACCTAATGAAGGATGAATAGATAACACGCAGCAGCAGTGATCGGCTCGCGTCTCGCGGCTTGCGGGGGAGGGGGGACCGCGACCTGACCCATTGATGTTATCACAATCCGCAGGGCTACAGCGACCTGAAGATTCTTTAGAGTTAAAAGAGGCTCGTGGGTATAGACTCTGGTCCATGGGTAGAGATGGCACGCTCATGAACCGATCTGAAAACAAACCGCGACACATGATCCCGATCGCCAAGCTGGACCACGAACTGGATGGACTTGCGAACCACAAACCTGAAGACAATGGCGATCCAGAGATATATCTGATTCACGAGCAGCTCAATACATCACGAACCGACCTGGAGTGACCTCCACGACTCGACCTGGAGCAAGTGAGCGGACCGCGACCCAGAAATATGATGGCGAACAAGGGTCACGAACCGACCCAAAAAAGTGATAGTTTTTGGAAAAAATACAATTTTCGGATCATTTTAGAAAAGGCTCCATCTTCCAAAATCAAAAAAAATCGTGTGGGGCCCCGGACCCCCACCAGCGCTGCGCCCGGACCCGCTGACGGCCTCGCCTTCGGCTCGGAGTATGCTTTGTCCTATAGTTAATACTTACCAATCGAGATTCGGTCGATAGTCTAATCATATCGACAACTAATTGACAACGACTGAGATTCTTCCCAGAGCCATAACACCTATTTATTGATGTTATTCAATATGAGGAGTTATTGAAAAGATTTGACATGCTAGATACGACAGTATACGAGATAATGATTGTCTCATCGCAGCCTCTTCTCCCAGAGTTCTGATGGTGTATTGATTTCACCAAAGCAACTGATGTTTTCCATGAACGAGCAGTAATCACCTGGTTTACATGACTTAAACCTATCTGATGGGTGTGGTCCCAGATGGCATTAACATGGAACCGTCCAGGCAGTATTCTGGAGACTCGGATGATCATAGAAACTATGACTCGCAATGACAAGATAATAGATAGTGACAAAGGATTATTACAAATCTACAATTCACTTGTATGATATAATGAAAGATATATATCCTACGATTTATACCTGGGAGAACTTAGCTGACCTTTCCAATGCATAACTTCTATCCACAACATTAATGAAGATTGATTTCCATTATAAAGGGGTCACATCAACACATTTTGGTGCCCAGAGTTAGGTACCAATTGAACTGCCGCAAGCCATGATCAGACATATGGATCTTTGCACAAGTGACAACTTGATTGCTCATCCATCACCATATGACCTTGGTCAAGAGACGAGAGCTTGAGATTAACGCAAATATGAATCAACCTTTAGCTCTCCACTTCATTTTCCATCCATGCGACTGCATTTAAGATTATCTAATCAAGGTCTCGACCAACCAGCTCCAATAGAATTCAGATCCTGCATTGCACCCTACCGCCTATTGCTAAATATCCCAACCGAAGATGGAGTGGGAATGGTCAATGGTGACCAAGTTATTGGAGAAGCTGACTATTTGGCTAGAATATGCTACACAACACAGATGGCGTGAAACCCAAAGACATTTCCCCTCCAGATGAAATGGAGTGTGAAGGAGGTGTCGATATTGTGAATAAAGGGAGCATCACTAAAGGAATTGCCTGCTGATCTTCCCGAAGACATGGAACCCAAAGAGGATGGTGATTCGGAGGTAGAAGGGTGACATCTAATGATGCAACTGCGCATGTTCTGATTGTTGATGTCGACCTGACTAAGGTCTTGAAATCGGATCTCATTTAGACCTCTTCCGAACGAGGGAAGTGACATGCTTTTTGCAGGCGAGCCTGGATGTGTTCACTTGGACGTTGCTGATACTCGCGGGATTTTACCATAGGTTATGAGTCACTTGTCAAGTATAAAACTGAAGTGTGCCCCTGTCAAGCAAATAAGGCGTATCAGAGCATCTGTCTTGAAGTGAGATGCCACAAATCCCGCTTGGATATCAAATCCCATCCTCATCAAGAATGCTAATGGAAAATGGCGCACATGCATTGATTTTTCAGATTTGGACAAAGTTCATCCAAAAGGAAGATTCCCATCACTCAGAATTGACCGGCTTGTGGATTCAATGACTGGACACGAACGTCTCCCTCATACGGACATGTACGCAAGTTACAACCAGATTTTTATGCATGTGCCTGATCATGAATAAACATATTTTATCATGGACCTTGAACTGTACTATTATATGGAGCTTCCATCCAGACTGAAGAATGCCGAGGCAATATACCAACACTTACTGAATTGTATGGTCCACAGCTGTAGTGAAAGGCCCATGGAAGTCCATATAGATGATGCAATTGTGGAGTTAGCGATCAACCTACTACATTTCAAGTCTTACAGAGATGTTCGACATCTGAAATAAAGCTACACCCTTTGAAGTGCTCATTTGGCGTTGCGTCGGGAAAGCTTCCTGGCCACATAGTTAGCTCACACGGAATTGAAATCAACCGTGATCGGATTGTAATGATCATAAACATCCTTGAACAACAAAGAATTAAAGTTGTCTGACGCTTGATAGGAAAGTTGGCACCACTTACACGTAATGAGGAAAAGGTCCAGGAACTAGTCTATAATGTGAGCAAGAAGTCGTCGTGGTAGAGCGCAACTACCCAAAAATTGAAAGGGTCGTCTATAACTCACTAATTGCTCTGAAAAATCTCCCTTACTACTTCCAAGTTCATCCGATTATCATACGCACTTATGAGCCGCCGCGACAGGACATGCAGCGACCTGATGCATCTGAAAAGTTGCTCGAATGGAACATAGAGCTGAACTAGTTTGATCTCAATTCCCTCCTAAAGAAGTCCGTACGGGGGCAAGAATTTTCCAACTTCATCGCTGAATGTACCGTTCCCGAAGAGGGTATGTTAGATGAAGAAAATGGCCCCTCGGAATGAAAGACTAAATCAAGCATCTGGAAACTGTATACAGATGGTGCAAGAAATGATCGACGATCCAACGCCGGAGTTTTGCAGATAACCCCTGAAGGGCGGATCGAAAGGTATTCCAGTCGAAGAAACCACAACTCGCAGGTTACTTAGAACCAGTAGAAGAGCTGTTGGATGGATTAGAACGTTACAACATGCCTCATATTCCGCACATAGAAGGTCAGATGGCATACAATCTGACCAAGTTAGAAGGTTCCGACAATCCAGAAAAGATAGAGATGATCCCAATTAAGACACTACGAACTTCGACTATTGATCATATGGAAGTTGATCCAGTGTTGGATACTACACCCGAATGAGAATCATCGACAACCTCCGTAAGAAACTTCCTATAGCACGGAATGCTTTCGGCAACGAGAATGAATGGCGTACCATCGTTTGTTATGCCTCAAGATATGAAGTGCAAGGCGACTTGGCTTATTTCCCTTGGAAGGTTGCCCAGAGATAGAAATCGACGATTCTCATTGCTGAATTTACCGCCCTGAATGGTTTGACAGAATCACTAGTCAACTTCCCGCTAGATGGGAAATGTACATGAATGAAACATCTAACGAGCAAAGCTTTGGAATAAGAAAGTGAAGATTCACACTTCCACTCCTTTCATTAATTGTTTTCCAAGTAACTCATTCCCCAGACGCTGGAGGCAATTAGAGATTTGAGCATGAATCGCTCAAGATTACATCATCTAAATTCAAAGCTGATACATCAGGAGTTTGCATGGCCAATTGCCTTAGTCCTGCCTAAAAGTTAGCAAGATGAAAGTTTAGAATGCTCACGCCCGAAAGCTGATGGATTGTTTGCGCACAACCCTTGTCCCAATATGGAATCGAAGGCTTATCAGCAAATCTATGAGATATGACTATCCCACCAGCCGCAATATCCTATTTTCTTGCATAGAAAGTGCAAAAGTTTCTATACGCGTAAATCCATTGTTCTCATGCCAATTGCCATCCTAACACCAATGTGATGGTGTGCTTCCATTAGTGGTGCAGTCGCGACTTCCTGACACTCTATCCTTACCCTCAACATGGTGGCGAAAAGGCGATTCAAAGGAGATGCGACCTCAACACTCGCTTATGATATTCACCTAACCGCCTTTGCCATCCCAAGAACCCAATCAAGATCTATTCATACTTGGGACCGCCGCCTCGCAATAATTTGAAAAGATATTCGTCATCAGCTTAAGATTCTGGCAACCATCCCATGGCAGAGACAGGATAAGGAAGAGTTAACCGGCAAAGAGCATGCAATTCCAATTCCCTCTCGGAATGATATTCATTCCTCTAACAGGACTACTTTTTAACCATAAATATTATATTTACATTCTTTATGAGTTGCCGATGTAATTAACTCAGAAAAATTAATATATGGATTGTGTAGGTACCTCAGATCTGGTACTGATCAGACTTTTAACACCCGCGTGTAGAGTTATGGAGCACTGCTGTAACAGGCCCGACTGGACTGCTCGTTTGCAAAGCCGCGCCTCGCGTCTAACGAAAGTTGTATAGCTCAAAGTGGATTCGAGATGACAATCTGATCCCTGGCTCACACGTGGCAGACCACAAGACAATTGTTCATAAATCATTGAATTGCAAAGTCGGAGTCCGACTCCAGATGGACGCGGTGTGACCATCTATATGGCTCGATCCTACCCTCGATGCGACCAGATTACATGAACCTCGATAGGGGGGCAGCAATGCCCATTGATATTCTTATTTTCCAGTCATGAAATTTGCTTTTACATGCCTCTTGAGTTATTGACATGACTAACTCATATGATATGAATGATGCAGGTACCCGAAGTTTGGTGCCAACTACTCCTCCCATAGATTGTTTGGAGGAACACAAAGCCTTGGCAAATGTTTCCCAACTGTTTGACTGACTGATGCTATCCACAAAGCTTGGATAGATATATAAACCTAGGATGAGTGTGACCCGAACACTTGTCCAAAAAGCTCCATTCGCCAGAGTGAAGCGTGGAGCATGGACCAGAACCGATCTCGAGAACGACATCCGAAACGGCAAAGTCCCACTTTTTGAACTAGAATGTAGAAGGAATGCCGGGGCGAATGATATGACCGTTCTCCTGAACCACTCTAACTCTCATGATTCGAGAGAGAGTATAAAGGACCAAAGAGAATGTCCATGGGGCATAAAGGTGCACCATGACTAAAACCGCCTTGAAATACACTCCACCCCGCTGAAGGATCGGGAGAGTACAAAGGCGCTAGAGACTTAGCGCCCCCAGAACTTCTGCCCCGCTAAAGGATCGGTGAGCAGACTAGGAACCGAGCTTGAACTCTAACCCGTTGAAGGATCGGGAGAGTATAAAGGCACCATGGATTGGTGCCCTAAGATATCCTAGCCTGTTGAAGGATCGGGGAACAGATTGAAAGCTGAGTTCAAACTCCAGAGAGAGTATAAAGGCATAGATTAAAACTCCAGTCAAGGGCTCCTCCCCCGCCGGAGTGTCGGGGGCCAGACTGAAAGCTGAGCCCGTATCCTCCATGTCTGGACATGGGGGGAAAATAGTGAAGGTCCTAATCATTCCTCAACAAAGTCCCAGACATGCACTAAGTTAATGATTGATTGGGGGCATACCTGTATATACGTACTATTTTAGTGCATTTTTGATCTATAATTGCATTGACAACTTATAACGCTTCATGATTTATTTGACTGTTTTCGTTTCAAATGTTTAAATGCATAACTAATTATGGAATGTTCGCAAGTACAAGACAATGCGAAAGAAACAAAATTTTAATCACTAAATGAAGGTTTACAAAAGATAACTAGTCAAGAATGCGAGGGCCTCACTCACAACAATAGCAGCATGCCAATAGAAAGCAAACAAAGGGTCGCGTTCAGAAGGATGACCCAGGCCCCTTGAAGACCAGAAAACAAATGCAAAGAAAACGTCCATCTGTTGGTCCCAACTTACTTCCAGAATGGGAAGCTCAAATAAGATCAAACGGAAGCAATAAAGGTGACTACAATCCAACTATTCATCGCTTTATTTCAATCCTTGGAGCTTGGATGGGAGGCTGGAGATTAGCATTGGATGAGTACCAATAAATCGGTTTGCACTCAACTCCGACTCTTAGTGCGAGGAGTGAATATAAATACAGAGAAGATATGGATTTTAAACCTGCTACTTAGAACAAACCCCCAAGGATGGGGGCACGGAATACGATCCTCAAGCAATATAGTTCAACTACTCGATGCCTTCGTTCCCAATTGAGTGACAGAAGCCTGATTGACAGCTACTGCACTTGTGGATCTAAGAAGCCCGAGGCCGATCTTCACTTATTTCAAGACTTTATGCTGGGGGTATCAACGACAATTAAAAGGCCAAGCAACAATCATCAATTCGCCGGAAATGATAAAATCGAAGTTCAAGCAATGACGAACTTGGCTCGGCCAGTTCGGATTGAACACAAACCAATCAACAGGAGTGCATCATGCGGCTTCGATTCAGAACATCGTAGATGGAAACATGGACAATGGAACAGCTACCTACAACATCCTAGATGAGAATGGAAGAATTATAACAAAACTCAGGTTATGCACGACTAGCTTTAGCTCCAACTCGAATGGATACTCGAGTGACATTCCATACTCGACTCTAAGCAAGAACGCAATAATTCGAAGAACAGGAACCTGGTCGGGTCGAATGACTCGAACCACTACCCGGGGACAATAATTAAGCGGAAGCAAGAAATCAACAAAGACCCCTTTTATAGTCTTAGACTCGATGATGGGGGCACCATCCATGATCTTAACAATGTGCAGCAATTCTTTAATAACAACCTGCTCGTCAGTTTGATTCGACGCCTCTCGAGGGGCGGTACTTCCCAAGTTGATAGGGATAACGACAATCATAGCCCTTTCACGTGGGACATGAGAATCCCCTGTTATTCCCTCGAACTTTAAACTTTCTCAGTGATGAAATTTTCTTAGAAGCTTTGGAGAATTCAACCCTGAGGTCGACATACTTTTATGACAAGAAGGTGTTAATGTCGAGATGGGCGATCTTGATGCTTTTGTGACAAAGAATGGAACACCTTCCAACTCCTGAAACGATAAGGACAAAGGAAAAGCCCTGGAAAAGAATGATAAAAATGTGCAGTTCCAAAAAGAATCTATACCACTTATCGAGCCCATGATATTGTTTGTTAAAATCAATTGAACCGAGCATGAGAAAGAGACTCAACAAGACTATGACGACCATTTCGGATTATGCTGAAGCACGAACGGAGGGTCCCTACTAACTTCACAATGACATTCATCCACTCACATTTAACAAGATTACTTAACTCCACAACTGACGCAATAGTAGTAACCGAGTCCGTTGACGTCCGAAGAGGCAATCCTCACTATCTGATTAAAGAGAAAAGACGATATCAAAGCGAGTGTAATTCGACCATTTGCATATACAACACAAAATTTTGCTGACTCGAGAGAGAACACATAATGGCTTGGGTTGGCTAAGTTTATTGAACCTGCAACTCTTACCAAATGCAGCGATAAGAAGTATAAAGGATTAAAGATTGATGTCTGATTGACTTAACTCAACCCTCATCGACGCTGTGGGCATAAGCCCTGAGTTCGCTTGCCTTTTGATGGCACTGAGGGCACGAGCATCAATTCACGGACTGACCGTAGAGACGACCCTAGCTTGGAGCAAGATTCAAGACATGTACAATATGCCTCTGGAGTATGACCCGATTCATCTTCCCCGACCAAGCAAGCCAGCTTGCGGATCAAATGTGAATTTAAAGACTCAAAGTACACCGAATGGAAGGTGTAACAAATTCCTCCACTGCCTTACGATAGTGACGATCGTACGAGCAATAGTTCACATGATTTCAACTGCATCTCTTACTAACTTGCATGTGATTATTGAATTACGAAACAATCCAGAGCGATTGCGGATTCCTTAAAATACGGCCCGATACGACCGTGGATTCTTTGTTTTTGTTGACATGATCCGGAGTGATCGTGGCTTTCGGGATCCGTATTGTTATGATTTGATGCTATCGTGGAGCCCTATATTAATATCCCGATGCCGGGATAGTTTAAAGCTGAGTACAGATGACAAATTCATATAATGATTTTAGTGTGCTCCATCCCAACTGTCCAGATGTTAGCTCAGAGCCCAAAGATTCTTGCATCGCCCCATGACTTAGATGGATACTTCATACATCGACTCGTACATAAGAGAAAGTACGACTCGACAACATGCTTGGCTTAAGTAAAATGACGACGGTGTTCGACAACGACCTGTGCGTGTAGAATCATACTCGAGAGCCAACGATCTAATGTGATTTTTGATGAATGAATCAGACCTCTTGATTCAACAAGGCTTAAACCATTACTTGATCATCTCGAATACTTCTTCAATAAAACTTGGCCTGACTAGCTCCAGTGGAAGCAGTGCAATAGAAGGATAAATGACGTTCCAAAGAGATTCAACTCAACACATTCAAAGCACATCTCATCTGCGATAAGATGTACTTTAGGGGGCAAAATGTTAGCCTGCTTTATGACCAAGCTACCTAAAGCAAAGATCATGTTAACACACTTTTTGGCAAATGCTATCACATATGGAATCTCTGGATATCATCAATCTCCGGCATTGGAAGCATCATCAGAAGACACAGGGCAGTTTGGTTTAAATCACAGCATCAGTATAAACTGGACCAAAACCCCTATCAAACGAACTCATTTGGATCTAAACACATCAAATACTTGTAGCCCTCTGAATTAGCTTCAAGTAAAGCTTTCATTTGGTACAATCGGCCTTACGGTTTGGATGTTATGTCTGTTTCTGTAAACGCATGCAAAAATATGAAAAACATGGATTTTGGCATTTTTGAAGACCGGTTCATGAGCACCCCCTGGAGGAGGATCGTGACCACCCCCTAGGGGCGGATCGTGACCACCCCTTGGGGTCGGATCGTGACCACCCCATGGGGGAGGATCGTGACCACCCCCTAGGGTTGGATCGTTACCACCCCATGGGGTCGGATCGTGACCACCCCTGGGGTCAGATCGTGACCACCCCCTGGGGTCGGTTCATGACCATACATGCTGACCATCACCATCACGACCATTACCAGCTCATCACCCTGGCTCACGAACCGTGACCACGAACCGCGACCAGGACCCGCTACTACGCATGTAGATTTTGACCTATTCTCGAGGCTATGATTGCTCCTACTTTCTCGGATCGGGTGCCACGTGTCCTACCACGACCTGATCAACATATGGGCTCTCCTACAACTATAAACCCACCTCCAAAGGGCATTTTCAGGGGACTTTTGGCACCTCCTTGTCCATGGCTGCTATGACCAATACTTCTCCATGAATAACCACCATCTTCCTCAATAAAATCAATGAATTCAGAGAGAATTATTCATTAGATTCAAGTGATTGAGAGACAATATTTATTGTAATTGTAATCTATGAGTGGAATGAGAGAATATGAAGTGGGCATAGGCTCGTTAACGTCGAACCACTATAAAAATCTCGTTGTCTTGCTTTTTTCTCTATTTTTCGATTATTTCTTTATATGTTATGCTCTAAATACGACGATTTGCGTGTTGGACCACTTTTCGGTCTAACATATACGTTATGTGTATATGTGTGCACGTTTATTGTGCAAACCGGTTATGCCCAGTTTGCACAATCAATGTGCATATATATACATATTTGTGTGTATATATATATATATTGATTATTTGAGGATAGATTTTAACATGAATAACACTTCTAAATAATCAACTTCTAAAGTAAAATACCATATGTAGATCTTCCTCTCTTGAAATCAATGAATATCTTCTTTTTGTTGATCACGACTATTCTTTTTTGTTAGAAATCAAAACTCCGTAAAATTCTTAACTCAACATACCTTCCAGCACCGTAAGTGATTGTGACCCCATCTTCACCAGTGAATTTTGGAAGAGCTTACAAGAAGCATTAGGTACACAGTTGTGTTTGAGCACCGCTTATCACCCACAGATCGTTGGACAGACGGAAAGGGTTAACAGAGTTCTTGAGGATCTTTTTAGGCTGTGTATCCTAGACTTTGGAGGGACTTGGGAAGAACACCTTTCTTTAGTAGAGTTCGCCTACAACAACTGTTATCAAGCTAGTATTGGCATGACACCCTTCGAGACATTGTATGGACGGCCCTATAGATCACCAAATTGTTGGGGGGGATCTACATAAACACTACTACTTGGACCAGATATGGTTAGAGAAACATCCAAGAAGATTGACCTCACTAGATAACGAATGAAGACAACTCAGGATAGACAGAAGTCCTACGCAGATAAGAGAAGTACTGACATTGAATTTGAGGTGGGAGACATGGTTTTCATTAAGGTGTTACCTTTGAGGAATGTGGTTCGCATTGGATCTATAGGGAAATTGGCACCAAGATTCGTAGGGCCATTTCCCATAACAGAAAGGATTGGCCAAATGGCCTATAGAGTAAAGCTACCCGAAAGACTATCCGGCGTTCATGATGTTTTCCATGTTTCTCGTTTGCGGAAGTGCTTGCATGATGCCGCGGAAGTAGTTGAGCCGAGTATATTGGAGGAAGTAGAGGTAGAACGGGAAGCGACAGTCAGACGAGTTCCTACCCGTATTCTTGGATCAGAAGTTAAGAAGCTACGTAATAGAGAGGTCAAGTTGATGAAGATTCACTGGGGAGATAACCCAGAGGATGCGACTTGGGAGACTGAAGACAAGATTCGTGCTTCATACCTTTTCTTTTCGAGGGCATGTTCCTAACTTCCTTTCCAAAGCTTTTATTTATGCTTGTTTCTATCATCTAAGTATGTCTTATCGATCGAATCTTCAACCTTTAGGTAGGAATCCCATGGATGTAAGCATGTGTTTAAGACATGTTATGATTGATGGATGCAAGTGGTTTCTCATTGATGCATATACACACATATTAGGCACTAGATCGGCTCAATCACTCTCAAATTGCATATGGATGTGTGTGCATTTTTCTTCTTTTATGGATGAAAGTGAGTGTATCATCATATGGATGTTGCATTTGGATGGATGAGTGTGCACACATATAGAAGTTACAAGTTATAATAGGATTATTTGCATACATGTTGGATTCATGACACTAACATACATTGCATTAAGGAGGTCGACTGAATCAGTAGACCGCCTGATCTTCGCATTAGTATTGGGACATATACACACACCTTTGAATAAGTTCATATAAGCATTAGAAGTCTTTAAGGACAATGGATTCCTATGATTGGTGCATGAGTAGATGGGTGATGGATGGTAGGATATACATTCTCCTTAACTTGGAGATTTCGGGGACGAAATCCTTTGAGTAAGGGAGAATGTAACACCCTGTAATTTTAAATACACTAAAGAGGACAAATTAAAGAATAATTAATTTAATATTCAGAATTAAGTGAAATGGACAGTGCCATTGCGTTCGTCTCGGAATTCTCATCAAAATAGACACCAGATTTGCGTAAAACAAACACCGTATGAAAAAGATATGAAGGTTTGAAATCTGTACATGCACAAGAGAATAATATATATAATTAAATTCACAAATTCAAAAACCAGCTCGAAAATAAAATTTTCGTGGGTGGCAGATATCCCGCTCAGGGGTGTCAACCCCTCAAGGGGGGTGTCGACCCCTGGGTCGGCCTTATAAAGGAGGGGGGTCGACCACCCTACGGTAGAGGAAGCAGATTAGGGTTTCGGGGTCAGTTATAAATATGGCCCCATTTCTCATGTTTTTGCACACCAAAAATAATGGAGAACTAGATGCTGCTTCTGCCCAAATCAAATTAAGCACTTTTCTTCTTCAACAAATTAAGTCATTCAAGGTTATAAATCTGTGATTCAACGCTAGCAATCCTTTCTCTATTTTTCTAGATCCAAACAGTGTGAGTTCATGTTAATTTTAGATCTAAAAAATTAAAAAGTAAAACTTGACATGACTGTAATTTGGATTTATGCCTGCGACCATGTGAATCATATCAGATCTGTTATAACCTGTTTAACTACGTTATTCTGACATGACCATGACTTAGATCTTAACCTTTATCATGTCAGATCTTCCTTTGATTATAGATCTAATTCACGGTTTAGATCACCTTATACCTGTTCTATTATGTTTATGGCCGAATCAGATCTGTTATTAGTTGGACATCTAAATCACTATTTAGATCACATCATGCCCGTCCCTATTATGTCAGAATTGGTTACCTTGTCATTATGCCACTACATGTTTATGCCGTTACATGTCAACCTTGTTAGTATGATCATCTCTGTTCAATTCACTTTGTCTTTTCCCTTTTATTTTTATATATAGCCAGGCTACCTTTGAGCCCAGGCTGCTGCTGAAATATGTGAATGCGTTAGATTGGGAACGAAGGGAAAACGTTGAATTGGGGCATAAATTGTAATTGGGAATTTGGGCATAACTCGAATAAAGTGTAATAATATAAATTTAGGTAATATGGTTTATTATGAACATAACTTGGAAAAAGGGGCATGAAAACCAATAACGACATAGGTAAATTTGGTTAATAATGGAAATGCATAGGATTACGGTAATTAGAAACTATAACCATACCTAGACACGAGGTTAGATTACACTTGTGGTGGAAGTCTTCCCAGAACCGCCCGGCATATCCAACGACCACAACTGGTGAATCTAATGTGAGGGGTCTAGGTGCACAAACACGAGACGTGCTAAGACATGAGATTAATCCTGACTTGTGGAAGAAGTTTGCCCGGTACCACCCGGCATATCCAGCATCCACAAGTGGTAGGCTTAATGTGGGAGGTCTAACATATTATAACCATAAATGGACATGGTAATAAAGTTGAATACTTAACCCAGTTGAATCCATAGGGATTGTATGAACATGTTGAAGTTGAATAGGGGTTAAGTAAACTTGGTTGAAACAGTGGGAGGGTTAAGTATATCTGGGTTGGGTGGGTAATATTTATATATATAGCCCACAAACTTAATCGGTTGGGGTTATGTAATTAAAGAAACCGTTAGGTAAGCATAACCCGTGGAAATCCTAGTGGGGATGCGAGACGAAGGGGAAAGCTTGCATCATCTTGTGTGTGGGACCCGTTTCAGTCACTGACCCATATAACGGTATCAAACGAGTACTCCGCCCTAGAACGGAGTCAGGGCACGCTTACTGGGCTGATTGTAAGAGATCCAAACGTGGGGGACGGTGTGGGCGACGCGTACCGACCGGGTCATGTGCGTGCATGGTCTGGAGAGAGGAAAATAAGACATCGTGCAACCTATAGATATGGTTGTGCATCCTCAAAACTAAGGGTTGCCACTTTAGGGAGTGATACATCCTACTGTGGGGCCAGCACATGGTATCTACGGAGTAGCAAGCCGATCGATTAGGGTAGTAGTTAGGATACATTCGTACGTATGCCTAAAATCTACCATCTTATAGCTGTTGGGGATCATCTTGTTATAAGACACTAGTATTGGTGTAGAGTGCAGAGAAATCATTAGAGAAGCGTAAGTATACCCTATCATGTTATCCTGTTTACCTTGTCATACCTACCTATTATGATGTTATCTTTCTTATCCACTTTATATTCCTGTCATGATACTTTTACTTATTTACTACGATGGAACCCGTGCTTCGCACACGGGTAATTACGTGATACCGTTGGTAGTGCAGTTGAAGATAAATATGGATAATAATCATGTGATTGACATAGTTTTTATATATTTATGTTTGACATTGGCTAATATAGAAACATGAAGTTGCTTGGCATATTGCTTGAGAAGATAGATAATGTGAATGATAGAGATGAACTATAGTAGTACACAGATGACACAAATATGCTTGCTTAAACTCCATGCTCGGAGCTGCAGTAGTGCATGTTATTCAAACAACAGGTGATAACTGAAAAAAAAACAGTACATCAATTGTAACACCCCGTGAATTCTATAACATTAAGCTTCACAAATTAAAGTGTAATCAAGTCTAAATTAAAAAAAAGGGAAATGGGTTACGCCATTGCGTTCGTCTCGGAATTCTGCTTGAGATAGAGTCCGAGTTTGCGTGAATCGGACACCGTTTGAAGGAGTTATGACCTTTGGAAGTTTCAAAATAAAATTTAAAATTCAAACAGCTCGGTTTCAAATTCGAAATTCGAAAAACAGGTTCAAACTGGGCTGGGCGAGAAAATTCCCGCCCAGGGACCAGGTCGACCAAAGGGTCGACCATGGCGTCGACCTGGTCACCCCAGGTCGACCATAGTGTCGACCTGGGTGTCGACCTGCCTGTCGACCTACCTGGTCGACCAGGCTGGCTGGGTCTGGCTCTGGCTCGAATTTCTGTGGCTCGGTGTGTCATTAGGGCTGACATGTCACCTCTTGATTGGATCTTTGAACTTTGTATGGTCTAGATTCCTCCTGTCTTCATCTGACGGCTCAAAACAATTTAAAAATCTATAAAGACACCCTAAGTCTCAATTAAAATTCACACAAAAGAATAAGATGGGAGTCGTCATGCTGCCAGGAAGGAATTGAGCATAGCCGTCAAGAGAGAGGAGCTTAGAGACGAATCAAATTAAGAAGAAGACTAAAAGTTTAATCAAAATAATCAATGCAACGTTAATCTACCCAAAGGAACGCATCTCAATTTCAGAATTCAGAATTCAAGATTCTGCATTCGGTGTAAGTATAGTGACCTTTCAGAATATAAATAAAAACTGTGACGTGATTTGATGTAAATGAAAATAGAATTGTGTTATTGTATGAATTCTGTGTATTGTAATAATTCTGTCATGACTTGTGTATTGATATTTGTGGCATAAATTGATTGATGCAAGCCTATTGGACATTTGTATATGAAAGTAATAGCAATAGCAAGTTGTGGCAAAAACTAGTAATTGATCACTTTATGTTTATGTCGATGGCATGAACTATATATATTCCCTTGGTCTAAGTTAGAATTTATGTAAACATGTTCTAGATTTGAGACCTTTTATGTCTACATGACTCAAAACCTATGAACACATTCTTATGTTTATTTGCAAGTATGATTGGATCTATGTTAAGTATCGTTTGGGTTTCATAAACTATGCAAGTTCATGTTGAAATAGGCTATATGATTAGATGTTAAAATTGGACATTTTGGTGAATATACAACATGCTAGTTTTGTGGTTGACATTATGCCTAGTTAAACATGTTTAAACCCAAGTTTGTATAAGCCTAAACTATGCCATTTCATATGTCACCTATGTAGTTATACTTTGATTTGAATGCAAGTTCACATGACCCATAATTTATGTTAGTTGAATCGCTAAATTGCAAGTTCATGCGCCACACACCTTTATGTTGTAAATTATTACATGTTCTTGATTTCCCCTTTTTCTCACGTTTATAAAGTTGGGTTGAATTGTATCGAGCCCAACACTTGTTATAATGTTGCGAACGTACAAACGGGGGTAATAACGTTGGGTGTAAAACATTAAAAATATATGTTGGCATGGTTGGCACATACCAACGACAATAACATTTAAGCAGTATGAATTGTTATATCTAAGAATAAAGGACATGATATTTACATAAAATTGAGAAGTGATAAAATATGTAAATTTAGAAAACACGGTATGCTTAACCCGAGGTTGGATTGAGTTGTGACGTAAACCTGCCCGGACCCGTCCGGCTGTCTAGTAGTCACAACAATACCTATCCAATGTGGATGGTTAAGCATTGAGCCAAATAAGGACCCGAGGTTAGACTGAGCTACGGTGTAAACCTGCCCGGAACCGACCGGCACATCCAGTAACCGTAGCAATATCTGTCTAATGTGAGTGGTCAGGTGCTCTAAGAGGCTAAAGACAGACGGTAGGGTTAAGTCAACTATAAACACTTAAACAAATTCAACATGTTAACAAGAATTGATGGGTGGAGTTAGGTAAATACAGACACTTAACCACTTAACATGTTTGACTAGAAAACCCTAGTAATGAGGGACCCGTTTTAGTAGTAACCCAAGTTAGGTATCATGGTACCCTGAAACTAGGCAGGGTGGGGCACGATTACTGGGTTGATTGTAAGCGGTCAAAGCGACGGCGGTGGGTGCAACAGTGTAGGTTCTAACGGGGTCCGGGCGTGCACACACTCCGAAGTAGACAAACAGGGCACTGGGGGCACCAGTAGTATAACCTATGCCTTCCAGAGCTGTGTCGGGCCGCCACCACGGGTCTTGATACACCCCACGGTAGGACCAGCATAGGTATCTACAATTCTTGGGGGCCGTATGACACATGTTTACGCGAGTAGGAGCCGATCTTTAGAAAATGGGGATCACTTCACCCTTAGCATGTGGTGCCAGTTAGAATAAGCTCAAGTAGGTGCAGATATATAGTGTGGGTGCAATAGTACATTCGATTCTAAACGACACTTCCTTAGCTTGTGACACTTGCCTGTTTTCAGTTTATATCTATCATGTTCTTTTTCTTATTCACATACTGAAGAGTTACTAGATTTACTCAGGCTTTATGTCTGACTCTATTTTCTTTTCGTCTTCTTTTCTTTCGTTTCCCCCCAGGTCCACAGGGAGGAAACAACCCAGCTTAGTACTCTTTTGCAAGCTTCAAGACCGTAGACGTATGGTTTGGATCTCTTTTGCTCGAATCTTGGCTTTGGATATCACTATGGGGATTTTTGTTACTTTTATTTATGTTTTTATGCTTCTTTAATAATCAAGACAGTAATGAGGTTGTAATGATGGAAGCATTTTGATACAATTATGGAAATGTTTTGTTTGAACAAGAATTGATGAAATAAAAGTTTGTCTGGTTTCCGCTGTTTTAAAATATGTGTATTTATATCTGTCTTGTGTTTATCTGTGGCTTTTACTTATAAACCTCCACCAAAGTTAAGGCATTCCCTTTTGAGTGACCTTAACGGAGGTGGGGTGTTTCACTTGGTATCAGAGAATAGGTTTACCAGACTAGATAAAAGTTTCTGAAATTGTTTTCAAAGGAACGTTTAAAGAAGAATTTTTCAAGAAAAAGTGTTATATTTATAAAAAGACATAATCCCCCAAAGCCATGTGCACTATCTCTCTCTATCCTTCGTTTGAATCTTTCCTTTCTGTTTCAGCATGTCTGGAGACCTTAACCTTCCAAAAGGAGTGCCGATACCCGGCTGGTTTAGGAGGTACTTAGAAGCAAGGGCCAATGGCGCGGGCCCAACAGACATCCCTCCTCTAGTGGCCGCGGTTCCTCCTCCTCCTCGTGGAAATGCCTTCGCAAAAACATGTAGAGACTTCAAGGCTATGGGTGGAAAAGACTTTTATGGGTCAGAATCCTTTGTAGGAGCAAGAAACTGGCTAAAGGAGATTGAGGATCTGTTGTCATCTTCAGAGTTGATGACAGGCAAAAGATACAGCTAGCAGTATGGTTGCTTAAAGATGAAGCTTCCTACTGGTGGGAAATTACCAATGCTCAGAGGGCGGTGGAAACATGGGAAGATTTCAAGACAAGGTTTGAGATGAAATTCCTCTCCCAAGCTGAAAGAAGCCTGCAAATGGAGAAGTTTCTAACTCTGAAACAGGGAAGTATGACAATCAGGAAGTATGTTAATCAGTTTAATCAGCTGGCCAGATTTGAGTTGGACTTAGTAAACACCCAACACAAGAAGGCGCTTCGCTTCGTCAAAGGTTTGAATGAGCCTCTACACAGCCTTGCTATGACCCATGTATCCATGGGAGCGACTTATGAAAGCTTGGTGGACATGGCGTTGCTACACGAGGAAGACAACGACAAGAAAGAGACTAAGGTGGAAGAGAAGAAAGAGGGTTTACAAGCAAAGAAAACAGACTTCAAGAAAGGAGGGAAGAACAATAAGCCCCGTCAGAGGAGAAGGTGCATTTTCTGTGGCATTGTGGGACATATATCAAAAGACTACCGAAAAAGGAAGGCAAAGATGGGTGGTTGCTTCCATTGTGGAGAGACTGGACACCAAGCTAAGGACTGCCCAAAGAAGAAAGGGCAGGGACAGAAAGCCGGATCCACTTCAGGGGGTCAGGTTCATGCGCTAGTGGCACCTCAGCAGGAACGAGGTAGTAATATTTCTGTATAAAGTGTAGTCTATCTTTATGATCATCCAGTTTGCACACTTTTTAACTCTGGTGCATCACACTCCTTTATTTCATCTGCCTTAGTAGAATCTCTGCATCTAGACACTAGTATGGTAGAAGATCCCTTAGTAGTTTCAAATCCATTTGGGGGCTCCACTTACTTGTCAATGGTTTGTTTGGGTTTGAAAAATCTCTATTCTCGGCGTTGAGTTTAGTTGTAATGCCTTTGTTTTGGGCTTCTCGGGATATGGTTTGATCTTAGGAATGGACTGGTTATCCAGTAATGGTGCCATTCTTGATTGTGAGAAAAGAGTAGTTAGACTCTTGACTCGGCTTGGTAACACTCTAGAAATTTCTTGTAATCCCTTGAATGCTGTTATGCTTAGTTATCTAGAGTCGCTTGATGCTTCTGATGAGAATTTGTAGTCAGTTAGAGTAGTCCGGGAATATCCGGATGTCTTTGAGGAGGTGAAAGGCTTACCTCCGAGGCAGGAAATAGACTTCCGCATATATCTTGTGGATAATGCAAAGCCTGTAGCTTTACCTGTCAGACATATGGCTCCAAAGGAGAGAAAGGAGCTCAGTAAGCAGGTTAAAGAACTTCTCAAAAAGGGGTTCATTAGACGGAGCATTTCGGAATGGGGTGCTCCAGTGGTGTTCGCAACCAAAGCGGACGGTTCGCTTCGCCTTTGCGTCGACTATAGGGAGTTAAACAAATTAACCAAGAAAAATAGGCACCCTCTTCCCCGAATCGACGATTTGTTTGATCAGCTTGTAGGTGCGACGGTCTTCTCCCAACTTGATCTGGCAACTGGGTTCCATCAGCTAAGAGTAGCTGAAGACAGCATCGATAAAACGGCGTTCAGAACCCCATACGGTTTCTTCGAGTGGCTTGTAATGCCTTTCGACTTAGCAAATGCACCCGCTTATTTCGTAGACCTAATGAGCAAAGTGTTCAGAGAATTCCTCAACAAATTTGTGGTTGTCTTCGTAGACGATATTTTGATCTTCTCAAAGAATGAGGAAGAGCATGCTCAACATCTGAAAGAAATCATGGAAACTCTTCGAGTTCATCAGCTAAATGCCAAATTCTCCAAGTGCAACTTTTGGAGAAAGGAGGCAAGATTTCTGGGGCATGTAGTGTCCAAAGAGGGGTTGGCTGTGGACCCCGCGAAAGTGGTGGCAGTGCAAGATTGGAAGACACCAAGAAATGCAACCGAAGTTCGAAGCTTTCTTGGGCTAGCCAGTTTTTACCGAAAGTTTATTAGGGATTTTGCGAAAATCTTAGCTCCACTCACAAGGCTAACAAAGAAGAATCTGGCGTTCACTTGGGATTTGGACTGCGAGTTTGCTTTCCAACGATTAAAAAGGGCTCTCACAACAGCCCCAGTTCTGACTTTGCCAGATGGAAGTAAAATGTTCAAAGTATATACGGATGCTTGTGGTACGGGGCTAGGCGCTTTTTTGATGCAAGAAGGGAGGGTAGTAGCTTATGGTGGAAGGCAATTGAAAGTTCATGAAAAGAACTACCCAACCCACGATCTCGAGTTAGCCGCGATCGTCTTTGCGCTTAAGTCTTGGCGCCATTACCTCTTAGGTGAGAAGTTCGAATTATACACTGACCATAAATCGTTGAAATATCTCTTCTCGCAGAAGGATCTTAACTTGAGGCAGCAAAGATGGATGGAGTTTCTTGCCTCGTATGACTTTGAAATTTCCTATACTCCCGGCAAAGGCAACGTAGTAGCAGACGCATTGAGCCGAAAGAAACTGACCTTAAGCCCGCTCTTTGTAGAGAGGCAAAGCTTGGAGTATATAGCCAGTTTTAACTTTCGGCCCTCCTCGGATTTTGTACCGGGTTTGTTAGCATCTCTCGAAGTACGCCCTACTCTCTTGGACTCAATAGGGGCTGCACAACGTGAAGACCCTCAGCTTGTTGATGTGATTGATAAACTTATTAGGGGTGAGACTTCTAGTCACCTCAGTAGATACGCCATCGATGATAAGGGTTGGCTGAGGCGAGATGGAAGATTATGCGTCCCACAAGCAAGGGAGTTGACAAAGAAGGTTCTCGAGGAAGCACATCATTCCAAGATGACTATACACCCTGGCAGTGATAAGATGTACAAGGATATAAAAAGGACTTTCTTTTGGAGCGGCATGAAAGAGGACGTGGCAAATTTCGTTTCTAAGTGCATGACATGCCAACGGGTCAAGGTGGAACAGAAGAAGCCTGGAGGACTAGTTCATCCTTTAGAGGTCCCATAGTGGAAGTGGGATAGCATTTCAATGGACTTCATTGATGGACTACCTATGTCGAGAAGAGGCAATACTAGCATTTGGGTAATAGTGGATAGGCTTACTAAGAGCGCCCACTTCATACCTATCAAAAGTAGAAGGACTGCCTCATCTCTAGCATCTCTTTATCTCAAGGAAATAGTTCGACTCCATGAGATACCCTCCAGCATTGTTAGTGACCGAGACCATATCTTCACAAGCGAGTTTTGGCGGAGTCTACAAGAAGCTGTAGGCATACAGTTATGTTTGAGCACGACCTATCACCCCCAAACCGATGGCCAGACGGAAAGGGTGAATAGAGTTTTAGAGGATCTTTTAAGACTTTGCGTTCTTGACTTTGGAGGGACATGGGAGGATCACCTTCCTTTAGTGGAATTTGCCTACAACAACGACTACCAAGCTACCATAGGCATGACACCCTTCGAAGCCTTGTATGGAAGACCGTGCAAATCACCAACTTGTTGGTAGGAGTCTACAGATAAACTTATACTTGGGCCGGACATGATTCGAGAGACTTCGGAGAAAGTGGACCTAATACGAAGGAGAATGAAGACTGCCCAAGACAGACAGAAATCCTACGCCAACAAAAGAAAGACCGACCTTGAGTTTGAGGTTGGGGACAGGGTTTTCCTTAAGGTATCTCCTTTAAGGAACGTCGTTCGCTTTGGATCCGCAGGAAAGCTAGCACCAAGATTTGTAGGACCGTTTCCTATCATCGAGAAGGTTGGAAAGATGGCCTATAGATTAGAGCTACCCGAGAGACTGGCCGGAATTCACAACGTCTTCCATGTTTCTCACCTCCGGAAGTGTTTGCATGAGCCTGCGGAGGTGGTGGAACCTAGCATTCTGGAAGAAGCCGAAGTGGAACGTGAAGCAACTGTGAGGAGAGTTCCAACCCGCATCTTAGGAACTGAAGTGAAAAAGCTACGCAACCGCGAAGTCAAACTTGTTAAAGTTCAGTGGAGCGACACCGAGGAAGATGCGACTTGGGAAACTGAGGACATAATACGCACCGCCTACCCTTTTCTTTTTGAGGGTACATCTTTGATCTCTCTTTTTCCTTAAGTTATGCTTTATCTTTTTAGGTATATCTCCTCGGTCCTTTTCATAACTCCTTAGGTAGAAAACAAATGGATGCAAACATGTATTTGAAAACATGTTATGGATGATGGCTGCAAATGGTTGCTAGTGATTGCTAGTGGTTGCTCGTGGATGCATATACACACACACCCTAGGTTTTAGATCGGCTCAGTCACTTCATATTGCATATATGTATTCTCATTTGTATATGGTTGAAACTTGATATGCTGTCATATGGTTGACGCATTTGTATGAATAAGTTGTGCACTCATGTAGAATTATGAGTAGGAAAAATTTGCATACATAATGGATTCATGACACTTACATGATTCGCATTAAGGAGGTCAACTGAATTAGTAGACCACCTGATTTCTACATTAGATAAGAACATGTACACACACTATGCATATGATCATGAAGCATTAGAAGTCTTTTAAGGACAATGGACGCCTATGTTTGTTGGTTGAGTAGATGGACGGTTGGATGGTAGGATATACATTCTTCCTAACTTGAAGATTTCGGGGACGAAATCCTTTTAAGGGGGGGGGGGGGAGAATGTAACACCCCGTGAATTCTATAACATTAAGCTTCACAAATTAAAGTGTAATCAATTCAAAATGAAAGAATTAAGGGAAATGGGTTACGCCATTGCGTTCGTCTCGGAATTCTTCTTGAGATAGAGTCCGAGTTTGCGTGAATCGGACTTCATATGAAGGAGTTATGACCTTCGTAAGTTTCAGAATAAAATTTAAAATTCAAACAGCTCGGTTTTAAATTCGAAATTCGAAAAACAGGTTCAAACTGGGCTGGGCGGGAAAATTCCCGCCCACGGACCAGGTCGAACATGGTGTCGACCTGGTCACCCCAGGTCGACCATAGTGTCGACCTGGGTGTCGACCTGGGTGTCGACCTCCCAGTCGACCTACCTGGTCGATCTAGCTGGCTGGGTCTGGGTCTGGCTCTGGTTCGAATTTCTATGGCTCGGTGTGTCATTAGGGCTGCCATGTCACCTTTTGATTGGCTCTTTGAACTTTGTATGGTCTAGATTCCTCATGCCTTCATCTGACGGCTCAAAACAATTTAAAAATCTATAAATACACCCTAAGTCTCAACTAAAATTCACAAAAAAAAAATAAGATGGGAGTCGTCATGCTGCCAGGAAGGAATTGAGCGTAGCCGTCAAGAGAGAGGAGCTTAGAGACGAATTAAATTAAGAAGAAGACTAAAAGCTTAATCAAATTAATCAACGCAACGTTAATCTACCCAAAGGAACGCATCTCAATTTTAGAATTCAGAATCCAGAATTCAAGATTTTGCATTCGTTGTAAGTATAGTGACCTTTCAGAATATGAATAAAAACTGTGACGTGATTCAATGTAAATGAAAATAGAATTGTGCTATTGTATGAATTCTGTGTATTGTAATAATTCTGTCATGACTTGTGTATTGATATTTGTGGCATAAATTGATTGATGCAAGCCTATTGGACATTTGTATATGAAAGTAATAGCAATAGCAAGTTGTGGCAAAAACTAGTAATTGATCCCTTTATGTTTATGTCGATGGCATGAACTATATATATTCCCTTGGTCTAAGTTAGAATTTATGTAAACATGTTCTAGATTTGAGACCTTTTATGCCTACATGACTCAAAACCTATGAACACATTCTTATGTTTATTTGCAAGTATAATTGGATCTATGTTAAGTATCGTTTGGGTTTCATAAACTATGCAAGTTCATGTTGAAATAGGCTATATGATTAGATGTTAAAATTGGACATTTTGGTGAATATACAACATGCTAGTTTTGTGGTTGACATTATGCCAAGTTAAACATGTTTAAACCCAAGTTTGTATAAGCCTAAACTATGCCATTTCATATGTCACATACTTAGTTATACTTTGATTTGAATGAAAGTTCACATGACCCATAATTTATGTTAGTTGAATCGCTAAATTGCAAGTTCATGCGCCACACACCTTTATGTTGTAAATTATTACATGTTCTTGATTTCCCCTTTTTCTCACGTTTATAAAGTTGGGCTGAATTGTATCGAGCCCAACACTTGTTATAATGTTGCGAATGTACAAACGCGGGTAATAGCGTTGGGTGTAAAACATTAAAAAAAATATTGGCATGGTTGGCACATGCCAACGACAATAACATTTAAGCGGTATGAATTGTTATATCCAAGAATAAAGGACATGACATTTACATAAAATTGAGAAGTGATAAAATATGTAAATTTAGAAAACACGGTATGCTTAACCCGAGGTTGGATTGAGTTGTGACGTAAACCTGCCCGGACCCGCCCGGTTGTCCAGTAGTCACAACAATACCTATCCAATGTGGGTGGTTAAGCATTGAGACCAACAAGGACCCGAGGTTAGACTGAGCTACGGTGTAAACCTTCCTGGAACCGACCGGCACATCCAGTAACCGTAGCAATATCTGTATAATGTGAGTGGTCAGGTGCTCTAAGAGGCTAAGGACAGACGGTAGGGTTAAGTCAATTATAAACACTTAACCAAATTCAACATGTTAACAAGAATTGATGGGTGGGGTTAGGTAAATACAGACACTTAACCACTTAACATGTTTGAATAGAAAACCCTAGTAACGAGGGACCCGTTTCAGCAGTAACCCAAGTTAGGTATCATGGTACCCTGAAACTAGGCAGGGTGGGGCACGATTACTGGGCTGATTGTAAGCGGTCAAAGCGACGGCGGTGGGTGCAACAGTGTAGGTTCTAACGGGGTGCGGGCGTGCACACACTCCGGAGTAGACAAACAGGGCATTGGGGGCACCAGTAGTATAACCTATGCCTTCTAGAGTTGTGTCGGGGCTGCCACCATGGGTCTTGATACACCCCATGGTGGGACCAGCATAGGTATCTACAATTCTTGGAGGCAGTATGACACATGTTTATGCGAGGAGCAGATCTTTAGAAAATGGGGATCACTTCACCCTCAGCATGGGGTGCCAGTTAGAATAAGCTCAAGTAGGTGCAGAGATATAGTGTGGGTGCAATAGTACATTCGATTCTAAACGACACTTCCTTAGCTTATGACACTTGCCTATTTTCAGTTTATATCTATCATGTCCTTCTTCTTATTCACATACTGAAGAGTTACTAGATTGACTCAGGCTTTATGTCTGACTCTATTTTCTTTTCGTCTTCTTTTCTTTCGTCCCCCCTCCCCCCGGGAGGAAACAACCCAGCTTAGTACTCTTTTGCAAGCTTCAAAACCGTAGACGTATGGTCTGGATCTTTTTTGCTTGGATCATGGTTTTGGATATCACTATGGGGATTTTTGTTACTTTTATTTATGTTTTTATGCTTCTTTAATAATCAAGACAGTAATGAGGTTGTAATGATGGAAGCATTTTGAGACAATTATGGAAATGTTTTGTTTGAACACGTATAGATGAAATAAAAGTCTGTCTGGTTTCCGCTGTTTTAAAATATGTGTATTTATATCTGTCTTGTGTTTATCTGTAGCTTTTACTTATAAACCTCCACCAAAGTTAAGGCATTCCCTTTTGAGTGACCTTAACGGAGGTGAGGTGTTTCATCAATTACATTATAACAACATTGAAATGACAATATGCAAAATAAAATGCATACTAATCTAATTTATTCAAAGTTGGTCTTCCATGCACAAAGTGATTCTAACAACAGTTCTAAATAACTTATAGTTGATAATATGGAATGAACTAAACATTAATTTGTTGTAAATTTGTATGACTACTAACGTCATGCTTCACACATGAAACATTAGCAACATTAACAGTGGCGTATAAAGAACAGTGAAAGTAAATATAGTGAAACGTAGTAAAATGAAAGTAATAGGTGATAACTCAAACAACTTTATTTTCTATATGCAGAGGATAGTAAAATTAAAAAGCGGATTCAAGTACAAATGGGAAAAGGGTAAAGTACGGTGGAAGAAAAAGGAGGTTCAGACACATTTAAAAAAAAAAAATGTCCACAATATGTAGATCATGAAATTTAGCAATACTAAGAGTGTGACGTATCATACAGTTAGCAGTTCGTATATTATCCATCATTTGCGAAATGGTTGAGTGAACATCTTTTGTCCATCATTTAGCAATACTAAGAATATGAAAGATTATTAAAACGGTCCTTGAAGAGTCAAAACAGAAACATTCCCCCACTATTTTAAAACCGACTTGGGCCGCAGATCCAAATGCCATTAACCATGAATCATCAAGGGAAACGGCTCGGAATAGCTTCAAACCAAAAATGGAAAGAGTAATCCTGAATGAGAAAACAACAGTAGTTTGAGCATGTACATATGATTACTTAATTGTGACAATATGATTAACTCTAAGAACAATTATGTTATAATGTTCAGATTTATTAATCAATCTTATGAAAACATGATTATATGATACTCCATGCTAATCAGTTGTTAGTGTAAAGTATGCTCTTCATCTCTTTTTTTATATTAAGGGGCAAAATCCGTTAAGTTGCCCTGTTCTTAAATTGCGAGTAGATCAAGGACCACTAATTAATGAAAACCATAATGTAAAGGACCAGGCACAGTACAGAGCATAGCAATGTAATTATAGAAAAATCATTATATAAATCAAGAGAAAGACATGTATCTGTCAAAAATTATATTCTGACGGTTTTTTCTTAAAAGGGTATGAAATAACTGTAGCATAAAAATTATGCCAACCATGAGTTCAACATAACTCGAGTGGTCTTTTAAATGTTTATGTCTGGTATAATGAAGAGCTGAGGAACATTTTGGGTTTACTTTTACGAACTCAAATTTAAACTAAAGCCAACAGTCTTATGAATTTTATACCATAGGCAGAACTCAATTTTAAACTAAACTTTACAGGCGTGACTTGATTAAACTTTATTAACATAAAGCTTTGTTTTCTCATTTCCACAGTATCAATAGCGATACATTTATTGTAATAGCATGCAATAATTGAGATGGACGATTGAGCCAATTTTGGGTTATGCAATTATAATAAAGTAACAAAAGAAGATATGGAGACGATATAGATAAATGAGACAACTCAACATTGAGAATTTACATATAAACATTAAAAAATGCAAAGCAATATAAAGTAAGAAAATGTTTCAAGGCTCCTTTTTCGTTTTTTGTAGTGGCATATTTCTTTTGACACTTCTCATCCTGTAAACAGCAACACCTTTTAGACAACATAATACATTATATAAACAAAGAGTGTGTTAAATTACCAACTAAATCCAATATTAAAAATAACATTATATATCTGTGTTTTAAGAAGTGGGAAAATAAACTGAAGAGGACATAACTTATCCTTCTTTTTTATTTACAAATGAACTGAGTTGCTATCAGAATAAACATTCATAGCATTTATTCAACCAGTCAGTAACCTACATCTTTTTAAAGTCAAACAGATGAAATTGTTAAAAAATATCATACCTCGGACGCCATATAAACTAAATGAAGATGGGTGTTCTTCCATCCAATAACTGGCACTGCTAAAAGTTGATGTTGCAGACTTCAAAATTTTCTTTACAGCAGCTGACCATGTTATTCCCCTACTCATTGCCCGCCCTTCTCAAAGTCAAAACAGGTCCTACCCGATCCACTGTCGGCTTTCATAGTCTCGCTTCCACCAACATTATCCATTGCCGTCTTACCTTTCTTAACCACGATCAAAACACATCAAACCCAAATGGATCATTTTCCTCCTTATGAGGTTTGAATCTCTCGGTCTTAGTAATATTCTCCAAGTGCTCATCCGTTGCTCCGTATATATCAGAATCTGTATCCTTTTGGGCTATATAAGTTAGACAATGTAGGTTGATCAGTAAAAAATTCTTTATCCTATATATTGTACCAATCATCAGCCGCCAAAACTAGATCCCATTCCCTTATATTGATTGAACAACCTTTGATCATACATAGCCTCACCGTCGCCTCTGCCTGCTCTTCCACTGTTTGCCATTCCAATAGCGACCTTCTCACCGATATCACAATCCCTATCCGTAGTGAGATTACTCTTTATTCCCATTGCAGCATCTCTTACTTCTAGCCTTCTTTCTCTCTCCCTCTCTCTCCTCTTCTCTCTTACCATATATCTTCCAACTTCGGCATTATTTTCTCTTAGTTTCTCTCCTTGTAGTAGGGTCATGACATTCAACATCCACATCATCGTTGTCATTGTCATTAACTGAATCTTTACGAACAGGTACAAAAGAATGAGCAACTCTAGTTTTTTCTAAGCATGCCTTTAGAGCTAATTCATGAAAATTTTGTTCCTTTTTATCTTTCTCTTGCAACATCAGCTCCCGTTGAAGTTTTGATCTCGTAGCGAACTTTACTCTTGCTACATGTTTAGCTACGTACAAAGCTTCAGACACAGCAGCAAAATTATCATTAATCTACACTTCTTGGAGGCCGCGTCCATCCACAGCAAGCCTTGCGTCTAAAGAAATGGTGTAACCCTTCGGGTTTTTCCAGTTAGAAATGCAAGGTGGTATCTTGCACTCCTGCTGATCTTCCACACCAACAGGTTTGGGAGGAAAATGCATAACGGGTACGGGTGGGGACCCGAATGCTTTTGGGACCCTCTTGTGTCTGAGCTTAGGCGGCTCTAACGGGTCTATGGGAATCTCCACTATTCCGATGATCCTTTCCCTTGATCTTATATACATGTCAAAGAAATATATTTGTAAATGTGACCTCTGTTAGAAAATTTTAGAAGAAGAAGAATTTTAAAAATGATGTATGAGGAGGAAATGTTTATTTTTATTTATTTTCTTTCAACTTGATTTCATGCATCAGTTTAATACACTGCTTGATATTGCTTCATACAAATGAGTGATTACATCATAATTTATATAAGAGAGAATATCTAGACTCTTCTTTTTCTAGACTTTTCTTCTTTTTACATATTTGTTTAGTCTAGATTATTCTCTAATCTTATTTTGATAAGTCTATAATTTATTTCCATTTATCTTGCCCTTTCCTAAGTACAATAATTAAATTTGTCACATAATCAGTATTTCCTTATAAACCAAGTTTATTTCCAACATCCCCCGTAAACTTAGTTTTGCAAATTGATGCAAGATTTTTGGTTCTTTGTATTTTATAAGCTTTGGTAGAAACAAAGTAATTATGCGAGCTTTCTTTTTTCTTTTCTTCTTCTTTGTCATTGTTATGGTCTTCAATGCGATTATACAAATCTTTGTTGGACTCCTTTCATTTTGATTTTCTTTGTTGCCGTAGAACCCTCCAAAAAGTATATGTTTTATCTTCCATCTTATTCCCGTACAATGAATTTTGAATGAGTCATATATGGCGTCTTTGAATTCTTCCAAAAATTCACTTTTGCAATCTTTGGCTAATTCAATTTCTTTATTTGTTTTCGAAATTTCTTCAAAAAATTTCTTGTGTTTCAAATTTTCTCTAAGCTCTTCAATTTCTCCTTGTTTCATCTGTTCTTCATTTTCATTAGCTTTCTCACGCTCTTCGTCAGCTAGCTGGGGGTCGATGTATTCCTGTTGTTCTAGCTTCCTCTTTGCTTTCTTTTCATCATTCAGTTTTCTCAATGTCTCTGGATTACGATGCTCTGTCAATGCTTTCTGAAATGTTTCTATGATTGGATCAAAAACCTTCGAGGTCTTTGCAAGTTTCACCAATGCGCTTCCTTTTCTTGTCAGTGCTCTTGCTATCATCTTGAAGTCAGAACGAAGCTCTTTCCCCCTCTCCACAGATTTGTCGCAGTCTTTGATGCATTCTTCATACTTTCCTATCTCCAAGTAAACAGCGGCACGATTAGTCAAGAAGGAAATATCCTCATCATCAAGCACCAAAGCTTTGTTATAGCACTCAACTTCCTTTATCAAAATCCTTCCTTTTATAAATAGCATTCATAGCTTCCTTTTGTTTCTGGGACTTCTTTTTCCTCTCCTTCTCCTTCTCTGTCTCATCCATCATCTCTTCTTCCATAGGCTCTGGCACGGTCTCTTCTTTCTTCTTCTCTTACTCCTTCTCATTCACACTCTCGCTATCATGCTTTTGATCTTCCTCATCAATCAACTTATCTTCATTAATTATTTTTGCAGCATCTTTTCCGTATACCTTTTTCAAGAGATTCCATGAATCTTTTGCACAACTTTCTCCAAAAATGAGATCTGAAGCTTTCTCATCGACGTTCTCAGCAATCACATAAAGAGCACAATAATTATTCCGTTTTAATTTCGCAAAGGCTTTCTTGTCCATTTGCGACATGCTCTCGAAGTCATTACGCCATTCGTAGCCATTTTCAACAATCTCCCATAAACCTTTGGAGATTAGCTCCTCTTTTTTTCTACTGCTCCATTCCTCGTAATTCTCTATTGTGAGAACAATTGATGAAGAAAATATAAATCCCATGATTTCAAACTTGCTCTTGTTGAAAGGATCTTCTAGCTCTGATACGACTGTTAGAAAATTTTAGAAGAAGAAGAATTTTAAAAATGATGTATGAGGAGGAAATGTTTATTTTTATTTATTTTCTTTCAACTTGATTTCATGCATCAGTTTAATACACTGCTTGATATTGCTTCATACAAATGAGTGATTACATCATAATTTATATAAGAGAGAATATTTAGACTCTTCTTTTTCTAGACTTTTCTTCTTTTTACATATTTATTTAGTCTAGATTATTCTCTAATCTTTTTTTGATAAGTCTATAATTTATTTCCATTTATCTTGCAATTTCCTAAGTACAATAATTAAATTTGTCACATAATCAGTATTTCCTTAAAAACCAAGTTTATTTCCAACAACCTCCAAAGCCTCAAATTGATTTGCAGTTTATACACATTAGAGGATAGATTAGGATAATTCTAACGTATACGTTCATATGCTATATATATTATATACACAAGCACTCACGATGCATTTTCCTCCATCAATCCTTTCTAATTATATTAATTGATAAACTCTTATAAACACCTCACCTTGATTCTCCAAAACTTGAAGAAATAAAGAAAAAGTAGTAATTATGGATAACTGGTCTGTTATGAACGCAACGAGGGCCTATTTACGGACTCTTCAATTGGTATGTTTACTATTTTCAGTTATTTTTAACATTATATTTTAAGAAGTGCAATGAATATAGAAGAATTATAGGTGAAAGATGATATGCTGCATGCTAATTTTTCTTTCATGTATTCATTTTCAGTGCATAAATTTCACTGGCCAGCAGTTTTCTGGAAACAGCAGCAGTAAACGTGTGGAACCAGAATGCGTAGAGAACATATCAACATTAGCAGCAGGCAACCAAACAAAGCTAATGGTGAACGTCACATCAGAAGAAGGCTTATTTCTTTCAACATTGGCATTAGCAAATGCACAAATACGGGTGGACATCTGATTTGCATGTGTAATGACCAAAATGCCACTGAACAAATGAGGTCACAACTGGAAGGATTTGAGTCAGAGACTCAGAGATATGGCAAGCTTCAAAGCTATGGAAGAGCATTGTGAAATGATCAAAAAAAATATTCTATTCAGGAAATTTGTGTGAAGGACAAAAAAAAGCAAAAAGTTCGCCCAAAAGGACAAGAGTTAAAAAAGTTGCTTAAAAGGCCAATTTTTAGTGTAAAGTGGAAAAAACAAGGGGGCCCCCAGAATTTCACCATTTGCACTAAAAAATGTCCTTTTGAGCAAATTTTTTGCCTCTTATCCTTTTGAGCAAACTTTTTGCTCTTTTTGTCCTTGTGGCAAAAATCACCAAAAATATTATATGTGTTTGTTGATAAAGTACTGAATACAATTTAATGGTTGTAATCTTTCATTGTTTCATGTAGTATAAGCCAGTGACTAATCAAAAAGGTATAATAGTGTAATGTGTGCATGGGGACGTATACATACACACTGATGAAATATTTGTTTGTTATATATAGTTTAAAAAAATTACAGAGTTAATTTTTCATAAGGTTTCTTCTCTTTTCTACATGCTAATTTTCCTTCAGTAATTCATGTCCGGTTTCAAAACATTTTTAACACATTTCCAGTATAAGTCAATTTATAGTATATCATATCATTTTATCAATAATTGCACATACCAAAAACTTATGATCCAAATATCAGAATATTATGTCTTGACGATTTGATTCCCCTTCATTAAGACAATCTCCTTTCATAATAGTTTGAGACTGCATAGAAGTCTTATTGTTGTAACAGGCCGGGATGGAATAAGCGACAGTCTGTAAGATATTTTTGACTTATACATGGTTAGTTTATTCAAGCTCCGATGATTTGGTGAGGTTGTTGACAAACCAAAATCTCATATTTTCGTTTGCTGGTATGTTACAAAAACATCAGCGTTTGATTTATCGTCTACTTCTTTCTGTTAGTTTCTTACGATTACTCTTTTATTTTTATTTTCTTTTGACAAAATATTTCAAGTCCAATTTTGTTGCTGTAAATTCGTACACCTTTGATTATATTTTTTTCATCGCTTCTGAAGAAGTCAGGATAATAACTATTTAATACAGATGGACATAAAATAATGGTTTTATTACGGATTAAATGATGGGTGAAAAGAACAAACATAAACTCAAGTCGAATGAATTAAATAGATGGTGAAGTGTAGGTTGTTCTATGTTAGTAAATTGTAATCAAGTAACGTGCTGGGAGAAGAACCCAACTTTGAAGGATCAATGTAAGGTTGGGAAAGGGAATCGAAGTAGGGGCATGGATACGACGAAAATTAGAAAACCGATGTGAAAAATAAGAATTTGGTAAGTTTATAGGAGCAAAAAAAAATAGAGTATGTTGTCTTGTCTGCCAATTAGTAATAGATTTAGTACAGATACATCAACTCTGTGACATTATATATATAGCAAACCGAATCAAAGGGCTAACCTTGTAGATTTGACGTCGTAGTTTCCGCCGATGACCTATGGGCAGTGTGACCATCTCAGCAAAATATCATAACTGCAGAAAAAGGAGAAAACGAAGGGAATCAGGTAGAAGCAAGGAGTAGGTTGAATTAAAATAGAACTTCGTATAGACGGACATGCTATTACTTCAGTTAATCAGTTAATGTAAAAGCTTACATCTTAAAATGCAAATTGGAAAGAACCGCAATGTTCCTGGTCCAAGAGTTAAGTCGGATTGCAAATCCTGTCGGATATACAACCCTATTTTGGAATGACACACTTATTCAGTTACAGTTTCAATATAAACATTGATTTGAAAGGAAAGAAAAAGAGATTCAATGCAGAATCGTGATTTGTATGTAGGAGTCAAAAGGGAAAATAAATACTAAGGTGCAAAAAGAGGCAACAAAATTAAGATACCTGAATTGAACCGCCTATTGGTTCATTTTATTCTTAACATACATATGTTAAAGCCATATCTTCTACTATTATTCCAGTAGCAAGACTTTACAGAATCCTGAATAGAATATATAGAACCAAAGATAAAGAAAATACATAAAATTGACTTGAAAAATCATCATGTGATAACATTCCGCTCTTCAACTTTTTATTTACTTTAAGACCAGATTCGAATAGTGTTATCTGAAAAAGACAAAGAAAGGTCGATTCCTTGTGTTAATTTGTTTAAGTTTTGAAGCAAAATTATGAAGCAAAGATTTATCACCTTAAAGAGATTCGTTTAAAGTTCAAAGCTTTTAAATCAAATCAATTATTTATTTGGTAAGATGCAACCAATCATGTAATAGAAACAAACCTAAACCTCTCCCAAAAAAACAGGAGTTTCATTTTTTAAAGTGTGGAATGAGGATAAATGGTGCAGTAAACTATAATTATACTACTCCATTTGTTGCTCCAACATCAAAAACTTTATATCACAAATACAATGTAGAAACTGATATAAACAATTCTCTTGCCTGTGTAAAAAAAGATGGTAGGTCAGAGGAAGCTCAACCTTTTTGACCCTGAACTCTGTTAGCAGTGAAGCTAAAATTAAATGAAGCCCCTATTAAAATTCAAAGATCCCAAAGGAAGGGAAAGAACAAATTTCATGGTATGAAAAAAAGGCCAACCAAGGGTCCAAGAGTATCATAAATGGCCAACAATGATTCCATCGTTATATTTCACCCCAACTGAATGATTCAAAACATGTTCTACGAAGAGTAAATATGTAAATATTATTAAAAATATTGTATGTATAGTTAAATCATGATGAATAACAATTGTTGTAATTACAAAACGTGGGATTTCAATATCATATGATAAGTTTAAATTTTTTTACCATAACAGAAAAATATACTAAAATAGAAGCTTTGAAATTACTTCATAAGTAATGATCCGCAAAAGTTGAAAGACTAACAATGCTTAAAACAATATGCAAAATTTGGAAACTACATAGTATTGTTAGATACAAATTAATACTTACAAAATTTCACGTTAACCTGAAAATATTGCATCATCTGTGTAATCAAATAGCGCAAGAAAATAATTGCAGTGACAATAATTATGAATATAAGTTAATTCAACAATGTCAAACATAAAAAACATAAACACGACACACGATGTTTTTACAGGCAGCTATGGACAAAATTATGCAGGTAACTAGTTTGATAGGAAAATAGTCCGATATGCATCAAAGTAAAAATTTTACAGGACATAATATAATATTAATAGGCAAATTGTTGCTACCACTATTTAACCTTAGTTTTCTATGTCATAATTATGTTAGCCAACCGATTTAATTTGTAGATATAATATGTTATGTCTACAAATGTACCATTTGCCTTTCGCCTTTTCTCCCCTTCACACTAACATTGGTCTTAGTGCAAAATTTAGTTAAGCGCTTTAAAATATTGTGTGGATAAGGACACCTCGTATTATTTTTTCAAACACCATTGTTACTAAATATCGTACAATGAAGAACATAAAATTTGATAAAATTCGTAGCATATTACTATTTGCAGCAACAGTCCGTAATTAGGATGGCGAAATTATGAAATGCCTAGGTTGTAGAATTAATTTTTGAACTATTCTTACTAAAAGTTGACACAGGCGTGTGTGCACAACTGAATGTCCACCTTTATTTTTCATCAACCTGCATAAGAAGAAGGAAAAGATGGTATGAACACAACAATTTTGGAATAGTTGCCACAAAAATGTACATGCTGGTCCCAACAAATTAATTTGCACATTCAACCTAATATTGCACAGATTGCTATCAGGTATATTCACATGTAGGAAATAACCAACAACATACTTAAACATATAACCAGTGTGGGATTGGGTTAAAAAAATGATGCATATTTAGAAAATTCTTGAGAAATGTGCCACATAAATAATCAATTGCCTATTCATCCTTAATTACCAAGTTGTGGCTTCCTACTCTGATAAACTGTGGGTGCTGCAGAGAAATAGTGGAGGTCGTAGGACGATGGAACTGTATCACCTTTATTAATTAAGGCCACTATTTTTTTTGGTTTGTTGAATGCTTCTTTTAACTTATCAGCAATGTGTTCTGAGGTAACTTTACAATGTACAGTTTAAGGTATTTAATAATCATTCAATTAAGTCATTTTGTTCCTGTCAAAGAGTAATCTCAGTCTCATGAAAATATGTAGGTGAAATATGACTTCATGGCTCCAGTAGCAAAAAAGAGTAATACGATGAACCGACTGACACATATTCATCTTTCTGTATGGACCTTGCTCAACATTAAAACAAAGAAATCTATATAACTTTTAGTCCCCAGGTAGATATTTAATTCAATTAGTGCCATATACCATTTATTATTTTCAACTAATTGCGAGTGTGCATCATATGTCTGCTAGTGTCTCAACCCCTGTGCCAGCGCCTTCTGTATCATCTGATCATGATAAGATCATACTTCTGTTTAGGAAGGTGATGAAGTATATGTTGCCATGGACTGTCGGTACATGTTCTGCTTTTCAAGCTTTCGCAATTTGCTTGAACAACTTTGATACCAAGCTCACCTATGAATAAATAATAGCTTTAGTAATTTATTTAAATTTTTATAATCAGTGACAGGGAAGATTGGATCCATTGTAAGAGATACCTTGGTTATAACTTTAGTATTTGTTGATCGACCGATGTAGTTTAACAATAAAACTCTTCATGGAGGGAAAAAAAGAGAATAATTGTATATGATTCCTGCAGCAAGTTAATAAAAACAGACATATATATGACATTGTTCTAGTCTTCTAGATGTAGGCAGAAGAAGAGAATATAGACTGCACAAAATGCATATTCAAATGCCACAAAGGAAATTAATAGAAAACCATAACATTTATACTGTGAACCTTATACTGTCTATTTAGATAGGCTGAGCTTGAAATGTAAACATCCAAAGTTTCCACTCCTTATGTAGGGTGCAGTTGACCAAATCTTTTGAGCTCACCATTGTATTTTTCGATAAGATGCAAATACTGTTGGAAATTTATGTGAATTGTTTAAAATATAGAAATAAGTGTATGATGGCTCCTAAATGTGAATAGTCCCACATCATGGGATTATATGAAAGAAGCAAGTATTTATACTTGTTTCTAAGAAGCTTTGATGGGGCCTTGGGGCTCCCAATACATGCTTTGTTGTCAGGAGGGAGCCCATGCATCATGACCACCACACACGCGCGCGCGACCGACTGACCGACCCGGTTCGGTTCGGTTCGGGCTTGGGCTTTGGGCCTTGGCTATGTGGTGTAGACAGTTATATTTTTAGACCAGAAAAACATGATTTTTTCGAACCGTTTTTTAATTACGGAAAATATTTCTGAACCGAATTTAATTTGAAACGGTAAACTTTTGACCAAGTATTTCGCAGATCCTATTTTCCTCCACTGACCAGTATTTTCGAATAACCTAATCCTCGTCTATATATTATTATCTTCAGATTAGACGAGATGAGTACAAATAAAAAAAAAGACTGTTTTTCTCTTCCACCGCCATTAAAATTTTCGAGCAGTTAAATCCGAAAGTGCAAATCTGCACTGATCTGTTTGTGCAAAGCAGATCAGTTATTAATTTCAGAGAGGCTGTTTTATCCTAGAGGCGGCGGCGAAAGTACGAACTGGTATTGCACCACCGACCAGATCGCCGAATCGTCTTCAAGAAAGCGACCTGGTCCGCGACTCAGCCATTGTTTCCCAACAATTTGAAGACGATTCATGAAACAATGGCTTCGGTTGCCCTCGTTCAGATTTGCCGACCAACAAATCCAGCGCACTTCGGTCCTTTGAAGAAATAGACATGCTTGTTCAGATGGGAAAGAGTTCGCCGGATTCAGAGGTAGTTCCGGTCTGGCTTATGATGAGACGAAGCTCGCTTTGGTTTTAGCTACTTCGGAAGAACATGATCTTTTCTCAGACTGCCGATACTAGTTCCGCTGGTTGCTCTCAACATTGTGGTGTGGCGGTTCTAAGCAAAGGCTGAGGTCATTTATTTATTTACTCCTAATTTTTATTCTACCCATCGAAGTCATTGCATATTCTGAACCTAGCTTATCTTGGTAACTTTGACATCTAATAACTCCATGTTTTTAGTAAAACTCATAACCTACTATGCTCAGAACTTCATGACATCAAAGCACTAGGTTCACTACATTTATTTAATAGGATGTCATGAAGACTTACTGTTTAATGCAGTGTAGAGTCCTACATGCCATGAAGAATGTGGATAAATTATGCAGGCTTGTTTTTACATTTAAATATGTTTGCAGACCAATCTAATTAAGCAGTTTGGAGATTATTGATGTAGGGTAGAAGAAATAGAAATGACTAGCTGTTGATATTGCAATTATGATGACAAGCAATAATGATCACTCAAAGGACGAATTACATTCTGTGTGCAAATTCAAATGATTCTTTTTCACCATGATAATTTTGTTGAATATGTGTATTTAAAATGAATTATTATGGAAATCCATGGCACATATATGCATCTTATTTGGAAAATGTCATTAAAATTTGGGCATTAGTGAAATGCATATGATTATATAGAAATGTCATTAAAATTGACATTAATAGAACACATATAATATTGGGAAATGTCACTAAAAATTTGACATTAATAGAATGTGTATGTTATTTGATAATGTCCTTAAGAATTGACATTAATTGGATGAATGGCTTTTTTGCATCAAATAAATTGACATAGTTTATATGCATATAAGTGAAAAGGTAGAATATAGAACACCTTTGTTGCATACATATGAACAATTTATGTTATTATCTGAGTTTATGAATATTTTCCTATAAGAAAATATAAATTATTAACATATGAACATCTTTAAAGAATAGTAAGCATCAACAACCGACCATTAAATAACAGAATGGAATCCGCAAGGAAACCATAAATGACAGCAGCAATCAACCCAAATGAATGACTCTGGACAGTTATTCTAGAATACAACTGTAGAAAACCAGATCATATGACACGAATGTTTTGGAACAGGCCAGGCACTGCACCGCAGGATAACCTGACTGAGGAGCCTCTTACGGCTATGATTACTGAGATTCTCCTTGTTGGTGAATCAGAGGGTTGGTGGGTAGACATTGGTGTTTCTCTCCATGTTTGCTATGATCGTGATATATTCACAATATACACGGTTGCTGACGATCAGAAAGTGTGTTATGAGATCCTCGCACCACTTAAGCTGAAGAGACTGGTAATATGAAAATAAAACATATGATTGTAAAGACATTGATTCTTAAAGATGTGATGCATTTGATATGTTTGAAAACATTCAAAATTGAAATCAAGCAAATAAGAAAATTAAAAGACTACATAGTGATAGAGGAACATGATACGAATCAAATTCTATTCTGGATTTTTTATGTGATATATTGTACATAAGAGAACTGCACCCTATTCACTTGAAATGAATGGTAAAGCTGGAAAAAATAGGACCTTTACCGAATTAATAATTGTCATTTTATTAAATTTTGGTGCTGCATAACATTAGTGGGGGGATATTTTATAGACTGTACGTTATGTTCTGAATAGAATCCCCATATCTAAGAATAAAATTTCGCAATATGAAATTTTAAAAGAAATATAAATCCAATATGTCATACTTTAGAACTTGGGGTTGCTTAGCATATGTTCGCATTCCAGACCCTAAGAAAATAAAATTGGCAAGTAAATCATACGAATGTGTATTTATTAGCTATGCTTTTAATAGCAAAGCATACAGGATTTATGATCTAAATACACATAATATAATCTGAATCAAATGATGCCAATTTTTTATGAAACGAAATTTCCTTTTAAATTAAGGAATAGTGGGGGCACATCAAGTATGCCTATTAGAACAGAACTTAATAAAAGTTCTGAAGTTGAACCTAGAAGAAGTAAAAGAGCGAGAATCGTAAAAGATTTGATTTAGATTTTTGTGCTTTCACTATAGAGGAGGATCACTTAAACCTCTAAGAGGCCTTATCTTATTTAAGACGCCGATTTTTAGCGAGAGGCTATAAATGATGAGATGGATTCTCTAGAATCCAATAAGTCTTGGCATTTGACAGATTTACCCTCTGGTTGTAAATCTATAGGCTGTAAATGAATATTTAAAGGAAAATTAAAACCTGATGGCACTGTTAATAAATATAAAGCACGATCAGTAGCTAAAAGGTTTTAAATAAAAAGAAAATATACATTTCTTCGACAATTTCTCACATGTGACTAGAATAACATCCATTCGGGTATTAATTTCACTTCCTTGCATTTATAATTTACTAAGACACCAAATGGATGTTAAAAACGATTTTTTTTTAAACGGTGAATTAGACGAAGAAATTTATATAGACCAGCCTGAAGAATTTGTAGTACATGGTTAAAGACATAAAGTATGCAAATTAGATAAATCATTATATGGTTTAAAACAAGAACTTTAACAATGGCATGAAAAATTTGAGAACTTTAATCATTTCACATGGTTTTAAAGCTAATGAAAGTGACAAATGCATTTATTACAAATCTGAGAATGACATTTGCATTATTATGTAGATGACCTATTCAGCTTTGGGTCAAACATTCATGCCATAAATTAAGTCAAATCCTTATTGAGTGCCAATTTTGATATGAAAGATCTAGGTGAGACGAGTGTAATCCTTGGTATTGAAATTACTAGGTCAGAAAAGAGTATTTCTTTGGATCAATCTTATTACATTGAGAAGATACTAAAGAAATACAATTATTTAGACTGTAAATATGCAAATACCCCATATGATCACAGTGTAAAGTTATTTAAGAACACTGATGAAGGTGTAAGACAGTCTGATTATGCGAGCATCATTGGCAATCTTTGATATGCCATTGATTGTACTAGACCCGACATTGCCTATGTCGTGGGATAATTGTGCAGGTTTATTAGTAGATCTAGTATAGAGCACTGACATGCTATTGAAAAGGTCATGAGATACCTTAAACAAACTATGAACCTTGGATTACATTATGGAAAGTTTCCAGTTGTACTTAAGGATATTCTGATGCAGACTGGAATACTTTATCTGATGACTCTATTGCGACCAATGGCTATATATTTAGCATCGCTGGAAGAACTGTTTCTTGGAAATCTAAGAAACATAATATCTTGACTCAGTATACTATAGTGACTGAGATAATAGCACTAGCCACAGCTAGTAAAGAAGCAAAAAAAACTAAAGAAATCTGCTAGTTGAGATCCCTATATGGAAAAATAGACACCAGTGGTGTAATCGATTGTGATAGTTCCGCGGCTATTACAAAAAGTATAGAACCGTTATAACAACGGTAGAAAACGACGTCGTAAGCACAATACTGTAAAAGAACATCACATACATAGTGATTAAAAAATTCGACGACTATTGAAAGGAAAACAGAACCGATATTACAATGGTAAGAAATGATAGTCGTATACATAGTATTGTTAGAGAACATCACATATGAGGTGATGATAACTTGGCAGATCCTTTGACGAAAGGACTGACCAGAAAGAAAGTCCTTAATAATTCTAAAAGAATGGGACTACTGCCCTGAGATAGTGGAATCACGCACAATGGTAACCCGACCTAAATGACTGGAGATCCCAAGAACTAGGTTCAATGGGTAAAAACAAGTTGTGTAGTGATAGTAGATGAACATGCTAAATTTGTATATTAAGAAGCATGTATTCCTGAAGTGATTAGAGGATGAGTTAATAGAAACTCTTAATGAGATCTATACTCTATTTGGAGTGGAGTACATACCTTCAGGAGTACTCTTGATAGACCCACCTATGTGAATGTGGCCGTTTCCTATGGAGTTTTGGGCAGAACTTCTAGAGCGTTCACTAAACTGGGATAGACGTGCATGGCCATAAACGCACGGGTTTATTTGATTGCACTATGGAAAAGATTGTGTGTGGTTTGATGTCAGGAATAGAGTTCAAGACTACGTGTCACTCTAGTAAAAACTGAATCTTATTCACTACGCAAAGGTTCAAGTCGGATGACACCTTTGTTTATGCACAGTCTTATGTTTTTAGAAACTGCTCGATAATATTTTAAAAAATTCAAGTGGGGGATTGTTGGAAATTTATGTGAATTGTTTAAAATATAGAAATAAGTGTATGATGGCTCCTAAATGTGAATAGTCCCACATCATGGGATTATATGAAAGAAGCAAGTATTTATACTTGTTTCTAAGAAGCTTTGATGGGGCCTTGGGGCTCCCAATACATGCTTTGTTGTGAGGAGGGAGCCCATGCATCATGACCACCACAAACGCGCGCGCGACCGAACGACCGACCCGGTTTGGGCTTGGGCTTGGGCTTCGGGTTTTGGCTATGTGGTGTAGACACTTATATTTTTAGACCAGAAAAACTTGATTTTTTAGAACCGTTCTTTAATTACGGAAAATATTTCTGAACCGAATTTAATTTGAAACGGTAAACTTTTGACCAAGTATTTCGCAGATCCTATTTTCCTCCACTGACCAGTATTTTCGAATAACCTAATCCTCGTCTATATATTATTATCTTTAGATTAGACGAGATGAGTACAAATAAAATAATAATAAAAAAAAGACTGTTTTTCTCTTCCAACGCCATTAAAATTTTCGAGCAGTTAAATCCGAAAGTGCAAATCGGCACTGATCTGTTTGTGCAAAGCAGACCAGTTATTAATTTCAGAGAGGCTGTTTTATCGTAGAGGCGGCGGCGAAAGTATGAACTGGTTTGCACCACCGACCAGATCGCTGAATCGTCTTCAAGAAAGCGACCTGGTCCACGACTCAGCCATTGTTTCCCAACAAATGCTGCTGCAACTGGTGAGTATTAGATCTTTGACGAAGAATCAGCAGCAGCATCTAAGAGAACTAAGATACAATTTAGGAAATAGTTGTTAAATTATTCAACTGATTGTCAAATATTCGGTTATCCCTCTGCAGGGACACATGATATAGATAATACATCAAGGGTTCTCATGAGTAAAATAATGTAAAGAAAAGGAAATTTAAAGAGAGCTGACACAGTAGACTACTGGCAATATGAGAGAGAATAGTAAAACAACCATTAATTACGTGCAGCATTGCTCAGCTATTGCCTTAGAAACCAAATGGCTCGATGGACATCCAATTTTCAAGTTTTAGCTAAAATAATAAAATGTAGTGACGACATTTTAGAAGAAAGCGTGTAGAGAGTTATAAAGAAAGCAGAAAATTCTTGAAACGTTTACAGAATCCAGTGATTTAAGTGGTAAAATACCGCCAAAAGTATCAAAGTAAGAAAAAGATCATTTCAGCATCCAACATCAATTGACTCAAAGTCGGACTCAAAAATTGTTTATACTAAACTAGTAGTTTCACCCCCCCCCCCCCCCCCCCCCTCCCCACCCAAAAAAAAAAAAAAAAAAAAAACTGTGACAAAGATAAAAAACTATATACAAATTCAAATTTACACAGAGGGTATAGTGGTTGATATTACCACAAATGGGAGCACATATGGAATGCAACAAAAGACTTAAAAGGCAATTCATAGCATGCAAATCAGAGCAAAGCCAACAAAATTCGATAACAAAATTAGAATAGGGAATTAAAAACACAACCGAAAACGTATTACATGCAGAGCTTGAATTCAACAAACCACTTATAAATAATATGAAGTAAAGGGATCCCCGCATTTACTTGAATTCAGCAGAAAATGAACACAAACCTGCAACTAGTAAGATAAGCAACATGAATAAAGGACAAGCACAAAATGTAGGACCTGAAAATAGAAAGCAGGAAAATAGCATCAGTCCTGAGAACAGCAAGCAAGACAACAAAATTAGTCAACAATAACAATATAAAGTTGCCAATAAGATGACGAAGGAAATAGTGCAAACTATTTTGTCAAATCAGACTCTATTTACCTAAGCTCTTGGCTGCATATGTACTCTTTGCCTGAATGTTCGATTTCAACACCGGTACAAAGTAAACCTAGTACTTTAGCAAGTATGCTTAATTTTTATGCGAGCTAAGAAAACAAGCATGCATTCAAATTCAACCCATAAAGTCTTCGTGTACCTTACATACGCTCAAATAAACCATATGAGATCACATTTTATAACTATAAGTAGTTTTGCATTAATTAAATAATATAACAACATTGCGCTTTATTTTCGCAGCTTTATAGTTAAATTTAAGACATTAAAAATATATACCTATTCAAAAGTGAAATAAGACGTTAAAGAATTAGCTTTCCAAAACAACTTTTGGGCGGTGAAAATATGAATTAGGACATGAGTTCCGTGGAGTTTTACTAGAAGTATGCAAATCAGGTTTTCAAATTTACATGTAGTGCCCAACCTTGGTTAACCACGTGTTCAACCTCAGTAACATCAAATCTTCACCGAGCTCATTAAACGAAATATTATTCATACACTTTTAGCTTTTTAGAATGGGCAAAATAATGCAAATTGGAAAACATTTGACAATCATAGGTAAATTACTTCAGTTTGATTTTGTGCAATTTTACATTTCAAGACAGGGAACATCATTTTAGAAACTCAACTTTATCTATTTAGGTACAGGTTTTCATCAACTTATAAATCCATGTTCTCCGACTATTAATAAGCCCAAAAGGCACCAACTATATTAGTGTAGAAGACAGTTCAATTTTTGTCATCATGATTGCAGTGGCGTAGCCAGGAAATTGACATTGGGGGGGGGGGGGGGGGGGGAGATAAAAATATAGGGGGTTCGGGGGCGATCGCCCCCAATTTTTTTTTTTTTTACATTGGTCATTTGATTACATATATAAAGATCATTTCACAACAACAAACAAGCACAACAAAATATAATTATATCATTATATTCGATTACAAAAACGATCAATTATTGATCTTTTAACAAAACAAAACATGCATATATAGTACTACTTTAAAGTTGCCGACGTCGAGTTCTCATGTTTTGAAAGCGATCAAGAATTGTGTCGTTGCCAATCTCTTTGAATATATCTTTTTCAATGTATGCAATGCAACTGTCATTCAACCATTCATCTCCCATTCGATTTCGTAGGTTATTTTTCACTATATTCATAGCAGAAAATACTCTCTCTACAGCTGCAGTTGAAACCGGTAAGATAAGTGATAATTTTAAGAGCCTGTAAACCAAATTATACACGATATTTTTTTTCGTCAATATCATCGTCCTAGCCAAATCACCAATCCCTTCAACATCTTTAAACATATCATTAGACTTCATATCAATTTCATAAATCTCCAACTGATTATAAAGATCCATACGTTTTGCTTCAGAAAAATCATCAGGATAAAATTCAGATAATCGAACAAGCTTCACTTTATCACAAGAGACAAATGAATCGACTGGACTAGGAACGGACATACAAAGAAGTAATTCTGAGTTTACCTCATCAAAGCGGTTGTTAAGCTCAACCAGCTGCTTATCTAGACAAAGGTAAAACTAATCAACCCGATAATGATGTAAATTTGTAATCATTGCCCCTCTTCTTCATCTACCCAAAAGAATGTAATTATCATCCATATTTGAAATAGGAATTTGTTGTTTGGTGCAGAAAGAGTCAACCTCATTTAGAAGAGCGTCTCATCCACTAGCTCGCATTTTATTTAACCTCTCTTTAGATAGTTTTACCAACATCAAAGCATTTATGATATCTTGATCTTTCCGTTGTAGTGCCTTGGAAAGATCATTAGTCATTACAAGAACATTTTTCATCAAATGCAAAAGAAATATGAAATCTTTTCGTGAGCGACCCATTGCAAAAGTTCAAGAAAGTTTCCTTTATTCATTGATTCTTCCGATTTATCATGGCCACGAAAAGGCAAACCTTGATGTAATAAATATCAAATGCACACAAGAGTTGAGTTTAATCGAATTCTCGGCTTTTGTATATGCTGCTCTATGAACATTTGAATTAACATGTTCTTTAAGCTTTTGATTATGTTTCCAATTACTAAATCCGCCCCGAATAAATACATCACTTGTATTTCTACTCATCGATTGGGGACGAAATAAGTAGCAAAGCAAACAATACACTGCATCATCTTTCACACTATATTCCAACCAATTCTTATAATCGGTAAACCATGATTGACTAAAACATCTAGCTCTTCCACCAACTATTGTTTGTGGAAATATTTGCAAAGAAGACTGACAAGGACCTTTTTGTAAATATGCCCTTCTTACTGTATCTTGATCATTTGGATCATAGTCCAAAATTTGATGTCTTAGACCAGAATCGGATGGAAGATTTGATAAATCAACTTGAATACGACTTCGAATCACTGAATTTGAATTAATCGTGTTTTGATTATCATCATTTGTTGCATTACTAAAAGGCGTAGAAGCTCCAACTTCGGTGGAAATATCTTCAATGGTTCTCTTAAAATATTTTTGCATATCTAGAATTTTTAAAAAGAAATTACAATCTATTTCAGTGTTCAATTAAAGATATTGACATTATAAAATAGGGTAACAAACTGAAATCAAAGTTTCAGCAATTAAATTTCAATACTCTTGCAATCTTGCCAATTTAAGTACTCAAACTTTAAGCAATAATTATTGTTTTCAGCACTCAATTTCGGATCATTGCTAATTTTAAAACTCAATTTTAGCAATTAAATTCAGTATCTTGCCAATTTCAATGTTCAGGTTTTCAGCAATTAAGCAGCAATTATTTTTCAATACACAATTTCAGCACTCAATTTCAGGTTTTCAGCAATTAAGCAGCAATTAATTTTCAATACACAATTTCAGCACCAATTTCAGTTTTCAGCAATTTGAAAAATTAAAATTGAAGTTTCTGTTAATGCATAAGCTGAACCCTAATAAATGCGATGAAATTCATTGAATGAGATCAAAGTTTGAGGCTTGCCACCCATTTCTGAAATCTGAAATGGAAGGCAGCGAGGATTGAATGAAATCAAAGTTCACTGGAGACCGTTCGCCGGAGGATGGAGCTAATCGCGGTTCACTGGAGGCGGTTGCTGGAGACGCTCAGTGGAGGACGGAGCTAATCGCGGTTCGAATGGAGGTTGGAGTAATCGTGGTTCTAGGTTTTTTCTCGAGAGCTCGCTGTAGCTAATTGCGGCAGAAACTAAAACTAATCCGTTGTTTTTTTTTCCTATTGTTTTGAAATTTCCTGGGGGGTCACTGCCCACCCCGGTCAACATGTACCTCCGCCAGTGCATGATTGGGTCATTGGATGATCACCTTATGATCTGGTCAGTGGAAAAAATGTTGACCTTGAAGTAGATAGATTAAAGAAAAGAAATGCAATAATAAGTTAAGATTAATTACCAAAAATGAAATTAAAATAACAATTTAAGTTACAGGAAATGGCAAAAAAAGTATGTGAATGTGTGTACGTGTATACGTGTATATGCATGTCATAATAAGAAAATCACTAGTAACTTTCAAAGATGCACGCACTGTTATAACGGCGAACGACTAGTCGAGGTTGAGACATCGACTTGAAGCCTTGATTTGCAATTTGTAAGTATTTCGAGCAACTGGAACGAATAGGTCGAATAGTCAATCGACCAGATAGATCGACTTACCGACTAAATTTTAATTAGACCAAAAAAGAAACCCATGTTAGATTGAAAGATATGAATTGGAGCAGTGCAAAAGAACGAACTAAAAAAGACTTCGATTAAAAAAAAATCGAACAAAATCAGAAGTTGAACCTTAACCGCCGCCTCTTGTTTGTCGGTGCCGCCTCTCGTGTACCGCTGTCGGTCGAATTGCTAAATCTTAGGTCAGGTACTAAATTGCAATTCGAAATTTTGAATCCATATAGCTATATGGTTGTTTAAATTTGAGTTGTTTTCCTTTCAAAGTGGTCACTAATCTCAGGTATTATATTTCTTTCGAATTGTTTAAATTGCTTTCAAATCGGTTAAATTTTAGTGTACCGATAAAAAAGTTATACTGTGCAGATGCAACCATACGGTTAAATTATATAGCTACCTAAATGAATTGTTTACGTATACAACCATACTGATTGAAATTCAAATCTCAGTCGAATTGTTGTAATTCTATTTCTAAATTGCTTCTAGATCAGCTTCTAAATTGTTGTTTTTTATACACTGCAGATGGTAGCAGAAACAGAATTACATATGTGTACATATTTATTTATCGACTAGACTACGACTAGTTGTAACAACCCAGGTTTTAGCGATCCTGAGTAAGCGACATAAACACAATGTTGACTATTCAAGCATCGGAAATACCGGATAGTTAATGAGAAAAAATAGAGGGTGAGAATAGATAAGATAGAAACTTAAAATAGAAGAAGAAGGATAACATACAACATCAAAGTAACACGAGTCTCACAGCGGAATGAACAACATATAATAGATAACATATCTTTGAAATAAAATCAGTATATATATACAGTAACATTATCAGAGTACAACACTTACAACACAACGGAATAAACAATAACTATATAATCCTGAAGCCTCCTGCTCCAAGCTCTCCAAGTATATCTGTAAAATCCGGACTACTTGACTGCCCGTACAAATTTGGGCACCCAAGAGTTTAGGGAAAATAAAACAAATTAAACTCCGGGTCAGTCATGGGACTGGTATGAGTAAAATCATTTAAGCAATTAAACGATATCTCATAAGACCACGCCGTATAACGGAACGGGTTTTCCCTTATGAGAATCCAAAACACTTGATTTATTATTCAAAAATCCTTTTGAAAGAAACGATAATCTTTATATCAAAACTCTTTGGATATTATAATAGTGTTTATCAACCACAATACAATAATCATTTAGCAGAATGCTTTCATCTCACGTTCCACATACATAATATACAATCAAAAACCACGGACGTTTATTGGTTAATGAATTCCAATTGGCAAGGTATGGGACCATCTTCCGACGGTATATCTCTAGAGAGGAATACACCGGGTTCAACAAGAACATCTTGTAACCCAGGCTAAACATGATCGGTCACTCATTTCGCTTAAGTGTACCGAATGTATTATCACCAACGGTTAGGATCAGCAACCATTTCCCGAAAGGGACAGCACGGAAATAGATTACAAAGTAAATGGAATTTCTCTAGATCAAGTGACAATACACCCTAATTGGCAGCTAACCACTTAGTCATGCGACCTACCCGATTTCATACCATTTCTCGGTTGTGAGGCTAGAGGCCATAATGTATCCTTTTTAAAACCCCATTTTCATTCACTTTGAATTTCACATCGTCATACCCGCTAAATCACAAATTGATTTCTCCAAACATATCACGGTAAACAGCTAAGAGAAACGAATTCATCCGCCACCAAACATAAATACGTTTGAAGAGATCACCTTACGTGATCCATTAAATATACTCTGTCGGACATTTTTCCATATAGGTCGCCCTGGGACTGGACAGACCGAAGGCACTGTCCTTTAAACAGGACAGCCCTTGCATAACTCCATCTTCAATTATCTTCATCATATTTGATTCGCAACGCTAATGCCATACGAAGTGGTTTTCAGATAATATATCTGATCCCGGTCTCTCCATATTGACAACGGAAAAATGGTCAAAAACTTTGATAGTCGATGATTTAACTATCAAAGAAAAACATGTGTGCAAACAACAATATTATTTTCAGATGGAAATTCTATCGATTAATCATCCGTCAACATTTATTCATTTCCCCATTTCTCGTTTCCATATACTCATCTAATCCATTTATTTTCTAAAATTAGAAAATATACGTTATTTACTATGGAAAACATTTCCATTTCAGATTCACGCATCAATACCTTCTCACATATATCAGTCTCTAACTGTAAACTAGTAAGAGAACAACTTCCCAAGCATAAACCCCGAAGGCCGAAACCAACATCAGATCGATACCCAGAAAGTCATTCAATTCAACTAATTTCCTGTCAATTTCTAATTTCAGTAATTCCATTTATATTCCTAATTCACCCCAAATTTCTTTATAAATATTTTATTAGCAAAATATTTACTTTAAATCCTTTATTCACATTAAATGTGAATAATATTTCTTCTTTGCAATCAGAATAGTTTGATTTCGTTTTTAAAAACAATATCTCAAACCTAAATTCTATTTATATTTTTATTTATAGAATTATTCATATAAAATATCATTTTATTTTTAACTCTTAAATCTCATTTATAATCACCTTTATAGAATTCTATTTATTCTTTATAAATCCTTTTATATAATACTATTTATTTTATATAAATCCTTTTATATAATTCTATTCATTTCCCAAATATTTTCTTTATTATATTTTCCAATATTTGTTTTCCAAATATTACCTTTTATAATATCCTATTTATTTCATATATAAGTATTTCATTTTCAATATTCACTTTGAAAATTTCCTTTTTACATTCCAATATTTCATATGGTATTTAAAATACCAAATAACATGACTAGTGTCATCATAATCAATCACAGATTTTGTATCACATCGTATATCACAATATATGAAAACAAACAGTATTATAATATTGAGGAATCCAGTTGGATCCCTCCAACCTGTCTCCCTGCATTCACAGATGTTAAACAATATAATTAACATCGATTACATTTCAATATGAAATATTCTGATAAACAAAATCAATATTTGATTAATGATTTATATATATATGGTTATCTATAATTTAAACCAATAAATCAGCAATTCAACCAAACAATCAACACATAGCAATCAATCATCATTTATCAATACTAGATTATATTTATAAAAATATAAACTGTACAGAGTTAGTGAGATTTACTCACATTGGACGATCATCGTTAAATAATGATGATTGTCGTTGATTCAGACATACAATTTATTTTGCTATAAATTGTAACGAGCTCCAATTCACTCCCAGTCAGTTCCATTTTGTAGCCCCCATACATACGATCCCAAAGGATATTGTTTCGCTGAATTTGAGAAACATATGAATAAGTTACGTAATTTACAAGTTTGAACTAATTTAAAATAAAAATAAAAGTTTTGATTTCCTTTATTTTAAAATCAATTGGGCTAGCCCAATACTTCGGCCCACTTACTTCTTCAACAGCCCTGACCGCACCTTTCTTCTCCATTCTCCTTTAATCCGCTCCTCCCCTGTGATACGCACATAAAAGCCCATTTCCACCGTGCATGTCCTTCAATGATACGCCACCGCAATCGTCGATTCGAATTCACCATTGTCTCCCCTCCCCAACCAAACCTGCTGACCACCCTTTCACTGAGCTCGACATCCCCCTTCGATTTCCGACCTGATGCTCATCAACGCTACTTAATGTCGCACTTCGACATACACCACCAGACTTCCTCCAGTCGACGCCAATAAACTCCGCTTATCACCATGAACCAAACCGACCCCATGAGTTCACCTCCGGCGCCTTATTGACGACCGTGATCTCCAGCTCTTCCATGTAGCTCAACTACAGTCATCGACACAAAAATTGTCGGAATTTCACCAATTCTCGGCATTTGGTGCGCCTTTCCTCTGCGAATTCGAATCCATCCATCTCGTCGCCTATCCCTCCCCAAATCAATGGCACGCCCCATCCCTAGCTCGCTGTGTAAAAACTCGAGCTCCAGTATGGACGTCGCACCCCTCATGAAGGTCACTCGCATGAAGTTCTCGCTCACGACTCCAATGGATCCGGTGTTAAGTGATTTTATTAAGTATAGGAGGAGATTTAAATTCCTGAAGGATTAAGTTTGTGGCGGCTTGGAATTTCGTTTACAAGAGATGAAGGAAAAGTTAGGTCTTAAGGGAAGGAGTTAGTCTGTTATTTATAGGCAAAAGTTTAGGATATTTTCATTAGACATTTGTTGAGATATTTTGCTAGATATTTTATTTTAATATTCGTTTTTCTCGTTTAAAAATTCGTGTGATCACACACAATATCCAAAAATCATGAAAATGGTCATGTAGCTACAGTTTGACATTATAGACCCAATGAAACTTGTTTCGTCGAATTTTGACTCCGTTTGCTTACACAACATATTTTTAACCATCAAAATATCAACTGTTTTTCACATAAAAATTCGTACGGCCACATACTGACTCTAAAAATCACGGAAATTGAAATCTAACAATAATATAATATTCCGGATCTAACAAAATTAGTTTCATCGAATTCGGAGGTCATTTGCAAAAATGGCTATTTTCTAAGGCCTTAAATAATATTAAATATATCCAAAAACAATTTAATTTAATATTAATAAATTAATATTATCATATGTATATCCCAACAGAATATCATACAGCTCCAAAATATACTTATCTGGATTTATAACTCCATATTTCAAATCCAGAGTTAAATCGATATTCAATTTATATTAAAAATCCATTTATAATATAAGAATTCCATAGCAATTTTTGGAAAATTTGATTTGGACATAAATCAAAATCTATCCAATGAAATCCCGATTTTTCTCTTTCATTGGAAAAATATACTTCACCAGCTCCGAACGTTTCTTGTTTCATAGAAATCCGGCTTAAAACGGATTCTGTACATTCATTTAAAGTTTGAATCGCCAAATTACGAACTGCCACACCATTACGGGCTCGATTATAATTATAATATGATTATACGTTCAACTGTCATTTATATAATATATTCGTTAATATAACTCAATTCTATACTGAATTATATATTATAAATGTTCCAATTCACAAAATATGGTGAATTCCACTATTTCCGACTATTTCGGAAATTAAATACATTGTTCTATTATTTAATATAAATATTCAATATTATTTAATTTTGGTCATTTTAAATTACCAAACCATCATTTAAATAATTAATTAAATTATTTATTATCCGTTAAAAATACGGGTCGTTACATTTTTCCCCCTTAAAATAATTTCGTCCTCGAAATTGTTAAGATAGAAAACAAACCCTATTAACTGGGTTAAAAATTATTTGTTTATTTATTAACTTCAGTTCCAACTGAACCAATTTATTTTAATTAAAATATTAATTCATTCTTAACAATGAAGATTTTCTAATATTCCAAAAAAAATCTAACACCTTAAATTTTCGAAAAATTTCGCCAGCTCCTCCTTTGTACGGGTCAATCGGTACAACTACAACTCGCCTCTCTAGGCCTTCTTCAACCCAAAAGAAAATCAAACAGCCAAACGGTTTGCCAATTTGGATCATCAAAATCTCAAACCCATATATAATATAAACTGATACTTTTTTGTCGGGCATATCAATATATCATTTCCATGTGTCACCAATTCTGCATATATTAATGTCATCCCAATTATTCGGTTATACCCAAGTCGAATTCTTTCTTAACTCGGATTCTATTTTTAATTTCAACTCTTAACTTACCAGTCCTATTCCATTTCGGATTGTCTCTAATCCAATCTAATTCGATATGTTTTCTATCTTAATTATTCTTCCACTTAACTGGTTTTAATTCAATTTCTATTTCTATATTCTTTTACAAATTCTATTTTTTTTTTTTTAATTCAACTCTTCCCGAGAGATTTTCAAACAGTTTAGCTTTTCTAAAACGAGATATCCCCTTTCAGGATTCAAAACAACTCGTTTTTCACAAAACAATTCACAAACAAAATCTTTGGTAGTAATCCGTCACTTAGCAACTCAAGAATGAACACTAATGATGTCGCGATTCATCACCAAGGTTATTTCCCAGCTATCGAAGAGAGTTCAATACTATATCACTTTTAAAACCATTTCTAAATACTTCCATTTTTGAAAGTCGTAAACAATTTAAAATCTCCCAGGATTTTAAAATTGTCATATATTTAATCCAATTCCATTTACAAACACTTTCATGTTTTTTTTTGGAATTTTAATTTCAAATTCAGATTTAATTCATCTGATTTCAAATATTACACTAATATGAATTCTAATTGGTTATTTATATAACCATTCCAATTTATAATCTCATCTGATTATAATAACAACAAACACATTCTATATATTATAATAATTCCAATATATAGATTCCTTTTATAACAAAATATATTTCACGTAAAATTATTTCATTTACCCTCTTTTCAAAACATACTTTGTCGGTTCATCGTATTCGAGTGGTTAGAAACTCCTACCGATACAGTGGATCAAACTGATCGACCAGAATTTATAAACAACTCAACCAATAAATCTCCACAATATAAAACCATTTTATATCAAATAACAAATACATTCACTCGTATATATACACTCAACTCAATCTAGGATATTACTAACCCCATCTCTACTAAGTTACGCCACAGAGCCAAGGTAATCACTTAACCTTTAGCTCTGATACCACTGTAGCGACCCGGGTTTTCGCGATCCTGAGTAACCGACATAAACTCAATGTGACTATTCAAGCATCGGAAATACCGGATAGTTAATGAAAGAAAATAGAGGGTGAGAAGAGATAAGATAGAAACTTAGAATAGAAGAAGGAGAACAAACAACATCAGAGTAACATGAGTCTCACAGAGGAACGAACAACATATAATAGATAACATATCTTTGAAATAAAATCAGTGTATGTATACAGTAACATTATCAGAGTACAACACTTACAACACAGCGAAATAAACAATAGCTATATAATCCTGAAGCCTCATGCTCCAAGCTCTCCAAGTATATCTGCAAAATATGGACTACTTGACTGCCCGTACAAATTTGGGCACCTAAGACTTTAGGGAAAATAAAACAAAATAAACTCCGGGTCAGTCATGGGACTGGTATGAGTAAAGCCATTTAAAACAGTTTAAGCAATTAAACGATATCTCATAAGACCACGTCGTATAACGGAACAGGTTTTTCCCTGATGAGAATCCAAAACACTTGATTTATCATTCAAGAATCCTTTTAAAAGAAACGATAATCTTTATATCAAAACTCTTTGGATAATGTAATAGTGTCTATCAACCACAATATAATAATTATCTAGCAGAACGCTTTCATCTCACGTTCCACATACATAATATATAATCAAAAACCGCGGGCACTTATTGGTTAATGAATTCCAACTGGCAAGGTATAGGACCACCTTCCGACAGTGTATCACTATAGAGGAATACACCAGGTTCAACAAGAACATCTTGTAACCTAGGCTAAACATGACCGGTCACTCAATTCGCTTGAGTGTACCGAATGTATTATCACCAACGGTTGGGATCGGCAACAATTTCCCGAAAGGGACAGCATCGAAATAGATTATAGAAGTAAATGGAATTTCTCTAGATCAGGTGATAATACACCCTAATTGGCAGCTAACCACTTAGTCATGCGACCTACCCGATTTCATACCATTTCTTGGTTGTGAGGCTAGAGGCCATAACGTATCCTTTTTCAAACCTCATCTTCATTCACTTTGAATGTCACATTGTCATACCCGCTAAATCACAAATTGATTTCTCCAAACATATCACAGGTAAATAGCTAAGAGAAATGAATTCCTCTGCCACCAAACGTAAATACGTTTGAAGAGATCAACTTATGCGATCTATTAAATATACTATGTCATACATTCTTCCATACAGGTCGCCCTGGGACTGGACATACCAAAGGCACTATTCTGTAAACAGGACAGCCCTTGCATAACTCCGTCTTCAATTATCTTCCTCATATTTGATTCGCAACGTTAATGTCATACGGAGTGGTTTTCAGATAATATATCTGATCCCAGTCTCTCCGTATTGACAACGGAAAAATGGTCAAAAACTTTGATAGTCGGTGATTTAACTATCAAAGAAAAACATGTGTGCAAACCACGATATTATTTCCAGATGGAAATTCTATCGATCAGTCATCAATCAATATTTATTCATTTTCCCATTTCTCGTTTTCATATATTCGTTAAATCCTTTTATTTTCTAAAATTAGAAAATATACGTTATTTACGTTGGAAAACGTTCCATTTTCGATTCACACATCAATATCTTCTCACATATATCAGTCTCTAACTGTAAACTAGTAAGAGAACAACTTCCCAAGCATAAACCCCGAAGGCCGAAACCAACATCAGATCGATACCCAGAAAGTCATTCAATTCAACTAATTTCCAATCAGTTTATAATTTCAGTAATTCCATTTAAATTCCTAATTCACCCCCAAATTACATTATAAATATTTTATTAGCAAAATATTTACTTTAAATCCTTTATTCATATTAAATGTGAATTATATTTCTTCTTTGCAATCAAAACAGTTTGATTTCGTATTTGAAACAATATCTCAAACACAAATTCTATTTATATTTTTATTTATAGAATTATTCATATAAAATCTCATTTTATTTCTAACTCTTAAATCTCATTTATAATCACCTTTATATAATTCTATTTATTCTATATAAATCGTTTTATATAATGCTATTTATTTCAATAAATCCTTTTATATAATTCTATTCATTTCCCAAATATTTTCTTTATTATATTTTCCAATATTTGTTTTCCAAATATTACCTTTTATAATATCCTATTTATTTCATATATGAGTATTTCATTTTCAATATTCACTTTGAAAATTTCCTTTTTACATTCCAATATTTCATATGGTATTTAAAATACCAAATAACATGATTAGTGTCATCATAATCAGTCACAGATTTTGTATCACATCATATATCACAATATATGAAAACAAACAGTATTATAATATTGAGGAATCCAGTTGGATCCCTCCAACCTGTCTCCCTACATTCACAGATGTTAAACAATATAATGAACATCGATTTCATTTCAATATGAAATATTCTGATAAACAGAATCAATATTTGATTAATGATATATATGTATCGTTATCTATAATTTCAACTAATAAATCAACAATTCAACCAAACAATCAACACACATCAATCAATCATCATTTATCAATACTAGATTATATTTATAAAAATATAAACTGTACAGAGTTAGTGAGATTTACTCACATTGGACGATCATCGTTAAATAACGATAATTGTCGTTGATTCAGACATACAATTTATTTTGCTATAAATTGTAACCAGCTCCAATTCACTCCCAGTCAGTTCCATTTTGTAGCCCCCGTCCATACGATCCCAACGGATCTTGTTTCGCTGAATTTGATTAACATATGAATAAGTTACGTAATTTACAAGTTTGAACTAATTTAAAATAAAAATAAAAGTTTTGATTTCCTTTATTTTAAAATCAATTGGGCTAGCCCAATACTTCGGCCCACTTACTTCTTTAACAGCCCTGACCGCACCTTTCTTCTCCGTTCTCCTTTAATCCGCTCCTCCCCTGTGATACGCACAAAAAAACTCGTTTCCACCGTGCACATCCTTCAACGATACGCCACCGCAATCGTCGATTTGACTTCACCATTGTGTCTCCCATCCCCAACCAAACTTGCTGACCACCCTTTCACCGAGCTCGACATCCCCCTTTGATTTCCGACCTGATGCTCATTAGCGCTGCCCAATGTCGCACTACACCACCAGATTTCCTCCAGTCGACGCCAATAAACTCCGCTTGTCACCTTGAACCAAACCGACTCCATGAGTTCACCTTCGGCGCCTTATTGACGACCACGATCTCTAGCTCTTCCCTGTAGCTCAGCTACAGTCATCGACACAAAAATTATCGGAATGTTACCAATTCTCGGCATTTGGTGCGCCATTCCTCTACGAATTCGAATCCATCCACCTCGCCGCCTATCCCTCCCCAAATCAATGGCACGCCCCATCCCTAGCTCGTTGTGTAAAAACTCGAGCTCCAGTATGGACGTCGCACCCCTCATGAAGGCCACTCGCATGAAGCTCTCTCGCTCACGACTCCAATAGATCCGGTGTTAAGTGATTTTATTAAGTATAGGAGGAGATTTAAATTCCTGAAGGATTAAGTTTGTGGCGGCTTGAAATTTCATTTACAAGAGATGAAGGAAAATTTAGGTCTTAAGGGAAGGAGTTAGTCTGTTATTTATAGGCATAAGTTTAGAATATTTTCATTAGATATTTGTTGAGATATTTTGCTAGATATTTTTATTTTAATATTCGTTTTTGCCTTCTAAAAATTCGTGCGATCACACTCGATATCCAAAAATCATGAAAATGGTCGTGTAGCTACAGTTTGACATTACGGACCTAACGAAACTTGTTTTGTCGAATTCCGACTCCGTTTGCTTACACAGCGTATTTTTAACCGTCAAAATATCAACTGTTTTCCATATTAAAAATCCGTACGGTCACATACTGACTCTACAAATCACGGAAATTGAAATCTAACAATAATTTAATATTCCGAATCTAACAAAATTAGTTTCGTCGAATTCAGAGGTCATTTGCAAAAACGGCTATTTTCTAAGCCCTAAATAATATTAAAAATATCCAAAAATAATTTAATTTAATATTAATAAATTAATATTATTGTATATATATCCCAACAGAATATCATACAGATCCAAAATATAGTTATCTCAAATCCAAAGTTAAATCGATATTCAGTTTATATTAAAAATCCATTTATAATATAAATAAATCGTTATAAATTATAAAGGAATTCCATAGCGACTTTTTGAAAATTTGATTTGGACATAAATCAAAATCTATCCGACGAAATCCCGATTTTTCTCTTTCATTAGAAAATTATACTTCACCAGCTCCGAACGTTTCTTGTTTCATAGAAATCCGGCTTTAAACGGATTTTGTACATTCAAAGTTCGAATCGCCAAATTACGAACTACAGCGTCATTACAGGCACGATTATAATTATAATATAATTGTACGTTCAACTGTCGTTTATATAATACATTCGTTAATATAATTCAATTCTATATTGAATTATATATTATAAATGTTCCAATTCACACAATATTGTGAATTCCACTATTTCCGACTATTTCGAAAATTAAATATATTGTTCTATTATATATATTAATTAAATATTCAATATTATTTAATTAAGGTCATTTTAAGTTACCAAACCATCATTTAACTAATTAAATAAATTATTTATTATCCATTAAAAATACGAGTCGTTGCACTAGTCCGCTAGTCGACTAATAGGACCTCTGTCGACTCGACTCGACTTACCGCCGTAATAACCATGGATGCACGTTGTCAAAGATAGCATGGACATTTTTATTTATTGTTCAACAAATGATATCAAGTCAATCATTTTTATAAGCAAAGATGGTTCAAAAATAACATCATAAGATTTATTTGATTATATGCTATATGCATTTATGCCTTCAAACATAAGGATTAGCTCCGTCAACAAAAAAACATGCTTACATTAAATGTTGACAACTTCAAAATGTGGTTAAATATCTACAACTTCGATAACTTGAAATAATTACACAACATGATATGATCATATACTAAAATATGGTTTAAGTTTCTTCTAACCACGAAACAACTTTATTAAATAAAAAATTAGAGTTGGAGCTGTGTAATTAGATATTTGTGAAGTATTTACAAATTATGGCACAACTTAACATATGTTTCGAGTAGGCGAAGGAGCTCTGTCATTCATTAGATTAATTGTAATAACCAGGCTCATTATTTAAGGTACAAATTTTACCATTGAAAATGCATGAATAAGAACTTCACAACAGGATTATACTTGGTTAATTTCACATTTATACTTGGTTAATTTCAGAAACTATTAGCACCTTTCACGTTTATAGTTTATACTTGTTTAATTTATTAACACTAATTTAAAAGTGATTCAAATCCGTGATTTTTTTTAAATTTCACATATCACAAAGCACATATGAGTTTTCAGATATTTTGTGAACTAGCATAAATAAGTACAATTGTTTGAGTTTGAGTGCATCTCATATTCGTATATAATCTAAATACATAATTGTTTCTTGATTGAGAATTAAGAGTCAAAGATACATTAAAGTTGATAAAGGTATGGAGCAAGGGTGTTTTCTATAGGTATTCTTCTAAATGTTAGACGACAACAAAAAAATAAAGTTTACAAATTATTTTGGATTATGACCTGCTTTTTCCCCTGTTTTGGAAGTCCATAGGTTGAATAAAAACGTATTTTAAGCTCTTTTAAAATTATCTATTTCAAAAAAATACAGTAATTAATAGAAAAACAATGTGCTTATTTATTTATGGTTATTCAGTGATCAAATGCGGTAAACAAATAAATGTGCTCATTTGCAATATGTCAAATAAATGTGCTCATTTGTAAATGCATTATTGATTAATACCGACATATGGAGAAGAGATGAAAAAAATTCTCTTATATTTATCCTATGTTTGCACTATGTAGTTTGGGCATAAATGCAACTAAAACTCGAGACCAAATGAAAATAAAAACTAGGCAAAAATCGAAAAAATTATATTCACAGACCATCCTACCAACAATGGCCTTAATGCATAAGATATAATATAAGCTAGTAAATATGTGCATAAGAAAAGTACACATCACTGTTTACACACTTATGATGCTGGTTTTCATGTTTATTGTTATTATATTCTTCATCACTTCTCATTTATATAACGTACAGTCACCTTAGGTAACTAGCTGCATATATAGTTATATATGCACATAGAAGCACATCAGAAATTTTCCTAAACAATAATTTGATCAGTTGGAAAATTTAAACCGTGCAATTGTAAAAACAACACATATTATGAGAAATACACATAATAGTCAAATATTGAGGGTTCAAAAATGTCAGGAAGAGCTTTGTTGGGGATTATATATAGAGCAAAATAAATAATTTGAGGTCCAAAATAACACATTCTGACATAATATTTGAAAAAGAAAAGGGGCAATGTCAGGTGTTTCTATACAATCAAATACCAAGGACATACAATCCCCAGTAAACTCTCCCTGAAATGAGAGCATAATATTGATATTCAAGGCAAGCATAAATAAGGTAATTCTGGCCAAATAATTGCACCAATGAGACTTAATAGTATATAACATGAGTTTTTCCTGATGCATAATAAAAAATGAAAACAAAAAAGTTGGAGCATGAGTAGATTTTATAACAAACAGGCACTATTTAGACTACCACATTGAAAAAGATGAAGAAAAATTAGAGACATGCATATTTATGAGTTCAACAAATTCTGAGATTGATTTAATTACACATTCACTAAATCATAATGCAAGGAAGGGGACGTGCCAATAAGTTTCTCTCCAGGTCATTAATTTGAATTTCAACCTTTGTTTTTTACATTCATCATCTGGTAATTCGAGAGATCATAACTACGCAAAATAGAAAATACAAAACAGAAATTTATTATTATTATTATTATCATAATGTGCACAGTTAAAGCATTTAAAATAGTATATAAATAAGACTGTGGTCCAAAGTATAAATGAACCTGTATGTATTCTTTAGTGGTAGAATTTAAAGTTCCATTAAAATGAAGAGAGACCACAACATTACATTTCCCTGTTGATATAAAAAGGTACATGGTGAATAACTCTGACATGTGTCAAAACTCAAATATGAATTATTTTTTCTCAATTTTGGTTCAGTAAATTGCAACATTATTTTATAGAAAAAAAGGGATATATTGCCTTGCCAAAATATGGATGAACTCATTCCTTAATAAATTAAGGAAATTGCTAGTTTGTTGACGAGCAAAATTGTCGCACGCCAACACCCAATGTGTATGTGTGAACAATTATTCAAATAAGCAGCAAACGATGAAAGTACGGGGAAACACATCTTTTATAGTGGTCCGGCACTAATGCCTACATCCACTTTATAATCCTCATTCGTCATGTCTTTAGGCGATTACAAGGTTATACAAGTTTGGACAATAGTTAAGTTCAAAGTGTTACAATAGAATAACAAAATACATGTTTGTTCGACACTTTGACTAAATTGTCCTTCTTCTTCTTCGTTGAGAAGTGTTGACTTGGTCAACAATATCCAAGTTTAGTGGTCATGTCCATGAAGTTCAAAGATAGCATAACAATCCTTGTTCATGTTCAAGTGTTTGATGGAAAACATGCATGTCATGTTTTAATTATCCATATCATCTTCAATGGCCATGGTGGAGGTGTTGGAAGCCATTAATGAGCGTTTGGAGCTCTCAAGGTCCAAAAATTCCAAGGGAGAAGGATCCAAATGAAGGCCAAGACTTGGAATATTTATAGGAGGAAGGTTGGGTGGGAGTAGGTGAGCAGCGGGACCCATCAAAGCCAATTTTCGCACCCAAAACAAGGCCCAACACAGAAAATTCGCACCCCCTGGTGCGGGGTTCGAAATTTCGCACCCCTCCCTGGGGGTCGAAATTTCGAACCCCTCTCTGGAGGGGCGAAATTTCGACCCTACCAGGGGGGTTCAAAATTTCGACCCCACCAGGGGGTATGAAACTTCGAACACCCTAGAGAGGTTCGAAATTGAAAAAGGATGAGGTTGAAACCACACTACCGAGGGAGTTGAAATTCCTGAATGCGAAGGGAACTTGTGGTTTTACTGGTCCGAAGTGAAGGAATCTAAGCTTCCGGCATGGAGAAAATCGGATGAATTGGGCAGTGCCTACAGTTTCGACCTAACCGGCTAGGTCGATCGTTGCCGGCACTGTGGGGCCTCGTACCCCACCGACGCTGCTCCCGGACCCGCTTGACGGCTCGCTTTCGGCTCGGAGCACGACTCGACTAAGAGTTCATTGGGCCCGACAGGGGCCACCTGATAGAGGCTTCGGGTCTCCTTGCGTTTGCGACACGACTTCGACCCAACTGTTTTATACTTTTTAACGCTTGAGCGCGTCACTCATCAAATACTCGACGTGTGGCATCTTCGACAAAAAAGCATGTCAATATAGTTCAATCAGGGTTATACCCGATTTTTTAAATGACTCTTTATAAAAAAGTTCGGAACCCCTTGAATTCTAGAAGTCAGGTCGTAAACTCTGCAAGTACAAGTTACAGTCGGTTGTTGTAGCATCACTCATAAATTAAACAATTTAAATGCACAAAATATATTATCTTAATCAATAAACCTTCAATTTAGATTTTAAATTCGAGTTAATAAAATGTATCTTCTTAGGTCTGTGTGCTCTCGATTCTTGCCTATCATCCTTCTAATGGGATATAAGTATACTCTTTGGGGGGAAATTTAATAATCTATGTAATTAAACTCCAATCATATTAATCAATGAATCTCACCGCAAAAAAAATAATAATAATCCAAACTATTTAATAACTTAATTATAAGCAGGTCAGGCAACATAACCGTTACTAGAAATTGGTTATATTTATTCAGCAATGATTCCTCTCGTATTACATTGAAATAGGCATCAACATCTAACATTCCTCAACTCAAACAAAAAATAGCATCAAAACCTATAAGTTTATACAACACGACTTACCATAATTAAAGATCGAAGACTAAATCAAAGCCCAAAAATCCATGTCTATATCGAAACATCTAAATCAAAATTGGAGAATACCAAAATGAACCAGCTGACGAAAAATAAATTAGTATTAGATTACTGAAGCAAAACATAAAAAAGAGGATAAATTAGGGGTATGAAGAAACTGAAGAAGAGGGAACTAGGGAAGAGCAAAATGAAAATTACTGAAAATAAACACGAGGAAGCAATCTTTTACACAAGGTGTGGTAATAAGCGGTGTGGTAATAAGCAGTGTTGTCGAACTCGCGCTAAAACACGTGAAATCGTTCAATTGAACGATTTCATGCATTTGTCCCAGCTCAGCGAGAAACCGCGGCTGAAAGAATGGAAATTGGTAAACTCGTTCAAAGCGACGCTAAAAATCATGAAAACGTGTAATCTTCGAGCAAAGACCGCTTCAAATTCTTCTTCAATTTCTCCAATTCGACTTCGATTTCTCCAATTCGACTTCAATTCTTCCATCGCGCGAGGAGCTGCCTCGAGAAATATCAAAAATTTGAATCGACGCTGCTGAGCCCTAAATTTTCTCGTGAAACTAATCGTCGACTCAGCTAATTCAATTCAATGATTATTCAGCTAATCAGCAACTATAAAATTGTAAGTTTACAATTCTCTTCTTCATTCAAAAATCTCTGCATTCTCCTTACTTTTCTGATTCAGCTGCCTCTTCTAATTTCTCATGTCTACAATTCCTGTTGCTGCTTCTTCTGGCTCTGCACCACCCAGAATTCGAGTTAATGCCGCTAGAAACAGAAGTGATGTAGCATGGAAGCATGGAGTTTCTGTTGATGGAGGTGCGAGAAAAATCAAGTGCAATTACTGCGGAAAAATATTTGATGAAGGAGTCTATAGATTGAAACATCATTTGGCATGTACACAAAAAGATGTTGGCCCCTGTCAGTTTGTGCCGGATGATGTCAAAAAACAGATGTTTGACATTTGCAAGTCACTGCAGCAAAAATTACTGAACAAAACAGAGGAGCAAATCCATACTGAAAAAGCAAAAGGAAAAAAGATCAGTTGATGGGGATAATGAGACACCTGCAAATCTTTTCAAGAAGAGGGGAGTGAGTTCTCAAGCCACCATCAATAACATTTTCAAGAAAAATTTGCAAGAAGAAGCATGTCAAGAAATTGCATCGTTCTTCTTCAATAATGCAATACCTTTTAATGTGGCAAAGAGTGAGGAATTCCGCAAGATGTTGGAAATGGTTTCAAGACATGGACTTGGATTTAAGCCACCCTCCTATCATCAGATCAGAACAAAGTATTTGAAGCAAAAAGTGGAGATGACAATGAAGACAATTGAAGAGCACAAGATTTTTTAGAAGAAGACAGGTTGCACCATCATGAGCAATGGGTGGACCGACAAAAGAAGGAGAACCATCTTGAATTTTCTAGTGAACATCCCTAAAGGTACTGTATTTTTAAAATCAATTGATGCTTCTCATATATCAAAGACTACAGATAAATTTTTTGAAATGATTGATAACATTGTTGAAGAAGTTGGTGAGGAAAACGTAGTACAAATTGTAACTGATAATGCAGCAAACTACAAAGCTGATGGTACAATGTTAATGGAGAAAAGAAAGAAATTGTATTGGACGCCATGTGCAGCCCACTGTATTGATCTTATGCTTGAAGATTTTGAAAAGAAGATACCCGTTCATCATGAGACAATATCAAGGGGTAAGAAAATTACGCAATTTATTTACTCGAAGACATCTATTATTTCTTTATTACAACATTTCACCAAAGGAAAAGATTTGGTAAGGCCCGCGGTGACTAGATTTGCAACATCTTATTTAACTTTGGGGTGTCTTATGGAGCACAAAGGAGCATTGATAAGAATGTTCAACTCTAATGAATGGACATCAAGTAGGTTTGCAAAAACAAGGGAATGACAAAATATTGAAAAAATCATTATGGATACAAATTTTTGGAAAAATATTGCAATGTGCTTGAAAGGTGCATATCCTTTGATCAGGGTACTTCGTTTAGTGGATTCGGATGAAAAGCCAGCTATGGGATTCATCTACGAGGCAATGGACCAAGCCAAAGAGAAAATTCAAAGTGCCTTCAATGGTGTCCAAAGAAGGTAGTTTACAATTTACATTATGTTTTTATTTACAATCCCAAGTTTGCAACTGTATAAGTATATGCATTTTGCAAAACTAATTCAATTCTATTTTTCCATTTAGCTTCAAGCCTTTGTGGGATATTATTGACGAGCGATGGGATAATCAATTACACAGGCCATTGCACGCTGCCGGCTATTATCTTAACCCTCAGCTGCATTATGCACCATAATTTAAAGCTGACTTTGAAGTGAAACGTGGGCTTTACGATTGCATGAAAAGAATGGTGGGCGATGTTAAAGAAATAAGTAAAATCGATGATCAACTTGAAGATTTCAAGACAAAAGCAAAAAAATTTGGCAGTGAAATAGTTATAGCTGCACTTGAAACCAAAACTCCATCGCAATGGTGGGAATCATATGGAGATGAGCACCCGAAACTACAGAATTTTGCAATTCGTGTGTTGAGTTTGACTTGCAGCTCGTCGGGTTGTGAAAGAAATTGGAGTGCTTTTGAAATGGTAAATTTTTCTTACTTCTTAATTTTAAAAGCTGTCTACATCTTGGTATATACTGATTGAGTTTGTGTGATTGTATATATTAGGTTCACACAAAAAGAAGAAACCGACTGAAATAAAAGACGATGAACGATGTTGTTTTTGTCATGACAAATTCAAAATTGTCCAAGACGAAACAAGCTAGAAAGATGGTTGAATATAACATTGAGGATCTTGAATCCGATAATGAATGGATATTGGAGCCGAACGATGAAGGGTCATCAAATATTTTAGATCTTACTTTAGACAATGATGATTTGGAATTTGACACTCAAAATGAAAGAGAGGAAGATGTTGGAGCTGCTGTAGAAGGTGGTGTAGCTGCTGCTCTAGAAGAAGATTTGGAGAATCCTAACCTTGATGATAAAATTGATGGGGTTGAAGCTAAAGATCTGATGGAAGATTGCAATATTTTGCTGGAAGACTAAGACTTGTGTTAAGGTTATTTTGTTGGAAGTTGGAATTTGGAATTTTAAAGTTTATGTTATGTTTTATTATGAACTAATGATTAATGAAAATATTATGCTATGGCTCATGGCTGTTTTGTTGAAACCTGAAATTTTATTTTTAATTTTCATTTTGTGGGAACTTAACGCTTTGTGTTACGATCCCACGATTTACGATTTTTGTATACCCGAGCGCTCCTTGGTGAGAACTCGAGTTTGACAACCTTAGTAATAAGAGAGGCAGTTGTAACTATTTTGCATAATAGTCTGCTAGGTTAGTGATATGTCAGCGTTTAAGTGGTTATTCCTCTTGCGCTGCTTAATCCATATCAACGTAAATGGATCATCAAAGTTCAAATAACACATAAAGGAAATTTGAGATCCTATAAAAATAGTAAAGGGGAAGACTGCGTCTTTAGCATAATACTCACTAATGAAGATGTAAGTTCTTAGATTTTAATGCTTTTAATGATATTTTCTACATTTGTGTAACTATTAAGTTATTATTATAATACTTGCTTTCTTCAAGTTAACAGGGTACCCAAATTCAAGCTACAATGTTTAACAAAGCTACAGACAAAAATTAACCCTTATTTGAGCATGGAAAATTTTACTATATCTCCAAAGGAAATGTCAGGCCTGCAAAAAAAGAATTCAGTACTATAAAAATGATTACGCGTTAAATATAAATGAATTCTCATTGGTCGAAAGAATGGATGATGTGAGCTTTTATATACCTGAAATCATTTACAATTTTGTAAAGATTAAAACTTTAAAAGTATATTGTAGAAAAGGAAATTGTACGTAATGCATTTACATTTTTTATTTTTTATAAATCATTGTATGATTTGTTAATAGAAATAAATTTTAAATATGATCCACCTTGCTCAAAGTGTCTCACCAACCAAAGATATTCATAGAAAAATCAACAATGAAAACAATCTAAAATGTGATGTAATTATTGTATATGATTCGTAAGTAAATATAGTAAATCAGTTTATTTGTTTATTGTAAATATTTGGACGTGGATTTAATTTACATAACCAAACAGTTAATGTTGTGTTGTGGGAAGAACTTGCTATGGAAGTAGGAACCGAGTTGATAGAAATGGTTTGTAAAGCTCCTATAATAGTCATTAAATGTGTTAAAGTTAGAGATTATCAAGGTTAAATAACATTTAGTTTCTTTAATGTTCTTAGCACGTAACCATTTTTGAAGACTTCTCATTGTTACTACAGGATTGTCTTTATTAACACTGAGTAATAGCAATCTAGCTATTAATCTGAACATAATAGAAGATAAAAAACTTAGAATTTGGTATGATACTGAAGACAAAAATGCACATACAAAATCTACTAATTATGATAGTCATGTTTTCTCATATAATAAAACATACAAGTTTGGATCATGACAAGGTTAGTACTAATCTTTCACTTTATATCATACATATATTGATAATATCATGTTAATTAGTTATTTACTATTATTCCATAAATAGACTATTTTTTGTAGTGTATTTGCTTACATAACTCTAATCAAGACTCAACCGCTATGGTATCGAGCCAGTGAAAGTTGCAATAAAAAGGTAATTGAAGCTTCAATATCAGACTATTGGTGTGAAGAATACCAACAGACCGAAAATACATGTAATTTGAGGTTCAAAAAATAAAGCTAACAATTTTTATTTAACGTTGTTATTTGTGATTATATTTTTCTACAATATAAATATATTATGGTAATGAAGATTTTCGACCCAACTGTTAAAACTTAGATTACTGCTTTTAATGAGCCAGTAAAGAAAATTGTAGGTTGTAGTGTCAATGACCTCTACAAAACTAATAACGATGAAGGTGAAGATACATACCAACAAAAGCTAAAGGAATTGTTATGGATGTCTCGTCTTTTGAAGGTTGATGTTACTCAGATTGAGTATATGAACGAAAAAAGCAAAAGATCACTGTCATATCATAATCAAGCATCGATTATTCAGCCGAATCAAGCTTCTTGTTGTAAGAAATATCTAAAATGGCGGAGCCCAACATTTAGTTTTATTTTCAGTATTTTTATTTCAACGGTTTCAACTTTTCAAATAACAATAGTGGTTTAGTTTAACAATTTGGGATTTATTTATTACATCTTACTCTTGCATTTTTTTATTTCAATTAAATATTCAATGATATGATAATATATTTTAAGTTTATATTTGTCTTGTTTCTCTTTATATTTCTTCAATCCATTAATGGTTTAGAGTTGCAAAATAACTGAACATTAGGATTACATTGATCCTACTTGATATATAATAAAAATGTATGTATGTGTTTGCGACTGATTCGAATCAATACATTAATAGTATATTTTTAGTCTTAAGTTAGTTTACATATAGTATATTTTTAGTCTTAAGTTAGTTTACACATAGTATGTGTTTGCGACTGATTCGAATCAATACATTAATAATATATTTTTAGTCTTAAGTTAGTTTACATATAAAAATCAGTTTAATTGAATTTCCACTTTTTTAATTACTTTCATATTCTCTTAAAGTACCCTATAATTTTTTTAGTAAATTATGACTTAATATGTTTTAACAAATAAATTTATATTTCATATTGAACACCTTAACGGTCAGTTTTCTCACAGTTGTACGGTTATACAAGTCATTCATGATGGCTTCCGGAAGAAAATCAAATCAATATAAGTATGCTTCATGCATACCTTTTTAACGAACTTTATACAACTTTATTTCGAGTATTATGTTTGTATTTATACTGTGAGGAAACAATTATACTAAATTTAAGGGTCAGTCCTAAGAGATCCAATTTTTAAAGCTAGTTCTGATATTTGTACTTTGGACTATGAGGAAACGCTATAATGAATTTTAGGTTTGGTCCTAAGTGTATTGTTGTTCAAAGATAGTTCTCAATCAATGCACCAAACAATTAATTTGCATAACTGCACAATGGTGGGAAAATCAATCGTTAAAGGAAAAAAATGACATAAGCTTAAAATATATCATCATATCAGTAAATATTTAATTACAATAAAAGTGCAAGAGTTGATAAATAAATCACAAATTGTTGAGCTAATTTATTTAAAAAAATCACTTAAAAGTACCATTATCATTTAAAAATTTGAAATTGGTAATATAAAAAATTTGTAGATAAAGTTCAATGTTAGACTTCGTCATTGTTGATATTTGTTCCACAAGAAACTTAATTCAACTGAGTAATCGAGGATTTTATTTTTTTCGTTCATGTATTCAATCTGGGCAACAATCTTAAAAAGATGAGGTATCCATAAAAAAAAATTACCTTTTATTGGTATGTGTCTTCACCTTCGTCATTCTTAATCTTATAAAGGTCATCGACACTGTAACCTATAATTTCCTTTGTTGGTTCATGGAAAGCAGTTTCGAAGCTTCAGCGGTTTGGTTGGAAATCTTCATTACCATAATATATTTGCATTTAAAAAATATATAATTACAAATAGTAACGTTAAAAAAATGCTATGTAACGACGATAGGAACAAAGACCATCTTCCTTGCACGCATATGAGTTGGCACACAACTCCTATATAACAAAAGGAATCCCTGATGTTACGTGTCTACCAGCTCATATTTGTATACAATTCCTTCAATATATTCCGTGATGTGGGACTATTAATTCTAATCCGTCATTCCTCCTTAATAACATGCGAGACAATCCTAACAGTCACGCCCGTGACTCGCATCCTACGCGTATCTTTTGAGAGCACTGTCTTGTCTGCATGTCTCAGTCCGTAACCTTTGGCTCTGATACCACTGTTATGTAACGACGATCGGAAAAAAGACCTCCTTCCTTGCACGCATATGAGTTGGCACACAACTCCTATATAACAAAAGGAATCTACTTTTTATCTCAAATTACATGTATCTTCATTTTGTTGTCATGTTTTACAACAACAGCCCGATGTTGAAGCTTCAATTACCTTTGTACTGCAACGGTTACAAACTCGATATCATAGTGGTTGAGTCTTAATATTAGTTATGTAAGCAAATACACTGAAGAAAACAGACTATGTACTATAGGAAAAAAGTAAATACCTAATTAACATGATATTATCAATATACGTATGATATAAATCGAAATGATGACTAATCGTATCATCATTCAAAATTGGATTGTTTATTATATGAGAAAGAATGACTTTGTGATAATTAGTATATTTTATATGTGCATTTTTGCCTTCGGTGTTATACCAAATTCTAAATTTTTTTAGCTTCTGCTACGCTTGGATTTATAGCTAGATTGATATTATTTAGTGTTGATAAAAACAAAAATGCAGTAATAATGAAAAATATTTAAAAATAGTTACATTATAAGAATATTAAAAAATTGAATGTTTTTTCACCTTAAAAATCTTCAACTTTAACGTATTGATGGATATTATAGGAGCTTTATTAACCTTTTCTATTAACTCGAATCCTACTTCCATAGCAAGTTTTCCCCGCAACATAACATTAACTGTTGATTCTGTAATTCAAATCAATATCTAAATATTTACATTAAACAAATAATTTGATTTAATTATATTTACTTATGAATCATCTACAATTGTTATATCACTTTTTGAAATGTTCTCATTGCTGATTTGTCTACGAACATCTTTGATCGATGAGAGCTTTGAACAAGGCTGGTTGCATCTAAAATTTATTTCTATTAACAAATCATACAATGGTTTATTAAAAATTAATAATCTGATTCCATTACGTACAACTTCCTTTTCTACAAAATTACTTCTGAAGCTGGTTAAATTCTACAAAATTGTATACAATTCTGAGGTAACGGAAGCTCACATCATCCACTATTTCGATCAATGAGAATTCATTTATATTCAATTCATAATCATTTTTGCGGTATTGAATTGTTTTTTGTAGGCCTAACCGTTCCTATAGACATATAGTGGATATTTTCATACTCATATATGAAATAGTATTTATCTCCAGCTCTGTAAAACATTGTATCTTGAATATGGATACCTTTTGATTTGAAGAAAACAAACATTATAATAATAACTTAATGGTTGCACAAATGAAGAAAATATCATTGAAAACATAAGTCTAAAAACTTACATCTTCATCGGTGAGTATTATACTAAAGACGCAGCCTTCCCTTTACTATTTTTATAGGATCTAAAATTTCCTTTATATATCATCCGAACTTTAATGATCCAATTATGTTGATATGGATTATGAAACGCCAGAGGAATAACATTTCTAATCAAGGCAAATTCTATTTCAACCCATGTTTTAGTTAGTAGCCCCCTTAAAAAAAAAAAAAATGACCCTTAAGGAGTTATCTTCTCATCTAATCTCACTACAACGTAATATTTACTCAACCACGTAGTTTTTTTCACGTGGAAAATCAGACAACCATGTAAGAGCTCAGCGAGGAAAAGTTTAATTCCTCGTATGTTATCTTCGTGGTTTATAATTTTCCTCTAAATTTACTCAACCACGTAGTTTTTTCACGTGGAAAATCAGACAACCACGTAAGAACTCAACGAGGAAAAATTTAGTTCCTCGTATGTTATCTTTGTTGTTTATAATTTTCCCCGTAGTTATCATACGTGGTAACCTAGAACAAATTTTTTTTTTTCTAAAAAAAAGCCCTAACTTCACAATCATTACGATCTAAACAATCATCGATCCCAATCGTCGATCAAAACACTGACGATCTTCCATCATAATTAACACAAACATCAAGAAGAAATTTTGCAATGAAATTCCATCAGTATACGACCTAAAGTCGAAACCCTAAATTCAAAAACGTAACAAACATCGATCGTACCATTTTTCCTTCGATCTCTGATGAATTCGATCGAGTGATTTTGATTTGCCTGAAAAAAACGATTTGGGTATAGGGTTGCGGTGGAAAGAAACGATTGTGGTGGAAGAGAATAGCTTTCCGTGAGAAATGGAGAGCACAGAGAAGTGAGGGGTAAGTTTGGAAAAGATGGGGGCAACTTACTAATTCCATGGGTATACGGTTTTGTTTTGCTTTTTTTTTTTTTTTTTTTGAAGGGAGGGGGGTGGCTACTAACTAATAACATGGGTTGAAATTAAATTTGCCCTGATCAAAATCCATTTGAGTAATAGAATTTTCCTACCAAGCTTTAAAGGTTATCTAAATCAAGCATAATTAAACATATATGTAAATCAGTAGGTAATTATGAATTTATGTAATGAATAAACGTAATTAATTAGCAACCATTCCCCATATACACATAATAAAGTTTTAAATGCATACTCAGTACCATATATTGGCGTATATTTAGTACCACACATGTGCATGTACAGTTTACGATCAGAAACTCATATTCGTGTCCTTAAACTCATATTCACGTCCTTAAGTAAACTATATTTAGTTTCATTACAAGGAAATCTCTATTTTCTGTAGTTTACATTCATATACTGTTTAAAAAGCAGCTGTAAGCCTATGCTTGCACTTTAAAATCATCTGTCCTCAAAATTCTTTATCCCTCCATACCCAACCAATCAACACCCCTGAATTTCACCTTTTTGCAATTAAACCCTATTTTATTCTTGGAATTAATTGAAAAAAATAAAAATCAGGGATTTTTATTGGTTGGGTATAGGGGGACAGAGAACTCTGGAAAGAGAGAATTAGCTCTCGCATATAAATGGCACAAGAGTTATATGTGTCCATATACAAATAATAAAAGGTTACTTGTGAAAAAAAAAAAACTAAACTGTGTTTCATAAATTGCTTTCATAAACTACACAAGTTTTAATTTCCATTTGTTTTCAGGACATCATCTACAGAATTTCAAACTTCCAAACTCCAATCATTTGCTGTGCTCAAAGATGCCTTGACAAATCCGATGTATAATATTATTACTCAAAACATAACTGATAAAAAATTATTCATTTGACCAGCATATTCAAACCCTGGTTCTACCAGTATATATACATATACTAAGGTTCACCAATGAATTGAGTTTTTTTTTTTTTTTTAAATCATCACAATAACATCAAAATCTTGTAAGGCCTATCAAAATGTTTGACAATATCACAAAGAGGAAGAAGATCTAGCTTAAATTTCGGTGTTATAAATATTTAACAGATATTGTGGCTATAACTATTCTAATGGTTGCTATCATGTAAATTACAGTACCTCCAAGACTCCAACCATGTAGTGGCTGCTATCATAGCCATTACTGTCTAAGATTCACATATCGTGGTTATCAAACATAAATAAAATACTGTAAATGCATACTTTCTGCAAATTGAGATCAAATCGAGCCTCTCATAAATTTCAACAAAAAGAAGCCATAGATAAACAATTAAATTTTCATTGATTCAACTGATCTAAGGATTAAAAGCTTTTTGTGTACATCCATGTTCAAATTAAAATCCATTACAAATCACCATAAAAATTGTACATCCAAATCATATTGCAAATTAAATCTGTCCTATTTTGATTTAAGTCTCAAATACCAATTCTAAATTATTCTAGGTTTAGCAAATGTTCCAAATACCTTTGGACACATATTATTGAGATATTCTTTTTCTTAATTATGGTCAATATATAATAGGCAAATTATGATGTACCCTAGCATGTTCAGCTTGTACTGGTAGCACTTATAATTTGATATCAGGAAACTTTTGTAACCCACCCTCTTTTTTCTACAAAAACTGAAACATAAGTAACATTTTAATATCTTAATATCTGAACTGTAATCCCAATGCACTAATATCACCTCGTTGATATCTGGACTGTAAACTATAACTATCAAAATGATGTGTACATGTTATATCTGGACTATGAAAGACCATTAACAAAAATAGAGATAATAACTAATAAGCACATTTTTCTCAAATCACAGGTTCTATATATATATATATATATATATATATATATATATATATATATATATATATATATATATATAGAACATGAACGGCAACTGACATGAGGCTTAAAAATAAAATAAGAGCCCAAGAAAAAAAATCCCTGAATATAAAACTAAAACCATAAACACACACCTAGTTGGAAGAAAAGCTTCAGGAACAAGCTTAACAAAAGAGCCATGCAGCTGCTCGTATTGTGTTATATTGGTGATATTAGATTTGATGATGCATATAGGAATTATAGAATAATTTTCTCATTTTGATTAATATGACAAAGCAAAGTTGATTAAAGGCACAGAGTTGCAGTTTAGAATTGACTGACCTGAAGCAGCGAATGGCCACTATGAAAAGCAAACAGTGAAGTCATGGATGCAGATGAGAAAAGGAAGAAGAATCCCTTTATGATATTTATAGGGACCATGGATTTTCTAGAATTAAGTAGCTAACTGGCTGCGGGATTTCTGTATATGATGTGACCTAGTTTTTTATAGTTATCCTGTTATAGAATAGGTCAAAATTTTGTTTCAATCAAACATATTTTATCTTGAATTCCATGCACATTTCTGGTCAAAAAACTGTTTCAGTCAAATAATTGATGCGGTCACAGTATAGAACTAGCATTACCGTACAACGGTGGAAAAACCGACCGTTAAAGGATTTAATATGAAATATAAAATTATTTGTTAAAACATATTTCGAAACAGATTTTATTTGAAAAAATATATAGGGCATTTTAAGAGAAAATGGAAGTAATTAACAAAAAAATTGAAAATTCAATTAAATTGAATTTTATATGTAAACCAACTTGAAACCAAGAATACACTTTTGACATATTAATTCGAATCAGTCACAAACACATATATTTTTTATTATTATATATCAAGTAGGAACAATAATGTAACTTTAATGTTTACTTATTTTGCAACTCTAAACCATTGATGAATTGAATAAACAAAAAGAAAAATAAATCAAATATAAGCTTAAAACATATCATCATATTAACAAATATTTAATTGAAATTAAAAAAAAAAAACAAGAATAAGATGTAATAAATGTCATTTAATACAAGTTTAAAATGTTGATCCATGCACAGCCAATTAGTGTGCCAAATTAGGTTTATACATCATCATCTCAGTTATTATATAGAACCTCACAGTATATACTCACCACTCTCTTTGAGAGGAAAAAATAGCCAAACTAGGGTATAAATCTAACGTGTAAGGACCCAAATCTAAACCAATGTGTACATAAAACGTGTATGACGGTTATTCAGTCACTCCAGTGATTCATATGCTGTAACATAAAGAAAATAATACAACATTAGAGTTTACAGTAAATGCATTATTAACCCATGACATAACAACAAATGCATTAGAATTGAAACTCACCATGTGCGACACAAATTATCAATTGGATGAACTTGAACCCAACCCAACAGGTCATCCTGCAAAAAACCACCAATGCTTAGTGTTGGATGTGAAAGCTGGAAACTTAGCATTTCATTCTTTGGGTAATATTTATGAAGTAAATGTATGTTTTACATGTTGCAACAGTCTCCTTACCATGTTTTACAACTCGTCCAAATCATATAAAAAGATCGAGAATTTAACATGTAACAGTTAATACTACTATATTGCTCAATTCATTTTTTTCCCAATCGTGACATATATTTCAACAAAATCTATTAGGGGAAAAAAATTAAAACTACCAATGAATGAATTTTACACAAAATTACGAACATTCTTCACAAAAACTACAAAGTTTAAGATCAAAAAAATTCAATGTTTAAGATCAAAAACTACCGATGAATGAATTTTACACAAATTTACGCCATTCCCTTCTATTGTTTCATGTAGGTTCCGACTAATATTTAATTTATTTTTTTCAAACGCATTTGATGTCATAATGTGTTCCATGTTTACTGCTCTAGCTATGATGACTCTTTACAGATAAGAGTTAACAGAAGGAAAATGAGGAAAATTCAGGCTAAGGCTTATTATAGTGCATAATAAATAATACATTATGATAATGGTCAATGGAAGAAAGATAAATCAAGCATGAATAAAACATGACACTGGAGTAGATGGTCCAGTCATGTGACTTCAGGGTAAAATAAAGTACCATTTTCGAATGGACCTCTTCCATTCCGTTTCAAACTCAGTTAAAAAGAAAGTGAGAAAAATCATTCAACACATATATAAACATTCAACATGCTTATTTGAATCCAGAAGTCCATTCATAATGTTTTCTAATCAAATAAAAATGAACACGATAGAAAACTAAATTATATGTTATGTAGAAATTCAAACATCATATTTAATTTATGAGTGTAATTTTGTTAAAATATGCATTTTATTAACTTTACAATTTAAATCTTATTTCAATTTAAAGTTTGAACAATACAATTTACAGTTTGAATATCATTTTCAAAACCATGGTTACTGCTATTGGTTCAAGACACATCGTATATCTGATACCAAATTTGCAGGTATACATATTTAAAGGATAAGTGTAAACAGGTTCATGGAAAATAAATACCTGAAAATGTGAAGCAATTGGTGCAATTCAGAGGCATCAGGAAATTAAGCCAGCCTTCTAACCATTTCAGCTGCAGCTATAATTTAGAGGAACAAAATTTAGGAGGACAATAATGAGTGGAATTATGTCATAATTTTGATATGCTTTATGTGTAGTTATATGCATGAAAATATAATAAAACATGCAAATATAGATGAGTTACATAACATAATTTTCATTATCAACTATCTGATTAAATAAAAGCAGATCAGGAATGTTTCAAGAGGAGTGGACTGTAGAAAAAGCAAAATTAAGTGGATTAAGAGGAACTATGAATTTTGCTCTTTCTACAAATAGTTCATTTGGTAGGAACAAAAGACAACATGATTTATCAAAATAACCAAAAGTTATGTTCAGCTTAGACTATGTATTCAATCTTCACACAGCCATCGACAAAAAGAGTATAACTTTTACGCATAGGTCAATTTGTAGTAATAAAAAAGTATGACAGATGGAAAAAAAAATGAAGCAAAATGGATAGAATAGCGGTGGTGATATGTTAAAATGACCGACAACCAAGCATCTCTTCCTATACTACAGTTGAGAATGCTTTAGTCGTACTGATATTTCATAGTTGTACGTAGATCCCGTTGACCACCCAATACTCAATCCCTTTTTCAATATTTTGCAGAATAATTTTAGTGTAGTTTAGATTCATTGGGAACAATCCATTCATCAAAATATTTTGGATAAAGAAGTTATGAAAAATATCATATTAACTTAATCGGCAATCTCATCCATGAATTTTTTGTGATAACATCAATACACCTCCTAAGATCAGCAATAGTATCTCGTATACAGCGATAAACGATTGGGATGTTCATGTAGCATATAAAACAATGTTAATCTAGCAGAAGTTAAAAATTAAAGGATAAAATAGCATGGGCTAGTACGAAGAGCAAAGGCACAATTGCAAAGATAAAAGAACTGACCTTTAATCAAAAGTGAGAAATCCAACAGATTTGTATGTTAGAAGAATAACTGCGATGAACAACACAGAGAGCGAATCAAATTTAGACGATAACAAATGATACACGGTATTAAAATTTGATGAAAAGGAAATTTTAAAGGGAATAAGAAATTAAACGGCTAGGATATGAAAATTGTCAGGGAAAAAATGAGTCTTCAGAGAAAAAAGGGATCAAAATGGGTAGCAGGGGACGATTTTCATCTGCAAATGTTAGCAGCAAGATACTAATACCAAAAATTGACGGCGAAGCACAAATAATGCCCAATAACTTCAAATAATCCATCAATTTGAAAATTGAAAATGTGAAACAAACGAAAGTAAAATGATTGAAACAACGAAAGTTCGAAAATTTGAGAAGGATTCACCTCAATTTTGTTTTGAAGCCTTGAATATTTTCAATCCACTTGGTAAACTGTAATAGGGCAACAACTATCTGATCACGAGGATGGTGGCAACAACACATCGCATTGGGCGATCGAAAATTTATTTGGGATTAGGGTTCTGGATGGAGCGGTGTCCAGGAACTTCCATTTGAAATTGATTTATGATCCTGAGGGTCTCTGATTTCACGGCTATCTTTGTTATGATTGGGCCTTTTTAATTTGAGAATTAGGATGACATGGAAATCAGGTTTTCGATGGAGAAACAAGCGAAAGGATAAGGCAAATTAGGTTATCGATGGAAAAGGGCGAAAGAATCGGAGAAGAAGCAGTAAGAATAAAAAAAATGCAGAAAAACTGGGAGCGTGGAACACAGGAGAGAACGCCAGTGAATTATTTTGAATACAGACCAAACAAAATTAACCTGTATTCAACAGCAAGCAGCTTATCGTCAAGGTGAGTTCTTGCAGAATTTGTTCAATAAGCAATTCACATACAATTAAATGGTGATGCCATCTCAAGTTCTCAATCCATTTCTTGTTCGCATGTGCCTATCGGCATCCCACAAATGGGATGCTGCTGGAATGGCCCTGACTCAAATCAAGATAACTGAACCTACGGCATATATCTGAAAATTTATGCAAAGCTGGAATGGCCCTGACTCAAAACAAGATCACTGAACCTACGGTATATATCTGAAAATTTATGCAAAGCTTTTTATAACTTTATTAATGCTGCAGACGAATTAAGAATATAGGCAATGGACGGTGCATAAAAGGTACATCTTTTATCAGGCAAATTGTAAAAATAGTGCAGACTGTGATAATAGAGTTGAACATTTTTTACTGAATGGCAAACAGATGCACTACAGTGAAGACTTCTCCAGACAAGCAAGCAGATTGCAACACTGCAAGGGAAGTTACCATGATTTCATTAATACCAACTTTATAAACTGTAAAAGTAAGGACATTGATGCTTTTTTCTCATCTAATGCAGGTTGCAAAAGCTTCGATGGTGCTCTGAACAGACCTGACGTCCTTCCTGGGGCATCCAACATCTATGTTTTCAAATCAAAACACTATAAGGGAAGCAGACATAGCTCTAATCCTATAGTGCGTGGTTCTAGTAATAATACGAATAATAATCAAAAGTGTCTACCTGTTACAGACAGTGGTTCCCTCAGCAGTGATCCAAATATGTCAAGACACCTGATTAAGAGAAAAGCAGAAGAAAATCTCAGCTCTTTGCACAGAATAGGAGATAACTACTTCAAAAGCAAGATGAATAATCAGATCTACCACTTATCTGTTTGGTCTGAGGGAGAAAGTAGCAACAACATCTCGCTGGAAAGCAACAGAGACTCACTTGGAACGAAGAGAAGATTCGAGAGCATGGAAAGCTCAGATCTATTTGATATGAACCCATCAACTCACATCGAACTTTAGGATCTATGCTTAGGGACTCATAATCTCCATTCGAGAAACTATGAAGCCAACAAGAAGCTTGATTTGAACGAGAAGAGCAAAGATCACAACGAAGATTCTGTTTGGAAGCCGCCGTGACCCGATGGAATCATTTTCCACTGAGCAGCTCGCCATTTTTTAGCCTCTCATTAGGGTTTAGTTTAGTTTTGATCTGTTGTGGCGGCTAGGGCATTTTGCCTTTGTCTTTGTTTTTGGTGTATCGGGTTTAATACCCATTGGGCTATGGGCCTGTTTTTTTTTTTTTTTTTTTTTTTTTTTTTTGCTATTTCAAAAAAAAAAGGTACATCTTTAAGGGTCCGTTCGCAGCATTATTTTTCCACGTTGGAAATTTTTGTGGCGTCCGACGCGTCGGACGCAGGCACCACTTACCACTGTCAAATGAAATGTCCGCTGGAAGTTGGAAATCAAGCCGTTGGCGTCGGACGCCAACGGCTTGATTTCCAACATCCCTTCTTCCCTATAAATCACTCACTCTATCCTTAACACCTTTCACAATACTACTTCAACAACTTCTTCAACTCTTTATACTTATTCGATTAATGTCTAACTCCGATTCATCCTCCGATTACGACGATTTGATTGAGCTCTACGGGGTTTATCTGGTTAAGAATGAAAGGAGAAATCATATGACGCGGATTAATACTTCGGAGTTCACTTGCTTATCTTGGATCAACGAAATTTTGAATGGTCATCAAAACCGTTGTCAAAATAATTTACGGATGAAAAGACTTTGTTTCCACGCATTATGTGAAAAACTGCAACATCATGATCTCGCTTCCAGACCAGAAATATGTGTCATCGAAATGGTTGGAATTTTTATTTATACAATGGCTACTGGACTTTCAAATAGACAACTTCAAGAAAGATTTCAACGATCAGGTAGCACAATTTCCGTTTGTTTTCATGATGTCCTAAACGCTTTTCAATTACTCGCTGCGGATGTAATAAATCCAGGAGAACAACAATTTAATACTGTTCCACATCACATCAGAAATTCAACAAACAACAATTTAATACTGTTCCACATCACATCAGAAATTCAACCCGGTATTTCAGAAACTATATTCACGCTATAGATGGTACACACGTATCTGCACATTTACCCGTTGATCAAATTATCCCTTATATCGGACGAAAAGGCTTTGCAACTCAAAATGTATTAGCGGTTTGTGATTTCGATTTACAGTTTACGCATGTTATGGCTGGTTGGGAAAGGACTGCACATGATAGTAGAATTTTTAATGCTGTTACAAACGATAGAAGCTCTAACTTTCCTAACCCTCCAGCTGGACAGTATTATTTGGTTGATTCAGGTTATCCACTTCAGACTGGATATTTACCGCCATATTGAAATATGAGGTACCATATTCCGCATTTCCGTGATACCATGAATCAACCAAAGTCGGCCAATGAGTGTTTAATTACTACCATTCGAGTTTACGGATGGTCGTCGAAAGAACATTTGGCATTTGGAAAAAAAAATTACCATTCTCAACAAGATGCCTACATTTTGGTTCAACACTCAAGTGAAAGCTGTCGTATCTACAATGGCCTTACACAATTTCATACGCAAATATAATAGCGGTGACCCTGATTTTATGGCTTTTGATGATGATCCTGAACTAATCCTCGATCAGTACTTGGCGGAATGTTACAGTATGAGAAATACGACGAATAGAGGCACTAAACGTGTACACCCATATGGATACCGAGAAATGGCATTAGTTCGAGATAACATTAGAGATGGGTTGGTTGCTGCTGGTCTGCGCTAATTTGTCTTTGTATCTGTAACTGTATCTGTGCTTGTATTTGTATTAGAAACTATATCTGTATTTGTATTCATATTTGTCAAATCAAATATATTTATATCTTATTTTAAAAATACCACGCTCAAATACCCCGCTTAGATACCATGCTCAAATACCCCGTTCGCAGCTAAAAACACTTTCTCCGTTCGCTACTGTACCCCGCTCAAATACCACGCTCAAATGTCACGCTCAAGTACCCCGCTCGCGTCGGTTAAGAACGCACCCTAAATAAGTGGGAGACTAGCGATGTATCCGGCCGTTTAGATTTGAATATAGGAACTGTTGATATCTAATTTTGCAAGAGTTATACCACATTTCTCAAAGATTATGTATTTGAGACCTGCAACAAGATCGGTCCAGTGAAAATGATAGATTAAAACTAGTGACAAGAAATCAAAAGCAAACTTCGTTAACAAGGGAATTAGTTAATATTAAACCAAATATTAAAAGCCATAAGCTTACCTTGTTATCCACTACCCCATATAAAGAAACAAAAACAAAATCCAACCAAGAGCAAGAAAGCAGCATGTAAGAGCAATGATATAACTAAAACCACAGGTAGGCAGAGGTTTCCCCTTGAATAAGTAGTTTTTAGTTCTCCTTTTTCCTCGAGTTTTTTTTTTTTTTTTTTTTTTTTTGTAACAAAAACCAATTTCCAGTAACTCCTTAAAATGTTCAGAAGATAAAAAAAAGTTGTCATTTATATAAATATGAACATGAATTATAATATGTAGCAAACTTAAAGAAACAACGCAATATTTGAATGTAAGAACGATTCCGATAATCGGGAAACTGGTAATATAAACACGTAGGTGTACGTCGGTCATTTTTTTGGCATCTTGATCTGGATTCGAGTAACGACACTACATTTTCTATGACTAGTGTTTGAAATTTCTAAAACAATTCTATAACATTTTTAAAATACTTAATACCATTCTTTTCAAACGTTGTGTTGATAATTCCAACTATGTTTACCTAACGATGTAGATATAGCTAATTTTAACAACATTTTACAATTATTATAAATTTTTTTACACCATTGCATATAAGTAATCATCGAGACTCCTAAACATGATTTATGCAACATTCACAAAGTCTTTAATATATATGTGTGTATATATATATATATGCAAATTTTCAAAATATATATACATACATATCTGCAAATGCTAAACAAAATTCAAAAGCCTTTATTAATAATGAAACATAAACAGCCTAACAATGTACAATCTGCAAACAAAACAAAAACTCTATTTAGTCTAGATTAACCGTAATACAACCCAACATTATAAACTACATTCGCAAAAACGTTATATATTGCATCCAACAAGGTTACATCCACCCAAAAATAATTTTTTCTCTATCATCATCAGTTGATTAGTTCATTCTTTTATTTCCCTTCAATGCCATCAATACCTGCCAACTGAAGAAAAAAAATTAAGGCAAGTATTATATATATATAGTTAAAAAACAATGGCTACATGCACGGGAATTTAGGGGAATCAAATGGGTTGGGTTGGATATAAATGGACTGGGTAAAAAATAACCCAACCCATTTAATCAAAAAACACCCAACCCATTTAACCCGTTTTCTAAATGGGTAAATATCTAACCCAATCCATAATTCAATGGGCAAAACTTACCTAATTCATTTAACCATTCTGACCAGCAAAGTAATAGAATAAAATCATTGAACTATTTATCATATGAACTACAAATAAAATAGTAACAAAAGTAGCATTTCGATTGCACATACACAATTGTTGGAAACGTTTTGTATATGTAGTGAATTTATTAAGAAAAAAAATACACTTAATTAAGAATTTATTATTGAGCAATTATTGCAATAGAGCCATTGAAAGTTATAACGGTAATATATATATATATATATATATATATATATATATATATATATGTACACGTGTGTGTATGTGTGTGTGTATGAGCTATTATTGTGATTGAGTAGTTACACTAGCACAACAGTCATATATTTATGTGACTTTTATCGAGCTATTACAAAAAAAAATTGGTATTAAAATATTGCTATGAATGATAATAAATTAAAACTTATTAACATTCATCACTTTTGAAACGTATACAATTTACATGTTATATTTCACAGTTTTTTGATCGTTTCTTTTATTTATTATGGTATTAATTATAATATAACTTTCCTCCTACCAACATAGAGAATGTTACATTTTTGCATTCTGTCTATATAAGAAATAGAATAGACAAAGCAAAAAACGTAGAACAATTTTTTCATCTTCCTCTCTCTTAAAAAAAACTCCTTATCTTCATTGAAAAAATTTCTTTAAAAAAAAGGAAGAGAGCGGTACAGTTTTTTCTAATTTGAGAGCAAATCAGGCTCAATTTGTTCGTGCAAACGAATTGATACTGAAGAAGAGGATGTTATATCCTAGAGGCAGCGACGAAAGTTACGAACTACTTTGCACTATTGAGTAGATCGTCGAAACGTCTTCAAGAGAGCGACGTTGTCCGCGACTCAGCCGTTAGTTTTCCAACAAATTTGAAGACGATTCAGACAACTAATGACTTCCGCTTCCTCTGCCGCTGCAAACAACACCGAGAGGCCGCGCCTTCATTAATGTTCCAGATCCCACTTTTCACTGATGCACCTTTCAGGTTTGAAGGTCTCCACTTCAAACGCTAGCAACAAAAAATGGAGTTTTTCTGACTATGCGAAAAGTCGTCAGTGCTTTATCAATCGAGAAACTGCAATTGCCAGAGAAATCAAATGAAGACGCTGCAGGTCAGACGGTGGTTTGGACAGAGAAATCGAACCAGTTGCAGACCTGAATTAAGCAGGACTACATGTGCAAGAACTTCATCCTCAATGGCCTAAGCGATGATCTATACGACTATTAAAATTCAGATTAATCAGCGAAGGAGATCTGGGAGGCTCTGAAGAAGAAGTATGACACTGAAGAAGTAGGCGCAAAGAAGTATGCAATCAGTCGCTACCTCATATATCAGATGATGGATGGCACGTCAGTAGAGATGCAGTCTCATGAGCTTCAAAAAATAGCTCATGAGATCATCTTCGAAGGTATGACTTTGGATGAACAATTTCAGATTGCTGTAATAATTGACAAATTACCCCAAGATGGAAAGATTTTAAGAATGTGCTGAGGCACAAGTCTAAGGAATTTTCCTTAGAGAGATTGATCACTAGCCTCCTTATTGAGGAGGAAGCATGCAAACAGGATCAAAAAAGAGTAAGTGTTGGTTGTCACAAACAACAACACTAAAAAAACCAAACAAGATGATCTGAAACCAAATGGAAAGCACTCAAAAATCAGAATCGTCGCAACAAACACAGTTGGAACCCGCAAGGGAACCAAAACGGATAGCACTGACCAGCCCAAAAGAGTGAACTTGGTCTTCTCTATTACAACTGCTAAAAATCAGGTCATATGGCATGTAAGTGTCGGAATAGACCAGGCTCTACACTACAGGCTAACATGACTGAGGAGCCTTTGACGGTTATGATTACTGAGATTCACCTTGTTGGTAGATCAGAGGGTTAGTGGGTAGATACTGGTGCTTCTAACCATGTCTGTTATGATCGTGACATGTTTACTACATACACGATTGCTGATGATCAGAAGGTGGTGTTGGGAGATTCTCGCACCACTAAAATTGTTGGGTTGGAAATGTGGAAATCAACTTTAGCACTAGAAAGATAGTATTTCTAAAAGACATGATGCATACTCCAGAGATGAGAAAGAATCTGGTTTCTGGCTTTCTTGTGAATAAGGCTGGTTCTACTCAAGTTATAGGGATTGATTTGTATACCTTAACTTATAAGGGAACTTTTGTGGGAAAGGGATATGCTTGTGAGGGAATGTTTAAATTGAATGTTGAATCTAATAAAGTAACTAGTTCTTCTTATATGTCGTGTGATTTTAATATTTGACACTCTATATTATCTCTTGTCATAAACAAACGCATAATTCATAACATGGGTACCTTAGATATGATTATTAGAATCTGATTTTGGTAATTGTGAATTTTGTACTCAAGCTAACATCACAAAGAAACCTCATAAGTTTGTTGATAGAGTATCTGAATACCTAGATTTAATTCATTCTGATATATGTGAGCTTGATGGTACCGTCACTACAAGAAAAACCGAAAATAGCTGCAGATTTTAGCAGTGGAAAATTCCATCACAAATTAGCGACGGATATCCATGGAATATGTAAGGGGTATTATATAGGATTAGTTATTTCAAATTATTTTAAAATATTACCGTCGAGTTCTGATTTTCGTCGCTAAACCATAGCAAATTGCAACGCTTTAACCTCATCATGTTTCTGTCGCTGAATTCCGTTGCAATTTGAGACAGTTTACCGTCATGTATTTTTTGAAGCTATTTTGCAACATATTTTCAAGGGATTTGCAAGGGACCGGTAAAATTAGTTGCAAAAAACTTACTATTAAAAATTAAGTATCAACTTTTAGTGATTAACTTTAAATAATTATTATTAAATGATTAACTACTAGTATTATATAATAAGTAAGATTAATATTTAATAATTATTGGTTAATAATAAATTTTAAGTATTGCCTTGCAAAAAAAATTAAGTATTATAAAATGATATTTATAACTGATAATTAAATAATAATGATTAATAATTAACACATAATAATAATTAACATTTAAAAAATAATAAACTAAATATATATTAAATAATAATAAATTAATAATAAAAAACTAATGGATAAAAAATCAAAATTAATTTGAAATATGAGTATGTTTAAATATTAATTAAATAATTAATAAATTAACGATAAATAAATAAATGATAATTGATATTACTATTAAGGAGTATATAATTAGTAATAATTTCTTGTACAAATTAATTTATAATTTTTGTTTAATAGAGGTATTTTTATAAATTAATTAATAGTTTCTAATTATCATTAAAAATTATTTTCATGTTTCTAATCTTACAAATAATTCTAATTAATAATTTTGTTTAATAAATATTAATTCAAAAATTAAAATTTCATATTATATAAAATAAATATAATGTTTAAATATAAACTTTTAAAGTTTTCATAATTTTGAAATAAGTATAAATTTTGTAAAATGTTCAAAATTTAAAAACAAGAAATTCTATAAATATTAACGAACTCAAAAATACTCAACTTTGCGAATTTCGTATTTTTTGAATAGTTGATTATTTATCCAGAATTTTTGGATGTATATATTATGTTGCAAATTTTTATAATTTAATGATTAATATTCAAACTTTTTGGAATATTGTACAATTTCAAAAGTATAAAACTCAATTTGTTGGTCAATACTGTACAACTTTAGGAGACAATCCTAAAATAAAACTGGAATTATCCATAAACTTCTAATCTAAATTATCCATGGCAGCGGCTCCTCGTTCTTTCTTAGGTTCTTGTTTTGTGAACTCCGATTTTCTTCCTTTTAATTTATCTTCGTCTCTGGTCAATTCAAGGAGATCATCTCAGCGATCGTACGCTGATGTGATTAGACAATCTTTTCCTGATTCTTCTAATTGGAAGTCTGCCTCGTATAATAGTTCTTTTCAAAGGAACGATTCTAGAGATCGTTTATGCTTTAGGTGTGGTGATTCCTAACATTTGCGAAGGATTGTAGAAACGGAATTCGATGTTTTAATTGCATAGGTGTTGGTCATCGTAAATACAATCGTCCAGAGATTTTCAGAGGAAAATCAATCTTTGATCTATTGCACTTCAACTGTTCGAGGATATGTCAGAAATTGATTGAATTCTTGGATTTGAACGTTTTGGATTTTCCTAAATACGAAAATGATGGGGCTTATCTGTTGTTGTTGTTGGGTTGGCATTTGGAGGGTCTTGTTGATAGTTTATTGTGGCGTAAAAGAAATTCTACCGATGACGTGTATCCTCCATTACCACGTCCGTTGTGAAGAAAGGAGTATGCTTTCTTTTTCAGTTTAAATCTTTTGAAATTGCAGAGGTTTTATATAGATTCGTTGTCGAAGAGCAAGAAGAGGGCTTTCTTATTGTTGGAAGGGATACTATCACATTTCGATGTGATAAATACTGCTATAAATTGTGATCGATGTGTTGCGGTTTTTCCGATTCAGCCTAGTCGGGATGATTCTGTTATTTTGAGGACTGGTGGGCATTCTAATCATATGGGTGTTGTTTTTCAAGAGGAGAAGGATAGTGTTGTAAAGTCAGGTATGGTTGATAAAGGATTGGAGTTTCTTGAAGAAGTGATGGTGGGTTTTGTTGGGAGGTATAGGGCTTTACAGCAGTTTGATCCCATGATCAGTGACCTTTCATTTTTGAATTGTTCGGGTTTTAGTGAAGGTTTTTGGTTTAATGTTTGTATGAACGTAAACAGTGGGAGGGAAATGGAAGTGATGTCAGGGGTTGACTCAGTGGACATGAAGGGATATGATGGTTTTGTTGAAGCCTCTCCTGATAGAGATAAACAGTTTCATTGCATAGAGGAAGGGGTTGATTGGCATGTGGCTAATGATGTTGGGTTGTCCAGTAGTTTTGATTTGTTGGAGGAACTCGATGATGAGGAAGTTCTATTGCAGGATAATTTATACGATGCCTCAATTGATCAGAAGTTGGATTTTCTGAAGTCTTCTTCAAAGTTGAGGAAAGGCTTTAGAGTTGGTAAAATTAAAATTGAAAAGAGAGGTAAGTAGAAGTCCTTGAGTATTTCTGGTCGTGTTGGTCTAAGGCATGGTAGGGTGTCGGTTTCGAGAGTTGTGAGCTCGGTCTTGAGGGATGATATTGATGATAGAGAACGGTTGGGTAAGAGGGATGGTATACTGTTAGGTGGCTGCGGTGTAATTGCTTTGGCTAGGAGAGACTTGGTGGAGTATTTGGATTGCATGGATGGAGCTATGGAGATTACGTATGTTTGTAGCAGGAAAATGATTGTGAATAGGGAGTGTTTAGTGCAGTTTGAGTTGGTGGACTGTGATGACATGTGTGGGTTGGTGGTCTTGCTGGACAAGGTAGGATGTTCGGTGTTTTTGAGAGAGTCGGTGTGAGATTATTCTCCTTGTTTTTGAGGTCGTGTTTTTGTGTGTTTCAAACGGTGTGCGTTTTACCTTGTTCGGTGATTGTTTCCATAGATCAGTTCAATGATTCAGTCAGGGATGGCATGCAAGAGGGTAGTGGAGGACATTCACTGTTAGAGATCTTTCCATTTCTTTGTCTAGGAGGGGGAGACGTAAGAGAGTAGTTCACAGTTTTGGATTGGATCGACGTAGTGCGAGGATTAGATATAGCTCCTCTTCATCTCATGGTAGGTTCCCGAGCTCGAAAGCTAGTAGTAGCAATTCGATTTTGGGCTCAAGTATGGTTCATGTTTATGGTAGTGACTATACTCCGTTTGCATTGGGTAGCCTTTCTACTAATCATTTATTTCAACTTGCTAATGATACGACATTTATTTTTACTGGTCTTGAGTTGGATGCGGATTACATTAGAAGTAGGGAATTAGAGGGAGTGAATTCTTTGAGATGTTGAGGATTGTTAGCTGGAATATTAGGGGTCTAAATGATCTTAAAAAATGTGCTAAGGTTAAGACCTTTTTTAAAGATTTTCATATTGATATTGTTTAGCTTCAGGAGACTAAAATTGAGAACCCCGATATTAGTTTTTATGCGAGGCTAGGTGGATCCCTCTTTCGTAATTGGGCTTGTCTTTCCATCCATAGGTAGTGTCGGGGGACTTATGATTGGTTGGAAAGATAATCAATTTAGACTCGTTCAGGAGATTCCTAATTTATATTCTCTACACATCATTTTAGGCTCTCTTATAAATAATTCTTTACTGGGCATTTCTAATGTGTATGGTCCTCATACAAAAATTGAGAGGAGACTCTTGTGGGTTGAATGTTCTGATTTTAGAAATCTTGTTCCCAATCAATGGACTGTAGGGAGAGATTTCAATGTCACTAGGTTTTTAGGGGAGATATCACCTCAAGAAGGTGATTTCTCTGATATGGAGGAATTCAATGTTTTCATTTTAGATAATAATTTGATTAAGATTCCTCTAAATAATAGATCGTTCACTTGGTCTAATGTCAGTGATAGTCCTTCTTTTGCTTTATTAGATAGATTTTTTATTAGTACTGAGGTGGAGGATAAATTCTCTATTTGTAGAATTAACGGTTTGCCTTTTTTATATTCTGATCATTGCCCTATCACCTTTTAATGTGATTCGAATACTTCTATTAGTAACAGTTTCAAATTTGAGAAGAGGTGGTTATTGGATTCTAGTTTTATTAATCTAGTTTGTGTTAAGTGGAATTCCTTGTTTTATTTTAACAATTCGTATATGGGTAATTCTACAAAGATTTTTGTTACGAATCTAGGTAAGTTAAAAAAATTCTCAAACATTGGAACAAGTATATTTTTGGTAGTGTTAGAATTAGGAAAGATAAAATTTTGTGTGAAATGTTAGATCTAGACAAGATTAGTGAGTCCATGATTCTTAACTCCAATGAGAGGGATAAACTTTGCAACCTTAGGAATGATTTCAAGCTGATTTTAGAAAAAGAAGAGATCATGTGGAAGCAAAGAGCCCGTGTTCAATGGATTAAGGAGGGGGATAATAGCACAAAGTTCTTTCATAGTGTGGCTAATAAGAGGAGGCATGATAATTTGATTCATTCCATTTTTATTAATGATGTGAAAGTGACCGTTCAGAGGGAATTAAATGAGGCTTTTACTAGGTATTATAAGCAGATTTTTAGAGCTAGGATTAAGAGAAGGATTAATGTTAGATGAAATGACATTTATCCGCCTGATGCTAAGGTTGAGTTAGTAGATTTAGACAAGCCTTTCTCTGAACGGGAGATTTGGAAGGCTATTTGTGATATGCCTAGTGACAAAGCTCTTGGGCCTGATGGTTTTTCTATTCTTTTCTATAAGCAGTTTTGGGGGATCCTGAAATTTGATATTATTAGCTTATTTAATGATTTTTATAGTGGTGATTTATGATTAGGAAGTTCTAACTTTGCTAATGTTATCCTTATTCATAAGAGAGAAGGTGCTGATTCTCCAAAGGATTTTAGACTTATTTCCTTAATCAATTGTTCCATCAAGATTATTTCCAATGTCCTAGCTAACATGCTTAGTATTAAGATGAATGATCTTATTGATTGTTCCCAAACAATCTTTATCAAAGGCAGAAACATAGTGGACGGAGTGGCCGCTGTGCAGGAGTATATTAATGTCTGTTGTCAAAATAATTTTTCTTATGCTATTTTGAAGTTAGATTTTGAGAAGACGTTTGATTCAGTTGATTGGGATTTTATCTGCTAGTTATGTCTTGCAAGGGGTTTTATGTCAGATGGATTAACTGGATCACGCTTTTGCTTAGGTCTGGTTGCTCTAATATTGTTGTTAACGGGGTTGTGGGCAAGAAGATTCACTCTAAGAGAGGTCTTAGACAAGGTGACCCCTATCACCTCTTCCTTTTGATTTAGCGGCTGGTTTTTTCTCTAGAATTATTAAGAGAGCTGTTAGATTAGGTGTTTTAGGTAGTATTGGTAATGAGGAATTTAATAATGAATTATCTATTCCCAATTTGCAGATGATACATTATTATTTTCCTCTCACTTGCCCAAGCATATTATTGCTCTGAAGTTTATTCTTTATTGTTTTGAAATGTTATCTTATCTCAGAATCAATTTTGATAAGAGTGCTTTAATGGTTCTTAATGATCGTGATAATGTATAGTTTCTTCCTGCTGGCACCTTGAACTGTTCTGTTATGAAATTTCCTTTTAATTATTTGGGTTTTAAGATTAGGCGTTCGAAACTTAAGAAGGATGATTGGTTAGTTATTATTGATAAGATCAATAATAGATTATCCATTTGGAATAACAGATTTCTATCTAGAGCAGGTAGATTAGTGCTTGTTAATTCTGTGTTATCTGTTATTCCTACTTATTGGATGGTCTTTCATCGATTTCCTCAATGTGTTATTGAGAAAATTGACATAACCGGGCGTAATTATCTTTGGAGTGGTGTTCCTATTTGTAGAGGCTATAAATATTTAGTTAACTGGGAGGTGTGTTGTAAACCAAAGAAGGATCGGGGCCTGGGGATCATTAATTTATATAATTTGAATTCTTCTTTGTTGGCCAAATGGTTATGGAGACTTAGGTGCCCAGATGTGTCGGCTACTTGGAAGATTATTGTTTCCAAATTTTATTATTCTGGGGGTGAGTTTATTGTTGGTTCTAGTTCTAGTTGGATTAATATATTATCTTATTTTTGGAAGTCTGTTTTGATTTTTTTTAATTTAGGTTGTAAGTTGATTGTTCATTCAGGGAATCTTACTTTCTTTTGGCATGATGCTTGGATTTCTCGTTTGCCTCTTAAAATTGTATTTAGTGAGCTTTTTAATAATAGTTGCTTTAAGAATGCTTTGATTGTAGATGTTTATAGAAGGGATTTAGATCCCCCATGGGAGTTTTCCTTTGATAATATTTTAGAAGGGGGTATGTTAAGGCAATTAGCCTTTTACTAAAAGCTAAGTTAGCTTTGTATCATTTAGATGAGAATGGAGATCGTATTAGTTGGGGTTTTGATAAGCCTTTAGTTACTCTGTTTATTCTATGTATAATTTTATTAATTTTGCTGGTGTTTCATTATACCCTTTTAAGTTTCTTTGTTTGAAATCAAATTCTCCTCCTAAAGTTAAATTTATTACGTGGTTGATTATTCATAAGAAGCTTAATACAGTTGAGCTTTAAAAGAAGAAGAATATTATTTTTTATGTTAAGTATTGTTTTTGTAGTCTTTTGGATGAAGATGTTGATCATTTATTTTTCTCTTGCAATATTACTAATTATATTTTAAATATGGTTTTAAGGGATTTTGTTTTTGGTTGTTTTAATTCTTTTAGTAACTGTGTTGATTATTGGAATTGTTGTTGATTTATTTATAATTCAAGGCAGAGATATGTGATAGATTCTTTAGTTACTATCATTAGTTGGTTTATATGGTTGGAGAGGAATCAGAGATTTTTTCATTCTACTTCTGTTTCTGCTGATAATTTAATCATTAGGATTGTTAATTATTGTCTGGATTGGATGTCTAACTCGCACTGTAAGTTTTTTGGTGACTCGTGTTTTGAGAGTTTTTTTATTAAGTTAGATTTAATTTGAGTTTATTTATTAGAATCAATAGATTTTTTTAGTTCTAATAGATCTCGCATTTGTTGTTAATTTCTTTTTTTGGTTTTGCTTGTTTGTCCCTCTTTCTTTTTTTATTTCTTCTTCACATATTTGTATGGATATATAAGATATATATATATATATATATATATACACACACACACATATATATGTGTGATGGTTGCTAATGGTTTGTCTAGTTTCTTTCTGGTTTCAGGTTGTTGATTATAGTAGAGGAGCTTAGTGGATAGCTATCTGGATTGGTGGTTGATTTTTGCTTTGGAGCTATTTTTGTGTGCGGTTTCAGAGTGTTTTTGGGGATATTCTGTTATCTTTTTTGTTGTATTTATCTTGGTGTGACTAGTTTTTGTATTGGAGTAGATACACTTCACTATCAGGTGGTGGCTTTGCCGAAATTCGATATTGAAGTATGATGGACGGTGGTTTATCCGGAGCTCATCTATCTACTTTCCTTTACATTCTTATAGTCATGATTTGTATTTCTTTCGTCTCCTTTTATTTCTGTAATCGGATATTGTAGCCTTTTTGTTTTTATATTATATATGTGTGCTCTCTTCTTTTTTAGAAGATCACACATTTTTGATTTTTGTGTTTTTTTTTAAAATAAAAATCCTAAAATAAAACTAAAATCAATTATAGCTTATAATAATGAATGATTATTAATAAATAATCTCTAACGATGAATAATTATATATAATCAGTATTTCAACAAGCTTAAATTTACTTTTCAGTTATTAGTAAGTGATATCGAGTAATTAATATCAAACATCAGATAATTTATAACTAATAATAAATATTAATAATTTATGATTAATAATATTACTATTAATTCGCTACATGAAAAATACCGTTTTACAACATTGAATCCACATTAAATCACTAAAGTGTTGTAAAAATTCTTGTTACTATTCGCTACATGAAAATTACCATTTTACAACATTGAATCTGCATTAAATCACCGAAGTGTTGTAAAAATTATTGTTACTATTCGCTACATGAAAACTACCATTTTACAACATTGAATCTGCATTAAATCACCGAAGTGTTGTAAAAATTCTTGATCTTTCATGATATTTTAGAGAAAAAACATTGTAACAGGATTCTCATGACAATGTAACGTCACTTAAATTGTAATAATACTATTTAAAATATTTATACTATTAAATTATATTAAATTTGTATTAAACTATTTAATAGTTAAAATTTTAATGTTATTCATAAGTTTATCTGTGTTGTAGCATTCAATATAGTAGAAAACAATCTTACTTCTCAGCTATCCGCATCAACAACCAAAAATAGATAAGAACCATTGATCTAAAATCCAAGAAGAGATATGTCGTAACCCGTGGGTTGCTCTTGCAATCAGATTTCCACCGTCCTCAGTATTCCTCCTAAAATCGAAATAAATCTCAGATCCTCCTCCTAGTTTTCTTCCAGCGCTAAACCTAATTTACTTTATCCCATCCTTCATCACGTCTATCCATCAAATTAATAGCCAAAATTCAAAACTGTTTTGCCTTTCTTGAAGCAAGTGGATTCCGATTAATCCAGTGTTCCAAATTCGTGGCTTTAGATTTGTGGATCTTGAAACGGCAAGGTTGATGTGTCACGTTTGAGTTAGATGATACCGTAATTAGCAACTTTGTTTTTAGTTCCCTTTATTATTTTCGATTTAGAATATTTGTATTATACTAAATTTTATTGTCGTTCCCCATTTTGATTCGTTGCAAGGGAATCGGTCCTTGTTCATATCACGATCGGAAGCCACGAATGGAATTCGTAATTGAGTCTAGATATACAGAAGGCTTGGCTTTGCTCAATTTAGGTGGCTTCGAGTTGGTGAGGGTAGTGGTTCTCTGCTTGGAGGAGAATTGGATTTTTCTTTGGTGTATCCAGTTTTGAAAGTGGTTGGTTGTGTGTGGTTCGGACGTGGTTGAATGATTCGAAAGGTTATCAAAAATGGATCTTGAAGCTGCTAGCATGGATATTACAAAACTCAGAAGAGTAATGTGCAAATCATTCATCTTTCTTGTGTTGTTGTCCGACTCTACTTCAACAGGTGAGTACTCGTTTTATTATATAACTTGATCTTTTGACATGTATTGTGATAGTGTATTGAATTCAAGTTCACAAACTACCATAGTTTCTTAGATGTAGAGATCTATATATGTCATCTGAATCTCTATCTGTTGATTTTAGTGATCTAACTTGTTAAAAATAAATAAAGCAAAAGCCGAGACAAAAATAAAGCAAAAGTAGACAAAAATATATTTTATTTTCACAATAGAGCATTTTAAACAAGCTACTTGAAGCTTGGTTAAATTGCGGAAATATTGAGACTACTAGTTGTAATATACAGAAAAACAGTTTGTTCATTGCCTTGTATTCTGTGTACGTAGCTCCACATGGGTAGACGGAAGGATGACACAATAGAATACGTAGAATTTAACTAGTTAACCAACAAAAGATAGAAGTGTGAAGCTAATAAACGTAACAAGACAAAAGTGATAATGCATACAAACAAACAAAACAATTCTTTATGAAGAAAGCAACTACAATTAGAATGTGTTTTCCACTTCAGTCTTAAACTCAGTAGGTGAACCAGATAGGTGGCATATGTTGGAAATATTGAGTTTTTTAATTAGCTTGGAATAGATGTTAGCTAGTATTAGACCATATATTGCATTGTTCAAAACTTGACTATGCAATCTTAAACCAAAACCTTTTCTGTCGTCCGAAACAAATGTTGACTGCATTTAAAAAATTATGGTTACCTCAATTCAGTAACTATCTGGAGTGTTAAAATAGTCATTAATACAAGTACTTATATTTAATGCATGCGTACATAATTTGTGAATAATAAGTAATCATCAGTCTTCGGTTTTTGGAAGAAAAAACCTTGGTATATACTTATATGTTTATTTTTGCCTAATATTGTAATTAGAATACTCAATAACATTCTTCAATTATTGGACGGCTGCAGCTGCAACAACATAGATGAATGAACTATGAACTTGACTCTTGCAGCCGCAATAGTAATGCAAGTAGAAACTGCATCATTAATGAAGTGTGGTTGATTATTTGGTTATGGAAGAAAACCTTGATTAGCTTTGTGCTACTATTGTTGTTTCATCACTGCAAGTAACTTCTTCTATTATGAATTCACGAGTAAAATATTGCATTAAATGTATTTATCACCATAAGTTGATTTCATCTCATGCCACTCGTTTTGTTTGGCATTTCTGATGGTGCTGTTTGTTTTGTCATGCTGTTTGATTGAGTTGTGCTTGCTATGGTGTTTCTTTCATGCACCTGTTTTTAATGTTTATTAGTAAAAAGAACTCACAATCAAATACCTTCAAACAAGAAAAAAATTAAAAAGAAATTAAGAAGAAGATTGTATTTGTATTTGTATGATGCTCGTTTGCTTACTGTAGAAGACAGTTCCTTTGATTACATGTTCACCAATAGGCTATTTAGAAATTCAATGCGAATAGCCATCAGTGTATTTTTAATTAATTAGTTAGTTAATTTTATTTATTTAATCTAATGGTTGACTTCTACTTTTGGTACTTTTTAAGATGCACAATTGGTTTTGCTAGATATGCCCGCATTCATTTAGTATTTTAGTTCTAAAATAAGTCTGCAGGGGACAACTAATTTCAAAATAGAAATGAAAGGGACTTCATGGTACATATATTAATTAGTCCTTGGCTTATGATAAGTGTTATACAGAGTAGGGTGGATAAGTATATTTTTTCTTCGACCTAAATAATTTAACATGAAGTTTTCATTGTCTTACTACCGTAAGAACGGATTGGTAGGATGGAAAAATATGGTCGAAAAAAAAGGAAAATAATAATAATAATAAAGATACATAGAACCAATACAAAAGACTAAAACTTCTCCAAATTAAAATCCAAAGTACAATGTATTACTATAATATAAGTATTCATTATGGTTTAGAAATAACAACTTTTATCATTATTTATAATATTGTGTTTTCTTTTCGCTTTGGGATATCTTTTCTGGAATATCTAAATTGAAATGATTACTTTGAAGAATTATTAGTCTGGTTCTGAGATGTGCAGTACTCCTATTGTTTTCATGTTTAGTTGTCCACCTATTTAGGTATCAATTTGTATACTATTGCAATATATTCGAAGATCATTTTAACAAAGATGATGCTTAGTAGTTACTCGTATGAAAAAGAATGACAAAACTCCACTTAGTGAGGAAAATCAAATATTGTTTGAAGAATGCTTGGTTTAGGTTCTTTTGAGTATGTCATAATTAAATGAAAACTCTTAGTTTAACCCAACTATTAAAGGACAAACAATTAATATTAAGAATCTATTACAATATATACTAATGAAACGGGAGGAATCCTCTTTTTGTTAATTTTATGTTGATTCTCGTTATTTTATGCAGAAAGATAGTGTTTGAAAGGGAATGCATGATTTGTATTTGCCGTAATGAGTGGACTGAGAACAATTAGTGCTACTGATCATTATTGTGTGTGATTTAGCTTAGAATGGTCTTAGTTTTCACCTTGTTTATATTTGTATTTTTTGGAGTATCTAAATTGAAATGATTACTTTGAAGAATTATTAGTCTAGTTTCAATTTGTATGATCTTCAACTGTTGCCAATATTAGTCTTACCATCTTTACTTCTGCTGAACTTTGGCTGACTTAATTGTATAAGACGAGTAACCAGTTGATAACAATAATTTTATTTCCCTAATTTCTCTTAATATAATCAGGTTGATGATGAAGCTCCTACCGTGGAGGAACCTAGTAGCGAAGAGTCGACCTCTGATGAGGTATGCAAAATCCCAACATTAAAAATGTTGCCAGTATCTATCTGAATTAATCACTATGATCAATTTTTGAAATTTATACCATAATTTTTTTGTATACAGTGGTGTATGTATTTATTTTCTATCTTTTAGGAAATGGCGGAAGATCCTCTCTGTGTTGTCTGTGCTAAAAAAATGGTCAGGTAGGGATGGCAATGGGGTGGGTCTAGGGTCCAAACCCGCTTGACCCGCCCCTGTTTTGACCCATTTAGACCCGCCCCAAAGGGTCTTCGGGGCGGGTAGACCCGCGACCCGCTTTTGGAGGTCCGGGTCTAGGGTCGGGTCTGGGGCATGGCTAACCCGCCCCAACCCGACCCGCATGATCGAAACATCATTCAAACTCTTTATAACTATAACTATTACTTGTTAATCTTCTTAGATTTACATAGTTATAACTTGAATATTATATTCTTTTAATTGAAAACTATAAAATTTTCATCGTATTAGGTTACATCAATGATAATCATACAATAACAAATGCATACATTTTGAACTATTATCTTACAACTCATTTTATAATATTCTCTTGTCATTGTGAACACATTATAATATGCATATAATTTATAATTTAGTGATAAAAAATATAAATATATATGTACACAAGAACATAATATCACCGGGTCGCGGGGCGGGGCGGGTCTACCCTGACCCGTACGGGTTTCGGGTACGGGGCGAAATTCCAGACCCGCACCGGGTCTACGGGGCGGGTCTGGGGCGGCGTTTAAAAAGTCCGGGTCGGGTCTGGGGCATGAGAAACCTGCCCCAACCCACCCCATTGCCATTCCTATGGTCAGGTGGTTGTAATTGTCTTATTTACCTCATGGTATATCAATTTGAACATGCATGTTTGTATGTGAGATAATGATAATGTATTGTTAGTATCTATGATATGTAAATTAACGAGTGTAGAATAAGATTAGAAAATATTCTATTTGAAAAAAAATTACAAACCCAATGTGTCCTATTTTAAAACCTGGGATGCTTGGCATATGTTCGTATTTCAGACCCTAAGAGAATAAAATTAGCAAGTAAAGCATATGAATGTGTATTTATTGGCTATGTTGTTAATAGCAAAGAATACATATTTTATAACATAAATACACATAATACAATTGAATCAAATGATGCTGATTTTTATGAAACAAAATTTCCTTTTAAATTAAGGAATAGTGGGGGAACATTAAGTAATTTATTACCTGTAAGAACAGAACCTAATGAACATTCTGAAAATGAACCTAGAAGAAGTAAAAAAGTAAGAACCACAAAAGATTTTGGTTCAGATTTTTGTGCTTTTACTATAGAGGAGGACCCCTTAAACCTCTAAGAGGCCCTATTTTCGCTAGATGCCGATTTTTTGCCAGAGGCTATAAATGAGTGCTTAAAAGAAATTAAAACCTGGTGGCACTGTTGATAAGTATAAAGCCTGTCTAGTAGCTAAAGATTTTAAACAAAGAGAAAATGTAAATTTCTTCGACACTTTTTCATCTGTAACTAGAATTACATCCATTCATGTATTAATCTCACTTTCTTAATTTAATAATACATCAAATGGATGTTAAATCACATTTTTAAATGGTGAATCAGACAAAGAAATTTATATGGACCAGCTGAAGGATTTGTAATACATGGTCAAGAACATAAAGTATACAAATTAGATAAATCATTATATGGTTTAAAACAAGCACCATGGCATGAAAAAATTGATAACTTAATCATTTCACATGGTTTTAAAGTTAATGAAAGTGACAAATGCATTTATTACAAATCTGACAATGACATTTGTACTATTATATGTCTTTATGTAGATGACCTACTCATTTTTGGGTCAAATAGTCATGCTATAAACAACGTTAAATCTTTGCTAAGTGCCAACTTTGATATGAAGATCTAGGTGAGGCGAGTGTAATCCTTGGTATTAAAATTACAGGTCCAAAAAGGAACTTTCTTTGGATCAATCTCATTATATTGAGAAAACTATAAAGAAATACAATTACTTTGACTGTAAACCTTCATGTACACCATATGATCCAGTGTGAAGCTATTTAAAAACACTAGTGAAGGTGTAAGACAGTCTGACTATGCGAGAATCATTGGCAGTCGTTGGTATGCCACTGATTGTACTAGACCCGACATTGCCTATGTCGTGAGATTATTGTGCAAGTTTACCAGTCAACCTAGTTTAGAGCACTGACGTTGTATTGAGAGGGTCATGAGAGACCTAAAGCAAACAATGAACCTAGGATTACATTATGAAAAGTTTACAGCTGTACTTGAAGGATATTCCGATGCAGACTGCAGACTAGAATACTTTATCTGATGATTCAAAAGCGACCAGTGGCTATATATTTAGCATTGCTAGAGGAGCTGTGTAATGACCCGCATTTTTAGCTGTCAAATAATTAATTAATTTAATTATTTAATATCGAGTTGGCGATATCGATAACCAGAATTAATTGTATTCAATATTTAATTAATTTAAATAATAGAATAATATATTTAATTCAGAAATAATCAAAAATAGTGAAATCCACAGTATGGTGTAATTTGGATTATTTATAATATATAATTCAGTTTATATTGAATTATATTGACGAATATATTTATAATCGTCAGTTGAAGGTAGAAATTATATTATAATTAAAATCGAGCTCGAAATGGCGCGACAGTTCGCGATTTGGTGATTCGAACTATAAACGAATATACATAAGCCGTTTTAACTCGGATTTCTGTGAAACAAGAAACGTTAGGAGCTGGTGAAGTATATTTTTCTAGTGGAAGAGAAAAATCGGGATTTCGTCGTGTAGATTTTTAGTTATGTCCAAATTAAATATTCAGAAAAATAGCGGTATATTCGTTCGTGGCCATAACGGTTATTTAAAAATATTTGAATATCGGGTTTGAATTTAGACAAGGTTCTTTTGAGACATAGTGATAATTTAGTTTTTAGAATTTTATGGTAATTTTTAATTAATAAAATAAGCAACTTTTTATTTGGAGCACTTTGCACCCTGTAATCAACATTTCGGGGTTTCACAGAATAAGTCAACGGACCTATATTATTATATTTTTGGGATCGTGGCGCATTGGTCGATACGACGGTAGTTTTATTTCTGTCCATAGCAGCTTGTGCATGAACAAAGTAGGGTGTGACTGATACCCTTTAAGATTCATTTCTTTTAAAAATATTCGTGTGTTCCATCCCATGATCTCACATTTTTCTCTGTCACTTACTTCTTACACGTTCTTCTTTCTGAAATCAAATCGTGGAAAGGGAAAAAACCATACAAATGGAAACAAAAATCCTATATAATACCCTCAATTTTCTCTAAACCTGAATTCATTTCTCCAGTCAAACATATACTTCCGCCGCTAGTCCTCTTCTTCCAAAAAGAGAAAATTCAACTTCTAAAATCTTTAGAAAAACCAAATTGTGAGTTTTGAGAAATCATAAAAAATCGAGTGATAAACGAAATTAAACGAGATTTCTTTTATTGAAATCGTTTGAAGAGGAACTTCCCGTTGATACCCAATTCATTTCATTCGACGGTTCTTCCTGGCATTCGTATTTTCCGGCCAGCGTAGGGTTGAAATCTTGTAACAGTATCGATCGGTAAAGGTGCCATCGCCTGAAGAGAAAAGAGGGAGGGAGGAGCGACGCTCCTATTGGTGGCTGTGGGGTCGGACTCGGTGCCCTCTGGTGATCGAATGGTGGATCAGAACTAAACTGGGGTTTCAGTATGTTGCGATGATTGACAAAGTATTGGGGTTTGTTGGTTTCAGGGATGGAGGATCTTGGTGGCGCGTAGGGTTTGGGCAGTGTGAGGTCGATCCATTTGATGTATCATGGCGGTAGCGATGGGTGAAAGAGGGTATGTCGTGATTTCCTTTAGGAGGATGCAAAGTTTTGTTTCTGGAAACTGAAAGAAGTTAGGTAACTCGAGTTGAAAATAAAATAGAGTTTGGTAAACAATGGTGTGGAAAGGAAGGTGTACAGGAAGAAGATTTCGATGCTATCCTCAATTTGAAGAACGGAAGGAGCAAAGGAGGGTGGAAATGGTCATTTTTACGGGATGTTTGCATGGCAACAGGAGGAGAGAAATAGGAGCATGAGTCAATTAAAGATGAGGTGATTAATATATATGAGAATGATTTGTTTAAAACATTAACTTTTATATGTCGAGTTGTGAGTTAATAAGCGTGATTTGGATTGTGAAAACAATGAAGGAATGAAGAACCTGAGGGTGGGTTGGATTGTTGTGAAATATTGGAGAAGGGGTACATGGAGATAGAATGTGAATGGCCTTCATTGAAGCGAGCATTCAATTGTGTTGAAGAAGCAATATTGGTCATACAGGTTGAAAGAAATGGATAGTGGGCCTATATAATGGTAAAAGCACCAAATAATTTAATAACTCAAGTATTTAAATTTAAAATCCTTAAATTGTTATATAAAATTGTATTTGTAATATCTGGTTTATACATTATCAGAACTCGACAAAATAGGGTCCGTTAGAAACATATGGACGGAAACAGCAACATATGAATCTGGTTTGGAACGGGTGGGAGAACGTCCCAAATTTATGGCGAAATAAATTGTTTGATCTGAATCAAACAACAGTTTATCGTTATTTAACGTTGAACTGCCAATGTGAGTAAAACTCACCAACTTTGAACAGTTATATTTTTACAACATATTGTTAGAACTGATAATTATCTGTTGATTGTTGTGTGTTAACTGTTTGGTTGAATTGCTTGTGTATTGGTTGAAATTATAGATAACGATATTTATTTAAATCGTTAATCGAATATTGATTCTGTTTATCAGAATATTTCATATCAAAATGAAATCGATGTTATTATGTTGATTAACATCTGTGATGCAGGGAAAAAGGTCGGAGGGACCCAACTGGGTTCCTTAATATTTAAATACTGTTTTGTTTCTTATATTGTGATATATGATGTGATATATAATCTGTTGATGATTATGTGTGTTTAAATGATGTTGATCATTGTTATTCGATATTTTAATATCATAAGAAACCCTGGGATGTAAAAAGAAATATTTCAATGTATATTGAAATAAAGGAATTTTATAAAATCAACCGATTTTATAAAAGGAAATATTTTTGAAAATAAAGTATTTATAAAATCATAGAATTTTATAAAGGGGAATATTTATTTAGAAAATAATTAGAATTAATGAAGTAATATTTATTTAGAAAATAAATAAAATTAATAAAGGAATATTTATTTAGGAAATAAATAGAATAAAGGAATATTTATTTAGAAAGTAAATAGAAAACAGGATTTATAAAAAAGGAAGTTGACGAGATATAAAAGAGTTAATCGAATTTAGTTATTCGAAGTCGAGTTAATCGAATAGGGTTAGTCGAATAGAGTTAGGCAAACACAGTTATTTAGGATAAGTTGCCATTTTGCACGACTGCTAGCGTAATTCGCAGGGCTGTAGATACCCTACGGCGGTCGGATGTTTCCTGAGGGAATCAGGCGTAACCATTGTGATCGCTGCGATCTAGAGTTAAGCAATGGAGTTAAATCGTATATTAGTTTTTCGAATAAGAGTTAAGCAACTAGAGTAAATCGAATATTAGTTATTCGAATAAGAGTTAAGCAAATAGAGTTATTCAATTAGAGTTAATCGAAATAGAGTTAAACAAGATTAGAAACTGACTAGAGATTAGTTAAGTCGAATAGTTTTCTGAGTATCGATCGGATGTTGGTTTCAGCCTTCGGGGTTTATACTTAGAGAATTGTTCTCTTACTAGTTTACGGTTAGGGACTGATAGTTATGGAATGGTAGTGATGCGTGAATAAGCTGTGGAAATGTTTCCAATGTTAATAACTTATATTTTCCAAACATAGAAAATAAGGAAATGTGAATATATATATATATATATATATATATATTTTAAATGATGATTGATCGATGTAATTTCCATCTGGAAATAAGATCGTTGTTTGCATGCGTGTTTTTCTTTGATAGTTAACTCATCGACTATCGAAGTTTTTGACCATTTTAACGGTGTTAATATGGAGAGACCGGTTGGATTATTATCCGAAGAACCACTCTGTATTGGCATAAGCGTTGCGAATCATATATGCCAAAGAAAATTGAAGACGGAGCAAAGTGCAAGGGCTGTTGTATAAATCTTAGAAAACAATTGCCTAAGATGGTTGTACTGAATAGTGCCTTCGGTTTGTCCAGTCCCTGGACAACTTGTATGTTAGAAGGTCTGACAGAGTATATCTAATAGATCGCGTAAGTTGATCTCTTCTAACGTATTCACGTTTGGTGGCGGAGGAATTCGTTTCTCTTAGCTGTATACCCGTGTTATTTTAGGATAAATCAATTTGTGATTTGGCGGGTATGACGATGTGACATTCAAAGTGAATGAAGATGTGGCATATAAAAGATAAGTTTAGCTTCTAGCCTCACATCCGGTAAATGACAGAAATCGAGCAAGCAGCATGACTATGTAGGTCGCACCTATTAGGGTGTATAATCACCTGATCTAGAGTTACATTTACTTCTAAAAATCTATTGTTGATGCTGTCTCATTCGGGAAACGGTTGCTGATCCCAACCATTGGTGATATACATTCGATACACTCAAGCGAAATGAGTGGTCGGTCATGTGTGGCCGGGTTGCAAGATGTTCTTGTTGAACCCAGTGTATTCCTCTCTAGAGGTACACTAGCGAAAGGTGGTTCCATACCTTGTCGTAGTTGGAAATCCATTACCCAATACGTGCTTGTGGTTTTGATTGTATACTATATATGCAGAACGTGAGATGAAAGCGTTTCTGGTAGATGATTATTGTATTGTGGTTGATAGACATTATTATAATATCAAAAGTTTTTTGATATAAAGATATTTTGGATTCTTATAAGGGAAAAACCCGTTTCGTTATACGGCGTGGTCTTATGAGATATCGTTTACTTGTTCAAACTGTTTTACTCACACCGGTCTCATGACTGACCCGGAGTTTATTTTGTTTTGTTTTCCCTAAACTCTTGGGTGCCCAATTTTGTACGGGTAGTCAAGTAGTCGAGATTTACAGATACTTGAAGAGCTGGAGCAGGAGGCTTTAGGATCATATAGCTATAGCTTATTTCCGCTGTGTTGTAAGTACTGTACTTTGGAAATGATATATATATATATTCAAGTACATATTTGTATTTCAAAGTTATGTTATGAAATATATTTATTCGTTCCGCTGTGAGATTCGTATTTACTCTGATGTTGTATGTTCTTCTTCTTCTATTCTAATTTTCTATCTTATCTATTCTCACCCTCTTTTTTCTTTCATTTACTTTCCGGTTATTTTCGATCCTCGAATGTTCGATATGTGTTGTATATCGGATAACCAAGATCGCTAATTTTCGGGTTGGGATCAGAGCATAAGGTTAAGTGAATTACCTTGGCTCTGTGGCGTGACTTAGTAGGGATGGGGTTAGTAATACCCTAGATTGAGTTGAGTGTATATATACGACTGGACGTATTTGTTATTTGATATAAAATGATTTTATATGGTGTAGATTTATTGGTTGAGTTGTTTATGGGTTCTGATCGATCAGTTTGGTCCATTGTATCGATAGGAGTTTCTAAACACTCGAATATGATGAACCGACACGGTATGTTTTAAAAAAAAGGTAAATGGAATAATTTTGCCCAGATTATATTTTGATATAAAGGAATTATTAATATTTGAAATATTAATATATTGGATGTGTTGGTTGTTATTATAATCGAGTAAGATTATAAAAGTGAAACGGTTATGTAAATAACTAATCAAGATTCGTATAAGTGTTACGAATGAGTTAAATCTGAAATTAAATCCGAATTGAAATTTAAACCTGAAAATTTGAAGGAGAAGTGTTTGTAAAAGAACATGGATTAAATATACGTGAATTTTAAAATCCTGGGAGATTTTAAATTGTTTACAAACATTGGAATGATATTTTGAAGTGATTTCAAAATGGAAATGGTTTAAGAAATAGTTTTGAAAAGTGATATAGTATTGAACTTACTTTGATCGCTGGGAAATAAATTCCGATGGTGCATCATCGGTGTTCATTTTCGAGTTTCTAAGTGACGGATTACTACCAAAGATTTTGTTTTCGAATTGTTTTGAGGAAACAAGTTGTTTAGAAATTCAAAGGTTTTGAATTGGTATTATGATTTCAAATTGATTTGAAAGAAAAACCCAGGAATTTAAAATTTATAGAATTTAAATTTAACTTGTAAAGTTAAGTAAGAGCAGATTGATAAAAGTATTTAAAATCTGGAATTGATCAGAGAATAATCTGAACTGGAATTGAGGGATAAGCTAAGAGTTCGAAAATATTTGATTCGGGGTTAGAATGAAATTGGGCTTCAATATAAGCGAATAATTGTGATGAGATTTGGTTGATTGAAATTGATTGGAAATCGACTGGGATAGATGGATATATGGTCTATAGGTATTGAGTAGAAGCAAGTGAAAGTGATATAATGATATACCCGACAAAAAGGTACAAGTTTATATTTCATATGAGTTTTTATGAGCCGATTTGGCTAGCCGCTTGGCTGTTTGATTTTCTTTTGGGTTGGAGAAGGCCTAGAGAGGCGAGTTGTGGTTTTACCAATAGGACTGTACAAAGGAGGTTATGGCGAAATTTTCCGAAAATTTAAGGTGTTAGAAAATTTTCAGGATTTTTGAAAATTTTAGTTAGTCAGAATAAATTAATATTTTAGTCGATATTAATTGGTTCAGTTTAAACTGAAGTTAAGTGGTAAACAGATAAATTTTTACCCAGTAGATAGGGTTGTCCCCTACCTTAGCAATTTCGAGGAATAAATAATTTTAAGGAGAAAAGATTGTAATGACCCGCATTTTTAGCCGTTGAATAATTAATCAATTTAATTATTTAATATCGAGTTGGCGATATTGATAACCTGAATTAATTATATTGAATATTTAATTAATTCAAATAATAGAATAATATATTTAATTCAGAAATAATCAAAAATAGTGAAATCCACAGTATGGTGTAATTTGGATTATTTATAATGTATAATTCAGTTTATATTGAATTGTATTGACGAATATATTTATAATCGTCAGTTGAAGGTAGAAATTATATTATAATTAAAATCGAGCTCGAAACGGCGCGGTAGTTCGCGATTTGGTGATTCGAACTTTAAACGAATATACAGAAGCCGTTTTAACTCGGATTTCTGTGAAACAAGAAACGTTAGGAGCTGGTGAAGTATATTTTTCTAGTGGAAGAGAAAAATCGGGATTTCGTCGTGTAGATTTTTAGTTATGTCCAAATTAAATATTCAGAAAAACAACGGTATATTCGTTCGTGGCCATAACGGTTATTTAAAAATATTTGAATATCGGGTTTGAATTTAGACAAGGTTCTTTTGAGACATAGTGATAATTTAGTTTTCAGAATTTTATTGTAATTTTAAATTAATTAAATAAACAACTTTTTATTTGGAGCACTTTGCACCCTGTAATCAACATTTCGGGGTTTCACAGAATAAGTCAACGGACCTATATTATTATATTTTTGGGATCGTGGCGCATTGGTCGATACGACGGTATTTTTATTTCTGTCCATAGCGGCTTGTGCGTGAACGAAGTAGGGTGTGACTGATACCCTTTAAGATTCATTTCTTTTAAAAATATTTGCGTGTTCCATCCCATGATCTCACATTTTTCTCTGTCACTTACTTCTTACACGTTCTTCTTTCTAAAATCAAAACGTGGAAAGGGAAAAAACCATACAAATGGAAACAAAAATCCTATATAATACACTCAATTTTCACTAAACCTGAATTCATTTCTCCAGTCAAACGTATACTTCCACCGCTAGTCCTCTTCTTCCAAAACGAGAAAATTCCACTTCTAAAATCTTTAGAAAAACCAAATTGTGAGTTTTGAGAAATCATAAAAAATCGAGTGATAAACGAAATTAAATGAAATTTCTTTTATTGAAATCGTTTGAAGAGGAACTTCCCGTTGATACCCAATTCATTTCACTCGACGGTTCTTCCTGGCATTCGTATTTTCTGACCGGCGTAGGGTTGAAATCTTATAACAGTATCGATCGATAAAGGTGCCATCGCCTGAAGAGAAAAGAGGGAGGGAGGAGCGATGCACCTATTGGTGGCTGTGGGGTTGGACTCGGTGCCCTCTGGTGATCGAATGATGGATCGGAACTAAACTGGGTTTCAGTATGTTGCGATGATTGACAAAGTATTGGGGTTTGTCGGTTTCAGGGATGGGGGATCTTGGTGGCGCGTAGGGTTTGGGCAGTGTGAGGTCGATCCAGTTGATGTATCGTGGCGGCAGCGATGGGTGAAAGAGGGTATGTCGTGATTTCCTTTAGGAGGATGCACAGTTTTGTTTCTGGAAACTGAAAGAAGTTGGGTAACTCGAGTTGAAAATAAAATAGAGTTTGGTAAACAATGGTGTGGAAAGGAAGGTGTACAGGAAGAAGATTTCGATGCTATCCTCGATTTGAAGAACGGAAGGAGCAAAGGAGGGCGGAAATGATCATTTTTACGGGATGTTTGCATGGCAACAGGAGGAGAGAAATAGGAGCATGATTCAATTAAAGATGAGGTGATTAATATATGTGAGAATGATTTGTTTAAAACAGTAACTTTTATATGTTGAGTTATGAGTTAATAATCGTGATTTGGATTGTGAAAACAATGAAGGAATGAAGAACCTGGGGGGGGGGGGGGGTTGGATTGTTGTGAAATATTGGAGAAGGGATACATGGAAATAGCACGTCAATGGCCTTCACTGAAGCGAGCATTCAATTGTGTCGAAGAAGCAATATTGGTCTTACGGGTTGAAAGAAATGGATAGTGGGCCTATATATTGGTAAAATCCCAAATGATTTAATAACTCAAGTATTTAAATTTAAAACCCTTAAATTATAATATAAAATTATATTTGTAATATCTGGTTTATACATTATCAGAACTCGACAAAATAGGGTCCGTTAGAAACATATGGACGGAAACAACAACACATGAATCCGGTTTGGAACGGATGGGAGCACGTCCCAAATTTATGGCGAAACAAATTGTTTGATCTGAATCAAACAATAGTTTATCGTTATTTAACGATGAACTGCCAATGTGAGTAAAACTCACCAACTTTATATGAATTGCTTGTGATAATTATCGATAATTATCGTTATTTTTACAACATATTGATAGAACTGATAATTATCTGTTGATTGCTGTGTGTTAACTGTTTGGTTGAATTGCTTGTGTATTGGTTGAAATTATAGATAACGATATTTATATGAATCGTTAATCGAATATTGATTCTGTTTATCAGAATATTTCATATCGAAATGAAATTGATGTTATTATGTTGATTAACATCTGTGATGCAGGGAAACAGGTTGAAGGGACCCAACTGGGTTCCTCAATATTTAAATACTGTTTTGTTTCATATATTGTGATATATGATTTGTTGATGATTATGTGTGTTTAAATGATGTTGATCATCGTTATTAGATATTTTTAATATCATAAGAAACCTGGGATGTAAAAAGAAATATTTCAATGTATATTGAAATAAAGGAATTTTATAAAATCAACCGATTTTATAAAAGGAAATATTTTTGAAAATAAAGTATTTATAGAATTATAGGATTTTATAATGGGGAATATTTATTTAGAAAATAAATAGAATTAAAAAGGAATATTTATTTAGAAAATAAATAGAATTAATAAAGGAATATTTATTTAGGAAATAAATAGAATAAAGGAATGTTTATTTAGAAAGTAAATAGAATTATAAAAGGAATATTTATTGGGAAATTAAACAGGATTTATAAAAAAGGAAGTTGACGAGATATAAAAGAGTTAATCGAATTTAGTTATTCGAAGTCGAGTTAATCGAATAGGGTTAGTCGAATAGAGTTAGTCAAACATAGTTATTCAGGATAAGTTGCCATTTTGCACGACTGCTAGCGTAATTCGCAGCGCTGCAGATAGCCTACGGCGGTCGGATGTTTCCTGAGGGAATCAGGCGTAACCATTGTGATCGCTGCGATCTAGAGTTAAGCGAATGGAGTTAAATCGAATATTAGTTATTCGAATAAGAGTTAAGCAACTAGAGTAAATCGAATATTAATTATCCGAATAAGAGTTAAGCAAATAGAGTTATTCAATTAGAGTTAATCGAAATAGAGTCAAACAAGATTAGAAACTGACTGGAGATTAGTTAAGTCGAATAGTTTTCTGAGTATCGATCGGATGTTGGTTTCCGCCTTCGGGGTTTATACTTAGAGAATTGTTCTCTTACTAGTTTACGGTTAGGGACTGATAGTTGTGGAATGGTAGTGATGCATGAATAAGCTATGGAAATGTTTCCAGTGTTAATAACATATATTTTCCAAACATAGAAAATAAGGAAATATGAATATATATATTTATATATATGTTAAATGATGATTGATCGATGTAATTTCCATCTGGAAATAAGATCGTTGTTTGCATACGTGTTTTTCTTTGATAGTTAACTCATCGACTACCGAAGTTTTTGACCATTTTAACGGTGTTAATATGGAGAGACCGGTTGGATTATTATCCGAAGAACCATTCGTATTGGCATAAGCGTTGCGAATCATATATGCCAAAGAAAATAGAAGACGTAGTAAAGTGCAAGGGCTGTTGTATAAATCTTAGATAACAATTGCCTAAGATGGTTGTACTGAATAGTGCCTTCGGTTTGTCCTGTCTCAGGACAACTTGTATAGAAGAAGGTCTAACAGAGTATATCTAATAGATCGCGTAAGTTGATCTCTTTAAACGTATTCACGTTTGGTGGCGGAGGAATTCGTTTCTCTTAGTTGTATACCCGTGTTATTTTTGGATAAATCAATTTGTGATTTGGCGGGTATGACGATGTGACATTCAAAGTGAATGAAGATGTGGCATGTAAAAGATAAGCGTAGCTTCTAGCCTCACATCCGGTAAATGATAGAAATCGTGCAGGCAGCATGGCTATGTAGGTCGCACCTATTAGGGTGTATAATCACCTGATCTAGAGTTTCATTTACTTCTAAAAATCTATTGTTGATGCTTTTCCATTCGGGAAACGGTTGCTGATCCCAACCGTCGGTGATATACATTCGATACACTCAAGCGAAATGAGTGGTCGGTCATGTGTGGCCGGGTTGCAAGATGTTCTTGTTGAACCCAGTGTATTCCTCTCTAGAGGTACACTAGCGAAAGGTGGTTCCATACCTTGTCGTAGTTGGAAATCCATTACCCAATACATGCTTGCGGTTTTGATTGTATACTATATATGCAGAACGTGGGATGAAAGCGTTTCTGCTAGATGATTATTGTATTGTGGTTGATAGACATTATTATAATATCAAAAGGTTTTTGATATAAAGATATTTTGGATTCTCATAAGGAAAAAACCCGTTTTGTTATACGGCGTGGTCTTACGAGATATCGTTTACTTGTTCAAACTGTTTTACTCACACCAGTCCCATGACCGACCCGGAGTTTATTTTGTTTTGTTTTCCCTAAACTCTTGGGTGCCCAATTTTGTACGGGCAGTCAAGTAGTCGGGATTTACAGATACTTGAAGAGCTGGAGCAGGAGGCTTCAGGATCATATAGCTATAGATTATTTCTGCTATGTTGTAAGTACTGTACATTGGAAATGATATATATATTCAAGTACAGATTTGTATTTCAAAGTTATGTTATGAAATATATTTATTCGTTCCGCTATGAGATTCGTGTTTGCTCTGACGTTGTATGTTCTTCTTCTTCTATTCTAAGTTTCTATCTTATCTATTCTCACCCTCTATTTTCTTTCATTAACTTTCCGGTTATTTTCGATCCTCGGATGTTTGATATGTGTTGTATATCAGTTAACCAAGATCGCTAATTTTCGGATCGTTACAAGCTGTTTCTTGGAAATCTAAGAAACAAACTATTTATGCTCAGTCTACTATGGAATCTGAGATGATAGCACTAGCCACACCAGTGAAGAAGCAAAGTACTTGAGAAATCTACTAGTTGAGATCCCATTATGGGAAAAACTGTTACCACTTGTGTTGATCCATTGAGATAGTACTGCGGCTATTGCAAAAGTTCAGAACCGTTATTACAACGGTAAGAAACGACGGATACATCTTAAGCACAGTACTGTTAGAGAGCTACTCTCTTCAGGTACAGTTAGAGTGGATCACATACGCAGTGATGAAAATTTGACAGATCTTTTAACGAAAAGACCGTCTAGAGGGAAAGTCCTTAATACTTCTAAAATAATGGAACTATTTCTCTTAGATGGTTAAGTCACACAAAATGGTAACCCAACCTAATGACTGGAGATCGCAAGAACTAGGTTCAATAGGTAAAAAAAAGTGGTGTAGTGATAACAGTTGAACATGCTATTTTTTGTATTTTAAGAAGCATATATTACTGAAGTGATTAGAGGATTAGTTAATAGAAACTCTTAATGAGATTTATACTCTATTTGGAGTGGAGTGGCTACCTTCAGGGGTGCTCTTGATAGACTCACCTATATGATGTGGTCGTTTCCTATGAAGTTTTGGGCAAAACTTCCGGAGCGTTCACTAAACTGGGATAGACGTGCATGACCATTAACGCACAAGCTTATTTGATTGCACTATAGAAAAGGTTGTGTGTGGTCTGATGTCAGAAATAGAGTTCAAGATCACGTGTCACTCTAGTAAAAACTGAATCTTACGCACTATGCAAAGGTTCAAGTCAGAAGAAACCTTTATTTATGCACAATTTTATGTTTTTATAAACTGCTCAAAAAATGTTTACAAAAAAATTCAAGTGGTTTTTTTCTTCTTCTTTAGAGCTGGGCAGGTGTGCAGCGTGAAGTGACACGATCGATAGTTCAAGTGGGGTATTGTTAGAAATGTTTTGTATATGTAGTGAATTTATTTTAAAAAAATACAGTTACTAAGAAATTATTATTGAGCAATCATTGCAATAGAGCCGTTGAAATTTATTATGGTAATATATATATATATATATATATATATATATAAGCCATTATTGTGATTGAGCAGTTACACTAGCACAACGGCATATATTTATGTGATGTTTTATTGAGCTATTACAAAAAACAAATGGTATTAAAATATTGCTACGAATGATAATAAATAAAACTTATTAACATTCATCACTTTTGAAACGTATACAATTTACATGTTATAAATTGCAGATTTTTGACTGTTTCTTTTATTTATTATGGTATTAGTTGTGATACAAATTTTCTCCCACTAACATAGAGAACGTTACATTTTTGCATTCTATCTAAATAAGAAATAGAATAGACAAAGCAAAAAAACATAGAACAATTTTTTCATCTTCCTCCCTCTTTAAAAAAAACCCTTATCTTCATTGAAAAATTTCCTTTCAAAAAAAGGAAAAGAGCAGTACAGTTTTTTTAAATATGAGTATAAATCAGGCTCAATTCTTTTGTGCAAACGAATTGATATTGAAGAAGAGGCCGTTTTATCCTAGAGGCGGCGACGAAAGGTACGAACTGCTTTGCAACATTGAGCAGATCACCAAAACGTCATCAAGAGAGCGATGTTGTCCGCGACTCAGCCGTAAGTTTTTCAACAAGAACTGAAAATATCATCGAAACTGCAACATTTTACAGCATCTAATCAACGATATATGACATAAAGTACAAGAATACCAACATTTTCAACATGTAATACTATAGTGATCAAAATGTCATTCAAAAACTACATATAGCACCTATGATTAAATGCGAGTAATGAAAAATATCATTTGTAAAGCTTAGTTCTTTGTCTTTATCACAATATCATATGAGTTTGGATGCACTAATCTCCCTAAATATTTGCTTCAACCCTACACATCAAAATAAGTAAATAAGTGCAAGCGATAATCTGAAAATTGAGAAATATGGAGAAAAGAAATAACATGAGAACGAAAATAAGCTAAAAATTAGGGCATAGTTCACCTTCTCATACATGTAAATGATAACATATCAAAAGCAGAAAATGGTCCTGAAGAAGATAGAATAAAAAAAAATGAATAAACGCATAGTAACCTATCTTCCATGAATGAAGATATACCAGAAGCACCACTTGATTCAAAATGGGTTTTCTATATGCAGTATTTTTATAATATTCATATTTTAAGATCCAATAATTTAGATTAGCTGGTGAATCCTTCTGGTTACTGACCAAAGAATAGGTTTCAATCAGATACGCAATTAAAAATCATGTAATTTAAGGATCACATATAAACAAAAAAGTCTTACAGACAATAACAAGTTTATTATGAATTATTTATAATATTAACTATAAGTTAACAATGTTTCCATTTGAATTTGAGTTCATTTTTGTATTAACTAGATAGAAACGATATTAATTTTTTTGTATATGATTCATTTGATTTTTATTTCAATTGGCTCAATGACATGCCATATTAGTAGATGGTTGGATTTTTCGCTTTCCACTTTAATATAACATAAAAATGAAATCATAAAAATCTACTAACCTCGGCTAACACCAACATGAGCTCAAGGAAAAAAAAATACAATGTTCACCTCCTTGTTCTTGCATACATAAGGCCCATATAATAAAGGCCGCAATCCAAATGATTCACTTTATATGTATGCTACAAGAAGTCATTAGAAAATTGGCAATTCTAGCCTGCACATGAACATAGATGAGACAATTCACGTGGGCAACATCTAACAAAAAAGAATGATCAGGGTACATGTTCAATGCAATTTGATGCAAATTTTGAATTGCTTAAGAACCCAATGGAAGATGAAGACATCCATGTCCAATGAATTATACTAAAGCAAATTTTGAAGGAAAAAAGAAAATAGCTGGTTTCAAATATAAAACCTTGCATCCAAATGACTCAAATCGAATTTCATTTTGATATAAAGTGTCAAATTACGTAAATTAAAAACCTTAATGAGAAATTGATACAAATTAGGCAAACTAATATGATTTTAGGACTAAGATCCCTTGCACTGCAAGAAGCTTTGAACACTCGATCCCACTTTTATAGTGAATATGTAAAAGAATCCCAGTAGGAATATAATAATAGCATAATGATAGACATCTAAATCATCAACCTATGAATAAATAAAATACTAGTAAAAGTTACAGTAAGACTGTAAGTGAAACAAAGCAACTCTCGATTTTTTTTATTTTATTTTATGCAACAAAATTGCAACATAAATTGTATGTGAAAACAACTGAGTGATGCAGTCATAAATGGAGCGCATACAATTTGGTAATAAAAAGACAACTCAAATATCACAAATAGGAGAAAACTTTTAACACCAAGAATAATAATAATTCATATTTGGGCTATTATATGAAGATGCTTTAGCATCTTTATTTTTTTTCCATGACTTTATCTGATCATAGTGAGCAAGTGGTGCAAGCTGCATAGTTACAAGAAGTGTGTCCCTCACTAAATAGCTTAAAGGTTTGTAGTAAAGATGTCATATTCATGTCGACATTAAAAAGGTCGTCAAAGACTCAGATCAAACTAGTTTAGATAGTTTAATATTTACATAAATTATATGTAAAAATATATACAATTGCTTGAGAATTTTGTAAAATTGATCCAAATTAGTTGATAACCCAAAAAATGGTCAGTGGAACAAGTTATCTTTGGAAGACCTCGATTAAAATTCTAAATTGATGTATTCATAAAGACGCGGTAGTCTTTATCCATTGATACCCGCAAACAATGTTTGTGAACATAATATCAAATGAGTTTGATTTTTAATCATTATTGTATTTTTGTTTAAGATCTTGACCATACTCTTTGTTATAAACAATACATAAAGCATACTTGTAGACATTGATTGAGAAGAAGATAATGAGATGTAGATCTATACATTGTAGATCTGGAAATTGTCTTTTTTCACTTAGACGTACTATTATTTGTGATGCCTTTTCGATAAACCTAACGATGAATATTGGGTTATATTTATAGGCAAAGAGAGGGGCCAAATTCCATTTTGGATATAATCTTAACCGTTCATCAAGGTTGACTGTTAATAGAGAATATTCATATTTAAAGGAATATACCTTCTATTTCAGTCTTATCCTATCAAATCAACGGACTCATAAATGACCACATAATGACATTTAATATTAAATTAATAATTCCATATTCATCATATGGACCACATAATGAGATGTATAAAAATTCTTACATTCTCCTACTTGGTCCATATGACAAACGCTTTAATGGTCATATAGGGACAAACATAAGGCACGCATAAACGGTGAAATGGTATTTTTGATAACTTTATCTTAATTACACTTAGTCAATATGAATCACCAGTTAGGATCATGGTGGTTCTACATTAATTAACGAACGTTGTACCTTCCATGTACCATTAATTGACAATCAAAACAACTAAGTCTTTATAAGTAGAAGTAACCATAACGATCCCCGTTCATGTCTTGATGAAAGACTAGTTCTATTATCATGTATTACTTTGATATGTACATAAACATAAAGATCCATTATATGAAATATAAAATTTCAGAAGTTGCAATAATGTATACTTAAAAAGTGCCATGATAAAAGCACTTAGAATTCATAAATAAGAAGAGCGACATTATTGGTTACTCTCATGACCCATTGCTTCAGCATGCTGATTAAATATCTTAGGTGGTAACCCCTTAGTTAATAAATATGCTATATTAGAACGAATATTGATGTGCTCGATTAACACTCTTTTCTTCCGAACTTATCCTTGACAGATAAGTATCTCATCTCCATGTACTTTATACCCTTAGAATACTTATCATTCTTTGAAAAGAATACAGCTATGTTGTTATCACAATAAGTTTCCAGTGTTCTAGTAATAGAATCCATGACTGTAAGCCCTGAAATGAAATTTCACAACCATAATGGTTGAATCGCAGCCTCAAAGCATGCTACGAATTCGGCCTCCATAGTGGATGATGCTACAATGGATTGTTTGAAACTTCTCCATGAGACAGCACCACCAACTAACAGAAATACATAACCAAAAGTTCTCCTTCGAGTGTCCACACATCCACCAAAATCTGAATCTGCGTATCCAATTACTTCAAGATGATTAACACCCCTAAATGTGAGCATAAGTTTTTTTGTTCCTTTTTAGTACCTCAACACTTTCTTTGCAGCTTTCCAATGATCAATGCCTGGATTGCTTTGGTGGTGGCCTAACATGCCAACTGCAAAACTGGTTTCTGGTCTAGTGCAAACCTTTATATATCCCAAACTCCCTACAAGAGATGCATAAGGATAGTCTCCCATTCGATCACGTTCAAACTCAGTTTGGGGTCATTGACTTAATCTAAATCCGTGCATAAGGATAGCAATAGGATCACATGACGCCATGCCAAAATTTTCCAAAACTTTTGTGATATAGGTATTTTGAGATAAAACTAAAATCGTACGTGATCTGTCAGGGAATATTTCTATCCCGATCACATAAGAAGTGTCTCCCATATCTTTCATTTCAAAGTTTTGAGAAAGAAAGTCCTTGGTTTCCCGTAATAAGCCAAGGTCACTACTTGCTATCAATATATCATCAACATATAGAACCAGAAATGCAAACGTACTCCTATTGATATTCATTTATATGCATTGGTCAACCATGTTTTCAAGAAACCAAAGGTGGTAATGGTATCATGAAACATAAGTTACCATTGCTGAGAAGCTTGCTTTATTCCATATATTAATCTTTTTAACAAACATACCATGTTTTCCTTTCCGTCTATAATGAAGCCTTTTGGATGAGCCATATAGACTTCTTCTTCTAAACTCCCGTTCAGAAAAGCCATTTTCACATCCATTTGATGTAACTCTAAGTCAAAATGAGCTATTATAGCCATGATGATTCATAAAGAATCCTTCTTTGAATCTGGAGAGAAGGTCTCATTATAATTAGTGCCCTCCTTTTGATGGAACCCTTTAGCTACAAGTCTAGCTTTATGTCATTCGATTTTACCAAGAGATTCACGTTTAGTCTTATAGACCCATTTACAACCGACTTTCTTATGTCTTTCTAGTAAATCGACCAACTCCCAAACTTTATTTGCATCTATAGATTTCATTTCTTCAAACATAACATCAATCCACTTCTTATGATCTTCACTTTTAATGGCTTATGAATACATAGTCGGATCGTTTTCCAATTCCATGTTAAATTCACGTTCTTGCAAGAACATCATATAATCATTTGAAATAGCTGGTCTTCATGGTCCAGTGGATCTCCTTAATGCTACCTCAGGTGCAGTATTCACATTCAGTTTAACGGCGACAGGTTCATGATGAAGTGCATGATCATTGACAACTGGTCCTACATTATTGGATGGACTATCGACATTAGGTAGAATAATGTCAGTCGAAATTCTAGGCAAAGGAATTGGTATAGGTGCCTAAATCTCTCTGATGACCACTTCTCTTACTGGATGACTCCCACTTACTTCACCATTCTCAAGGAATTTGGCATTACTGGTTTCTACAATTCCGGTGCTATGATTTAGACAGTAAAACTTATACCCTTTTGATTTTTCTGGATATCCAATAAAAAACCCACTAATGGTTTTTGGGTCTAGTTTCTTCTCATGTGGACTATAAATACGTGCCTCTGCTGGACATCCCCAAACATGTAAATGTTTTAAATTGGGCTTCCATCCTTTCCACATCTCAAAAGGTGTTTTAGGGACAACTTTACTGGGAACCTGGTTCAGGATATATACAGTAGTCTTAAGGGCATGCATCCACAATGATATGGGTAAGTTTGAATTACTCATCATACTCCTAACCATCTCTAAAAGTGTACAATTACATCTCTTAGCAAAACCATTCATCCATGGTGAACTAGGCATTGTGTACTGAGGAACAATTCCTAATTTTTCAAGAAGTTTAGCAAAAGGGCTGGGGTGTTGTCCCAACTCATCATACTTTCCATAATATTCACCACCTCTATAAAACCTATTGATTTTTATCTTTTTACATAACTGTCTCCTAACCTCAGTTATGTAGGATTCTATAACATTTACATTTTAAGATTTATCATGCAAAGGATAAAGATAGCAATAGCGTGAGTAATCATCGACGAAGGCAATGAAATAATTTTCTCCACCAAAAGATGGATAATCGAAAGGTCCACATATGTCTGTATGTATAATTTCAAGTAGTTCAGTACTTCTTGTGGCTCCTTTCTAGGTATATTTAGTTTGCTTACCCTTAATGCAATCTCTACAACCCTCAAAATCAGTGAAATCAAGGATTGGAAGAATTCCTTCTTTCAATAGTGAGTTAACTCTTTCTCTGGATATATGACAGTCATTTTATGCCACAAGAATGAAGAACTCTCACTTTCCCTGCTATGCTTCAAACCCATTTTAGGATGCAAGGTTACATTAATCGATTCAGAAAATGATTTACCAATAGTAATTTGATATAAACCATTAACTAAAAGTACAGAACCCACTATTTCATTGTTTTTAAACAACTTAAAATATCCATCACCAGTACATGAAGAAAAACCATCAAGATCAAGTTTAGACAAGGAAATCAAATTACGAGAAAGTGTAGGAACATAAAGAGTGTCCTCTAAATATAAATCAAAACCAATACTTAATTTTAAACGAATATTTTCGATGGATTCTACTGGTGCTTTCATCTTATTTCCCATGTAAAGGTATGCTTCATTTGGACTTATGTTCCAGGTTGTAAGGTATCCGTGCATTAGGTTCGAAACATGATTATTAATAAGCTAAGAGGTCCTCGTTCTGCTGTTGTATCGGGTTTTGGGGACTCTTAAATCCTAGTTACTTGAGGGCAAAAGTTTAGGAAGTTTGGCTTGTGTCAATCTTGCTATGTGGGACCCATATCAGTCCATATTGGTACTTTATTAGAGGGTCTTGCACTAGGTAGAGCCAGGGCACACTTTACTGAACTAGATATTAAGAGATTCAAAATAGGGAAATTAGGCATAGGCACCATGCAACGGAGTCATGAGCGTGCATGAGTCCAATCAGGGAAACTAAGTCGTTGTAACACCAGTAAATATGTCTGTGTTTTATAAGTTGTCGGGTTAGGGAGTGATACACCTTACTGCCGAGGCTAACACAGGGTATTTACATATTAGGGAGCCGATCACATGGGTAGTAATTAAGGTACAGCTAATCCTGCTGTTATGTTATTGGGGTAACACCTAATCGTGTTATGTAATTAAGGTACACCCAATCCTGTTGTTTAATCCTGTTGTTAAATCATGATGTTTCTATTAAGTACTTAGGTTAAACACCTAATCTTATTATACTAGTTTTGGTGCAGACATAACCGACTTTTAGGATATAAATGTGAAGTATTACTCGATCACCGTTTATTACAGTCATTCCTGTTTATCTTACTGTTTTGTTTATCATGGTTACCTGATGCCTTATATGATATTGTACTTTCTCCTCCAGTTTTGTTTACATGTCTTGATATCTCTATTTTATGCATATTTGCAAATCACTAGAACTCGCCAGAGTTTATGTCTGACCCTTTTTGTTTTCACTTCTCTCTCTTTCAGCTTGGATCTGGACTTTCGGAGATGTACCGATTTGACTTAATTTCTACTCTGTTATGGCTTACTATGAGGGATATGGTTTTGTATTATTGCACTTTGTTATTTTACATTATGAGACAAATTTGAGATACTTGGTATTTGATGTAACTGGTTTGATGATGTAACCTGTTTTGAGACTATGTTTATTTTCAATAGTAAAGTTGAAATTTATGTTGCTTATTTCATATCTATCTTGTGAATTTTTATACTGTTTACATATTGCACTTTACGAAACTTAATGCATTCTCTTATGAGTGACATCAACGGACGTGGGGCGTCACACTATTTGTTTTCAAACAATTTCAAATATATATTTACTATTTTAATATCCTTTTCAACTATTTTAAATTTTAAAATTGTTTTAAATTGAAATTGTTTCAAGATTCTAAGTTTGGTTGTAAATAAAGACTTTAATATGAAAGCATATTCTATCTTGGATATGAAATGATTTTAAAGCAAACCTGATATTCTGATATGAAACATGAATCCATTGAAATGTAAAGATGCATTCAGTGTGAAAAATGTAAACGTCTAGTTGTTAAAGAGATTGAGATCATGTATTGTCATACTCTCTGCCAATACCGAAAATCAGTTTAACAACTATTTACGTGGTGGAGAACCCAAAAAGAAGTATGTTGGTTTGGTGAACGCTACTGGAATGAAGTAAAATAACATTGAGTTATAGCCTTGACCTTCGGGTCATAATTAAAATAACTAAAACATGAGCCATGCCCAGGCCAATGTGTTTTAGCTCCCCTTATCAGATATGCTTCCTCGATACTCTATCTCTTACTTTGTGACTGATTGGGCGTGCCTTTGATTTTTGGTAGTATTGTCTAAGGTGGGCGGTAGTTGCGATTATGCGTTACCACCAGTCTGGATCCACAATACGGTGGAATTCTACTGATGGGTATTGCCTTGATTCCTTGTTATATTATTTTGATCGATCCTCCCTACGACTTTGATTTGTACCGTATTTATGGAGTGCTAACAGATAGCCACTAGTTTATGGTGGACTTTACGGTATCTGTATGTACTGTGGCACTCTAAATGGTGTAAGGATATTAATGGTAATCTTGCGTACGTTATTTTCAATAGCATATTTCCCGTAGACACTATTATAATAGCATATTATATTATATAGTATCTAGTTCAACGGATCCTTAGGAGATGGAATTCCTATAACTTCTCTTAAATTACTGCACTCACAATCACATTAGATATGAGATGTGAATTAAGGTAAACATCTCTAATTTCGTGACACTCATATTATTACATGGTATTGATTTGACTGATCTAAAAATATTTTAGTTCTGATCTGAGTATTTTTGTCTTTTCATTATTACTTGGGTAACCCTGAGTTTTTCAGGTATCAAGGACACCGTTATGAAGACGAAGATGGAGCTTGAAAATTAATTCTGCTCCATATATTGAATGTTTTTTATGGCGTAGCATATATTTGTATGTTTTGTAATGATTTTACTCTGATAATTGTTGTAAAGTATGATCAAATATATATGTCAACAGTTTCATGAACTGTTATTTATTCTAATTTATCCTTCGGCTGTCAGACTCTGTGATTGTTTTTGTTCTTTCTTCTTTCTTCTTTCTTCTTTTTCTTGTATTAATCCAAAAAACTCTCTATATATTTGATTTATTTGAGTTGACATGTGTAGATTATTGTCGGCCTAAACAGTCAAAACTGCAGGTCGTTACAGTTTCTGTAATTATGTATTTAATAAATTATCTTCACTTGTTTTTATTAGTTTTTTCTATTAACAGTGAGATTGGTGTAGATTGTTAAAGATAAAATCTTCTTGGAGGAAACATAGAAGGTTACATCTATAATTTTAACTTTGATTTAATTGTTATCTAAGTGTGCTAAATTATTTGATTTGATTGTGGTTTGATTTATGTGGTTTTTGATGCAATGTTGTTATCTTGTTGATGAAGTTGTTATTTGAAGTTATAAACAATTGTCATAAATTCTGTTACTTAATTACATATATGCTTACTTTGCTGATCCGTGTTACCTTTAAAGCTTGGCAGGAAATTCTGTTACTTGGATGTATGTGGCTAGAAATGTCCACAACACCAGAAATAGCTTTTAACAGCGTTTAAAAAACGTTGTAATAAGATATAGCAGCGTCATTAAAAACGTTGTATAACGACATGTTATCCTTGATGCATAATTTTTAATAGAAAAATAACAACGCTGCCAAAAATAGTTTTATACAGCGTTGTTTTCTTATTGCATATTTAGCTTACACAACGTTTAGATTTTGTTGTGCTAAGTTACGACATCATTTATTATACATATATAGTTTTTCCATAAGTTTTTAAATTAACTTATAAACGCTATTATTACTTGTTTCATTAGCGCTTTCCGAATGCTGTTAATATCTGTATTTTTAATCTTTTCGAATAACTCACAGCAAGGCATAAAACAATGTCGTTGATTTATAATATTTTTACAGCACTTGACACATTGTTCCATCGCAATATTTATTCATATATCACTAATCTACACGACAATTTATTACATTTCATTTGAATAGTACACATAACATCAAATCAAACCAAAAACAAACATATAAAAATAAAACTATTTATCATTCTCATAAATTAATATGAATACAGTATCCATAAACAAAATTTACATAAATTCATAAACAAAGATGGTATTCATAACCTAGCTTCATACAACATTAGATAAATTTATTAAAACAAACAAATTTAGATTGTATATTAAAAACAAACGTTTTTGTCTCTTCAACCTTTGGTTCACACACATACTGCTTAAGTGTTTCAAAATCAAACCTGTTAAAACATTAAAAAGAAATGATAAGAAACAACAAATACCAGCAAAGGGATAACAATGAAAGATATAAGACGAAATATTCACCCTGCCACTTCCCGGTGAGCTCTTAAAGACAACTACAAAGAGAAGTTGTTATACTCTGTACATCAAACTTTCGCTTCTCTATCATCTTCATTTTTCTCTCATTTCTAACTCTCTAGGTGAAGAGATAATTACCTTTTGTTCAGATTTTTATTACTCATGGATGCTCATGCTAGGCTATTGACAAGGCTTAACCAAGTGTGAGCCGAAAGTAATAGAAAAGGGAAGACAGTATAACGACAATAAAACACAAAATCATCTGTATATTTAACATTTAGAGCAAGTCAATACGTGTCGTATTACTGATTTTTGCATGGATTTTGAAGCCACTCCACCACCTTCATGAGGCTGCTGGACACCACCCAAAGATGCCTTTATACATCACATATCTTGGATTAAGTGAAGACTCCGGGTGTCCAGTAAGCCACTACTACATTTATTTCATTAGGGATTGATGATCTTTTAACAGTACCGTCTAAGGGATGGTTAGTTCAAGATGCTGAACAAAGATTTATTTTGAAGAAAACTTGCTCACTCTCCAACACAACTTCTTCTATTGAGACTTTATGTTACTCGATTAATATTCTCAGCATTACACGCAGATCCTACATCAATTTGGGTATGATATACCTTGTCTAGTTAATTAGATATAATTTTTTTTAAAGCAGAAAGGTGGTGAATCATACTGATTCACGCCTTGATATATTAACATACATGGAACCATACATCGTTCATACATATACATAAATCATACACTTACATATCATAAGTAACCAAAAAAACGCAGGCGTATAACATAATACATACAACATGGCCTGCCAAAAGAAAAGCATGATAGTGACTACAACAATATACATATTTCATACCCAAAATGATGTGGCATCAGCATCCATATTAAGCATTAGAGCATCATGTAGATGGACCGTTTCTTCCCCTGACCCTGTCGTGGACCCTTACAGCGATTGTGTCGACATATGCCTGCCCATTCGAAAACAAAATGAAGAATGATGTAAATAACTTTATTAGACTATCTAAACTTTTTTTTGGATTTTCTGTAGTTTCTTTCTTGCCAAAGTGGCCATATATAACAGAAGTTAAGAAGAACAAATAAACGGCGTTTAAGGGAGTCGTCTAAAGTAGGGAACGTGTAATGGCAAAATGTAAATTTGTCATTAATGTAATCACTCCAGTTTAGATCTATTTCAAGGTAAACTAGGCATTTATTCCAAACGTAGAAAGCGTAGTCACACGTGCAGAAAAGGTGCAAATAGTCTTCATCATATTCATCGCAGAAAGCACAACCGCCCACTACATTCACCCCTTTACGACGTAAATTGCTTTATGTGTTTAACCTGTCATGTATAACTATCCACATATGGAGCTTGACCTTTGGGGGAAACTTGCAATGCCACATATATTCAAAGCCTAGCCACTTTCTTCCAGAGAAATTAATCAGCTTGTATATACTTTTACACTAAACAACTTTTACTTCCCTCCCAGCATCCATATAAATTCATCTTTTTCATCGTTTAAATTAACATTCTCCGGCATAGAAAACAAACGCCATAATTGTAAAAGAGCGTTTCCAGCCACTATTCTACAGAAGGATAGTTTCCACTTAAAATTCTCAGCATCTGCATTGTACATCTCCTAAATAGTATAATGTTTGTTATAAGCAATCTTAAATAGTTCGGCGAACTCAACAAAAAGAGGAATGGGTGTTAACCAGCAGTCTAACCAAAAAGAGATATTGTGGCCATTTTTCACCACAATCTTGGTTCCAATCATTATTCATTGGGAGTTACTCATGATACCTTACCATAAAATAAAGCAGTGTGTGAAATCAGTGTTCCAGTCAAATCTACCATTATGGCAAGTGTTAATAATCCATTCCTTCCAAAAAGTTTGCTTGTCACTTATCATTGCCCAAAGCCATTTACAAAGAAGAGAAGAGTTCATATGTCTTAAGTTGATGACACTGAGGCCACCTTGGTCTATCGACTTGTATATCTGTTCCCTTGAAATCAGACAACTCAAATTCTTAGTTTTCTTTTCACCAGTCCTGAAAAAGTTTCTACATATTGCATCAGTTTTGTTTATCACCCGTCCAGGACACTTGTAGTATGATAGCCGGTATAGTGGAGTCGAAGGTAGAACCAAATTTACCAACACAAGTCTTCCCGCCCTTGGTAAAGAATTTCCTTTCTATCTCGCCAATCTAATGTCAACTTTCTCAATCATATGATGCCAATCCTTCTTCATGAGTTTCTTTGGTCGGATACACATCCCCAAGTAATCAAGTGGAAAATTATCAGCCTTGCAATTGAGAAGCTCTGCACATTTTCTGTTCAAATCTGCACTACACCCTAAAGTGAAAACACTGCTTTTGTGAAAGTTGGTTTTTAATCCAGACAAACTTTCAAAAGGTACAATAAAAATTTAAGTGCAGCAATGTATTTGCATTCAGGACTACTAAATATAATAATATCGTCAGCATAGTGTAAAGAATTTATACCCCCCATAACATACTCACTGCCAAAGCTTCTGATGATGCCATTAGCACAACTAACTTTAAGGATTTGTGAAAACACATCCGCCACAAGGTCAAAAAGGAGTGGAGATAATGGATCCCCTTGGTGCAATCCTCTTTTAGAGATGATGGTAGATCCCACAACTCCGTTAACACAAATGTTTGATCTGCTAGATGTCAGAATCGTTGAAATCCAATCCACCAATCGGCTGGGAAACCCCTTGCATTTAAAACATCAATCATGAATCTCTAGTCCACAGCGTCAAATGCCTTAGCGAAGTCCAATTTGAGGATTACACATGGTACATCAAAACGGTCGCAATGCGAAATAACTTCTCCAACCAACATAGCTCCATCTAAAATAAATCTGCCTTTGATAAACACCAGTTGTGATTTATCAATCAAACCATCCATCTTCTCCTTCACACTGTTGGCTAGAACTTTAGTAATAAGTTTAAAGCTGCTATTCAACAAGCTTATAGGAAAAAAAATATGCCGCTGAAACATTTCCTTCTTTCTGTGGTATCAAGACAACATTTGCATAGCTGAGAGTATCCAATCTTAAGGAGCCATTGTAAAATTCATCAAACAGTCGCAAAACATCCTTCTTTACTAGGTTACAGTACTTTTTGAGAAAGAAATTAGGGAATCCATCAGGACCTGGCACCTTATCGCTAGGCATTTCATTCAAAGCAGCCAGAATTTCAACTTTAGTAAAAGCACAATCAATATCTTTTAGATTAGATTTAGTAGGGTACAACTTCTTCCAATCAGCCGAAATGCGGTGTTCCTTATGATCCCCAAATATGCCTTATAAAAATCAGTGAATGCATCGCTAAGCTGCTGTTGATCACATATCTCTACCCCGTCTCTCCATATGCTGCTGATCATATTTGTTTATCTCATTCCATTTGCCATTCTATGAAAGTATTCAGTATTTCTATCCCCCTCTTTAAGCCATTGGGATCTCGATCATTGCTTCCAAAAGATTTCTTCTTGATCCATCACTTTATTAAGTTCTTTTTCTTTTGTTTTTCAACAACTACCTCTCATCCTCATTTAAACATCCCTCCTCTTCCAAAACATTTAGCTCTAGAATATCTTTTTCCAGCATTTCTTTTTTGATTATGATGTTGCCGAACACTTCCTTGTTCCACTTAATAAGAAACTTTCTCAACAACTTGAGTTTTCTACAAATGTTGCTCGCATCATCTCCTTTGTCACCAAATTTAGTCCATTTCTTACCAATCAAATCATCAAAATTATCTTCCATGCACCACATCTTTTCAAATCGGAAGAAGGTTTTTTTTCTTCTTTAAAGCCTCTCATGTATCTAGAACAATAGGACAATGATCTGAAAGGATCGATGACAATCCTTTCTGGAAAGTGAGTGGGTGTAAATCTTCAAAATCAGAATTTTTGAAAAAATGGTCAAGCTTAACCAGGATCGGGGGTTTCTACCATCACTCTATGTAAACCTCCTATTGACAAGGGGTTAGTCAATTAAATTACATCCCCTCACAAAATCACTAAAGTCCGACATATCTCCATTATAGTTTGTGTTTCTATTACTCCTTTCAAAATAAAAAAGAGTAGCATTAAAATCTCCTCCAATTACCCAGGGACCATACATCAGATTATGAAACTCGACACCCTCGTTCCAAAGCGTTATTCTATCTTTTCTAGTGTTGGGGCCATACACATTTGATACAAATTACAACATTTTAGTCTTTCTACACTCCAAAGCATTATGTAGACAGTAACTTTGCATAGTTTCTTGTTTTAGAGTCCAGTAATTACTATTCCAACCAGTGGAAATTCCTCCTGCACTTCCCACAGTTGGAATAGAACTCCACTTAACAATGACACACCACCCCAAATATCTAAAAACACTGGGTTCTGGTTTTTCAAGTTTAGTCTCTTGCAATAAAACAATTTCAGGCTGAATGGACTTAAGATAACTTTTAACCCTAAGACACTTATCATAAGTTCCTGGTCCTCTTACATTCCAAGTGACAATAATCATAATGATTCAATAGCCCTCTCTAATTCCTTTTTTTTGAAAATCATTAATACCATCAGCAGTTATCTTAAAACCAGAATGACTTGCAATAGCATGCATTTGTTCGTAGGATACTGAATTAAGTAAAGCAAGGGCAAAGATGCTACCTTCGACCGGATGAGGTAGACCCCTGGCGCTATGTCTGAGCATCACTACCACCGAGCTCTCCAGTGCCCTTTTTCCCTTGCCAGTGCTTTTGGTATGTGAACATTCTCCAGAGTCGGTCAATGCCAAAGTTTTGCTACCAACAGCGTCCTCCTAATCACGAGCATTTCTCCATCTTTGGTTACATGCATGTTACTATTGCCAGAATCATCGATTAGATCAGCCAGACCAATACCCTCATCATTATTTGGTTGAGCATTGCCCACACCCACGATATCTCCACGAGCGTTAACTTCAACTTGAACTGTAACAACCCATAATTTTAAAACATGACATAAGGGATAATTAAAAAATAATTAATTTTTAGAAGTAGAATTAAGTGAAACGGGTTACGCCATTGCGTTTGTCTCGGAATTCTTCTTGAGATAGAGTCCGAGTTTCATAAAACAGATATAGTATGAAGGAGTTATGGACGATGGTAGTTTGGCAAAACAAGCTAGGATAACTAGCGCACTTGAGAAGTGCGCCAGAACAAAAATACACTGGCGCACCTGGGAAGTGCGCCCAGACCGAGCCAGATCTACAGAATTCTGGAGAGTTCCATGATGACATGTCTTTTTAATCTGAGCAGTCCTGATGGTTTCTAATCTAGTCTAAAGGTCCTAATTCACCTAATACATCTATAAATAAATAACTAAACCTAACCCTAATCTCATTCAACCTTAATCCATGGCGCCTCCATGCTGCTGTTCCATCTCAAATTAATTTGGTTTTTCTTCTCCATCAAGTCAAATTAGAAGATCATATCTATAAATGAAAATAGGGGTATTCTAAGATCAAGATCTGCTATAACAAAGCCTAATTCTCTTCTTTTAGATCCTATCGCTGTGAGTTTATGTCATTTTCACATATAATTAAATTAAAAAGTAATTGTGATAGGATTGTAAATTGGATTGAATGTATATGCCTGTAAATATGATGAATCATATCAAGCTTTGTAATTTGTTATCCTTCAGATTCATACCTAATTGCTATTATCATATGCCTGTCTAATCTATTTTATCGTTATTCATTTCATATGCCTATTTATATATTTATGCCAATTTTGATGCTTGATACTCTTCCCTTCTTCTTTTCTTTTTCCTTTTTGATATTAGGCTAACTTCGAGCCTAAGTATAATGCATTGAGATTTACGTAAGAATAACGTTGGAATGATTGGTAAAAAGTGGGGAAATACGTAATAAAATGAGGTTTGGCATAAATTGTTGATGGCTATGGAAATTGGTTTGTGCATAGTTTGGCATAACTTGTATACATGAGATTATAGGCATAATTTGGATTAAAATTATAAATATAATTTAGATTGGAAATATGGGTAATTGGAATATATTATAATCCAAGATTTGAAATTGGGAATTGAATCAAGAAAGTGATAATAAACGCCTAAGACACGAGGTTAGATTCAGATTGCGGTATAAGCCTGCTCGGAACCGTCCGGCATATCCAGCAATCGCAAACAGTAATCCAATGTGAGAGCAGAAATTAGATGCGTAATAATGAAAAGACATGAGGTTAGATTCAGATTACGGTATAAGTCTGCCCAGAACCGCCCGGCATATCCAACAACCGCAAAATGGTAATTTAATGTGGGAGGTTTTGCAAGATTACGGTTATAATGAATTAAAAAAGCACTTAACCAAGATAAGACATGTGATTAGACATGTGGATAATAAAGGGTTAATTGGGTAACATGGGTAACAAGTGAAACATAATAAAAACACTTAACCAAGATGAGACATGTGATTAGACATGGGGATAATAAAGGGTTAAGTGGGTAACATGGGTAGCATGTGAAACATAATAAAAGCACTTAACCAAGATGAGACATGTGATTAGACATGGGGATAAAGAGGAGTTAAGTAGGAATTCCTAGTGGGACCAAGCTTAGGAGGGAAGCTTGTGTCAAGTGGGTGGACAATTTTCAACCAGTAACCCATTTTAGTATCTGTATGAGCTTGTTATCTCTTATATCTAGTTTATGTTCTTATCCTATTACTTTACTAATTATATTGTTAAAGTCACCAGACTCGCTAGACTTTATGTATGACCCTTTTTGTTTCGCCTCTTTTCTTTCTTCCCCCCCTGTCCTTAGGGTGGGATTAGTGATGCTTGACTCGGATCTCTTTCTTCTTGAAGTGCTTGGAAGTGTTGAAAGTAATGCTCAGCTTTATCTCTTTTTCATTATCGCTATTGGGAGTGGGATCATGGTTTTGCTTTTATGTACTCTGATAATAATTTTGTTCAAGATGGATATTTGTGTACTTGGCTTTAGTATGTGGTTTTGATGTTGTAACCAAACATGTTTTGCTTTTCCGCTGCAATGAATAAATAGTGAATTTTAAGTACCATTTTATATATTTGTCTTGTGATGTTCTGTTCTATACTCTTGTAACGCTTCATGAAAGTTAATGCATTCCCTTAGTGAGTGACATTAATGGACATGGGGTGTTACATGAACACCCCCATCGTAATTTACAAAAAAAATTCTCCATTCTCTACATTAACATTCTCCACATCATCATATGAAACCACAATAGGATTATTCTCAATTCCAACGTCTACATCATCATGGGCGTCATGCATGTCAACATCAGCCTTGCCTGTATCTTCACCCACATCCCTATAGCTATGCCTCGTCAATCTACCTTCATCTCCTTTAGAAAAAACACATCTTCTGAACTCCCTAACGTCGAAATTGCCTAATGATTCATCACCACATTTCTCAATAAAAACCTCATGACAAAAATATTTAATTAGGATCATCACAGACGGCGGTAGCTCCAATGTCTCATTTACAGTGATCTCAACCCTCAAATTAGTAAAATCAGCATCATGTAAAGCACTATATTGTAGTCTGTTGACGTAACCCAAATCGGCTAAAGCAGCTTTGAGCACATCCACGCAATGACAAATTATCGGCTCATTCTTCAATACAATCTTGATTGTCACCTTCTTCTTGTCACAACATCCCATTTTTGGACTCCATCTTTTCAGATTGATTGTTCCCCTTGGTACGGTCATAGAGTAGTAGAAGTTTTCAGTTAACAACGAAGGAGGGAATTTCACCACAAAATCATCACCCTATTTCTTAATTGTCCAATTCCAGCCCGGGGCTCTGTTACCAAATCTGGATCTGATAAGATCCTCCAACTGAATGATTGAGAAGGTGCCTCTGGTGATCGAGATCACGACCATAGATCGAGCCCACCGAAAATCATTTGGGAAAAGATCTGCTGAAATACTATGTCTTTGTCCGTGTTCGACATTCTTTGTGGAGGAGTTTAGAGAATGATCTGAATTAAATCCTTTGTGACCATTTTTGTTGCATTTGAAGCATATAATTGGATTTCGACAATCTCTAGCGCAATGATCTGATGCCCCGCATCTGAAGCGTCCATTAACGGATTTGATTTTACTGATTTTTTTCATTATAGCGGTTCGAAAATCGAGACGACGATTGGAGAAAAGGCATTTTGGAATTATTATAAAAGTCATCTCGCATTACATGTGGCCTCAATAGTATATCCTTGTATGAGGGAAGATTTGCTTTGTCCTTACGTTGATTGCCTTCATGCGGTGAAGAGATCTGATTGGAGATCGAAGATGGAAAAATTGAAATAGCGATTTTAGAATTCGCTACTAGGGTTTTGAGCATCCCCATTTTTTAAACTAAGTTTGTAAAACTTAATATCCTTAACTTTTAAAATCTTTTCAAATATATGTATATATACCTATAATGAAAACTTTACTTTTTCAAAATATATGTATAATCTTTTATCAAGTAATTAAATATAAATTTATCAAGTAATCTTTTATAAGCATCTAGATGATACAATTAATAACATCGTAATAACAAATGTTTATAGTAATCTTGTTTGCATTCTCTTATGAATCATACGTATATAGAAAGTGTGCTAATAGAGCTCTATTAGGTTAATTTTCTACCATGTCAATCTACGCGCATATTGACTTCCATTTATTCAAAATAATAGAGTCCCTTAACAATGTTCTAAAATTTAGCTAATATCCATTTACCAATCAAAATATATGACTGCTCAACAAAGAACTCTAATATGCTTAGTATCACTTAATTTTTATTATTTTTTATAAAATTTAATTAACTTGGTCATTTATTATTACGCTTTTATAATATTTGGTTAATTTTTTTCTTATTTTAAAAAAAAAATTAGGTTCACTTTATTATTAATATAAACTGAACAGTACACAATATATTTTACACGGTAAAGAACATAAAAAACAAACAAATATATGAAAAAATCCCGCTTATCTCTTCCCACATCACTCTCCTTACTTTTCATCGTTCAACTTCACCCAGTATTGGTTAGTTCAATACCTGATCTCATTAAAAATCTCACATTCCTCATTGTTCTCTTTGTCTTACTTCCATTATTAGTCACAAGATATCTAATTTCCATCTCAATCCGTCTCAACACTGTAACAACCCGTATTTTTAATAACATGTTATAATGTAAATCAAGGCAGAACTAAATTCTAAAACCTGAATCAAGGGAAACGGGCTATGCCATTGCGTTCGTCTAGGAAAAATACGCGAAATAGAGTCTGAGTTTTCGAAAAACGGAGTCCGTATGACCAAGTTATGGCCCAATGAAGTTTTCAGAAAATTCCAAGCCCGAAAATAGTTTAAATTCGAATTAAGATTTGAATTTCAGCCAAAACAGGATAGGCGGGAATTCTCCCGCCCCAGACAGGGTCGACACCCCTGTCGACCCCCCCAATGGGTCGACCCGATGTCGACCCAGGGGTCGACACCTATGTCGACCCAGGGGTCGACCCCCCCGGTCGGACCAGTTTTTCTGGTGCACCATTTGTGACGTGTGAGTCTTGCTCTAGAAGTTTCTGACGGGATTTGACGGACCTGATGTGTTTTAGGGTTAATCCTATGGTCTAAACTAACCTAATCACCTATAAAAAGACCCTAATACCTATCCTAAGTCATCATAAATCAATCCTTCAACTAAACTATGCCAAAATGTCTCTTGATCATGGCCTCCATCTTCTTCATGAAAGCATGAGTGTATCAAATCAATCTATGTCATAAAATAGCCATCTTTCTTAAGTAAAAAAGCTTTCTTTCTTTGTCATTGGAGTTATTACTTCTTGTTTCAAGGCATTTAAGTGGAGCTTATTATTTTCTTTGCGGATTTTGCTTGTGGCTTCGTCTCAATCTTTATATATATTGATCTAGATTGCATAACCGCTCATTGTAAGCCCTATACTACTCTTAGATTCTAACTATGAAGTTAAATGTGATATGTTGCAAGTTGAGTTGGGCCTAAGTATGATATATGCTTTGATCTTATCATGTTATGCATGAATATATTTTATGCATGTTTGTAAACCTATGATCTCATCATGTTATGCATGAATATATTCTATGCATGTTTGTAAACCTATCACCTTGACCTTGTGGGCTAAAAGCTATAAGCTTTATGTTAAAATGTTGCATTATGCAACATGAGAACTCTCATAACTTTTATGATAACTTGCATATAATGTTATATGCGAACTTCTAGCCACCATCCTATGTCATTTATGATCATGTTTCACCTATTTGCTTAAGTTGATAATATGCATGTTTTGAGGCCCATGATGTAATATGCAAGTTTATGAACATATTTATGCCTCATATGCCACCATGTTTACCTTGTGGCCAACCTTATTACCTTATGCCCCTTTTGTCATGTTTTTGCCAAGTTCCCTCTTTTGATCTATGTTATGTTATGCGAAACGTACATGCGATGGGAATACGTTGGGTTTGGGTAATATTAATGACATGAAAACATGGTTTTAAAATATGACATGAACATTGACTTGTGATTATGTTTGTAAACATAATGATGGGCATGACACTTAGAAAATATGAGTGTGGCCAACTCGAGGTTGGGTTGAGTTTGTAGCATAAATCTACCCGGAACCGACCGGCTTAACTAGTGGCTACAAGCAATAGGACCCAATGTGAGTAGTTGGTCATGTTGCACTAGAAACCCGAGGTTAGACCAAGTTGTGGTGTAAAGCTACCCGGACCCGCCCGGCTTAACTAGTAACCACAACAAAGTCTAATGTGAGAGGTTGGGTGCATTAAAATAATTAATGCCACATGATAGGGTTAATTCATGGACCACTTGAATACTTAACCAATTAAACATGATGGGTTGACGCGGTTAAGTCATGAACCTTGGGTACACTTAACCAACATTGATACTTGATTGGGTAGGGTTAACCACATTTGACCCGCTAGAAACCCTAGTTACGTGGTCCTTTTCACCAGTAACCCTCTTGATTGTATCATGATACCCTAGGGACTAGGCTAGGGTGGGGCACAATTACTGGGCTGACATGTAAGCGACCAAAACGACGACTGAGTAGGTGCGCCGGTGTAGGTTCAGGCGGACTATGGTCATGCACATGGTCCGGAGTTGAAAAAGCAGACACGGACACCCGTAGGTTTAGACTGTGCGTGCTTGATTTGTGTCCGTGGTTGGCACCCTAGGGCTTGATACGCCCTAATGTGGACCTAGCACAGTTTGACTACACTTCGTGGTTGGGCCGTATGACACCGACACTTGACGAGTTAGGCTGTTAGGGAGCCGATCGACTAGACCGAGTAGTTGGACCTTGATTTAGGTCATCTCATGATGTGGGCCAGCTTTGGGCCAAGGGATCATTTCTTGTTATACTTGACATGGATTGGAATACTAGTACACACCTGGTGCAACTTAACCTTGTATATGCGATGCCACCCTTGATCTATCTTGTTAACTTTTCACCATGCCAGTTATCACCCTACATCTCATCTCTGTTTTACATGTTCAGTTAACTTTATTAGTTTTTATACTAATAGTAGATAGGACTTACCAGTCTTTTTGACTGACCCGTTTTCTTTCGTCTCTTTTCTTCCGTTCCCCCCTCCCCCAAGTTTGCAGGGTGGGAACACTGTTACCTAGCTGGATCTTTTGCTGCTTTTCTGGATAGCTCACGTATGGTTTGAGCATGCTATGGCCTTATGCTACTTTGGGGATTGTTACTTTATGTTTCTTTTTCAGTTTTCAGTTTATGTTCTAGACTTTGTTTTATGGGAAAATAATGACCAAGTACTTTGATGTAACTTGACTATGGTTTTGAAATGCTAGTTTTATCCGCTGCTTTATTTACTCTGTTTTACTTATATGTTCTGTCTTGTGATATCTGCATGCATGTTTACCTTGTTTAACGCCCCTCCAAAGCTAGTGTCCTTGCAAGAGTGACCCTGGCGGAGGTGGGGTGTTACATTTGGTATCAGAGCATAAGGTTTACAAGATTTGAGCGAAAGTGTTTTTAAAACTTACCTTTTGAAAAACCATTTTCAAAACCAATTAAGTATTTTCCAAGAAAAGTCTAGTTGTTTTAAAAGGCTATTCCCTAAAAGCCATTAGCACTATCCTTCGTTTCCTTGTTCTAAATCTATCTTTTCCTTTTTCAGTATGGCCGATCTTAACCTTCCCGAGGGAGTGACCATTCCCGGATGGTTCCGGAGGTACTTGGAAGCTAGGGCCAACAATGTGGGCCCAGCAACCGCCCCCACCGTAACTGAGGTTCCTCCTCCTCCTCCTCCTCAGAATCCACAAGCAGATTTCGCTAAGATTTGCAAAGACTTTAAGGCGATGGGTGGCAAAGATTTCATTGGGACGGAGACTTTTGTAGAGGCACGAAATTGGTTGAAAGAAACTGAGGATCTCTTCGCTATCTTTGATGTGGAAGACCATAGAAAGGTTTTATTGGCAGCATGGTTATTAAAAGAAGAAGCTACTTATTGGTGGGAGGTCACCAATGCTACTAGACCTATAGAGACTTGGGCCGACTTTAGGACGAGGTTTGGGCTTAAGTTTCTGTCATCAGCTGAGGCGAATCTGCAATTGGAGAATTTTATATCTTTGAAGCAAGGGGACATGACAGTGAGGGAGTATGTGAATAAGTTTAACCAGCTCGCTCGAATCGGTTTGGACATGGTTAATACCCCCCAGAAGAAGGCTTTACGCTTTGCACGAGGGTTGAATGAGCCATTACAAGGTTTAGCCCTGTCTCATATACCCATGGGAGCCACTTTTGAAGGCCTAGTAGACATGGCATTGCTTCAAGGAGACGATAAGAATGGCAAGAAGGAAGTCAAGACTAATGAGACTCAAGCCAAGAAGACAGACTCCAAGTGGGGAGGAAATCAGAACAACAAGAACAACAAGGGCAACAAGGCCAAGGCAAAGGACCCAAGAAAATGGAACTTCTGTGGGATTGTTGGGCACATAGCCAAGGATTGCAGAAAGAAGAAGAGAAAGCGGGGCGAATGCTTTCATTGTGGAGAGACTGGACACTTTAGCAAGGATTGCCCCAAGAAGCAAGGGCAAGGGCAGAATCAGCGTGCAGGACCTTCTGGAGGGCAAGTGCATGCTCTCAATACCGCTCCAGTTCAGGACCGAGGTAGTATTTCTGTAGAAAGTCTTGTTTATATTTCTGATTATCCTGTTCGCACCTTATTTGATTCTGGCGCATCGCATAGTTTTATTTCTTCTGACATTGTTGAAAGTTTACACCTAAGTACTAGTCTAGTTGAGGATCCCGTTAGTGTTTCAAATCCAATTGGGGGTTTCGCCCATCTATCTATGATTTGTGTGGATTTGAAGATTTCTATCTTGACCGTGGAATTCACGTGTAATGATTATGTTCTCGGGTTCACGGGATACGTGTTGATTTTGGGCATGGATTGGTTGTCCAGTTGTGGAGCCATCCTCGATTGTGATCATAGGGTGGTGAGGCTCATGACTCGCCTCGGTAATACCCTAGAAATTTCTTGTAACCCTAGAGGTCCCGTCATGTTATGTTATTTTGAATCTCTTGACTCGTCCATCGATGATCTGCAATCTGTAAGGGTGGTCCGAGACTATCCTGATGTCTTTGAAGAAGTTAAAGGGTTACCCCCTAAACGAGAGATAGATTTCCGCATTTATCTAGTCGATAATGCCAAGCCAGTATCATTGCCCGTTAGGCACATGGCCCCACGTGAGAGAAGGGAGCTCAGTAAGCAAATCAAGGAGTTACTTGAGAAGAATTTTATTAGGCGAAGCATTTCTGAATGGGGTGCTCCTGTGGTATTCGCTACTAAGGCGGATGGTTCGCTTCGTCTATGTGTTGATTATCGAGAGTTGAACAAGCTGACAAAGAAGAATAGGCACCCGTTACCGAGGATCGATGATCTCTTTGACCAGCTTTTTGGTGCTTCTGTTTTCTCTCAGCTCGATCTAGCCACCGGATTTCATCAGCTTAGAGTGGCTGAGGGTAGTATTGATAAAACTGCGTTTAAGACTCCAGATGGATTCTTTGAATGGCTTGTCATGCCATTCGGTTTGACTAATGCACCCGCCTACTTCGTAGATTTGATGAGTAGGGTGTTCAGGGAGTTCCTTATCAAGTTTGTTGTTGTCTTCGTGGATGATATTCTGATCTTCTCAAAGGATGAGGAAGAGCACGCTAGGCATCTCAAGGAAGTGATGGATACGCTTAGAGCGCATCAGTTGAAAGCCAAGTTCTCCAAATGTCATTTTTGGAGAAGGGAAATTCGGTTTCTTGGACATATAGTTTCTAAGCAAGGCATAGCGGTGGATCCCGCGAAAGTGGTTACAGTTCAAGACTGGAAGACTCCTAGGAATGCAACCGAAGTAAGAAGCTTTCTCGGTCTAGCAGGCTACTATAGGAAGTTCATCAGGGACTTTGCTAAGACTTCGGCCCCTCTTACTAAGTTGACGAAGAAGAACTTAGTCTTTGCATGGGACTTGGAGTGTGAGCTTGCTTTTCAAAGGCTCAAGAGAGCCCTTACCACAGCTCCAGTTTTGGCATTACCCGATAGTGGTAAGATGTTTACCGTGTACACAGATGCATGTGGCACGGGGTTAGGTGATGCTCTAATGCAAGAGGGAAGAGTGATAAGTTATGGGGGTAGGCAACTTAAAGTTCATGAGAAGAACTATCCCACTCATGATTTGGAGTTGGCGGCGATCGTCTTTGCACTCAAACCCTGGCGCCACTACCTTCTAGGCGAAAGGTTTGAGTTGTATACTGATCATAAGTCACTCAAGTACCTCTTCTCGCAGAAAGATCTGAATCTAAGGCAGCAAAGGTGGATGGAATTCTTGGAATCATATGACTTCGAGATAGGTTACACCCCTGGCAAGGGTAATGTTGTGGCAGATGCACTAAGCAGAAGGAGGTTGACCTTGAGTCCCTTGTTTATTGAGATGAAGAACTTAGAGTTCTTGGCAAACATTGATTTCACGACGACTGTTGATTCGATGACGGGTTCATTAGCATCCCTTGAGCTTAGACCCACACTTCTTGATCAAGTTGGGGCTTCGCAGAAGGAAGATCCACAGATAGTCGAAGTCATGGACAAGTTGATTCGTGGTGAGACGTCTAGACACCTTGCTAGATATACTATTGATGACAAAGGTTGGCTAAGGCGTGATGGAAGGCTATGCGTTCCACAAGTAGGAGACTTGGTGCATAAAGTTCTTGAAGAAGCACATCACTCGAAGATGACTATACATCCGGGAGGAGATAAGATGTATAGAGATATGAAGCGCATTTTCTTTTGGGCCGGAATGAAGAAAGATGTGGCAGAGTATGTTTCAAAGTGCATGGTGTGCCAACAAGTGAAAGCCGAGTCAAAGAAACTAGGTGGGCTATTACATCCATTGGAGGTCCCGCAATGGAAGTGGGAGAGTATTTCTATGGATTTTGTGGATGGATTGCCTAGGCCAAGAAAAGGGAACACGAGCATATGGGTCATAGTTGACAGACTTACGAAGAGTGCTCACTTCATTCCAGTAAAGAGCAAGAGGACCGCATCATGGCTAGCATCTATTTATCTTCGGGAGATAGTGCGGTTGCATGGAGTTCCTTCTAGCATAGTTAGCGATCGTGACCAAATTTTCACTAGCCAGTTCTGGAATAGTTTGCAAGAAGCGATGGGTACACGATTGAATCTGAGTACAGCCTATCACCCCCAGACGGATGGCCAAACCTAAAGGGTGAATAGAGTGCTAGAAGATCTTTTGAGGCTTTGTGTTCTTGACTTTGGTGGTACTTGGGAAGACCACCTTCCTCTTGTAGAGTTTGCTTATAATAATAGCTATCAAGCCAGCATAGGGATGGCACCATTTGAAGCTTTGTATGGGAGGCCGTGTAGGTCACCATCTTGTTGGTGGGAGACAACAGATAGGCTTATACTTGGGCCCGATATGATACGAGACACATCCGAGAAAGTTGAATTGGTGAGAAGACGGATGAAAGCGGCCCAAGATAGACAGAAATCCTATGCTGACAAGCGAAGGGCAGATTTGGAATTCGAAGTGTGAGACAGGGTTTTCGTGAAGGTTTCTCCTTTGCGTAATGTGGTACGTTTTGGAGCAGTTGGGAAGCTGGCACCAAGGTTCGTAGGACCCTTCCCTATCATAGAGAGAATTGGAAAGATGGCCTATAAGGTGGAATTGCCCGAGAAGCTAGCCGGAGTGCATAATGTCTTTCATGTCTCGCATCTCCGAAAGTGCCTACATGAGTCCGCTGAGGTGGTTGAACCAAGCATTCTAGAAGACATTGAGGTAGAGAAAGAGGCAACCTTGAGAAGAGCTCTGATTCGTATCTTGGGAACAAAGATCAAGAAGCTAAGGAATTCGAGAAGTCAAATTGGTGAAAGTTCAATGGAGTGAAGCCGACGAAGATGCAACTTGGGAAACCGAGGAGAAGATGCGTGGGCTTTATCCATTCCTTTTTGAGGGTACATTCTCAATCTCCTTTCCTAATTAGCATGTCTTCCTTTTGCTATCCATGGTTATCCTGTTTATCTTGTTATCTCGTAAACCTTGTCATGAGAACCTTAGGTAGAAACCCTTTGGATGAAACATGTATTTGAAACATGTTATGCTTGATGGTTGCAAGTGGTTGCAAGTGTTTGAAAGTGGATACTTGTGGATGCATGATACACATTAGGCACTAAGATCGGCTCACACACTTTCATATTGCATATGCATGAGTGCTTATACTTATTCATGGATGAAACTTGTTATGCTATCACGTGGATGTTGCATATGGATGAATGCTATGTGCACTCATGTAGAGATTATAAATTATGTTAGGAATTTGCATACATATGGACTCATTTCACTAACATACTTTGCATTAAGGAGGTTTACTGAATCAGTAACCGCCTGATTTTTGCATTAGATAAGTACATATACACATACCTTTTGCATATGTTCATACAGCATTTAGAATCTTTTTAAGAACAATGGTTACTTGTGGATGATGTTTTGAGTAGATGGATGATCGATGGTAGGATACGTTCTTCCTAACTTGGAGATTTCGGGGACGAAATCCTTTAAGGAGGGGAGAATGTAACAACCCGTATTTTTAATAACATGTTATAATGTAAATCAAGGAAGAATTAAATTCTAAAACCTGAATCAAGGGAAACGGGCTGTGCCATTGCGTTCGTCTCGGAAAAATACGCGAAATAGAGTCCGAGTTTTCGAAAAACGGAGTCCGTATGACCAAGTTATAGCCCAATGAAGTTTTCAGAAAATTCCAAGCCCGGAAATAGTTTAAATTCGAATTTAGATTTGAATTTCAACCAAAACAGGATAGGCGGGAATTCTCCCGCCCCAAACAGGGTCGACACAGTGGTCGACACCCCTGTCAACCCCCCCAATGGGTCGACCCCCATGTCGACCCAGGGGTCGACACCTATGTCGACCCAGGGGTCGACCCCCCCGTCGGACCAGTTTTTCTAGTGCACCATTTGTGACGTGTGAGTCTTGCTCTAGAAGTTTCTGACGGGATTTGACGGACCTGATGTGTTTTAGGGTTAATCCTATGGTCTAAACTAACCTAATCACCTATAAAAAGACCCTAATACCTAGCCTAAGTCATCATAAATCAATCCTACAACTAAACTATGCCAAAATGTCTCTTGATCATGGCCTCCATCTTCTTCATGAAAGCATGAGTGTCTCAAATCAATCTATGTCATAAAAGAGCCATCTTTCTTAAGTAAAAGAGCTTTCTTTCTTTGTCATTGGAGTTATTACTTCTTGTTTCAAGGCATTTAAGTGGAGCTTATTATTTTCTTTGCGAATTTTGCTTGTGGCTTCGTCTCAATCTTTATATATATTGATCTAGATTGCATAACCGCTCATTGTAAGCCCTATACTACTCTTAGATTCTAACTATGAAGTTAAATGTGATATGTTGCAAGTTGAGTTGGGCCTAAGTATGATATATGCTTTGATCTTATCATGTTATGCATGAATATATTCTATGCATGTTTGTAAACCTATGATCTCATCATGTTATGCATGAATATATTCTATGCATGTTTGTAAACCTATCACCTTGACCTTGTGGGCTAAAAGCTATAAGCTTTATGTTAAAATGTTGCATTATGCAACATGAGAACTCTCATAACTTTTATGATAACTTGCATATAATGTTATATGCGAACTTCTAGCCACCATCCTATGTCATTTATGATCACGTTTCACCTATTTGCTTAAGTTGATAATATGCATGTTTTGAGGCCCATGATGTAATATGCAAGTTTATGAACATATTTATGCCTCATATGCCACCATGTTTACCTTGTGGCCAACCTTATTACCTTATGCCCCTTTTGTCATGTTTTTGCCAAGATCCCTCTTTTGATCTATGTTATGTTATGCGAAACGTACATGCGATGGGAATACGTTGGGTTTGGGTAATATTAATGACATGAAAACATGGTTTTAAAATATGACATGAACATTGACTTGTGATTATGTTTGTAAACATAATGATGGACATGACACTTAGAAAATATGAGTGTGGCCAACTCGAGGTTGGGTTGAGATTGTAGCATAAATCTACCCGGAACCGACCGGCTTAACTAGTGGCTACAAGCAAGAGGACCCAATGTGAGTAGTTGGTCATGTTGCACTAGAAACCCGAGGTTAGACCAAGTTGTGGTGTAAAGCTACCCGGACCCGCCCGGCTTAACTAGTAACCACAACAAAGTCTAATGTGAGAGGTTGGGTGCATTAAAATAATTAATGCCACATGATAGGGTTAAGTCATGGACCACTTGAATACTTAACCAATTAAACATGATGGGTTGATGTGGTTAAGTCATGAACCTTGGGTACACTTAACCAACATTGATACTTGATTGGGTAGGGTTAACCACATTTGACCCGCTAGAAACCCTAGTTACGTGGTCCTTTTCACCAGTAACCATCTTGATTGTATCATGATACCCTAGGGACTAGGCTAGGGTGGGGCACAATTACTGGGCTGACATGTAAGCGACCAAAACGACGACTGAGTAGGTGCGCCGGTGTAGGTTCAGGCAGACTATGGTCATGCACATGGTCCGGAGTTGAAAAAGCAGACACGGACACCCGTAGGTTTAGACTGTGCGTGCTTGATTTGTGTCCGTGGTTGGCACCCTAGGGCTTGATACGCCCTAGGGTGGACCTAGCACAGTTTGACTACACTTCGTGGTTGGGCCGTATGACACCGACACTTGACGAGTTAGGCTGTTAGGGAGACGATCGACTAGACCGAGTAGTTGGACCTTGATTTAGGTCATCTCATGATGTGGGCCAGCTTTGGGCCAAGGGATCATTTCTTGTTATACTTGACATGGATTGGAATACTAGTACACACCTGGTGCAACTTAACCTTGTATATGCGATGCCACCCTTGATCTATCTTGTTAACTTTTCACCATGCCAGTTATCACCCTACATCTCATCTCTGTTTTACATGTTCAGTTAACTTTATTAGTTTTTATACTAATAGTAGATAGGACTTACCAGTCTTTTTGACTGACCCGTTTTCTTTCGCCTCTTTTCTTCCGTTCCCCCCCTCCAGGTTTGCAGGGTGGGAACACTGTTACCTCGCTGGATCTTTTGCTGCTTTTCTGGATAGCTCATGTATGGTTTGAGCATGCTATGGCCTTATGCTACTTTGGGGATTGTTACTTTATGTTTCTTTTTCAGTTTTCAGTTTATGTTCTAGACTTTGTTTTATGGGAAAATAATGACCAAGTACTTTGATGTAACTTGACTATGGTTTTGAAATGCTAGTTTTATCCGCTGCTTTATTTACTCTGTTTTACTTATATGTTCTATCTTGTGATATATGCATGCATTTTTACCTTGTTTAACGCCCCTCCAAAGCTAGTGTCCTTGCAAGAGTGACCTTGGCGGAGGTGGGGTGTTACAAACACAGTCGAAGCTTCACAGACTTAATTGGCGAAGATACGATGGTTGCGCTCATTCCAGATGTAGTAAATTGTTGAAGTCAAAGCAGCACACGCAATGTCGTAAATCTGGTCTCAGCATGAATTGAATCATGGATCTGGGTAATCTCGTCTGCCAAAGATGGTTTCAGTAGTGAAGATGCTTCTAGCTTCATCTTCAGTGAATTCCATACGAACCTTGAATATTGGCAATCAAAAAATAAGTGAGTTGAAGTATCCTCATGTCGATTACACAACACGCAAGAGGTGTCTAAGATATTGCCAAAGCGAGAAAGTCACTCTCGAGTATTCAATCTACTTAGAGTTGCCAAATAAGATATGAATGACACCCTTTTACAATTCTTCATGTGTTAGATAATACTAAAGTAAGGTTTGATTTCACAAAATCCACGAGCTATTTGGATTGCTTTCAAGAAAGAAATTTTGCCACCATCTCCCCATTCACAATAATCTACTTGTTGATCATATCTAACTTGAATGTTGGTAATGTGTCTTGTAGTTTCACAAGTAGCTGGATGGAGTGATGGGATTATAGAATCATTCTGCAACAGTAATGAAACTTTCTCCCTACCATCACCACCACATTGAAGAGTGTTGAAGCCCATAATATCTACCAAACACCTACAATTGATCCAAGGATCATGCCAAAGCAAGGTATTTTCACCAGTTACAATAGCTTTGTTAATGTTGTTTTCCTGACGTTCGAATGCATAGCATTGATTTCCATGTTGAGGATGCGTTGTTGTCGATAGCCATACTAAAAAAAAAACCACTGTAGTACCTATTATACATTCAAGTTTTCGATAAGGTAGTTTTATTTAAGTGTTGAAATCAAAAATGATCACAACACCCAAGGTGTTTATGTAACACTTCACAAAAGAGTAAAAATTAAAAATGTGGGGCCACAAATACAAAATTCAAGTAAGAACACGGGAATTTTAGAGTGGTTCGATCTTAATTTTGACATACGTCCATTATAGAAGCTATTCTCATTATCATTGTAGAATTTACAAAGTACATGACTTTATTCATTTCACTCTTTTATAATGATCTCCGCTATTTTCTCTCTTTTTTGCTCTAGATTTCACTTGAATCCGCTAAGGAATTAACTCAATTTCTCTAACTACGAGGAGTATTGGTGTAGATCTTTAATCTCTCGGACACTTGAATGTTTTTGGATGATTCCATGGAAGATTTGGTGTTAGATCCAAGCTCTAGAGAGAAATAATGGAGGTTAAAGAGGTTTAGAGTGATGGAGAAATGGAAATGACAGCCCTTCGGGGTCTAAAAATCGGTCCCTTGAATGGTAGAGAAATAAGGTATTTATAGGTGTAGTTTGGGGGTAGTGGCAAAGCTGAAATTATGGTGTGCAGGGCATGAATCGTCCATAAACTTATTTACGAAAATTCCACCGGGCAACGGCGTACAGCTGTCATGATTTTGAAGCCGACCCATAAAACTTTGCCGACCGATCCACGCATATTTCATTATCGACCGACCCTTCAGTATTTAAGCTACCGACCCACATGAACAACTATTGACCGATCCATTTTTTATTATTTGACCAATCCTTAACTTTTGAAATGCCGATCCACGTAAAAGCTTAATGCCCGATCATATTATTATGTTTCTGTCGCTGCTCTTTTTTTGAAGTTGATCCCTGTGTATTGTTTTATACTGAACCATGGAATTTACGTAAATGCTAATCCATGAATACACGTTTATCAATCCAGCAGTTGGCACGTGTACTCACGTTTTTCCATGCATGATAATACATTCCAATAATGACAAAGACGATATTGTATTCACAAAGATCCACCTTATCACATGACAGCCATCCCAATTTCCCTATAATCATTACGATCCACGTGGCACTTATGACCGATCCGTATATTGTGTTGATCCATGGACTATATTGTTGAATCACACGTACATATATTTGCACTTCATTGCGTTTATGCTTGTATAATGCTTAATACACATGCACGTTAATTGAGATTGATGTTTACCGATCCATGTATTAGCTTATATACAACGTCGATCCAGGTTCGTATTTGCACAGCTTGACCCAACATTTACAATTGTACGGTCCCAGCACATACTTTATGAGCATGTTTCCAGTTGCCTTTTTAGATAATTCATGTATCAAAAGAGTGCATTTTATGCATGTATGCTTCATGTTTTATTTATCCAGTATACACATTCCGTAGCTTATACACTTGACCATTTATCAAGAAGGATACAAACCTAGTCAAAAGTAGATGTCGACTCATAGTATTTGTTACAGTGCCGATCCATTTAGCAGGTCATCATGATTGACCCATGTACTGAAACCAACCGATCCATACGTTGAAGCCGATCGATCCATAGTTTATAATGTGGTCGACTGATCCATCAGCTGATAACCAACCAATCCATGTTATGTATTTTATGTCCGACATGCATAGAATTCATGTCCGACCCCTCATTTAATTTACGCCCGATCCATATTTGAACATTACCCGGTCCATTGCTTTGTAAATATAAATGATCTATCACTCCTGTGTGCGATAAAACATGATTTTGGACCAAGTTTTATAACAGAGTTAACATTTACCCCTCGAAATTTTTATTTTTGCTTGAAAATATAAATTTTGAAATGACTGTCATAACCAGTGTTAACAGATATTGATAGATCGTCTATACTTACTTTTGATGGATTGGAAATTTATATATATGGGTCGAGTGCTTATTGTATTTTAGATTGTAACATACATTTTAATATACAGGTATGTGCCGACCACTTTCTTGTATATCGAATTGGAAAAAAATTCAATAGTGGATCGGAAATTAGTTAATTTTGGAGGATCAGTTTCCAGGTCACTAGTATCTCTGCTGTTGAGTCGGAGGTCGAGCTTTTAGGATTTGAGTTGGATCTTCGGAATCAAGCTGAATGGTCGATCTCAATGTTTTGCAGTTGAATCTAGATCTCGACTTTGTCGATTTAGAGCTTGAAACCATGGGTCTCGAAGTCATCTTTAGTGTTGATTCACATTGGTTTTTGACAACAATTTGTTAGTTTAGTGTAACGACCCGCATTCTACGCATCATAGGATCGTAGAGTATTTATTTCTTTTACATACGAAGTCGTATGGTCATGTAACTTTGGGAGACGACTATTGGGGTCATTTCCCATGTTCATGATTTTTCCCGATTTTTAAATGACCATTTTACCCCTAGTTGGCACTGTTTTGGCCATAACTTTTGACTGGAAAGGAATTTTGACCTGAAACCACTTCCATTGGCTCCGAACGATGGTTTCTCTTTCCGTAGAGTGATCACATTAGCCAAACGGACTTACCGTTTGGGAGATATGGCTGAAACAAGTTTCAGATGGTGAAAGACAGCTTAATTGGGCTTAACCGGGTGATTAGCAGCTAGGCCCAAGGGGAATTTCGGGTTTAGAGGTATAGGAGGTCTGATTAGGGTTAGGTTATCACTTTCATTTCAGTTTTGAGCCGCCACAAACCTCCTTGAGACCTTAGTAATGGCTTCCTACATCTAAAACACCCCAAATCACTCTCTAATTGAAGATTAGGCTTAGCAACACCAAATTAAGGAGAAAAAGCACCAAAGCAAGGTTAGAGCTGCTGTTAGACATCAGTGTTCGCCCCAAATCAGAGGAGTTTCAGTTCTGAGAATTTCATTTGTGGCCAAGGTGAGTGATAACATCATTTTGACACTAATTACGGTTAATTAAGGGTAATTAGTGAAGATTAGCGAATTCATACACCAATAAATTCTGGAAAAATTCTTAAAATTCTAAAATAATGTTTTAAGGCTCTGTTAGAAAATTGGGTTAATTTCGATGTGTTTTGCTAATCGTATGCTTAAACATGATTAGGAGGGATTATAAGAAAATGTGAGGTTTTGGCCACTTTTGATTCATTTTGATTCATTTAAATTGTTGTTTGTTGTTTGTGGTTGCTATTACATGTTACTATGACTCTATGGTATGTTTCATGATTAATTAGAATAGTTAAATTGCTCGAAAACGTCGTCGAATGGCGTAGAAAGCTTGCTGGAAAGTTGCAGAAGTGTGCAGGCTCCGAACCGGTTCGGATCGGAGAAAGGGGTCGGATCGGACTAGGGAACTGACCAAGGGAATCCGAACTGGATGAGGACTTGCCACTGGAAGAAGTTTGGCAGGAAGGAAGGCCATTGCTTAGAGTTGGAGTTGGACAGGAGATCGGATCGGAGCGGTGGAGCGGATCGGATCGGAGTAAGCTAGGGAACAGAGCGGATCGGATCGGAAGGGTAATAGAAGCCAAATCGGATCGGCTCAAGATGAAGGCTACGACTAGAGTAAGGCGAGGCGATCGGATCGGATCGGATTAGATAGGAACGAGGGAGCTGATTGGAAGAGGAGCATGAGCTGGAGGAGGACAGCACCCCGACCCGACTCGGAGGAGGAGGATCCCGACCCGACCCGGAGTGAAGTAACCGACCCGAACCAGAGGAAAGATGGCAAGGATGGAGGACCGACCCGAACCGGCGCTACCGAACCGAACCGAATTCAAGAGCTGCTGCTGCACGACAACTTTTCTGAAGACCCACTCCAATTCAACCAAACCCGAGATGCAAAGGGAGTCCAAATGAGAAGTTAGAGCTTAAGATTCAGATGGGAATCAACGAGTTCACTTCATGATTGGGCTTTGCTGCGGGACGTGTGCTAAGGAGTTATCGACACCTATAGCTTTGGACCACTATGGTAGGAGGTACGAAGGCGGATTCAGGGCCATTATGGCATCGGTAGAACCAAGGGCTACGACCAATGAAGTGGGTCATTGAAATGTTTGGTCATGACTCCAAGTGTTGTCTTGGTCACAGCAGGGTTTCTACAAGTCGGGATTCGTCGTTGCCTCAGTTTGTCTAGTGTTCCAAAGTGGTAGATGTCGTACGCTTTAGGCACTGAGTGAGAGATGCGAGGATGGTTGCTATGGATGATTTGTTGGCTATCATTATGACATACACACCCCACCCCCGTATCCTTACACTATTTATTATGGCACCTTGGAGTATTGTACGGTACGTGGTACTAACTCTTTGGTTGCAGGTCCAGGTTCAGGTATGGCTTAGTATACCTGTTATTATTCTGTTTAGATGTTTATCGCTCATACCAGGCTTTATGTCTGACCCAGAGTTTTATGTCTCCTCTTATTACTCTGGGTGCTCTCACGAGCAGACTAGAGACAGGTTAGCTGGTGATGCACGGGTAGATGATCCGGAGACGAGCATGAGGCTTCCACGTAATATATATATACATAGTATTCTCCCTGTGTTGTTGAAGATCACTGCTTGGGCATTGTTGGTGTATCTTCTATTTTAGCCTTCTTTTGTTTAGAGACAGTAAATTTGGAAAGTTGTAATAAGCTGTATTTGGATTTCCGCTGCTTTGAGACTGATGTTGGTTTTAGCTATCAGCTTATGTACTGTCTCGCCTGTTTTGTGTCAAGTATATTATTATTATATTTTATTCCATGCGCTGTGAGACATTCTACAGGTTTCTTGATCAGTTCATTCCCTTCTTTTCTTTCTTATGACGACCGTCTTGTGCTAGTCGGGCATGTGTACAGCGCACTTTTGGAGGAAATGCAGGCTGCTGCGGGGCGGGCCGTCACATTTTGCGTGTCATTAAACTTTGTTGTACGTTGAAATGCACTTTTTGATTTTGGGCTTAAGATTTGTTGTTTGTTGATGTTGCGCAAGTATGTGTATACTTCAACTTTGACCAAGACTATGATGTGAGAATAAGTGAGATCTGAAACGGATCGGTTATGCCCGATCCATGATGGATCGTTTGTTTCGGAGATTTTTTTTGACTGTTGAATCTATTTTGAAGTGATGTACACTTTTTTAAGGCAAACAACAACAACTTGAACCCATAATTGATAAGTCATGCATGCCTTTTGACTGCTACAACCTGTTCTGTAACAACAAAGAACATTGCATGTTTTCGAGCGAATATTTTGTCATCGACTGCCCATATCGGTAACGAATCAGTTAATCATTAAAACTTTTACTGTATCAAATTTCTTGTTCTGAATTGAATGAGGCATTTTTACAGAAACGATTTATTCAACTGTTTTATAATTCGTTGAACCCCATCTGCATGAATATGACATTCTTATTTAGATTCGCAACGACGCTTGAGTTCTACCAATCAATATGCATCGACCATAAACTTCAAGCTTCGCTCTTTCAAAGACTTATGTAATTTTGTACGACGGTCCATATTTCATGAAACGTGTACCTGTTCAAATTTGAACTTTGACTTGAGCTTCCGAGGCTAGGGCGACTATAGCTTTTGGATTCCAAATGAATCAATCATTGGTTACTCCTTGTCCTCTTGACAATTTGTCGGAAAAATGTCGTTTGTGCTGACTCAGTATGCCTTTAATCAAGCGTGCACTTATTTTGGCATTCCTGATTTTGTCGCAAATTTGCCAGGAAAATAAGAATTTGCTGATTGTCTATTTTTAGATCGGCTGCAGTAGCTTAGTTGGATTAAGAATTTTGAATATGAATTCAGTGCCCGCGTTTGGGCAGGTCTTTGGATTTGATGCCCCCCCTTGGGGAGGACTTATATTTTGCGCCCCCGCCAGGGGAGGTCTTATATTTGGTGCCCCCACTAGGGGAGCTCTTATATTCGGTGCCTCCGCTAGGGGAGGTCCTACATTTGGTGCCCCCGCTGGGGAAGGTCCTATATTTGGTGCCCCCGCTAGGGGAGGTCCTATATTTGGTGCCCCCGCTTCGAGAGGTCCTACATTTGGTGCTCCCGCTATGGGAGATCCTGCATTTATTGCCCGCACTAGGGGAGGTCCTATATTTGGTGCCCTCGCTAAGAGAGGTCCTATATGGTGCCCCCACCAGGGGAGGTCTTATATTTGGTGCCTCCGCTAGGGGAGGTCTTATATTTGGTTCCCCTACTTGGGAGATCTTATATTTGGTGCTCCCACCGGGGGATGACTTATATTTGGTGCCCCCATTAGGGGAGGTCTTATATTTGGTGTCTACACTAGGGGAGGTCTTATATTTAGTGTTTGTCACAACGCTTTTCCATTGTTTGACTTTTCACGACTCTTTCCATTCACTTTCAAAAGCAGTGGTTTTTATCTTTGCGTTTGTGCATATTGATGTGTAATACACTCGGTGTTTGAGTTTGTGTTGTTGGAGTCACGATGTCATGTCAGATTTCAAAGGAGCAAGCGCTCATCGGATAGCGTGCAATATGAAATCATCTTTTAAGCAAGTTTTGATTTGACATAACATTTTGCAAGCAAGTATTTATTCAGGCAGATATGCTCTTAATCACAGAACTAATGTTCAGTACTATGTTTGTAAAATATTACAAACTTTTGTACATGAAGTTTGAATACAACATGAAGTAATCATGAATTGGCGATGATGGTCGCTTATTCGGAGCCTTTTTAGATTGGAGTGTCAATCAACGGTAGTCAGTTAATGACCGACCTTGTATTATTTTGTGTCGGAGTTTCATTACTTAAACCAGTTAGATTTGTGGGCGCACTTTGCCCCTGAAGCGCTGGAGAAGAATTTGAGGCTTGTGGATTTTTTACATATTGTTGTAGCCTGTTTTTCCTGATAAGCTCCTTGATGAGGTTCTTCAAGTGTTGACATTCATTAGTATCGTGCCCAGGTTAATTATGAAAGCGATAAAATTTTCCAGATTTTGCAGCTTTCTTAGAAATACCCAGTGGTGGTGGTTATGGATAGTGTTCTGTGCCTTTGGTGGCAAAGTAAATGTTCTCCGGAGTATTATTTAGAGGGGTGAATTCAGCGGCTGTAAAAAAGCGAGCCTTCTTTCTATCTTCATTATCTTTCCCGTCGTTTCCTCTCTTTTGACCTCCGAGGTTCTTCTGATTGTATTGAGTAGCAATATTTTTGGGAGCTTCAAGAAGTTTGTTACCGTCAATAATTTGAAGAAGCATAGGGTTATTGTCCACTCTCATGTATTCCTCTGCTTTTTTATAGAATTTCTCAAGCGTGTTTGGTTCTTTCATTTTAATCCATAAACCAAATTCGCTCTTCTCATCTATGGTGCCAATTAGAGACATTAGGATCATGCGGCGTTTGGGATTCCCTACCTCAGACAGAGCAGTGTTGAATCTCTTAAAGAAAACTTTAACAGACTCTCCTGTGATGGCCCGCCCCGCACCAGCTGACTATTCTAATGAAAGTGTGTTATGCCAATGCCCAACTAGCACGAGACGGTCGCCAAAGAAAGGGGAAAAACATATTTGAACTAACAAGGAACCTATAGAATGTCTCACAACGCATGGGATAAAATATAATAATAACAACATAACTTTGACATAAACAGGAAAGACAGTGCATAAGCTGAAAACTAAACCATCATAGCAGCGGAAATCCAAAATATAGCTTATCATCCACACCAGCATTATTACAACTTTGAAATACTGTCTCTAAAGCAAAAGAAAGAGGTATACTACTAATGCCCAAAGTAGTGACCAGCAACAACACAGGGAGATTATATATATGTATATATCATACGTGGAAGCCTCTTGCTCGTCTTCGGTACAACTACTCGTGCATAATCACTTGACCTGTCTCTAGTCTGCCCGTTTAAGAGCACCCAGAGTAATAAGAAGAGACATAAAAATCTGGGTCAGACAAAAGTCTGGTATGAGCCATACGCAACAACACAGAATAATAACAGGTATACATAACCATACATGAACCTCGGCCTGCAAACAAAGAGTTAGCACAACAAGATGTACAATACTCTAAGGTGACACTAACACATGGTGTGAAAATAATGGGGAGGGGGTGTGCATGTCATGGTGATAGCAAAACATCAAACATAGCAATCATCCTCACATCTCTCACTCAGTGCGCAAGACATACGATATCTACCACTTTGATCACCCAATTCTTTGTTACGATCACTCTGCCCCATGGAGTCATGACGGCTCCATTGTAGTGATCCATAACCACGAATACTTTGCTATGTCAACTCTGCCCCATGGAGTCATAACAACCCCACTACACTGGCTCATAGCCCTGCTACGATCACTTTTCCCCATGGAGTCATAACAACCCCACTGCACTGATCCATAGCCACTAATCCATCTCTCAGTGGTGAATCAAAGCTATAGACCTCGATAACCGCTTTACACATGTCCCGCAACAAAGTCCAATTCATGGAGTTAGCTCATTGGTTCCCATATGGATCCTGAGTTCTACTTCCTATTTGGACATCCTTTGCATCTCGGGTTTTGGTCGAATTGGAGTTGGTCTTCAGAAGAGTCATCGAGTAGAAGTAGTTTAAGTCTGGTCCGGTTCGGCTATACTATGCTCAAGCTCCCTGTTCGGTTCGGTTTGAATACATCGTCTCCAGATTTCTCGTTCGGTTTGGGTCCTCTGGTTCGGCTCGGGTTTCCCCATCCGGTTCGGTTCGGATTCTTCATCGTGGTTTGGCTCGGCTCCTTCATTTCCGGCTCCTCTCATGTTAAACCGCTCCCGCTCCCTAACTTCAGTCTGATCCGATCTCCACGCCCTTGCTTCCGATCTGAACCCAACTCCAACTCTTATGCAAATGGCCTTCCTTCTTGACAAGCCTCTTATGCCAAGTTCTGATCCGAATCAAATCCCCTTGCCCAGTTCTCTTATCCGATCCGAGCCCTATATTCGATCCGATCCGAAACCCTGCACGTTCCCTGCAACTTTTCCAACGACTGTTTTACGCCATACGGTGACGTTTTCGACCATTCTAACTTTTCTTAGCAATCATAAATCATACCAAACAGTCATAGCAACATATAACATCAACCATAAACACCAAAATGATAAATAACCATGTCAAAAAGAATTAAACATACCCAAAACCCATATTTTCCCCTTAATCATGCTTAATCATAACTAATGCTAGGATTAGCAAAACATATCCAAATTAACCCAAATTTCTAACAGAGGCTTAAAATAATATTTAAGAATTTCTAAACATTTTTCCGAAATTTAATCATGTATAATTTCGTTAATTAACACTAATCACCCCTAATTTGTCGTAATTAGTGAAAAACATTGCCACTCACCTTAGCCAAAATAAAACTCAGATCTGAAATGATTCTTTAGACGGCATGAATTCCAATGCATATAGCAGCCTTTGCCTCTAATTTGATGTTGATTAGACTTGGTTTGATGCTAATTAGCTTAATCTTCAATTAGAAAGTGATTTAGAGGTGTTTTAGAAGGTGGAGGTCATGGCTAGGGTTAGAGAAATGTTTTAGGCAGTTGAGAAAATGAAAATAGATCGTTTCCTAACCAGTTTCAGCCTCCCCATAACCCTAATCCCGAAATGGGTTATGGGCCTAGCTGCTAATCACCCTAATTAGGCCCGGTTAAGCTGTTTTTCACCTTCCAAACCTTATTTCAGCCATATCTCCCAAACGGTAAGTCCGTTTGATCAATATGACCACTCTACGGAAAGGTAAACCATCATCCGGATGTAATGGAAGTAATTTCAGGTCAAAAATCCTTACGAATCAAAAGTTATAGGCGAAACAAGATTCGCCAGGGGTAAAATGGTAATTTAAAAATCGGCAAAAATCGTGAACATGGTAAATGACCCCAATAGTTGTTCCTCAAAGTTACACGACCATACGACCTCATATAAAGAAAAAATAAATATTATGCGATCCTTCGATACGTAGGATGCTGGTCGTTACACTCTCCCTCCTTAAGAAATTTCGCCTCCGAAATTCCTTAACCAAAACATACAAAGGTGTTCCGCATGCCTATTAGTCATTCACAAACAATCAAACATACACAACAAGCACATCAAGTCTATCCTAGCATGCAGAATAACTAAATTGCAATTTAAAATCTTACCAGGCAAAGAGTTCTGGATACGACTTCCTTATGCTCTCCTCTGTTTCCCAAGTACATTCATTTTCATTCTCGCCCCACTGAACCTTGACCAGTTTCACTGCCTTCCTTCGAAGTTGCTTCGTATCGCTCTCGACATTACGAATCAACTTGCGGTTCCCAACCGCCTCGGATTCTACTTCAATGTCATCTAATTGATGCGGTGAAATAGTCATATCAAGGTCGTGCACGAACTTCTTTAACTGGGAAACATGAAATACGTTATGAACTCCCGCCATCTTGTCTGGTAGCTCAACTTTATAGGCCAAATTCCCAACTTGCTCGGGAACTGGGAATGGACCAACAAATCTTGGTGCTAACTTGCGTCTCCTACCAAATCGAATCACAGTCTTTAATGAAAAAATCTTGACAAAAACCAAATCGCCAATGGAGAATTTTAAATCTCTTCTCCTATTATCAGCCTAACCCTTCTGCCTATCTTGGGCAGCCTTCATTCGTTGTCGTATAACCTTGATCATATCTGAGGTTTCTCTTATCACATCTGGTCCAAGCACAAATACTCACCGGTTTCTAACCAACATGATGGTGAGTTGCACAGTCTTCCGCACAAAGCTTCATATGGAGTCATACCAGTACTGGATTTATAACTATTATTATATGCAAACTCCACTAGATGCAAATGGTCATCCCAAGACCCTCCAAAATCCAATATACAAGCTCTTAGGAGATCCTCTAATACTCGATTCATCCTCTATGTCTGACCGTCGGTTTGAGGATGGTATATGGTACTGAGATGTAATTCTGATCCTAAAGCCTCTTGTAAGCTCATCCAAAATCCACTAGTGAACAACGGATCTCGATCACTTACAATGCCTTTGGGTACCCTATGAAATCTCACTACCCATTTCATATACAGTTCTGCTAACGTAGATGTTGTTCTATTCGACTTGACGAGTATAAACCTTGCACTCTTGGTCAATCGGTCCACAATCACCCAAATGCTATCATGGCCCGATCTAGTCCTTGGTAACCCATCAATGAAATCCATCAAGACTTATTCCCATTTCCATTCTGGAATTTCCAATGGTTGCAGCAAACCACTAGGATTCTTTTGCTCAGCTTTAACTAACTGGCAGTTCACGCATTTGGATATAAACTTCCCAACATCTCTTTTCATTCCTTCCCAGTAGTAGGTCTGCTTCATGCCTCGATACATTTTCTTACCACCGGGATGTATAGTCAGTTTCGAGTGATGACATTGTCAAGCACTTCATCTCTCAATCCATTGACATTGGGTACAACCAGTTTACCATTCTTTCGAAGCCATCCTTCTCGATCAAGCCCGTACTTGTTCATCTCCTCACCATCGATACCCATTTCTAACTTGGAGATGATTTCTAGTAGGTTATGATCGTCCCTCTGACTAGAACCAGTCCACTCGATCAAAATGGGTCTGATCATCAAACTTGCTAACATCTCTGGATCCAATTCACACTTTGGTCTGAAATCATACCCAGCGATGTACTTCAGTTGTTTCCATTCAAGAAACATATCCCCTAAACTGGCATGTCTTCTAATCAATGCATCAGCTACCGCATTGCCCTTTCCTGGTGTATATGCGATATCAAAATCGTAGGAAGCTAAGAATTCTAACCATCTTTGCTGATGGACATTTAGATCCTTCTGAGAGAAGAGATACTTTAATGATTTATGATCGGTAAACAACTCGAATCTTCCTCCTAAGAGATAATGTCTCCACATCTTTAGCGCGAATACGATCGCTGCCAATTCCAAATCATGGGTATGATATCTTCTCTCATGCGGTTTCAATTGCCGACTAGCATAAGCTACAAACCTACCTCCTTGCATCAATACAGCATCTAGTCCGGTACCACATGCATCCGTGTATACTGTCATCTCTTCATTCCCTTTAGGAATGGCTAACACTGGCGCACGCGTCAACTTTTCCTTTAAACTCTTGAATGCATTTTCACATCTTTCGTCCTAGACAAAAGCTTGATTCTTTTTGGTCAACTGAGTTAACGGTGCCGCTATTTTTGGGAAGTCTTGGATAAACTTACGATAATATCCAGATAATCCTTAAAAACTTCTTACATCTGTTGCATTCTTGGGCGTAGACCAATCCTGTACCGTAGCCACCTTCGTAGGATCCACAACAATACATTTTCTGAAACAACATGGCCCAAGAATCTCACTTCCCTCCTCCTGAAGTGACACTTATAAAACTTCGCTTTCATCCTACTAATGGGATATAAATATACTCTTTGGGGGGGGAATTAATAATCAATGTAATTAAACTCCAATCATATTAATCAATGAATCTCACCGCAAAAACAAATTTAATCCAAACTATTTAATAATTTCATTAGAATCAGGTCAGGCAACATATCCATTACTGGAAATTGGTTATATTTATTCAGCAATGATTCCTCTCATATTACACTAAAAAGGCATCAACGTTTAACATTCCTCAATTCAAACAAAAAATAGCATCAAAACCTAAAAGTTTATACAACCTGACTTACCATAATTAAAGATCGAAGACTGAATCTGAGAAACTCCATTAAAATCGAAAAGAAGAAAAATTCTTTATTCATGACTTAATGAAAAGTTACAGACGATTTTCAGTATATCATATACCCGAACTATATTACACACCGGTACAACTCACACTAAAAACATAAGGCCCAAATACAAAGCCCAAAATAGAATAACAGTATATACAAAAGCTCCTATTTACATTATTATGAATTAGCACTAACACTAACAAATTAACATCAACGCACTTAACATCCCCCCCTCAAGATGGACTTGGAGAAATCTGATAAACCAGTCCAATCTTAAAACATAAAAATCAATCTTGTTCAACTCCCAATGGTTTTGTCATCAAATCAACTAATTACATGTTTGTACTAACATGAGATAATGCAATGAATTACTTCTTATATGATCTCTAATGTAATGACAATCCATCCTCAAATGTTTTGTTCTTTCCTGAAATATCTCATTTTCAGCAATGTATTGTGCATACTTGTTATCACAAAACAAAGTAATTGGTTAAGAAATTTTTACCAATAACTCTTGTAACAACCCTTCTATCCAAACACCTCACTTGTTGTCTGACTCATTGCATGATATTCAGCTTCTGTTGAGCTTCTAGAGGTTCGTCTTCCAGGAAATCAAAGAATCACCCAAAAATACACAGAACCCAGTGAGAGATTTGCCTGAATATATACAGCTGCCCCAATCAGCATCACTGTATGCTTTAATCTGCAGTACAATGTTAGCTGCATAAAATAACCCATGATTTAAGGTACCTTTTAGATATTTTAGCACATGCAACGCTGCTGAAAAATGCGGAGTCTTAGGTTCTTGCATAAATTAACTAAGTTGTTGGACTGCGTATGACATATCAGTCCTTGTCATATTCAAATAAAGAAGCTTTCCAATTAATCTTCTATATACTTCTGGATTAAGCAACTTTTTACCTTCAATAGTGCTCAACTTTAAACCTTTTGGAAGAGGAAATGGTGCAACTTTGGAATTTTCCATGTTTGTTGAACCAATCATATCCAGAATGTATTTTCTCGATTCAAAAGAATACCTTCATCTGTTCTTGTAACTTCAATTCCCAAAAAGAAATTCAGTTCCCCCATATCTTTAATTGTAAATGCTTTATGCAGTTCTTTCTTTACTTCAAATATAGTATGAACATTTGAGCCAGTAAAAAGTAAATCATCTGCATAACATACTTTAATAGTGAAATCTTTACCATCAGATCTACTAAATAAAGAATAGTCTTGTTTAGACTGAACAAATCCAAGATTAATGAGAAAACCTTTAAGCTCTTTATTATACTGTCTAGCAACTTGTTTAAGACCATAAATTGACTTTCTTAACTTGCATACTTGTCCAGGTTGTGCTTTTGTATAACCAGAAGGGTGTCTCGTGTACAGTTCTTCATTAATAAAACCATGCAAAAATGCATTATTTATATCCAATTAATGGAAATGCCAAATATAGGCTGCGGCTAAAGCAATGGTAGTTCTAACTGTTATAAATCTAGCAACTGGACTAAAGGTATATTTAAAAATTTTACCTTTAATTTGCTTATCCCCCTTGCTATAATTTTGGCTTTACATCTCTCAACATCTCCATTCTTCAAGAATTTTGTCTTGTATACCACTTGTTTCCAATTGAAGTTCTGTCAGATGGCAATTCCACCAAATCCCGAGTATGATTTCTTTCCATTGCTTCGATTTCTTTTTACATTTCTTCTACGCATCTAAAGTCTTCCTTTGCTTGACTATATGAAACAGGTTACTTTATGGATAACATTTTGTTGAGATTAACCAGAGTCTCAAAATTTAAATGAGACATTGATGCTTCTGTAAATACATTGGAACTCATGGATGAAGATGATGAATCATGTGGAGTAGTTAGTGGTTCAATTTGCTGAAGTTCAAAATCTTCGAATTTGGAAGGGAACTTTTATTTATCTGGTGGATTTTATTTGTGGATAAATTGGAGGAATCACAGATTCATGTTGAATATTAATATCAGAATCTTGTTGTTGAAATTGAGTGGAAGAGGTAGGATCTTCTGAAATTGTATCATTATTGGTAGAAAGAGTTTGTAAAGAGGAAAAAGGAGGAATATTTTATTTTGATCCACAAATTTGTTCATCATGAATCAGATTTTGAATTTGCGAAGGTTGACAAAGAAATTGGGTTTTTGTATATGGAGAGGATTTTGTATCATGATAAGGAAATATAGATTCCTCAAAACAACATCTCTGCTAAGAACAATTTAGTGAGTATCCATATCATATAGTTTATAGCCTTTTTGAGCATAAGGGTGATCAAATTAAGTAACAAGCTTGTTTTTTTTTTTTTTTTTTTTTTTGAATTTTTTCAGGGGAGAAATCGGCACTGCCGTAAAACTCCCCCTGGTGAACCTAACCCGGTCCGTGGGGTCATCAGGCTTATGCACATGGTAAGCCCCCTTATTTGAACTAAAGTGCGTGAGGCGGGAATCGAACCCTCTCCCTAGGGAGCTAGGAACCCCCACCACCCGCATTAGAGCTGCGGGCACAACAAGATCATTATGATCATGTAATTTTTCAATAGACAATAGATTGTGTTTGGAATCAGGGATATATAATACATTTTTCAGAATTATTTAAGGCGTGAGATGAACTGTCCCTATTTTTGTAACACTATTAACAGTTCCATTAGGTAAACTAACATTTAAAAAATGCCTTAGTGTTTGAATTGAAGCAAAATATTTTAAATCATGTGTCATGTGGTCTGATAAATCAAAACCTATGATCCAATTAGTATAACATGCATCATTTGTACTGTAAGTAACATTTAAGTAGTTATACCTGCAAATTCACTGCAACATAATTTTGTGACAAAGGATCAGAGGGAGAATCTTGCTGCATCATGTGAACTATTGCTTTGTAAACCTCAGCCACCATTTTCTGATCAACCTGAGTTCCTCAATTGCTGTTATTTTCTTCATTCTGCATAGGGCATTTCCAAGAGTTCCAATACCAGATGCATAGGCTGCCATCTTATTAGTTGGCTTTGTGTTCTTCCCTTTATGAAACCAATCTGGATAGCCTATTAACTTGGAGCACTGATCAACAGAATGTCCTTTCATCTTGCAATGTTCACAGTTTGTATCACTCTTAATTTTCTTGAAATCTCGTTTTCCAGTAGTTTGTGCTGAAGGTCTCTGCGAATTCTGCTTTAGAGATTGAACCTGGAGTGCATTTGTATCAATAGTAAAGATATTAATTCCATTTAAGTTCTGTCTTTCAACTTGCTGTAAAATGTTGTAGGCTCTATTCATAGTTGGCAATGGATATGAATTTAGCGGATTGATTCTAACTTGATCATAGATCTTATCAATTCGAGACAAAAATTGAATGAGCTTCATTCTCTGATCAGCTTCAATTTGTTTCTTAAGAATTCCACAACTATAATCCTTCATTATACCACATGTACAATCAGGAAATCCACCAATAATTTGTAATTCATCCCAAACCCTTTTCATTTTACAATAGTATTCAGAAATCGGAATATCCTTGTTCGATTAATATTAATTGGCAACGTGGATCATACATTTGTTCTTCCATATCTTTCAAGAATTTCAGTCCATAATTGACGAGAAGAGTCATAGAAGATAAAACTTCCAGAAATCGACTTATCAATAGAATTTGATAACCAATTAATAATAACATAATCATTTTAGATCAATTTTTGATTATCAGTAGAAATTACCTCAGGTTTCAGTAACGTTCCGTTGATAACACTAGTTTGTTTCGAGCAATCAACGCCATCCTTATCGCTCTGCTCCAATTAACAAAAGTGCTCCCGTTGAAGACATAATTGACAATCAAAACTATTGATGTATCTCCAGCAGTAAGAAAATATGGATCGTTGTAGTTGATCATGATGTTACTTTGTTGTGGAATTGTGTTAAAAGTCGAATTCTCTGATTCATTTGTCATCCTTCCAGAAAAATTTGAACGAAATTGGAAGAAGAAGGAAAAATTAGGTATGGATCTTGCTTCGCTCCGATACCATGAGAAACTCCATTAAAGTCAAAAAGAGAAAAAATTATGTATTCATGACTTAATGAAAATTTATAGACGTTTTCAAAATATCATATACCTGAACTATATACCGATACAACTCACACTAAAAACATAAGGCCCAAATACAAAGCCGAAAAGAAAATAGCAGTATACACAAAAGCTCCTATTTACATTATTATGAATTAACACTAACACTAACAAACTAACATCAACACACTTAACAGAATCAATGCGCAAAAATCCATGTCTAAATCGAAACATCTAATCCGAAATTGGAGAATTCTGGAATCAACCGACTGACGAAAAATAAATTAGTACTATATTACCGAAGCAAAAATATAAAAAAGAGGATAAATTAGAATCAAATCAATAGATTTACCTGAGTGGATTAGGGCACAAAGGAATTCAAAAGGGGAGAATTAGGGCATGAAGAAACTGAAGAAGAGGGAATTTGGGAAGAGTGAAATTGAAGAATGAGGGAAATGAAAATTACTGAAAATAAGCGAGGGGAATCAATCTTTTATACAAGGTGAGGTAATAAGAGAGGCGGTTGTAACTATTTGCATAATAATCTGGGCGCATTATTGTTCCCACTCCAACATTAGTTAAGGGACAGTCAACTTTAAGGGGACTCCAGTCATATTTAGAATTGTTATGAGACGTACTGAACACAAAAATTTAATATATGAAATTACTCTTACCTTACCTCTCGGATGTTGTTATTGACACTCCACTTTTGGTTAAGGGCCATCACGTCTAAAAACAAAAATTTGGTATACCCCCACCGTTTTCCATTTTAATTGTTATCAGCGGCACTTCTCCGATTTTCAGACCTAAACTCGACATACCCCCGCCGAATTCCACTGATAAATTCGGTAGTACCTTACCGAATTTCAACTAAGTCTCCCCTTAACCAAAAGTGAAGAGTTAGTAACAACTGATAAACACATGCCTCGGTTATCATGTTAAAAGTAGTTTGGCCATATTATAATTTAGTTTTAAGGGTAAAATTATCAATTAAAAAAAGCTTTTGACCACATTAGTTGAAAGAACGCTGAGAATGATCGTAGTTAAAAGGCAAATTTGTTGTAGTGATTATTCCTCTTGCGTTGCTTAATCCATATCAACGCAAATGGATCATCAAAATTCGAATAACACATAAAGGAAATTTGAGATCCTACAAAAATAGTAAAGGGGAAGGTTGCAGTATTAGCATAATACTCACTAATGAAGATGTAAGTTCTTAGATTTTAATGTTTTCAATGATATTTTCTGCATTTATGCAACCATTAAGTTATTATTATAATACTTGTTTTCTTCAAATTAACAGGGTACCCAAATTCAAGCTACAATGTTTAATAAAGTTGCAGACAAATATTATCCCATATTTCAGCATAGAAAAATTTACTACATTTCCAAAGGAACTGTTAGGCCTGCAATAAAAGAATTCAGTACTATAAAAATGATTACGAGTTAAATATAAATGAATTCTCATTGGTCGAAAGAGTGGATGATATGAGCTTTTATATACCTGAAATTGTTTACAATTTTGTTAAGATTAATCAACTTCAAAAGTATGTTGCAGAAAAGGAAATTGTATGTAATGCATTTACTTTTTCAATTTTTTTATAAATCATTGTATGATTTGTTAATAGAAATAAATTTTAGATGTGATCACCTTGCTCAAAGTATCTCACCATCAAAGACGTTCGTAGAAAAATCAATAACGAAAACATTCTAAAATGTGATATAATTATTGCAGATGATTTGTAAGTAAATACAGTAAATCAGTTTATTTATTTAATATAAATATTTGGATTTGGATGTAGAGTCATGCTTTCTCATGTTATAAAAAAATGCAAGTTTGGATCATGATAAAGTTAGTACTAATCGTTTCACTTAATATCATATGTATATTGATAATATCATGTCAATTAGTTATTTACTATTTTTCCGTGAATAGTCTGTTTCTTCAGTGTATTTGCTTACATAACTCACACCAGGACTCAACCGCCTTGGTATCTAGCCTGTGAAAGTTGCAATAAAAAGGTAATTGAAGCTTCAACATTAGGCTATTGGTGCGAAGCATGCCAACAGAACGAAAGCACATGTGATTTGAGGTTAGCTCGATGTTGAAGCTTCAATTACCTTTTTATTGCAACTGTTACAAACTTGATATCATAGTGGTTGAGTCTTAATATTAGTTATGTAAGCAAATACATCAAAGAAAATAGACTATGTACTATAGAGAAAAGTAAATACCTAATTAACATGATATTATCAACGTACGTATGATATAAATCAAAATGATTAAAACTAATCTTATCATCGCTCAAATTTGGATTGTTTATTATATGAGAAAGAATGACTTTGTGATAATTAATATATTTTATATGTGCACTTTTGCCTTTGATATCATACCAAATTCTAAATTATTTATCTTCTGTTATGTTTGGATTTGTGCCTAGATTGTCATTACTTTGATAAAAACAAAAATGCAGTAACGGTGAAAAATCTTTAAAAATAGTTACATTATAACAACATTAAAAATTGAATGTTTTTTCACCTTAAAAATCTTCAACTTTAATATATTGATGGCTATTATAGGAGCTTTATTAGCCTTTTCCATCAACTCGGATTCTAGTTCCATTGCAAATTTTCCTCGCGACATAACATTAATTAATTGTTGGTTCTGTAATTCAAATCCATATCTAAATATTTACATTAAACAAATAATCTGATTTAACTATATTTACTTACGAATCATCTACAATAGTTATATCACGATTTGGAATGTTCTCGTTGCTGATTTTTCTACGAACATCTTTGACCGATGAGCACTCTGAACAAGGCTGATTGCATCTAAAATTTATTTCTATTAACAAATCATACAATGGTTTATTAAAAAAATTAATAATCTGATTGCATTACGTACAACTTCATTTTCAACAACATTACTTCTAAAGCTGGTTAAATTTTACAAAATTGTATACAATCCTCAGGTAATGGAAGCTCACATCATCCACTATTTCGATCAAATAAGAATTCATTTATATTCAATTCATAATCATTTCTGTGGTATTGAATTGTTTTTTGTAGGCTTAACCGTTCCTTTAGACATATAGTGGATATTTTCATACTCAAATACGTAAGAGTATTTATCCGCAGCTCTGTTAAACATTGTATCTTGAATTTGGATACCTGTTAATCTGAAGAAAACAAACATTATAATAAGGTAAAGCCAATGGAATAACATTTCTAGCCAAAATCCATTTAAGTAGCAGAATTTTCCTACCAAGCTTTAAAGGTTATCTAAATCAAGCATAACTAAACATATATGTAAACTAGTACGTAATTATGAATTTACGTAATGAATAAACGTAACTAATTAGCAATCATTCCCCTTATATGCATAATAAAGTTTTAAATGCATATTTAGTACCATATGTTGGCGTATATTTAGTACCACACATGTGTGTGTACAGTTTACAATCAGAAACTCATATTCATGTCCTTAAACTCATATTCACGTTAAGTAAATTATATTTAGTTTCATTACAAGGAAATCTCTATTTTATGTAGTTTACATTCATATACTGCTTTAAAAGCAGCCGTAAGCCTATGCTTGCACATAAATAGCTTTAGAGTTATATGTGTTCATATATACAAATAATAAAAGGTGACTTGTGAAAGGAAAAAAAAAAAAAAAAAAAACTAAACTGTGTTTCATAAATTGCTTCCATAAAGGACACAAGCTTTAATTTCCATTTGTTCATGACATTGTCTACAGAATTTCAAACTTCCAATCTCCAATCATTTGCTGTGCTCAAAGATGCCTTGACAAATCTGATGTATAATATTATTACTCAAAACATAAGTGATAAAAAATTATTCATTTGATCAGCATATTCAAACGCCGGTTCCACCAGTATATATACTAGGGTTCACCAATCAATTGGTACAGCTAATCGAATTTAAATCAACTTTTTTTTTATCATCACAATAACACCAAAATCTTGTAAGGCCTATCAAAATGTGTGACGATATCACAAAGAGGAAGAAGATCTAGCTTAAATTTCGGTGTTATATAGATATTACAGTACCTCCAACCATGTAATGGCTGCTATCATAGGCTCATAGCTATTACCGTTTAAGATTCACGTATCGTGGTTATCATATTACAAATTAAATCTCTCCTATTTTGATTTAAGTCTCAAATACCAATTCTAAAATTATTCTAGGTTCCATTTAGCAAATGTTTCAAATACCGTTGGATGCATATTTAATATTACGTCCTTAAAATCTGGACTGCAAATTATAACTATCAAAATTATGTACATGCTATATCTGAACTTTGAAAGACCATTAACAAAAGAAGAGAAAAAAAAATTCTGAATTTATATCTAAAACCATAAACACACGCCAAGTTGGAAGAAAAGCTTCAGGAACAAGCTTAACAAAAGAGCCATGCAACTGCTCGTATTGTGTTATATTGGTGATCTTAGATTTGATGATGTATATAGGAATTATAGAATAACTTTCTCATTTTGATTACTATGACAAAGTGAAAGTTGATGAAAGGCATAGAGTTGCAGTTTAGAATTGACTGACCTGAAGCAGCGAATGGCCAAAAGCTATGAAAAGAAAACAGTGAAAGTCATGGATGCAGATGAGAAAAGGAAGAAGAATTCCTTTATGATATTTATAGGGACATTGGACTTTTCTAGAATTAGATAGCTAAATGGCTGCGGGATTTTCGTATATGATGTGACCTAGTTTTTTATAGTTACCCTGCTATAGAATAGGTCAAAATTTTGTTTCAATCAAATATATTTTATTTTGAATTTCATGCACGTTTCTGGTAAAAAACTGTTTCAGTGAAATAATTTATGCGGTCACAGTATAGAAATATAGATCAAACAAAATTAACCTGTATTCAACAGCAAACAGCTTTTGACGTCAACACTTTGGTGCGTCATGTAGGGGCACACACCGACCTACCCCCACAACCTTCAGCAATTTCCGATCAATAGCGAACAAGCACAAGAAAGATGCAACGTCTTCCCGTCCTACAAATGCTGATGCAACACAGACAAACGCTGCAGAAGCATATCAGGAAGCATCCTATCATAAATACGCGTCATGATATCTTACCAAGGACGATATGGACAAGATTATGGCCGAACTCAGGGGCCAGATGATATCTCAAGGTGAACTCCTCAAACAACAGCATGAAGCGATCAATCACCTTCTCGCTCGGATGGATAAGAGAGCAAACATTCCAGTATCATTTCCTACATCGAGCGGAACCGGGGTAGAAACCGATCTTCGATCTGCACAAATACAAGCTAGAGATTAAACCATACCTTTGCTTCCTCCTAGATCGACACCACCTCCCCACCGACCATTTCCAGGAGTGTCGCTTCCTGCAACTAACGCAACTGCAGCTGCAGATTCTCAGGAGGCCCACAATCAAGATCTAGGTCGTTCGACCATTTTGCCTCCACTTCGGAGAACAACTCGATTCCTTGGACCGGCCGAACAATAGCTGGGTCAATCGAAATAAACGCCACTTCCATTACAACCCAATATCTTACAACAGACTCGTCTTACACCCCTCCTCCAACGGAGAGTTGGTGGAGCCTTCCCTTCGAACCAGGAAGACCACTCTACCATACCGGTTCTCAGCATGGCGAAGGAAAACTCTACTATAAACCCTTCTAACATCGCTTCGGGCGGAGGCACCGAAGAACCCCGAACATCACATGCTATGCTGGGCCGGCTTGATGCTAACCAAACTCGGACTAACCCAGCAGGGACAGGTATGGGTCAATTCAATAACGATCAAGCAATCCCAACAGCGGCTGAACCGGGCCCCGAAACTGCGATGGATCCTCGCCTTCACCTTCACTCAACTCTTGGAGGTCGAGCCCAACCATCGGCCACCCTTCCGAGTATGCTTTTGACGGATCTTAGTACTGTGATTTTCCCCAACGTAGAGTTGTATTCATGACAGCGACTCTTCGAAGATGGAAGCCAACTTGCAAGCATCATCAGATGCTTCACCCAGGACATTTCTTCTCAATAGAATATTGATGATATCCACCGCAGCCCCTTCACCAGGGAAATCAGAAACTCCCGCAATCCTCAAGACTTCAAGTTCCCGACCATATATTGAGCCTTAAAACGATCGTACATACTCGACTATTCATCTCATGCGGTAAATGCACCACATGGAAGTACTCTCTGCATCGACCAACGTCATAGCCAAGTGTTTCCCTCTCTTCCTCACAGACATAGTTGGCATGTGGTTTCGGCAGCTAACAACTGAGTTGATCAATAGTTGGAACATGCTGGCCACCCGCTTCATCGACCATTTCAGAGTTACATCTCCCAACCAAAAAGCGTCATGTTCCTAACCTCTATCAAGCAGCGACCCGGTGAAACCCTTTGGTCCTTCCTTGAAAGATTAAACATGGTCGTAGCATCAGTCGATCGACCCGAGCCATCGATGGTGCTTATGGCTGGAATTGCAAGTATTCAGAACCGATCAGAATTCAGGATCTCTTTAACCAGAGACCCTCCCAAAGATATTGAAGATTTCTACACTGAGGCCAAGCGGTTCCTTCGATAAGAAGACGCTAGCATTGAGATGGAGAGCCTCGAGGTGTTTACCACCAAAGAAAGAGGTCCATCCAACACCATTGGTCATAATAAAGGAAAAGGAAAGGTCTTAGAAAAGAATGACTGCAACGTACGAATCCGGAGAGAGATTAAGTACAATCAATACACCGAGCTCAACTCCTCACTACCTGACATTTACCTTGACGTACAAGGATCTCTGCCCTTCCCAAAACCTCCTCGAAGAGAGCCAACCCATAAAGAGCTCGACTCTAGAAAGCACTGCATGTTTCACAACATTGTAGGTCACAACACCAGTGAATGCAGGCACTTGTGTGATCTCATCGAGGATAGGGTCAGGAGGGTGGAACTGCCCGACTATGTCAAGAAAACCACACCGGCTATGTCGCCACAATCTTCTGCCCAAGCTCCTCAGGCTGGTCCTCGAGCTCCTAGAAACAGAAGGGACCCTGAGCCCAACAATCGCGGCATCATCATCAATTAAATAAAATTTAGATTTCTTCTTTTAAATATGTTTTTGTTTCTTTCAAAAATACGGGTGTGATGAAGTACACACGTACGGGGTTAGGATTTAGCTCCTATGTGTGCTCTGGATTCAGCTATCACCCATTTAGAATTTATTTTCATTTCCCTGCAATAGCTCTTTGGCAGCAATAAACTTTCTTTTGCAAACTGGATTGTGCTTGAATAATTTAAGCCGAGCGTGACTGATGCTCACCGACCCGAATATGGTCAGTGCTGAGCCACTGTATTTAAGAAACGGTCAATAATTGCCACCATGTCTAAACCTACTCCCCGTGCTGAGTATGGTCAGACTTCTCCAAGCCGAGTATAGAAGATACTCGCCTCTCATCAAAACTTCACATGTTCTCGAAAGGAGTACGAAAAATGCTCAAATGTCACTTACTCATCACCGCATCCGTACGACTCCATTAGCCGAGTACATATGGGCTTATGTAAGCCAAGCATGGTTAACACTTGCCAAAGTTGAGTATGGATAACACTTGCCACCTCCGTAAGCCGAGTATGGATAATACTCACCACCTCCTTAAGCCGAGTATAGATAATACTCACCACCTCTCTAAGCCAAGTGTTATTACTGCTTGCCAACTCTTTAAAACTGAGTATGGTTAATACTCACCCAACCAAGCTCATAGCCATCTCTAAACCGAGAATGACCTACACTATCCTTACAGGTATTGGATATTACGACGGAGATCACTTTCATAGCACTCACGGCCTTAATACGATCCTCGATGGTTGTCGGTTTTCCAGCCTTAATACGACCTGCAACAGTCGTTAGATTTCTGGCCTTGATACAACTATCAGGATCGTCGGATTTTTGGCCCTAACATGGTTCGGCGCAACCATAGATACCCACACATTGAGCTTCAACATAATATTCAGAACACATCACCTTTACCAAGAAAGATGTATTCAAAGGGACATAGTGTTGACCAACTTTTTGGTAAAATCCGTCATGGTTCAATAGATCAATGCCCAAAGTCAAAAGGCTCACAAAACAGCATCGACCGACCCCAGCGGTTGGCTCTTACTTCAGAAGGCCCGGAAAAGATTTGGCCCGAGCCGGTTTCCCTCGAGCAGCGACATATCATTCCCAGACATAATCGCTCTACCAAACCGACCGAGTCAACCATTCCCATAAAGATAGAATCGACCAGATATCCTTGGATCTACGTGGAAATATCCAAATGAGTTATTCATTGCTTAGCTCAAATCTCAAGGCATTAAAAGCAGTCAACCACTTTTGGCCAAAGCTTTGCTTTTGATACACCTCATCTCGAGTGTCACGCAAGCCACAATTCTCGAGAATACTATTAATAAGCAGTAGATCGGGTCTCACCGCCGCAACTATTCCAAATGACCGATCTCCAAGTTTCCGAGCTCCGCAAAAGAGGCAGGCCATGTTGCATCTCAATTAGCCCACATATTCATCTATAAATACCTCCATGCCAAGAATGGAAGGGGGACTTTTGGGCACAACTTCCTCTCTTAAGCTCAGATTCTACGGCTAACTCCAAAAATAGCCAACTTTTTTCTGAAACACAACGATTTTGTGTTCATCACCCACTTTCTTCAAATAGAAAACTGATTGTACTTGTAATCAAAGGAGAATCAATATATAAAGTGGACATAGGCACCATCTTGCCGAACCACTATGAAAACCTTGCACGTCCCTTGTCTTTATTTACTTTTCTGCACTCTGTGTTTTTTTTTCATTTGTTCTACGCACGATTAGGGGTTGACCATCACAAGTGACCAACTTTTGACGTCAACGTATAATATGGTTAAACCTCTCAAAAATGATTTAGATGTTTTATAAATGAATTATAAATACTCCTAAGTATTCATATAAAGCTTGGAAAGAATATGAATTTTGAAGAATTTTTAGTATGACGCAAACGTTAATTAACTTATGATTTCACTACTTAAAAGGTGAATCTTTTATATTCAAAAAATATGAATCCAAATCCTTTACAATAAGAGTTTTCTGAATCCTTATAACAATTGCTTTCCAAAGAATTAAAAAAAAAAATCAAGTTTCTGTTTAGTAGATTTTGAAATATGACTAAAACAATTTTTGGAAACATCTCGGTTTTGTAATTCAAGATCCAAAAATGAATTGGTTTGAAAAATGAAGTTTTAAATTATAGAAAATTATGGAATAAATTTTATAAATCATTCAAAATGTTTTAAAAGTGATTTATATTAAATATATGAAATTTTCTAATGATAGAGAAGTCCTTTTATTGAATTAAGCTAAAATAGCACTTTTCGCAATATTTTTTAATAGCGATTGAAATTAAAGTTTAAACTTAATCAATCTTCTCCAAATCTTCAATGAATGTTTTTTGGAGATTGAATGAAGGCTTTTTGTCACTGACCCTCGGGATTTTTTTTTCCATATTACAAATCAATAGTGATTCTGCATTTAGAACTTCAGTGTTAGGACTACTCTTTTCTATATCACACGATCTAGGGAGAGTAGTGCCCTCGATTTATTTAAACCTAGGACAACTTGTATGGATGAACGTCTGACGCTGCACTTTTAATACACATTTATTGATCTACATGAACGCACATCTTTTTGGTGGTATGGAAAGTAACTCTCCTACACTATATACATCCTTTTCTAAGATGTATGAGCCCTGATAATGTACATTAGTGAATGGGGTCTGTTACTAGGACCAGATTCGTCGTTAATAACCAACCGAGAATGGTCTCGTTGACACATTCCCTCACTGAAAGTTACGGTAGTTCCATTACCATTTTCATTGCCATTGTCGTTGAAATTAGTATTGGTGAGGGCGTTGGCATTAGCAGCCATCCTCCTTCTTTGATTTCGACCCCCAAGTCAAGTGTCGGAGGAAGAACTTTCTGAGGTATTGAGTAGCGGATAAGCGCGGTTATTAAGATGATCCAAATCCGCCCGCCTTCTAAACCGACTATAGACCGCGCAATTCCAGTTCAAAAGGGTAAGCTTCATCGGAAGGTCCTGCGATAAACCAAATTCCCTACCTTCGACAGTCGATACTTAACACATCCACGGTGTTCATGTACCACAAAATCAAATGTCGCAAACTCAATTCATCGAGGTTTTATCAGAGCAAACACAGCGGAAATATTCAATATATATCTTTACAGTGGAAAACAATTATATCATTTGAGTTAAACACATTCTTACATCATCGACCCATAGAATCCAAATATAGATAACAGAGTACATCCTTTCGTCCGACAAAGAACTCGTACTTTCCTGAATCAGCTGGAAAACTCATCATCCACCTGTTTAAAACTGAAACACACACACTCGGATCTGACCCGAGCAAAAACACTCAGGCCAGGCTTGGATTAGCTAGTTTTAAAACTAGATAATAAATCATAAGCCATGTCACACGATCATCAACCAAAATTCAAAGGTTTTGAAATTCATGCTTTTGAAGAATGAAGCTATTATAAGACTCAAGTTTCATCACATAATGCAACGCATGTCGGAGGATAGAGTTTTACCTTATAATAACCAAACATGCTTGATATTGTTAAAACGAATACTTTTGATATTATTATTAATGTCAGGTATGGAAACCACTTTCGAAAATAAATGTATAAATCTTAGCTATCATAATGCCCAATTCATTATGTTGGCCATTAGGTTACAAACGAAAACGCAAAACTCGTATTGGAAGTTGGATTCCATCAATGACCAAGACAAAGGATCATCCTTAACCATTCAGATCATCTATAGCAAGACGTCCAGGACTCACACGCATGTGATCCTTCGGATCGGTAGAGCCGGCCAACCAAATCCTGATGAGTTCAGGTTACTTTTGAACATAACGTTCCCGGTCGTATCCGACCGCCATCCTTGTGACACCCCACGTCCATTAATGTCACTCTTAAGAGAATGCATTAAGTTCCGTGAAGCGCAATAGGTAATCATTACAGAACATTTACAAGACAGATAAAATATGCAGTGGAAAATCTTAAACTTTATTATAATAGAAATAAAGCACGGTTTCAGAAATACATCAAAACCCAGTTACAACTAGCAAACTGTCTCACATCTATCTTTCAAAACATCTCAGAAAGTTAAATATCAAAGTACATAAAATCACATCCCATGCCATATGACAAACTAAAGTAGGGAGCTAGCCAAAACGATACATCTCAAGAGTGCAAGTCAAGTCCAAGTTGTTAGAGAAATCTTAGTCATTGTTGAGTATTGCCACTCTGAGGACCTAAGGGGGGAGGAAAGGAAGAAAGAGGCGAAAGAAAAAGGGTCAGACATGAAGTCTGACAAGTTCCAGTGACTTACAAATATGCATAAAATAGGAATTCCAAGAAGGTAAGTGAGACTGGATAAGAAAGTATAGTGTCATAACAGATAAACTAAACAAAATAGTATGATGGACAAGAATAACAGGAATAAACTATGATCGAGTAATGCTTCACATTTATATCCTAAACAGATAATGTCTGAACATATATGTCTACATCAATACAAGTATAACTAGTTCAACATGATCACTTAATAGCAGGATTAGGTGTACCCTAATTACATAACATTATTAGGTGTTAACCTAATTACATACCAACTAGATTAGGTGTACCCTAGTTACTACCCAAGCGATCAGCTCCCTACTACCTAAATATTCTGTGTAATTACCGACAGTAGGGTGTACCACTCCCTAACTCGGTAACTATATAACACAGACCTATTTACTGATGTTATAACGTCTTATCTTCCCTAGTAGGACCCATGCACGCTCATGACTCCGCCGGAACGCGCCCGTAACCACCCTCATGTGAACCTCTTATTATCCAGTTCAGTAAAGTGTGCCATGTCCCCTACCTAGTGCAGGACCTCCAGTAACAAGATACTTACAGGGATACTAATTGACATGGGTTCCAAACAGCAAATTGACACAAGCCAAACCCCCTAAGCTTATGCCCCTAAATATCTAGGTTATAAGAGTCCCCATAACCCAATATGATAGCAGACGGGGGACCATTTTGCTTATTAATATTTATTTTTAACCTAGCAGGTTTAAGTTTACTAAAAAGCACGGTTGTAATGTCATTATGTGTGTCCAACCCTATTCTTAACATGTCATTTACTTAATGTCTGTTTAAGTCAAATTTAACATGTCTAGTTCATTTGCATATTATTCACCAACTACATTCCCAAGTTGCAGGTTTATGCATAATGTCCATTTACAGCAAGTATCTACAGCAAGTCTAAACAGGTATATTTATCCTTTTTCTCAAATTATAATCAATTTACCCTAAGTAAATAACATGCCTAAATTCCCCTCATATTACTCATTTTTGTCCCAATTGTACGCCCATTCTATTCGGGTATTGCCTAGGCTTGGCATAAAATAAAAAGGAAAACAGAGGGAGAAGAATAGAATCAAATCACATACGCATATAGGCAATACTACAAATAAACATAGAAAACAGGAAAACGAAGATAAATACATTTAACTTGTTAATCTTTCCAACATTACAGGCATGTGTATAACTTGTTTAATTATCAACATCACATGCATATGTATCGGCATCACATGCATATGTATAACTTGTTTAAACATCACAGGAATATGTATCGACATCACATGCATATACATATATAACTGATTCTAACGACATAGTTAATTAACAGGTATAACAATTATTTTACTATCATTGTAGATTATGACCATTTTTATTTAACTTTCATTTTCAAGGCCTAAGAAATCAGATCTGTAAATAACAGAAACTCACAGTGAGTCTTGGTGAAGATAATTATATAACACTATGTCGAAAGAAGTCCAAATCCAATCCAAGTTGTATGTATGCAAGTCTTGATGTTATCTCTGCTCAATCCAATCTCTAGCAGCATTTCCCCACTATATGTTTATAATTTTCATAATAATTTCATGGAGGCAGAAGAAGATATAAAGAATTTGTGTGAATTGTGAATGAGGGAAGCCATCTATTTATAGAGTTACAGAGCCAACATCAACCCTTAGATCTTAGGTTTTAAATCTGAACCGTACAAGTCATGCTGAGTTAGCATGAACAGAGCCAGAAAGAAGTCCAGATTCAGAGGGAAGAATTCGAATGGATCAAGGTTGAGTCGACCCACCTACCCACCGGGTCGACCCAGCCACCCTTGGGTTGACCCATGGGTCGACCCAAGTCGAAGTAGTTCGCCCCCTAATAGGTCAATCTCCCGGTTCCTCTTCCCGCTTCTTCGTTTCGACATTCTAGAATTTTATTTATTTTATATTTATACATAATCCTTTTATATGTATACAAACTTCTAAAGCATATTACTTCTTCATACTTTATCCGTTTTACGCAAACTGGGGGTCTATCTAAACCGGAATTCTGGGGTTATGGTGCATTATATTTTGGGGTATTACATTCTCCCTTACCTAAAGGATTTCATCAATGAAATCTACAAGTCTAGAAGAACGTTATTATCCTAACATCCATCTACAACCATCTACTCATCCATCATCCATAGGCGTCCATCGTCCTTAAGAGATTTCAAATATTTGTATGAACTTTATGCAAAGTGTTGTTTGTATATGTCCTTACATTAATGCGAAAACCAGGAGGCCGACTGATTCAGTTGACCTCCTTAATGCAATATATGTTTGTGCCATAAGTCCAAATGTATACAAATAGTCTTAGTATATCATGTAAACTCTATATGTATGAAAAATTATTCATCTTGATGCAACATCCATATGATGATACATCAATTTTCACCCACAGAAAATTTAAAATGCACACACATCCATATGCAACACGTAAGTGATTGAGCCAATCTTGTGCCTAGTGTGTGTATATGCATCCACAAGCAACCACTAACAAACACTTGCATCCACTTGCAACCATCAATCATAACATGTTTCCAATCATTGGATTTTACTTAAGGTTCGAACGATAGGAAAAAATAAACTCGAATGGTAGAAGCAAATGCAAAGTAAAATTTTGGAAAAGAAATCAAGAACGTACTCTCAAAAGGAAAAGGATAAGAAGCGCGAACACCGTCTTCGGGTTCCCAAGTTGCATCTTCGCGGTCTTCTCCCCATTGCACTTTCACCAATCTGGTCTCTTTATTACGAAGTTTCTTTATTTCTGATCCAAGGATATGAGTAGGAACTCGTCTCATTGATGCTTCCTTCTCAACTTCAGCGTCCTCAAGCGTGCTCGGCTCTACTATCTCTACTGTAACATGGAGACGTTTCCTTAAATGGGAAATGTGAGATACGTCGTATACGCCCGCCAGTCTATCTAGTAGCTTAATCCTATAAGCCATCGGCCCTATCCTCTCTAATATAGGGAATGGCCCTACAAATCTCGGTGCCAACTTCCCTATTGAGACAAAGCGAACTACATTCTTTAGCGGTGACACTTTAATAAAGACCATATCTCCCACTTCAAATTCCAAGTCGGTCCTCCTTGTATCGACATAAGGTTTCTGTCTGTATCGAGCGGCTTTCATTCTTTGACGAATAAGATCAAACTTCTCGAAGGTATATCAAATCATCTCAGGTCCAAGAAGAAGTCTGTCCGTAGACTCCCACCAACAAGTCGACGATCTACAAGGTCGTCCATATAATGCTTCGAAGGGTTCCATGCCCATGTTGGATTGGTAACTATTTTTGTAGGCGAACTCCACTAAAGGAAGATGCTCTTCCCAAGTCCCTCCAAAGTCTAGGATACACGGTCTTAGAAGATCCTCATGCACTCTATTCACCCTCTCAGTTTGTCCATCTGTTTGAGGGTGGTATGCTTTAATCAAATGTAGTTGTGTACCCAGTGCCTCTTGCAAGCTTTTCCAAAACCTGCTAGCAAAGATGGGGTCATCATCGCTTACTATACTGGAAGGTACCCCATGCAATCGAACTATCTTTCGGAGATAAACTGATGCTAGCCAAGATGATGTTCTCTTTCTCTCCACAGGAATAAAATGAGCGTTCTTTTTGTGAACCGTCAACTTCCTGCTTCCATAGCATACTACCCTTCCCTCTAGCATCAGAATGGCACCAAGCCCCGTGCCACATACATCAGTGTAAACCGTAAACATCTTGCTTCTGTCTGGGAGAGTCAGAACTGGGTTTTGGTCAAAGCCCTCTTTAAAAGACATCCTCACAATCAATGCTCCACGAAAAAGCTTAGTTCTTTTTTGTGAATCGAGTAAGCGGGGCCGACACTCTTGCAAAGTCTTTGATAAACTTTCTATAGTAGCCAGCCAATCCTAGGAAACTTCTCACCTCCGTTGAATTCTTTGGAGCCCTCTAATCTTGAACTGCAACAATTTTTGCGGGATCCACTGCTATCCCATCCTTGGAGACTACATGCCCCAGGAACCTTACTTCCTTTCTCTAAAAGTGACACTTAAAAAATTTCACCTTTAGATGATGTGACCTGAGGGTGCGTAAAACCTCCCCTAAGTGTTGGGCATACTCCTCCTCGTTCTTTGAGAAGATCAGAATGTCATCCACAAAGACCACCACAAACTTGTTCAGAAACTCCCTAAACACTCTACTCATCAAGTCCACGAAATAAGAGGGTGCATTGGTTAACCCAAAAGTCATAACCAACCATTTGAAGAAGCTATCTGGAGTTCTGAATGCAGTCTTATCAATGTTGTCCTCCGCCACTCTAAACTGATGAAAGCTGGTGGCTACATCCATCCACGAGAAAACTTACATGCCAACCAGTTGATAACACAGGTCATCAATTCTCGGTAGCAGGTGCCTATTATTCTTAGAGAGCTTATTCAACTCCCAATAATCCACACATAGACGAAGTGATCCATCTTCCTTAGTTGCGAAGATGACTTGAGCTTCCCATTCAGAAATGCTTCGCCTAATAAAACCTTTCTCGAATAGCTTCCTTACTTGCTTGCTTAGCTCCATCCTTTTCCTAGGAGCCATGTGGCGTACTAGCAGAGCAACTGGCTTCGCATTCTCTGCCAAGTAAATTCGGAAGTCTATCTCACGCTTTGGAGGTAGTCCCTTAACCTCCTCAAGCACAGCCGTGTAGCCTCTTTCTATGGGCATATATCGCAGGTCGTCAACAGAAGTATCAAGTGATTCTAGAAAACTGAGCATCATCGATCCTCGTGAGTCGCAGGAAGTTTAGAGAGTCCTACCATGACAAGAAAGAAGTCTAACCACTCTCTTTTCGCAATCAAGAATGGAACCATACATGGCTAGTCAATCCATGCCTAGAATCAAAGCCATAGCCCATAAAGCCCAATACATATGCATTGCATTTAAATTCGATGCCCAAGATAGAAATTCTCAAAACCCTATACATCATGGATAAATGAGCCGATCCTCCTATGGGGTTTGAAACTATTACAGGTTCAAAGACTATATTAGTATTTAGGTGTAGACAATCAACTAAAGAACGGGATAAATGAGTGTGAAGCACCATAATCAAACATGGTTCGAACAGGATAGTCACAAAGGGAAATCAAACCTTCAACCGTGAGTTTCCTACCTCGATCAGGTCCACTTGCTTCCAAAGCATGTACTTGTCCAGAAGTTCCTGCCCCTTGCCCTTTCTTGCTAGGGCATTTCTTTGTGAAGTTTCCCATCTGTCCACAATTAAAGCAAGCTCCTTTGGTCTTTCTGCAGTCTTTTACAAAGTTACTCATAGCTCCACAACCATGGCACTTTACATCCTTTTTTATTTGAGCCTTGTCAGGCTTTCCACCTTTTTTTGTTTCTTTCCTTTCTTGGGCCACCATTTTTGCTTTTCGCCCTTTGTTTGAGTCTCTTCAGTCTTAGTCTCTTTCTTTTCTTCCTTGCTATCCTCTTGCATAAGCGCCATATCAACTAGACTTTCAAAAGTTGCCCCCGTCAGTATATGGGACAAAGCAAGCCCATGGAGAGGTTCATTCAACCCTCTCGTAAATCTTAGCGCCTTCTTATGAGGGCGTATTCACCAACTCTAGCCTGAACCTCACTAGTTGATTAAACTTATTCACATATTCCTTAATCGGCATATCCCCTTATTTTAAAGCCAAGAACCTTTCTGTCTGCATTCCCTCCTTTTCTTGAGATAAGAATTTCACCTCGAACCTTTTGCCTGAAGTCATCCCAAGTCACCACCGTTTGTCCAACTTGTGTTACTTCTTACCAAGAGGAAGTCTCATCCTTAAGTTGTCATGCAGCCAATTGTAATTTCCTTCGGTCGCCAACCTCAAAAAGTCAAAATAAGTACTCCGTCTCTCGTAGCCAATTCCGAACAAAGCTTTTGGGTACCACGGAATGGTTTTCCTCCCATAGTGCATAAGTCTATGCATAACTTAGAAATTATTTGTTCGTGGAGGTGGAGGAACAACGGCTGCCACTAGGGGAGCTGGAGCATCCCCTTGACCTCCGGCAGGTACCATAGCCTCAAGATATCTACAGAACCATGTTGGTAATGGAATGCCCTCGGGAAGATTGGGTGCCCCAGACACACTGAAAAGGAAAAGGGAAGAATTCAATAAGAGATCGAGAGAATATTAACTATGGCTTGAGGGGATACGTTTTTCAAAAACAGATTTTTAATTGAAAATACTTCGCTTTTTTAAAATGGTTTTGAAAACTTTTTCTCTAATTTTGTAAACTTCAGCTCCGATATCAAGTGTGAGACCCCATGTCCATTAATGTCACCCTTAAGAGAATGCATTAAGTTTCGTGGAGCACAATAGGTAATCATTACAGAACATTTCCAAGATAGATAAAATATGCAACAGAAAATCTTAAACTTTATTATAAAAGAAATAAAGCAAGGTTTCAGAAATACATCAAAACCCAGTTGCAACTAGCAAACTGTCTCAAATCTGTCTTTCAATATCTTATAATATAAAATATCAGAGTACATAAAATCACTTCCCATGCCATAACCCAAACTAAAGTAGAGAGCAAGCCAAAATGATACATCTCAAGAGTCGAAGTCAAGTCCAAGCTATAAGAGAAATCCAAACTTTGAGTGCTACCACTCCGAGGACCTTGGGGGGGAAGGAAGAAAGAGGCAAAAGAAAAAGGGTCAGACATAAAGTCTTGCGAGTTACAATGACTTACAAATATTCATAAAATAGGAATGCCAAAAGTGAGACTGGATAAGAAAGGTACAGTATCATAACAGATAAACTAAACAGAATAGTATGATGAACAGAATAACAGGATTGAGTAATGCTTCACATTTATATCCTAAACAGGTAATGTCTGAACATATATGTCTGTAGTACAACTAGTTCAACATGATCACATAACAACGGGATTAATAGCAGGAATAAACTTCAGGTTAAACAACCGGATTAGGTATACCCTAATTACATAACAGGATTAAGTGTTAACCTAATTACATAACAATAGGATTAGGTGTACCCTAGTTACTACCCAAGCGATCGGCTCCCTACTATGTAAACATTATGGGTCAGCCCCGGCAGTAGGGTGTATCACTCTCTAACCCAGCAACTATATAACACAAACCTATTTACTGGTGTTATAGCGTCTTATCTTCCCTATTCGGACCAATGCACGCTCATGGGACCGTCAGAACTCCCCCGTAACTACCCCATGTGAAGCTCTTATTATCTAGTTTAGTAAAGCATTCGATGGCCCTACCTAGTGCGGGACCTCCAGTAACAAGATACTTACAGGGAAACTGATTATATGGATTCCAAACAACAGATTGACACAAGCCAAACCCTCTAAGCTTATGCCCCCAAAACATCTAGGATTAAGAGTCCCCAAAACCCGATACGACAGCAGATGGAGGACCACTTTGCTTATTAATATTTATGTTTAACCTAGCAGGTTTAGGTTTACTAATAAACATGGTTGTAATGTCATTATGTGTGTACAACCCTATTATTAACATGTCATTTAATTAATGTCCGTTTAAGTCAAACTTAACATGTCTAGTTCATATGCATACTATTATCAACTACATTCCCTAGTTACAGGTTTATGCATAATGTCCATTTACAACAAGTATAAACAGGTATATTTATCCTTTTTCCCAAATTATAATCAATTTACCCCAAGTAAATAACATACCTAAATTCCCATCATGTTACTCGTTTTTTCCCCAATTGTACACCCATTCTAATCGGGTATAGCCTAGGCTTTCAAAGACTGGAAAACAGAGGGAGAGGAATAGAATCAAATCACGTATGCATATAGGCAAAATGGAAATAAACATATAAAATGAGAAAAGGAAGAAAGATACATTTAACTTGTTAATCTTTCCAACATTACAAGCATATTTATAACTTGTTTAATTATCAACATCACAGGAATATGTATCAACATCACAGACATATGTATAACTTTTTTAAACATTACAGGCATATGTATCAACATCACATGCATATGCATATATAGCTGATTCTAACGACATAGTTAATTAACAGGTATAATATTTATTTTTCTATCACTGTAGATCCTAACCAGTTTTAATTAAGTGTCATGTTCACGGCCTAAGAAATTTGATCTGAAATAACGAAAACTCACAGTGAGTCCTAGTGAAGATAATTATATAACACTATGTCGTAAGAAGTCCAAATCCAATCCAAGTTGTATGTATGCAAGTCTTGATGTTGTCTCTACTCAATCCAATCTCTAGCAGCATTCTCCCATTATATGTTTATAATTTTCAGAATAATTTCATGGAGGCAGAAGAAGATATGAAGAATTTGTGTGAATTGTGAATGAGGGAAGCCATCTATTTATAGAGTTACAGAGCCAACATCAACCCTTAGATCTTAGGTTTTGAATCTGGACCGTACAAGTCATGTTGAGTTAGCATGAACAGAGCCAGAAAGAAGTCCAAATTTAGAGGGAAGATTCAGGGTTGGGTCAACCCACCTACCCCTTGGGTCGACCCATCCACCCTTGGGTCGACCCGGGCTGGAGTGGGACGTCCCCTAACGGGACAATCTCCTGCTTCCTCTTCCCACTTCTTTGTTTCGACATTCTAGAATTTTATTTATTTTATATTTATACACAAGCCTCTTATATGTACACAAACTTCTAGAGCCTATAACTTCTTCATACGTCGTCCATTTTACGCAAACTTAGGGTCTATCTGAACTAGAATTCTGAGACGAACGCAATGGTAGTGCCAATTTAAATTAATTTTGAATATTTATCATGGTTATAGTGTATTTTATTTTGGGTTGCTACAATCCTTGTCGTATTTGACCATCATCCGAGTGCCGCGATCCATCATCCACATAAGTAAACCAGCTTGGGCTTCCATACCATGGCATTGCTTTTCGCTAGAAGGAAACGTATGTCCTTACTCTGCTGTCCATCATCCTGTTTTTGGTCATTCATGTGTTGTGAGGCTCCACTGTCACATATCAACACAAAGCTACGCTATATCAGCCATGCATTGATCATCATCCACAAAGCTCTACTTTTCAACATAATCTTTGATCGGCTCAGCACTTAGCATGCCACGTTGCCAATTCACAACGTATAATTAGTGTCTATTAATATATAACCCTCTGAGTACATAAGTCTCAAAGGAGGGTGTTAAGCTAAGAGAATAAATTCTCTACCACTAACAAATATAACACCAATAGAAACCAATTAGTTATAATGTAAAATACAGTGTTAGACACACATCCATTTACAAGTCCGTTCTGGGTTTTGAACGAAATCGAATATGCTTTATTCCACGACCTCGCCTGGGTGCGAAAGCCCTTGCATCTGAATAACTTCAAGTACGATTGGATCACCGTCACAATATAACCTCGTAATGGCTGATCAGCCCGATGCATCAACGAGCAATTCATTCGATGTGAAGGTCTTCGGTCTTCAATCACAGTCAACACCATCTTCAATACGTCGTTTAGTTATTCACAATAGGTCAATACCGGTCATTCCGAATAACTATCACATCTTTAAAATCAATAAAGATATACTAGACATCACGAATCTTATTCCATTTTGGGAATATTCTTTTATTCAAATCGTTCTTTATATTTGCGAATTAATCCCACAAATCTTATCCAAGATTTACATACTTTAAACTTCTTGTTTAAAGCTTTCATTCATCACATCTCTCGCCAAAATCATATTTACGATTTCTTAACCTTATCACTTACGCGAAAAACATGCTCATCATCTTTTAAGCAATTTCTTAAACTCGTTCTCGTTATTGTTTGTTAGGGAAAACTCCTTCATTCAATCTTTGCATTCGAATTAAATAAAGATTCTATTTCAACTTATCCTAGAAAAATATCTTCTCCTTTTACCGGGTTAAAGAACAAACGTTATTTAAAACATCGTTCACGATACACCCCAAACCAATTGATATTAAATATAAGAATTCAAACAGAATGATATCCACTAATATTCAACACCAATTCTCGTAATCAACGAATACAATACATAGAATAACGATGTAAATATCTTTCAAATTCCTCAAATAGTAAATGTCTACACAACGGTAATCAATACCAAATATCCGAAGATCATTTCTATCCAAATACCTATTCTTAATTAACATATTTCTCAAAACTCATCTTTCAAATCCGACAAATCAATATTTGGAAATTGTTAGTTTATTTAACTTCAATTCTCAAAACATCGTTTTTTTGTCTTCAGTCAGTTAGGATGAAAACACAAACATCTAAATTATAGGTCAAAGCTCATATTTCCTTTTCCAAATCACTTTAAAATCTTTTGTTATGATTTATCATAATTTTTCCATATTTTTATTAATTTAAAAATAGCTTCTTTCATTAGAATCCGTTTTTGGGTCACTAACAGCACTAACACTGTTTTTTTTAATTCAAATTTGATTTGAACTAATCTCACGATCTAATCATTGGATTTTAAAGCTCTCATATTCATTTGAAAGCTCTTTTCATTTTGAACCTAGGTATTTCTATTTCAAGAAAATCTGATGATCAAATCTCCCGGTACGCCAATTTGAAATGAATGGTCGAAATTTGCAAACTACAGTTGCTCGACTAATTCTATTCAAACCAAACTTCGATAATAGATTAAAATCGAATTGAATTCCTTCTAAAATAGTTTATTAATTATATAATAATTATTGAAAACCATATTTTCAAGATTTCACTTCAAATCAAATATTTCCATTAAATGGCTATTACAATATTATTTTATTATTAAAATAATATTCTTTATCAAAACTTATCCGTGAGCACCCAAACTTTCCCAATGCCCACTATAAAAATAAATAAGACATTTTTGAAAAGGAAAACTTGTTAAAATATTTCTTCGATATCCAAACCAAACTTCACTTTTTTAGGTTAATATTCATGTTTAAATAAAAAGTTCGACATGTCATAACCCATCTTTAATCTCTTCAAACCATTTCTTTCTTTTGCAAATATTCGTCGTAATGACTTAAACTTCACGTTCATAAAAAAATGAATATCAATTTTGGACTTTTATTTTTCATCCAATATTTTGTTATTTAGATATTCAATTAATTCCCAATTTGGAACAAAACACAATTAACTTCCATATAATTCAACTTATACGGATTCAACAGGTCAATAATGTCCAATTAACATTTACAAACATCAAACACCATCGGCCTAAGTGTCAAAATTGTCAACACTCAAACACCATTCCAAACCGTTTTTTTTAACAAACTATTAATTGTCGTTAATAACTGATTAGCTATTGTTTTTCTAATCAATCCATAACAAAACACACCAACATACAACATAGAAAATTGTTTACCTCTGTCAGGTTTATATTGACGAAAGTTGCGTCAATATATATAAATATTTACTATCCATTTCACATACTTTTTATTCAAGTATATATATTTCAACTACCATTTCACTACATATATACGTCGTTTTGGATACGGTCAATTATCCAAACCCATTGTAATTGTTTATTCACTTAACAACCCAAACATACTTCCAAACATTTATTTTCCAACCAACATTCATGCAACATTGCAACCAAGTTATAATTCAGTTAAACTAATAGTTTTGTTTATGGTTTCAACTTCTAAATCACTTACGATACCATATTAATTTCTAACCAACTTCAACAATTCATTCCCAAACTTCAATCTCATGCAACATGACATATATTTACTTGTATATAATCACATGCAATATCAACTACCACATATACAACAAATTAATTCAGACGTGAGAAATGAATTACTCACCATTGTTTTCCACTCCGTCTAACTTTAATTGTAGAAGGTCTAAGTGATTCCGAAAGATTTTGGCAACCTTCCGGCTTCACCGTAGTTTTATGAAAATAAAAAGGGCAGGGGTTCAACGCTATTTGGTTTTATGACATGCAGGCGAATAAATGGACGTATATTTTATTCGAGGAGCAAACGGGAAGGGGTTTTAGGCAAATGAGGCACGGGTTTTGGAAGTGGGGGCCACGGGTGGTTGGTGACATGGCTGGTGGTGTCCTACGGTGGTGCTAGGCGGTGGTTGGTGGTGTGGGGGCGAGTCTTGGTGGTGTAAACAGAGAGAGGTGTGGGTTTTTGGCATTTTAAAGGGGGAAGAAGGCTTTTAGGGAGGAGGGGGCCCACGATCTGGTGGTGGCAGCATAGGGGAGGGCTAACGGCAATGGGTGGCTATGGGGGAGGGCTAACGGCAGTGGGTGGCTATGGGGGAGGGTGGCATACTGGCGGTGGAGAGAGGACGAAGGGGGAGAGAGCAAAAGAAAGTGGAGAAGTAAAGCGAAGAAAGGAAGGAGGGAGGCTTCCTTTTATAGGCAAAAGAAGGTGACCTTGGATTGATGATATGTCTGCGATCTAAGAAGATGTCTTGACACCTCAAAAGAAGCAAAACTAGTTTAATTAGGGGGTGACACCTCATTAAAAGCACAATTTTTAGGCTAATGTGTTGTTTTAACTAGTTTAACCACATTTAACACTTCAAACATTGTATCATGGCTTATGAATGTTTATGGAAGTACATTAGTATTCTAAAAACATTTACCCAACATTTTTCAAATATATTTTATTTTTAATTTTTTTAATATATTTTTAAATATTAAATATTGACTCAAAACTAATTAATTCAATCATTTTAAATCAAATTCTATTGAAATCTACCTACGAGTTTTCTACTCCATGACCACATACTAATGTACTTCCATAAACATTATGGTTCCAACGGTCCTGGCCTCATCTGACAGTTTGCAGAATGTCATTTCTATGTGTTATTATTTAATTTTAATTATGTTATTCGACCTGCGTTTATATTACACACGCTCTCATACTAACTCCGATTGACTTGAAAATTTTATCCTTACAATAATTTATCATTACGGATCCGATAAAATTGGTTTCGTCAAATTCTGAGATCATTTGCAAAATGTTTATTCTTAAGCTTTTAAAATAGTACTGAATTATCAGTTTTCAAAATATTCTTTTTAATTATCATTTTAAAAATCAAATAACCTTATTTTAACTTATTTTATAAGTCGTATTCTATCAGAAAATCTAAAAATTTACAATATAGGTGCATAGTGTCAAATTCTCAAAAAAAATTGAATCGGTAAGTATACAAAATTGATTTAAAACTTATCTAATCGTTATACTTTTTGAAATCGTATTTAAAAATGAATGTATGTATCCAAAACTGTGCGCGATTACTTCAAATTCTTAAAAACTCGAATTTTTAAAATATCAGAAAATTCTGGGTCGTACATTCTTCCTTACTTAAAAAGATTTCGTCCTCGAAATCGAAGACGAAGCAAAGAAACAGAGTAATGAAACAACATATATAACCAAAAGGTGTCATATCATATATCGTACATCAACATATCGTAACTAAAATATCAACTGTATCGCAGACATAATGTATACCCTAGTGTAAAGTGTCACTTAAGGCATAAGCCATGTATATGCATCTATACCAACTAACCTGAGCACGTACTACATACTTGAGGCGGTCTATACAAAATACTATCATGCTCCAAAATATACACTAAGTGTTTGTACTGCACCAAAATGAAGCTAACAACTATGTATACATATCATATCCCAAAATGAAATTATCTTCCAACTGCGTAGTGGTCGGAGTGATGAACGAAAGATCCGTAGACTGTGGCCTCCTTTGGCTCTTGAACTATCTCCTCATCTGAGTCAGGATCATTCCACCCATCCCATACAAATATCATAATTTGATCCTTGTCAAAAGCGTCAGGATAGTTCTCCATAAACTCCTCCTCGTCACCGGTGTCATAGCCGTCCTTTCTCCCTCTGCTCTATCTCGAGCTCTATACCGGGCTCGATCTGGTTGGCAGACTCCGGTGCTAATTCTAGTATTGGCCCGTCTATCTCGGGGAGTGGTATCTCAGGAAGTGTCTGCTCCTCGTGGATCGGCTCGGAAACAAAATCAGATATGTCTCCAATACATGAGGAGGTTAAATCTCTACTGCTGCATCATCCTCTAGTATCCAGTCATCATAATCGCCTGAAACCTTAGGTTGTACGAAGTCTGACTCTACGAGAGAGTAGGTGCTGAATCAGACTCAGAATCGATAACCGCTATCTGTCGAAACGCTGATGTAGTGTCAGAAATATACTCATCAGTGTTGCCATGACTAGACGGGTCAGAATAACTACTACTCTGTGTATCCTCAAAAGAAGTACTAGTAGATGGAGAAGGCTCCCGAAACTGGGCCATATATCGGAGTACAAACAGCTTCTTACCCATACCTCCCACTCTACCTCTACCTCTCTACAATAAAACAAAGAGTTTCTAATCAGTACACAAGTTTAAACTAATCTTTTTAAACTTATACTTTTCTAAAAATAACAAATGAGTTCAATGTATATTTAATATCCAAAATCATGAACATAACTTCCTTTACGAATTTCAAATTAATGTATGTCAGAATTTATCGACTATCCGCAATCGCCGAAATTTCCGTTTAGTTATTGTAATCTAGCATTTTAAGTTCATAATCATCCTTTAGCTAGTTAAATTAGCTACCATACATCACGTGCAACAATCAGTTAGTTGGTTAACTTCCCAAATTTAACTTTATTTATATAAAACATGATATTTTATTTCTTTAAAATACTTACTATTTTGAAAATCAAAGCTACAAATATGTCTCTCACCTATATATAATTTTGTCAACTCATTCTAGGGTATAACTAACCCTATCTTTCAACGAGTCACTCATCCTCGGATACTACCTATCCTATCTCTAACAAGTCATTCTCCTAAGATACTACTGATCCCTTATTTGATGAGTATTTTAGTCTGTAGATCTAAGGATTATCGCTAAAGCAAAGCCCTGATACCAAATGAGACGACCTAAATTTACCCGCCTTCTGAACCAACTATAAACCGCACAAGTCCAGTTCAAAAAGGTAAGCTTCATCAGAAGGTCCTACGATAAACCAAATTTTCGACCTTTGATAGTCGATACTTAACACATCCACGGTGTTCGTGTACCGCAAAATCAAATGTTGCAAACTTGATTCATCAGGGCCTTATCAGAGCAAACACAACGGAACTGAACAAAATAAAATATTTAATATATATCTTTACACCATAAATTTTTACATCGGAAAACATTTATATCATTTGAGTTAAACACATTCTTAGATCGTCGACCCATAGAATCCAAAATAGATAGTAGAGTACGTCCTGCCATTCGTTGAAGAACTCCAACTTTTTTGAATCAACTGGAAAACTCATCGTCGACCTGTTTAAACCTAAAACACCCACATTCGGATCTGACTCGAGCGAAAAACACTCAGGTCAAGCTTGGATTAACCAGTTTAAAAATAGATAACAAACCATAACCCATGTCATACAATCATCAACCAAAATTCAAAGGTTTTGAAATTCATCATTTTGAAGAATAAAGCTATTATAAGACTCAAGTTCCATCACACAATGCAACGCATACCGAAGGATAGAGTTTTACCTTATAATAACCAAACATGCTTGATATTCTTAAAACAAAGTGTCAGGCACACATCCATTTACAAGCCTGTTCTGGGTTTTGAATGAAACCGAAAGTGCTATATTCCATGACCCTGCCTGGGTGCGAAAGCCATTGCATCTAAATCAATTCAAGTACGGTTGGATCACGGTCACAATTTAACCTCATAATGGGGGATCAGGCTGAAGCATTAATGAGCAATCCTTCTGATGTGAAGGTCTCCGGTCTTCAATCATCGTCAACGCCATTTTCATTTTGTCATTTTGTTATTCACAATGGGTCCAAACCCGGTCATTCGGAATAACTATCGCATCTTTAAAATCAATAAAGATATACTAGACATCACAAGTCTAATTCCATTTTAGGAATATTCTTTTATTCAAATCGTTCTTTATATTTGGGAATTACTCCCACAAATCTTATCCAAGATTTGCATACTTTAAACTTCTTGTTTAAAGCTTTCATTTATCACATCTCTCGCCAAAATTGTATTTATGATTTCTTAATCTTATTACGTGAAAAACATGCTTATCTTCTTTTAAGCGCTTCCTTAAACTTGTTATCGTCTTTTAGGGAAAACTCTTTCATTCACTCTTTATATTGAAATTAAACAATGATTCTATTTCAACTTAACTTGGAAAATTATCTTCTCCTTTTACCGGGTTAAAGAACGAACGTTATTTAAAACATCATTCACGATAAACCTTAAACCAATTGATATCAAATATAATAATTCAAAAAGAATGATATCAACTTATATTCAACACCAATTCTCGCAATCAACGAATACTATACATGGAATAACGATATAAATATCTTTCAAATTACTCAAACAGAATACATCTACACAACGGTAATCAATACCAAATATACGAAGATCATTTCTATCCAAATCCCTATTCATATTTAAAAGATTTCTCAAAACTCATCTTTCAAATCCAACGAACCAATATTTGGAAATTATTAGTTTATTTAACTTCAATTCCCAAAACGTCGTTTTATTGTCTTCAGTTAGTCAGGCTGAAAACACAAATATCCATATTAGAGTTCGAAACTTCATTTTTCTTTTTCCAAATCACTTTAAAATATATTTTTATGATTTATCATAATTTTTCCATGTTTTTATTAATTTAAAAATAGTTTCTTTCATTAAAATCGTTTTCGGGTCACTAACGGCACAACGCTGTTTTTACTTAAATTTGATTTGAACTTATCTCACGATCTAACCATTGGATTTTAAAGCTCTTATATTCATTTGAAAGATCATCCATTTCGAACCTAATGGTATTATTTCGGGAAAATCCGACGATCGGATCTCCTGGTACGCCAGTTTGAAGTCAGTGGTCGAAATTCGCGAACTAGTGCTGCACGACTAGTTCTATTCAAACTCAATTTCGATTATAAATTAAAATCAAATCGAATTCCTTTTAAAATAGATTATTAATTAGATAATAATTATTGAAAACCATATTTTCAACATTTCACTTCAAATTTAATTATTTCCATTAAATGACTATTATAATATTATTTTATTTTTAAAATAACATTATTTTTCAAAACTTATCCGTTAGCACCCAAACTTTCCCGATGCCCATTATAAAAATAAATAAGACATTTTTGAAAATGAAATCTTGTTAAAACATTTCCTAAATATCCTATTTGAACTTCACTTTTTCAAGTTACTATTCATTTTTGAACAAAAACTTCGATAGGCCATAACCTGTCTTTAATCTCTCCAAAACCATTTCTTTCTTTTGCAAATGTTCATCGTAATGACTTAAACTTCACATCCATGAAAAATCGAATATCAAATCTGGACTTTTATTTTTCGTCCTATATTTTATTATCAAAATATTCAACTAATTCCCAATTTGGAATAAAACTTAATTGACTTCCATATAATTCAACTTATATGGATTCAACATGTCAATAATGTCCAATTAATATTTATCAATCATCAAACACCATAATATGGCGTTATTGGCCTAAGTGTCAAAATTGTCAACACTCAAGCACCGTTCCAAACTGTTTGTCAAACAAATTATTAACTGTCGTTTATAATTGATTAGCTATTATTTTTCTAACCAATCCATACCAAAACACACCAACATACAACACAGAAAATTGTTTACCCCAATCAGGTTTATATTTATGAAAGTTGCATCTATATACATAAATGTTTATTATTCATTTCATATACTTGTTGTTCAAGTATATGTATTTCAACTACCATTTTCACTACATATGTATGTCGTTTTGGATACGGTCAATTATCCAAACTCCATTGTTAACTGTTTAATCACTTAACAACCCAAACAAACTTGCAAATATTTATTTTTCAACCAACTTTCATGCAACATTGCAACCAAGTTATAATCCAGTTAAACCAATCATTTTGTTTATGGTTTCAACTTCTAAACCATTTGCGATACCATATTAATTTCTAACCAACTTCAACAATTCATACCCAAACTTCGATCTCATGCAACATGGCATATATTTACTTGCGTATAATCACATGCTACTTCAACTACCATATATATAACAAACTAATTCAAACGTGAGCAATAAATTACTAACCATAATTTTCCACTTCGTCTAACTTTGATTGTAGAACGTCTGAGTGATTTCGAAAAATTTTGGCAGCCTTCAAGCATCATCGAGGTTTTCTTGAAATAAAACGGACAGGGATTCAACGCTATTTGATTTTATGAAATGCGAGCAAATAAATGGATGTATATTTTGGTTCGAGAAGTAAACGGGGAGGGATTTTGGGCAAATGGGGCGCATGTTTTGGAAGTGGAGCACACGGTTGGCTGGTGACGTGGCTGGTGGTGGCCCATAGTGGTGCTGGGCGGTGGTAGGCGGTGAGGGGGTGCGGCTTGGGAGTGTAAATCGAGAGGGGTGTGGGTTTTTAGAGTTTTAAAGGGGGAAGGAGGCTTTTAAGGAGGAAGGAGCCTACAACCTGGTGGTGACGGTATGAGGGAGGGTTGACAGAGGTGGGTGGCTGTGGAGGTGGGTGGTTTGTCGGCGGTGGAGAGAGGAAGAAGGGGGAGAGAGCAAAAGAAAGTGGAGAAGTAAAGGGAAGGAAGGAAGGAGGTAGGCTTCCTTTTATAGGCAAAAGGAGGTGGCCTTGGATCGGTGGGGTGTCAGCGATCTAGGAAGATATCTTGACACCTCAAAAAAAGCACAACTAGGTTAATTAGGGGGTGACACCTCATTAAAAGCACAACTTCTAGGCTAATGTGTTGTTTTAACTAGTTTAACCACATTTAACACTTCCAAACGTTGTATCATGACTTATGAATGTTTATGGAAGTAAATTAGTGTTCTAAAAACATTTACCCAACATTTTTCAAATATATTTTATTTTTAATATTTTTTTAGATATTAAATATTGACTCAAAACTAATTAATTCAATCATTGTAAATCAAATTCTACTGAAATCTACCTACGCGTTGTCTACTCGCACGACCACATACTAATCCCAATGGCCACGAAATTTAAAACTCTGCTATGTTTTTCAGATACGGTTCCAATGGTCTTGGTCTCATCAAATTCGGAGACCGTTTGCAAAATGGCCTTTCTATGTGTTATTATTTAGTGTTAACTAGGTTTTTTTGACTTGCGTTTTGTATTACGCATGTTCTCACAGTAACTTCGATTGACTTAAAATTTGAAACCGTACAATACTTTGTTATTACGGATCCGATAAAATTGGTTTTGTCGAATTCCAAGATAATTTCCAAAATGTCTATTTTTAAGCTTTTAAAATAGTATTGAATTATCGATTTTTAAAAATATTCTATTTAATTATCATTTCAAAAATCCAATAACCTTATTTTACCTTATTTTATAAGTCATAATCTATCAGAAAATCTCAAAATTTACAATATCGGTGAATAATGCCAAATTCTCAAAGTTGTTTGAACCGATAAGTATATAAAACTGATATAAATAAATTATCTAATCGTTATATTTGTTGAAATCGTATTTAAAAATAGTGTATGTATCCAAAACCATGCGCGGTTATTTCAAGTTCTTAAAAACTCAAAATTTTAAAATATCGGAAAATTCTGGGTCATTACAAATTTGGTCTAGTTTAAGATGAGCCACGTGGCGTTGACTGTCGAAGAGCTGAGCTTAGGTTGCCGGAGCATCGGGGTCATAAGGAGGAACAATTTTCATATCGGTCGGGTTTCCCGAGGTTAAAGGTTGGTGTGAAGTAGCAGTGTCAGTTGCTGTAGAGGTTTCGACCATTTGAGTCTTTCCTTTTTTAATCATTGTAAGCATACTTGAATGGTAGGTCGAGGAAGACCTGAGCAACACTTCAAAGTCGAAATGGAAATTAAGCGGAAAGAAGCGAGCAAGGTTCTCAGTGAAAGCACTAAAGTGTTGATGGCTAAAATTGTCATCACACCCAAAGACTCTCGATTACTCAAGAATAACGTTTCGCGTACGGAAAATAAAAGTGCAGTAAGCAAATAATACATATATTTATAGTGGTTCGGTCCGTAAGGAACCTACATCCACTTTGAAGGCATTTGCGGATTTCATTGATTATTGAGGGTTACAAGTACAAGGCATCATCATACAAATTTTGGCTAAGTTTTCGGGAGTCATATTTTGGATATGTAAAGTCATAAGAGAAAAATATACGTTCTTCCTTGAGTTCTAGGCAACCAATAATGATGTTCTAAGTGCTTATAGAGCTCTCGAATCATGCAAAATATAACTCTTTTGAAGAATGGGGAAGGAGGTATTTATATGTAGTGGATTAGGTGAGAGTAGGTGAGATTTGGGGACCACAACAGCAGATTTCGCATCCCTAGAAAGCGGCATCACGATATTTACATCCCTCTAATGTGCATCGGAAGATTTCATATCCCTCTTGGGAAAATACGAATTTTGCATGCCTAGGGATGCGAAATTCGTATCCCCGTAGGGATACGAAATTTCGTATCTCAAGGGATAAAAATTTCGTATCCCAGGGGATACGAAATGGGGGAGTGCCTTCGAGGATGTGACTTGGAGGGGGACTCGAAGTGAGGAAGGCGAAGTAGCGGAAGTCGAAGTGTGGTGAGGCGAGGCTTCGGGATGCGAAATCCTAGGGAGTCGAGGTCCTATGATGTAAAGAGCGGGGGGAGTCGAAGTCTCGGATACGAAGAGGCAAGGATTTGAAATCCTGGTGTGTTGAGATGTGGGATACAAAATCATGAGGAAGTCCATATTTCAGGGATACGAAATGATAGTTATAAGGTGTTGTGATGTCTGCACTCGCACGACTCCTTCCGAGCTTGATTATTGAGTGTTTTGATGACACTTTGGGCTTTGAAGTCATTCGACGGACCAAGTCGAGTGGGCCTGACATACTTTTAGGAACCAGACTAAAATGTCGAATAACAATATTATTCAAATTAACAAAATTACCACCAACAATCCTAACATTTACGATACCTTTGCAGCATTATTACTTTTCTATCAATTTATATTAGTATTTTAGGATAGAGGGTTTGTTTTTCATATTGTTTTCATGGTATGAAACCAAGTGATTTTTTAAATCTTATATTATATAAATAAATAAAACATTTGATTAATTTTTAAGAAAACCAATTAAACCAAGAAAATAAATATTATCGGCTTGATTGGTCATAGCTTCAAAAAAATATCTATTTGGTTTGGTTTCATTTATGTTTCAAAAATAGTTCTTTTGATTTTAATAATTTCGAATGTTCCAGATGGAACAGACCATTTACTCATCCCAGTTACAACGAGACAAGATGTATGGTGCATCTAGCTGTGCTATTGTAGTAGTTCTACCGTGATTTCAATATAAAGCAACGCACAGTTAAAACAATAGACAAAGATGTTCAATGGAGGTAGTTTGAACCAAGCGAAATTTCATCCCTACCCATGGAGGTCATAGTGGATGCAGCACTATACAACCCAACAAAATGAACAAACTAATCATATCACTGCTTTATATAGTTAATGATAGTCGAACCAAATCAGTACAGTGCACCGCATATGCCTTGAGGTATATTGATTTCATCTTACCTCATGCTTTTGTCAATGTTTTCACTAACAAACCTTAGTGATATCATTGTATATGTTATCCTTGTATTATCACATTCAATTATTTTGTTTGTTCATAATCGTCATATTGCTTTTAGTTGAAATTTCAACATGGCTGTGCGAGAAAAAACGTTTGGCGAAGTACAATGCATGGAAGATGTTCGAGTAAATTCCTGAATTCTCGATTTGGTGCTAACTGCTAAGGAAAATGTCAAATTGTTACCTTTAAACTCTTTTACAGTCAAATGGGTTTACCTATGTAGTTGAGCTCGTGGTTGGGAGATCTTAGGTGAGATATTGATCATATGCAATGTAATTACGTTATTGTATTTGCTGATTGCTAAGTGTGTTCAATGCATAGAAAGTAGCCAATGTGGAAAACAGATGGTTCCGTTATTCGAGACATTAAATTATTGTACCAAGTATAGTTGTTAGGTGCTAAATGACTGAAAACGAAATTGAAGGATTTAAAAGCTTTGAATAATAAGATTTGTAACGCAAGAGTCAGTACTGCTTGTCAGTTCAGCACTTCTAAGATATTTTTTAAGTGTTCATACAGTGAAAGATGCACCTATAATAACATAAGTTATGCACCTATAATAACATAAGTTATGACCAAATTGTGCTTTAAATAATAGTTGGCGGCAGGTTCCGTATCTACCTCAAATAACAAGTTGCATCTAAGATATTATAAAATTCTTTTTATTTGAAACATAACAAATAGTTTCAGATATGAAAGTTAGCTTACTAATATAAATTTTAAGCTGTGACTTAAGATGCTGAAGTTAGGCTAGACAACAAATAATAGTGCCAAAAGTTTTTCATAGTATATACATGTGATAGTAATTTTCTGATTTTCTATTGCTTTATTTGGAGATTGTTAAACGCATCACCATATTGCAAATATGTCACTGTATTGCCTATGACCAGTTGTGCCATTTTGCATTATGCTCAGACAAATAGGTCCGCATGTTTTTCATTTCCAGCATTTGCACCGAAGCTCCTAATTTCTACACAGCGTGGGCCAAATATTCAGAAATACGCTTGCTTTATTTAAAGATGTTGATATCTTAGGTGCCTTTTTATTTATCTCTTTATGAAGGGCAAACATCAGTGTAATTATTTCTTCATATCCATTGAATTATTTGAAATTTTCATCCAACTTAGATCTCTCTGGCATATCAGCTTATGTCACTTCTTTTGTGTTAAGTCAATATGATTACATTTTATACAAATATGTAAGATATTTTTGGACTATTGCTGGTAGACTCTTCATTAGGGTCCATATCTTAACACCTTAATTATATTGCCATTGTACTTTGAAATAGACAAACATGCACTATACATTGGACCACTTGCTATCAAAGATGCAACTTATATTTTGTTTAACTTCTCAATTTCTGTTTATTACACTGTTCTGTGAATTAGGTTGAAAATTTTCCAACGGCACTGTTCACATCTCATTGTGTTTCTTCTGTATATTTGTTTTGTTATACCTGTCATCTAATATCTCAGATATTCTATTTGATGTTAGTCAAGGTGTATGGTATTGACTTGGAAAATTATGATATCATATATGTACGCTATGTAATAGCTGAAATTATTTTTGAAAAAATATTCATAATATTACTCCACTACTAAAGTTCATAAATATGTTGGAGATATTAGATCACTTTTGCTCTTTTCGCATTCATTATCATAGACAGCTTTCATCAGCCATTACTTCATATGTTTCGGGTGACTCCATCCATCTGAAAACAGTTCCTATCCCCACCCACTTAATTTTAATTTGTGTCAGTTTTCGCTAACCTTGTATTTATATATGTATTTTCATTTCTTCAACTTATTATGAATCAAGTGGGATATTTTTTTTAGAACATTAGCTTCATGCTTTACTTCTTGAAAGCTACACTCCATTCAAAAATGGAAACTAAATAAACACGATATGGTAATATTCAAAAGTCATTTGCAGTGCAAGGACAATGGGGGGGACAACTCTTAGATTTTGTTAGTTAATATTTATCTTCTTAATTTGTTCTCTTAATCTGAGCCACATGTTTTTAAATTCCCTTTGATCGCTTTTCTACACTACACTGAATCTTTCAACAACTGAAAGCAACCTGGCATCTATCTATATGCTTTATATGCATGAAAGACTTATGATTTGAAAATAGTGTGTTGTGTTTGGCAATGAAAAGTAAGAGAGGAAAGCATTCAGAGGTAAATTTGTTGTACTGATTCTGAGCGGTTGAAGAATTATTCTTGCAATTACTTATTTCCTTCAGTTTTGAATCAGCCATTTTGGCCTTCAATTGTGGTGAGGAAGTGGCTAAACATTAAACCAAAAGTGCATGAGTTCAGCGAAGATGAAGTTGATACAGAGAGCGAGGATGAAGGTTTGCTATGTTTTTTATATCCTATCATGTAACTAAAAAGTTTATCTTTTATGTGGCTAGTTTAAAATTTTCCTTTTCTTTTCTTTCATACTCTTCAAGATACAAGAAACATGAAAACTGAACCTTTTTTGACTGAAACTCGAAATGAAGCAGCATGTTCGACTCTAGCTTCAGGTATTTGTTGAACCAATCTGCTCTCTTTTTGGTTTAGTTACATATATTATAGACATGCACATATTATTTTGTTTACAACGTTACTCTTATCTCTTACCCACCTCAAAGTAGAAAAAGTTGCAATATGTAGTTATCTATTTGAAGATATTAAAATCAGTCGACTAAAACCGAAATTGTTATTGAGGGCACACGGCTCTTTATAAAGGGTGAGGATCACTTTAAGAACCATCCCTCTCCGAGTGGTTGCACCCAGAATTCGAACAACAGAGTTAAAATATTTTTTGCATTTAACTTAATCTGAATTAAAGCACTAAAATCTTGTTCTCTGTTATTTGTAATTTCTAGGAGGAAAAAAGATATCATGTATTTTAACCTTAACTCTTGGGTAATTTTGTAGATAAACCAGCTAGAAGTCATTTACCAAGACATCGACGAAGGAAATCTGAAACTCTTAGAGTTCAATATATAAGTAACAAGGATGTGAGGTTTGCTTAAGATTTTATTGATCTTCAGATACATTTTTGACTTGTTTGATTTCTCTCTATGACGGAGTTCAGATTAACTAGATTTAATTCTTCAAATACAACTGAAATTTTACATGTTTTTTTCTTCCTGTAGGGTTATGATAGGTACATGGAATGTTGCAGGAAGATTTCCTTATGATGGACTTCAAATCGCTGATTGGCTTTGCACAGAAGAACAGGCAGATATTTATATTCTTGGGTGAGGATAATATTTCAATAAAAATAAATAAATGTGTATGTACTTTCTTAATGCAATCATATGTGTAGATTCCAAGAGGTAGTACCCTTAAATGCTGGAAATGTTCTCGGTGCAGAAGACAGCAGACCAATTCAGAAATGGGAGTCACTAATTCGCAAAACCCTGAACAAAAATTTACTAAAACAGAAAGAAGAATATAAAAGCTATAGTGCTCCTTCTTCACCAACATCTCAGACCTTACTTCCTAATTATTCGCATGAAAAACTGGATAAGACTAGAGATGTTGAATTTAGCACAGATACTGGAAATAGTTCTGCCAAATTCGACTGGCCTGAGTATTCATTAGACGCACCACAACAAAAATCATCAGCCAAAAATTTGAGAAGAGTCAAAAGCTTTAGTCGAGGACTTCAGTTTGGTTGGCTTGAAGAACTAGAAGAATATTCTGTTGAAGTTCCAATGCAGGACACTGGTTTTAAACGAGTATACCATAGCACGGGTAATCTAGCAATGTTGTGGACTGAGCAACAAGAAGCATCAGATGCTATTGAATCTTTGAAAGATGTTTCCGACAAGTCTTCTGAATATGAGACACCTTCAGAAAGCGACGTTGAGATAGGCAAATGTGTGAAACCGAGATCAAGATATGTCCGTATTGTAAGTAAGCAAATGGTGGGTATTTACATTTCAGTTTGGGTTTCTAGAAGGTTGAGGAGTCATGTCAACCATGTAAAGGTATCACCTATTGGTGTAGGACTTATGGGTTACATGGGAAACAAGGTTTGCCTCTATGACAATTTGTTTATTTATTTAGCTTGAAAAGTTATTTATTTATTGTGTAACTGAAAGTTTATATCTTTTGCCGTTGAACCACTGATGGTAGTCATGAAATGTCTTGTTATATGATCAGAGGTTTTGGGTTTGATTCCCCAAGGCATACATTGTAGGCAAGTTCAAGTTGGAAAAAAAAAAATTTGAAATTTCATATCCTTTTGTAATAATGGCAGGGATCGGTTTCTGTTAGCATGTCATTATTCCAGACAAGGTTATGTTTCATTTGCTCTCATCTGACATCTGGACATAAGGAGGGAGATCAACATAAAAGAAACTCTGATGTGCAAGAAATATTAAATCGAACTCGTTTTTCTTCTGTTGTAGATGCAGAAAAACCTCTGACCATACCGTCACATGAGTAAGAAAATAAGCTAACTGTTAATGTTTTGTTTACTGTAGAACATTGGAACTAAGTCCATTGATATTTTAAGAATGCATTTCCATAACTTCCCATTGGTATTGGGTTATATATGTCCATGCACGTGTGTGCATGCATCCATGCACACACACACACGTATGCATGCACGCATGCATGTATGTACACGCTCACAGACCATAGGCCCAATTGTTCTTTCAAAGGACGCTTGGGATATTTTATTTTGCCTGTCAACAAACTATGAGCGACGGTTTTCTTATAAGAGTGAATCCCCTCAATGAACTCATATGCTTATATATATCTTTGTCAGATATGAGTAAAATCTCCTTTATACAAGTTTGGACCTAAGTGTGGTTCTTGTTTATGATGTCAGCCGTATATTTTGGTTTGGGGATTTAAACTACCGTCTTAACTTATCTGATTCTGAAGTAAGAGAGCTTGTTGCTATGAAAAAATGGGATGAACTCATGTGCTATGACCAGGTATGGTTTTAAACAAGCTCACTTAAACCATCTGTATTTCAAGTTTATAACATACGCAGTTATGATGAAAATATAACAGTTGAGCAATCAGTTAAGAAAAGGACATATATTTGATGGATGGAAGGAAGGTTCTATAGATTTTCCACCGACTTATAAATATAAGATAAATTCAAATACGTATGTTGGAGAAAATGCTAGAGAAGGCGAGAAGCGAAGATCACCTGCATGGTATGTGTTATTTTCACACATTGTAACATAACAATTTACTCTTAGAACTTCTCTAACAGCCCTATAGGCTCAAAATTACAAGTTCTAATGGTACATGTAATCGTTCGGTTTGCACAACAAGAGAACTGAACTAGACACTTGTTTAACTGGCTCATAGATATTAGGCGACTACTAAACAAGTGCCTAGCTCCAAGTGCCTTGTTAAAACATGGGACTAGTAGCTATGAGTATGCTAAATCCGTTCCTTGTTCTAGGCATTTGGCTAGAACTACATATTTGTAGCTGACTACTGGAGATGATCAAAAGACAAAATCCAATACACAAAGCTCTTTCAGTGTAAACTTTTCTAAAATGGCCGTCAGTTGAAATTTAATCTGTAAATAAATAATATTTCAAGAGGGGATTGGATCATATGCTTTGGTTGAAGCTAATTGACTTGTGACACTGTATCGGAGATATTGTCGTCCAGACCAATTTGTGCATTTTAGCATTATTTTGTAGCTTTTGTGTTCTTACCAAGGTTCTGAAATTTGGCTTCCAATTTATATTTTGTTCATTGTAGGTTTTTTAAATTCCTGAAAGTTTTGGAATTTTGGAAACTTCGATTACGGTTTTGGTTAGAAGTTTGGTACTTTTTTCTGTAGAAATATTATAATAGATACTGCATGTTAGTATTTACGAAAATATTACGAAAATGAAGATATTATCCAGATTAATCTGCTGCTACTCACATGACATATTATTGTAGCTGTAAAATTTTATCTGGTGCTCTTGAGCATGTTTTTAAGTTAAGTTTTGGAATATTCATTCTGTGAAATTCCTTGATGTTCATTTAGGTGTGACCGTATACTTTGGTTTGGGAAAGGAATAAAACAACTCTCATATCAGAGATCAGAGACTGACCTCTCGGACCACAGGCCGGTGAGCTCGATATTTTTGGTAGAAGCTGAAATCTTCAATGAGTGGAAATTAAAAAGGGCTCTAAACTTTGCAAATCCTGAAATACTTGAAGAAAATGGATATTAGCAGCACTGCAGCAGTGCTTTGATGCATGATTAGATTATTTTGTAGTTTACTGTTTCAACTGCAACCCTTTTTATAATGCAGAGAATATGTAGATTTACTGATTGATGCTGCAATAAAAATGTGTAGGATTTTTCCGTATACATGGTTGCTAGTATTGTTGTTTATCCGGTAAATCACGGTTTACAATTAAAGCCATATACTCATCACAGGAGTTCAGTAGTAGAAAGAGAGTAGCTGCAACCCATGCAACGCATATGGTATGTTCTAGGAAAACAATATCATAAATATTCATGAGAAATAGAATTTATTATGCAATATATGGTCAATTTGTTAGGATAAACGAGTCTGAAATTGAACTCGGTACATTTCTAACTATATAATCTTTATATGGATTTATGTATTTAATATTTGAATAAGAAATAAGTTATTGTTTTTTGTAGTTAAAAATAAGTTGTATATTGATTTGTTATTTTTAAGGATTGAATATATGTTATGCAAATAAACAAAAGTTAGTATTCCTAATTACTTTTGAAACTCATGTTTTTATGAAATTGTATAGGTAAATATTCATGTACATAGGTTTTGCAATTGAAGTTAAACTTTCGGTGCATTTGACTAAAAGATAAATGGTGTGCACGCTCATGTGTGTGTGTGTGTATATACATATACATATATATATACATATACATATATATACATATATATATATACATATACATATATATACATATACATATATATACATATATATATATATATATATATATACATATATATATTGAAAATTAGTTCACTATATTGCAAAAACTAATAAAATCTCCTTTATAAGTCTCGTCAAAACTCTGTAATCTCCGGTGCATTTGACTAAAAGATAAATGGTGTGCACGCTCATGTGTGTGTGTGTGTATATATATATACATATATATATACATATATATATATACATATACATATATATACATATATATATATATATATATATATATATATATATATATATATACATATACATATATATATTGAAAATTAGTTCACTATATTGCAAAAACTAATAAAATCTCCTTTATAAGTCTCGTCAAAACTCTGTAATCTCCCTAACTTAAGCGGGTACCTTACAGGGAAAAGGAATATTTATAAATTCGGTAAATACAAAAGTTTCTGAAAAACAAACATAAAACAAATGCAAATATACAATAAAACCTGACGGAAACATTCTTCAGCTTGCAAACAAGCTTCCAGGCCTAAATCAGGCCCAACTCCTTTCCTCTCACCTAATTCTGAAATTCAAAAACAAATTCCAACGTCTTGAAACTATCCAGTATCAATTAATTCAATCCCCCATTTTTCGAGAATTTCTTCATTTCTACAGCTTCGAGATGTTTTGCTTCCATTGTTTTTGACCAGAAATACCACTTCTCTTTCAATTTTCAATAAACATGTAGCTGAGTGCATACATTTGTTCTGAAATATTCTCAAATTACATTCTTTCCAGATGAAATATATTGCCGTTGTGAATGCTCCACATGCTAAATCTCTCACTTGATCCTTTACTTTAAATATAGCTTGAATAATTCTAGCTTCTTCTTTCAGGTCATCAAATGAACTAAGGGGTAAAGATAACTTTTGTTTGAGGGACAACCAAATAAAAGCCGAGAAATCACACTGAAAAAACAGGTGCTGAACTGATTTTGAATGATTGTTATAAAGGGGGCATATGGTGTTTGACACATTGCCAAATGATTGGATTCTATCTTTGGTATTCAATCTACCAAGACATGCAAGGTATGATATAAATGCCATTCTTTTACTATTTCTTGAATGTCAAATTAATGAAAAAATTGGATTAATCTCTTCATGATCTCTCACATAATCCCATACTTTATGAAAAGAAAAATTACCTCCGCACCAGGTGTAGAAATCTTGATCGTTATTAGGAGTTTGAATGCAAGAGATTTCTCAATCAATTCTCTAGTAGCAGGATGGATATCAGGCTCAAACATCTCATTTCTTATAATTGTATTTACTTTTTGCTCAGAATTGCCAGTAATAAAAACTCTATCAAATCCCAATAGATCCACTAAGCAGTGACAATTTATCCAAGGTTCATACCATAGGTATGTTTCATTCCCTTTTGCAATGAATTTATTAAATAGCTGCTTTGATCTAGTTCGAAGTCTTAACAGGGATTTCCAAGTGATAGAAGCATTATTATCTCTGGCCATGGACCAAAAGTGTTTCTGATAGCAGTATCCGTTGTGCATCCGCCTACTCCATTGAGAAGAATTTGACAGAAAATTCCAAAGGAGTTTGACACTTGTCACTTTCTTTAGATCAGGTAAGTTTTTTAATCCAATTCCTCCTTCAGCTTTAGGTTTACACAAATTACTCCAAGCCACTTTATGTGCAGTGCCACCCCAAAAGAAATCTACACATAAAGAATTTAGTTTACCTATTGTTAACTCTGGAATTTGGTAAATGAAAAGCCAATATAAAATAATAGGAGTTATAACAGTGTTAATTAATTATGTCCTCCCTGCAAAACTGAGCATCTTAGTTTCCCATCCATGAATTCTGTTTTTAACCTTCTGAATTAATGAATTGCATTATGAATAATGAAGATAATTGGATGATAAGGGAACCCCCAAATATTTTATAGGCAGAATACCTTGATCCACTCCCAGTATTTCCAGAATTTGATTAGTATTTGTGGCTGAAATACTAAAAAATGCTTTGGTCTTCGAGGCATTCACATCTAAGCCTGCATGCTTACTTACTGAAAAGCTATCTTTAAAGATTGAGCATTACTTAATGATTTACCGAAAATCATAAGGTCATCTGCATATAATAAATGAGATATGATTGGCTAGACTGTAGAGCTTGGTTAGCTTCATCCATCAGAAAAGAGAAGTATTGCATTGCAATTGTAAAAAGGTAAGGAGATAAAGGATCTCCTTGCCTAATCCCTCTTTGCAGAAGTGATAAAACCCTTAGGAATGCCTTGTATAATGATAGAGAATGTTGTCGTAGTCATACACTCATATATCAAGTTGATGAAGTGAGTTGGAAAATTCATTTTGGACATAGTGAAGTAAATAAATTCTCTATTTACTTTGTCATAAGCCTTTTGCAAATCTACTTTGATACACAATTTAGGCATTCCCTTTTTCTTAAAATCTCTCGGTAGTTCATGAGCCATTAAAATATTCCCTCCAACGTACCTGTCCTTTATGAAAGCGCTCTGATTTTCAGATATCAAAAATGGCAGAAAAGGTTTCAGTTTATTACAGAGTACTTTCGAGAAAATTTTATAATATACATTGCTGCATGAAATAGGTCTGAAATGAGATATTTCATAAGGTCTCTCATTCTTTGGGATTAATGTTATAAATGTATGATTCAACGATTTTGGCAATTTACCAAATGTAAAGATATCAGAGATAGCTGCCAATAAATCATATTTCAATAAATCCCAATGAATTTTAATTTTTTTTGCATTCATACCATCTGGACCAGGGCTAGAATCATCATGGATTGAGAATAAAGCTTCTTTGATTTCTTCAATGTCTACTGCTTTCAATAAAAATTGTTGTCCTTGTGATTTGATTGTAGAAATAGGATGAAAGTTAGGAAAGTCATAATGAATGGGACCATTGAAGATTGTAGAAATATAGTTTAAAGCTTCTTTCTTAATGTCCTCTGGTTTAAACAATAAATTCTCATTTTGATCCATAGGAGGACGAATGTGATTAAAATATCTTCTATGAGACATACGAGAATATAAAAAAATTGAATTGGTGTCACCTTTCTGAAGTCAAGATACTTTTGTTTGCTGTTTAAAACCATGAAAATGTATTTGTTGTATATTCTGATAATTTTTCTTTGCTTGCAGGAATTCATCATACAACAAAATATCTTCTGGGTGAAGGTTTGCTTCACTTTCACACTGCAAAACAATATCCTCGGCTTTCTTAGGGTTAGCTGAATTTTTCTCCCTTAATCTATTCCAATTCTTAAGCTCTTTTTTACAATTTTGAAGTTTCTGCATAAATTGATAACTATGAAACCCCCAAGCATAAGAGTTTAATCCCCTTTAAATAGCTTCATTATGTCCTTTAATAAATGACCATTCATTCTTAAACCTAAATGGAAAACCTTTGGTTAATTGGGTTGGAACCAATTCTAATAATATGGGGTTGTGATCACTTGAATTTTGAGAGAATGCCAAGGCTTTCATGTTCAGGAATAAATTCAAACAGCTATTATTGACCAGAATTTTATCAATATGAGTTGCAATGCCCCTTCTACGCCATGTAAACAGAAAACCCATAGGTTTAATTTCAGTTAAAGCTGCCTGTAAAATTAATTTTTGAAATTCTCTGATATGCTGATAAGGAATTGGTCTTCCACCTCTTTTATCTTCAGGAGTTAGTGCATTGTTAAAATCCCCCGTTATATCCATGCATTATCAGTTGTACCAGATTCAGAGACCAGAACTTGCCATAACCTTTGTCTATCAGGAAAAGAGTTACTAGCATAGATCAATGTAAAAAACATACTAAATCCCCCTTTATTTACTGCTATCACCGTAACGTGCTGAAATGAAGAAGATACTAAACTAATATCCCATACATTGGTATCCCAAACAAGGAGAATACGACCAGTTGAGATAGATGAATTATTATTTACAGACTTCCATGAAGAAGGCAGAAATGAGCCAAATAAAATTAAATTTGCTTTAGATAGTTTAGTTTCAACTAAACCAACAATTGTTGATTTAGTTTGGTTTAGGAGACTGATTACATCTTGCATACGCGAAGTTGTGTTCATTCCCCTCACATTCCAACTTACTATTGTCATTTAATGATAGATGAACTCCTTGTATTTCTTTTAGAAGGAGGAGGAGATGAAGCATTTACGCTCACTTTTTTACTACCTTGCAAATAGTCTCTGTTTTTATCAACAAATACTGCAACATCCACTTGTTTCCCTTTATCATTTGTTTTTACCTTATCAGTTTCTTCCACTATCAGCTATTATATTTAAATCATCTGGTATCACTTTTTCAGGGAGTTTTGAATTAAGAAAATCTAGATCATCAACATTTCCTTCTGAAGACTGAACTTGCTCCTTTGAAGTGTTTTCATTCGAAACTTCCTTTTTATCATCAACATTTCCTTCTGAAACTTGAACTTGCTCCCTTAAAGTGTTTTCATCTAGGGCTTCTTTATTACCATCAAAATATTCATTATGAACATCAGGTGGAATCCAACGAGAACCAGTTGTAACTTCATGTGTTTCATCATCATGGCCAATTAATTTGCATTGTGAGCATTTTAGAGGCACAAACTCATATTCTACTATAATATTTATTTTAATTCCGTTGTGCAATAGAATTGGTATTTCAGTGATCAAATTAGTTTGTGTATCAATTGATATCAACACTCTAGCATATTTCGTAAATCTTTTTTCCGTTGTATTCTCATCAATTAACAGGGGATTAGAAATGAAACTGGCAATCATTTGAATAGAATCTTTTGTCCACAGTTCTAATGGTAGATCATGCAATCTGACCCAGATCTATACAAAATTACTTTGTTTCTTGCTAAAATCAAACCTGGAAACCATGCTTAAGTCTCCCAAAATAAGAATAAGTAGAACATTCACAAATGCGGGAGAAATCTTCCTTGTTATCAAACTGTACTACAAAGTTATAACTAGGTGAAACATGAATATTGAAAGAACCAAAGGGTTTCCAGACCTTAGATATGTACTCCTTCAGTTTTATTGTAGATAAACGAAACTGAATGGGAATCAAAGCAATCGTATACATCCAAGCAGATTCAGCCTTATTAAAGATCGATTCAGGAATAAAAACATATTCAGAAGCCGACTTGATAAAGCTCAGAGATCTGCAATCCAATTCAGATCCCATCGGTTTTTGACTGTCGGAAGGATTTGAGGATGGATTTAACTAAGGATTTAAATGATTTGAGGAGGATGGATTATTGGATGAAGATGAATCTTGTGACCGTGATGAAGGAATGCAAAAGTTAGTTACAGGAGCAGACATTGTCTGCCATTAACGAAGAAAAGCATTTGGAAAATTTGTCTTCATCATATATATATATGTATGTATATATATATATGAGGCAGGTTCAATTGCACCCGAAATAGTGGAGCACCCCTTTGGTCTCTCTATTTTCCATTACACATTTCTTCTCTCTCTCCTTCCGCTCATTCTCTCACCTCCCACTCACTTTCTTTATTATAAATGAGAGGTGGATATCATGGGGCATTTGGTGTGCTCCATTTTTGGGGTGCAACCGAACGCTTGCCAAATTTCAATATATATATATATATATGTATATATATATATATATATATATATATATAGGGATAAGATCAAGGAGCCCTCCTGAATTTCAGCCCCCCATTTGCACTCGAAGAATAGCCACATATTTATGTTTAAATATGTTAGTGGAATGAGAGAGAATAAGTGGAAGGAGAGAAAATGTGAAATACTTGGTTGTTGTTGAAGGGCTTTTGAGGTGCTGTACTGTTTGGGGTGCTGTTGAACATGCCCTCTAAATATATACATATATATATATATATATGTATGTATATATATATATATATATAAGGAAATGTTACGCTACACCAATTATCTGTGGAAGTTATATAACCGGATTTCTTTTTTGTGCCCATAATGGTTGAACTGAGTGATAGTATATGCATCACTACCCTAGAACGATACCTCTCAATCGTCTGACAACATGCAACTTGCAACATCTAATACAACAAACATAATCAATCCAAAAAGTCATATAATATCAATTCAACTTGATGAAGAACACTATCTCTTATGGAAATTTCAAGTCAACCTAACAATGATGGGATATGGTCTTGAAAATTACATCAATGGAACATCTCCAATTCCACCTAGAATGTCAACCAATGAAAATGGAAATTTGGTGATAAACAATAACTATACCAACTACAAAAGGCAAGATAGTTTACTTTGCTCATGGTTGTTTTTATCTATAAGCCATGCATTATTACCATAACTAGTTGGATACAAGAGTGCTCAAGAGATTTGAGAAACTATTGAACAGATATTCAACATACAATCTTCTGCTAGAATAATGCATTATTGAAGGCAACTAAACAACAACAAAAAAGGATTCTATAACCATGAGAGAATATCTCACAAAATTAAAACTCTGCGTGACTTACTTGAAATTGTTGGCCATAATGTTTTATAATCTGAACAAGTGATGATTATTTTGACCATATTAGATGATGAATATGAATCTGTTGTTGCCATTCTACCAACTCTACCCATCACACCATCAGTGTAGTAAGTTCACTCTACATTGATAACTCACGAGGAAAGAATAGATGCCAAAAAGAATGCGTGCGGGATTCTTTGCAAATTATGCCTCAGCATCAAGAACCAAGTATCAAGAACAATCCACAAATATCAAGAATACTCAAAACAATCAAAGAAATAACCAAAACTTCAAAGGAAGGGGCAGAGGAAGGTAGAACAACTCCAATAGAATCAAATAACAAATTTGTGAAAAATTTGGTTATATTGCTAACAAGTGTTATTTCGGGTTTGATCAAAGCTTGATTGTTAGTCAACAAGGTCGTAGCAGTCAAAGAGTTGACTACTCCAATGCAAATATTGCTCACACTGGTTCAGAAAACAGAAACTAAAACCGACACAACAAAGAGTCAAAGTGATGTATACACTACTACCAGATATGATGAGTTACAACATGAAGAGTGGTTTCCTGATTCAGGTGCATCAAATCACATTACAAGCAACATAAGCAACTTGAATCTTGGAAACATGAAGTATAAAGATATGCAACCTATATACTTAGGCAATGGCGCATGACAATTGATATCACACACACTAGAAATGGCACAATTAAAGGAAAAAGAGAACTATATCTAAATAATTTGCTTAGTGTGCCAAGAATCAAAAAGAATATATTAAGTGTGTCACAATTTTCTAATCATAATCATGTCTACTTTGAATTCTTTCATAAATATTGCCTAATAAGAGACTTAACAAATAAAGAAATTTTATTACAGGGTAAAATGCATCATGGACTTTACACCTTCAATCTGATGGGGAATAAAATAAACACAAATAGAAGATATTGGTGTAAGTTTTCTGGTATTGGATGTAAAAATGATATGAGCATTCTTGATTTTTTTGACACTGTAAATTGGGTCACCTAGAAAAAAGACATATTCTCAAAAGTAATAGAATGGAATTCAAGAATATTTTCCATTCTTATATTTGTATTACCTGTCAAATGGGTAAAAACCACAAGATACCATTTCCAAGTTCACAAACTGTATACACTAAACCATTGGAAATGGTGGTTGTTGACTTGTGGGGTCCATTCCTAATTAACTATGATTATGGATTTAGATACTATATTTCATTTGTTGATTAATATTCTAGATTCACTTGGGCATATTTTCTTAAGTGTAAAACAAAAACTACTAAGGCCGTGATGCAATTCATAACCCCAGCTAAAAATCAAACAAATCAACAAGTAAAAACTATTCAGATAGATAGTGGAACAAAATTCAAGCCATTAAAGCAATACCTCAACAAAAAGGGAATCATACATAGAATTACTTGACCACATACCTCTAAGTAGAATGACTTATTTGAGAGGAAGCACACACATATAATTGAAACTGGTCTCACCATGCTAGCACAAGATCCATGCTAATCAACATGATGCAGTTGTATACCTTATCAACATGATGTCAACTAATGTGTTGCATAAAATAGGCCCACTAGAGAATTTATTCAATATTAAACCAAACTACATGTTTTTTTTGAAGTTTTAGATGCTTATGCTTTCCCAAATGAAGACCCTTTAACTCACAAAGACTAAATTTCAGATCAGAACCCTGTACATTTATTGGGTATGCTCAAAATTAAAAGGGATATAAATGTATTACTAGCAAAGAAATATTGACAATCTCTAGACATGTTGCATTTAATGAATATGTCTATCTATTTTCTAGCACATAAATTAAGACAACTGGAAAGGTATACAATGCCGAACAATATATACCACCCATTCCTATCTACCAACAAGTCAACATTGAACATGATGATGGTCAGGGCTCAACACCAACCCAACTCATTATACCTGGCATTGAACCATGTCAAGGTGGTGGTGAACCTCAACACTCTTTATCCAATGCCAGATCAGTTCAGAAAAGTGTCGACACATCATCTAATAATAGATTTGATAATCAAAGAGATGAGAACAATCAATCTATACCCAACTATGACACCCCACATCCCTTAATGTCACATATATGAGGATGCATTAAGTTCTGTGAAGCGCAATAGATACAAAATACAACACAGAGGCTAAAAATGACAAGACAAAAATATAAAATCGCAGCGGAAAACTTTCAAACTTTTATTATTAAACCAATTATAGCATTACAGTTTTCAAATACCATGAATTCATAGTCATAAAACATCTGTCTCGTGGAAGCATAAAACATCATAATACAAGTACAAGACCATAAAAATCATATCCCTCATGAATCATAACAATAGTCATATAACATAAGTCAAAAAAAAAATTGAGTAAGAAATAGTCCAAGTCCAAGTTGAATCAAAGGATCACGATCACTACTGCAATCCACCAATCTGAGAGCCTCGGGGGGAAAAGGAACAGAGAGAAGATAAAAAAAAAATAGGTCAGATATAAAGTCTGGCAAGTTCCAGTGATTTTAGCATAAGCATGAGATAAAGAAATATCAAGATGGATCAATAATACTGGACATGAAAATACAGTAAAGCATAAAAGTATGAAATAAACAAGATAAGGTAAGATCATATAACCTTCTCATTCATATCCCAGAACAAAATTTCTGCACCAACTATCAGAATATCAGGATTAGATTTTACCCTAATTACTACCCAGTGATCAGCTCCCTAACAAACGCGAATAACTTGTGCCAGCCATTGCAGTCGAGGATATCAGTCCTGAACACATCAACTATAAAAGACACAGACATTTCTGTTGATGTTACAACGTCTTACCTTCCGCCATCGGCCTCATGCACACTCATGACTCCGCCGGAACGCGCCCATACCCACCTGAATTTGAACCTCTTACAATCATCCATTAGTAAAGTGTGCCCTCGTCTCTACCTAGAGCGAGACTCGTTTGATAACAGGAGGGTATGTATTGATATGTATTCCAAGCAAACAACAGACCGACACAAGCCACCCCTAGGATTGGCCCCCAAACAAGGATTTTAAGAGTCCCCTAAATATTTTAACAGCTGACATAGTCCTCTTACGCTTATTAATCAAATAGGTTTAACTTAGCAGGTCTAAGTTCATTAATAAGATTAATATAACCCTATGTTATATTCTACGGTTCTAAATGACACTTCTCATTAAACGCAACAACCCTCCGCCAAATCAGACAGGCACCTGCTCAGATGTTTACAAATTACAGTAACATGTTTAACTTAATTTACATCTGATCCACATATCTTTCCATAACATGTTCTACTTAATATAAAATTAATTCCAACTTATTTTGATTAACATGTTTACATATTCTTCCTTGAAATGACCTAGGCACTCGTTGACCTAGGCTCAGCGTAAAACAAATGAAAGAGGAGAAATATAATAAAAAAAACAAACTGATAAAATAGGCATAATAAGACTGTAAATAAAACGGTGACAAAAAGGGGATAATAGGAAGAAAGATGTACATATAAACAAATAATAGTTGTAAATGAATAGGCAATTGACAGTACTTAAAAGAACAATAACATATAAGATTAAAATTATAAACACTGATACTTTTCAGATCCAATATATTTACTGCAAGAAAACCTTTTTAATTTGCAAGTCTAAAAATAACGTGAAACTCATAGTGATTTGTAATAGATCCAGAAAAGGTCTTTAAAAAATAGTTGTAGAAGAAGAATTATCCTTTCAATCTATGCCTTGACAGCACCCTAACCCTTTTCTTATGTTATTTCAGAACATAGCTTTATGGAGGAAGAAGATGAAAAAATGTTTGTGTAGGAAAATAGTGAGGGTTTCTAGTCTATATATAGGTGTTCTAGGGTAATACAAACCATAGGATCTTAGGTTTTGAAGTCAAACCATAGAATACACATCACCGCTATGTCAGCCAACGAATAAAACAAGAAAATCCGTCGACGTTCAGGCTCTCAGCCAGGCCGAAGGTGGGTCGACCCACCTCTCACGTGTGTCGACATAGGGGTCGACCCATGTAAGACCGGGTCACCCTGTTACCGTTGCATTTCTGAGTTAATTATTTATTTAATTCTTTAATTTATTCAAACTTCTTCAGATCATAAGTTTTTCATACTTAGTCTGATTTACGAAAACCAAGAGTCCATCTATATCAGAATTTTGCAACAAACGAATGTTAAAGTTAGTTTTAACCAATTCTGAATATTTTATTATCTTCTTTATATAATTATTGTGTATTAAAATATACGGTGTTACATTCTTCCCTCCTTAAAGGGTTTCATCCTCGAAATCTCTAAGTTAAGAAGAGTGTTTATCAATCAAAACCTACACCCATCTACTCATCCATAAACGACTAGCATCCATTGTCTTTAAAATCTCTAATGCTTTTTATGAACATACGAAAATGTGTTGTGTATATGACACTATGCTAATGCGAAAATCAGGCTGTCTATTGATTCAACTGACCTCCTTAATGCAATTCATGTCTGTGCCATGTATCCATTGTGTATGCAAATGAATCCTAATAGTGCATATAAGTTACATATGTGTGCAACAACCTTTTACCAAAATGCAGCATCCAAGTGATGATTCATCCATTTTCATCCATTAAAAATTTAAATGCGCATACATCCATATGCAATATGTAAGTGTTCTTGTTTAGCCGATCCCTAGACTACTGCCAAATGTGTGTGTATGCATCCACTAGAAAACACTTGCATCCACTTGCAACCATCAAACATAACATGTCTCAAACACATGTTTTCAACTATAGGTTTCTACCTAAGAACAGATTCGAATGATAGGAAAAACGTATTCGGATTCAAAAGCTTAGAAAGAAATTATGAACATATTCTCAAAGAGAAAAGGGTAAGAAACGCGAATCTTGTCTGCGAGTTCCCATGTCACATCGTCATGATCTTCTCTCCATTGTACCTTCATTAGCTTGATCTCCTTGTTGCATAACTTCTTAACTTCCGATTCAAGTATACAGGTAAGAACTTTTCTAACTAATGCCTCCTTCTCTATCTCCACATCCTCAAGGTACTTGGCTAGACTACCTCCACAAAATCATGTAGACACTTCCTCAAGTGGGAAACATGGAACACGTCATGAACTCCCGGTAATCCCTTTGGTAGTCTAACTCTATAGGTCATCTGTCCTATCCTCTCAACTATGGGAATTGGACCTACAAACCTTGGTGCCTGCTTCCCAACCGAGCCCAAGCGAACAACGTTCCTCAAAGGTTACACCTTGATAAAGACCATATCTCCTACCTCAAACTCTAAGTCAGTCCTTCTTTGATCAGCGTATGACTTCTGCCTACCCCGTGCTGCTTTCATCCGTCTGCGAATAAGGTTTATCTTCTTAGAAGTATCTTTAACCATCTCAGGCCTAAGTAGAAGTCTTGTCGTCGACTCCCACCAACATGTAGGCGATCTGTAGGATCATCCATAAAGAGCCTCGCAGGGAGCCATACCGATACTCGTCTGATAATTGTTATTGTTGGTGAACTCAACAATGGGAGATGCACGTCCCAAGTCCCACCAAAGTATAGGATACACGGTCTCAATAAATCCTCTAGAACCCCATTGACACTCTTAGTCTGTCCATCGGTCTGAGGATGATAGGCGGTTCCAAGTCGTAACTGCATCCCTAGTGCCTCCTGCAAGCTCCTCCAAAACTCACTCGTAAAGATAGGGTCACGATCACTAACAATACTGGAAGGTACCCCATGAAGTCAAACGATCTCTCTAAGGTATAACAATGTTAACCAAGATGCCGTCCTCTTACTCTAGAGATGCTCTCCCACTTAAAATCATGTTGTCGTAAATTGAGATCTTTCTGCGAGAAGAAATACTTGTGCGATCTATGATCTATGTAAAGCTCGAACCTCTCACCAAGTAAGTAGTGTCTCCAAGACATGAGTGCAAACACTATCGTTGCCAACTTCAAATCATGGGTAGGGCAGTTCTTCTCATGAACCCTCAACTGCCTACTCTTATAGTAGACCACCCTGCCTTCTTGCATCAACACAACACTAACCCAATGCCACAAGCATCCGTGTAAATGGTAAACATCTTAGAACCATTAGGAAGAGTCAGAACCAGAGCTGATGCAAGAGCCTTCTTTAACCTCTGGAATGCATCCTCACAATCAATACTCCAAGCGAAAATCGGATTCTTCTTCGTTAGATGGGTGAGTAGAGCTGAGATCCATGCAAAATCCTTAATGAACTTTCTGTAGTAACCCACTAACCCCAAAAAACTCCTAACCTCTGTTGCATTCTTACGGTCTTTCCAATCTTGAACTGCGACAACTTTAGTGGGGTCCACCGCAATTCCATGCTTGGAGACAACATTCCCTAGGAACCTTACTTCTTTCCGCCAGAAATGACACTTAGAAAACTTAGCCTTAAGCTGATGTGATCTAAGAGTATGAAGAACCTATCCTACGTGTACGACATGCTCTTCCTTTCTCCTCGAGAAAACCAGAATATCATCCACGGAAACTACTACAAACTTGTTCAAGTACTCCCTAAACACTAGACTCATCAAAATCCACAAAGTATGCAGGTGCACTGGTCAATCCAAAAGGCATGACCAGCCACTCAAAGAATCCGTATGGAGTCCTGAAAGCAGTCTTGTTTATACTCTCATCTGCTACTCTCAGCTAATGAAAACCGGTGGCTAGATCCAATTGTGAGAAAACCGAAGCGCCCACTAACTGGTCAAACAAGTCATCTATCTTTGGGAGTGGGTGCCTATTCTTCTTGGCGAGCTTATTCAACTCCCTATAGTCCACGCATAGACGGAAATAGCCATCTTCCTTGGCTGCAAAGACGACTGAAGCACCTCACTCAGAAATGCTCCGTTTAATGAATCACTTCTCAAATAACTCACCCACTTGTTTGCTAAGCTCCATCCTCTCTAGGAGCCATGTGGCGCACTGGTAAAGCAACAGGCTTCACATTCCCCACCAAGTATATCCAAAAATCTGTCTCTCCTCTGTGAGGTGATCCTCTCACCTCATCGAACACATCCGGAAAATATCTGACTATGGGTATTGATCTAAGATCGTCAACAGAAGCATCAAGGGAATCTAGAAAACTGAGCATAATTGAGCCCCATGGGTCACAATAAATCCCGAGAGTTCTACCATGGCACATCAAAACCCTAACAACTCTCCTCTCACAATCTAGAATGGAGCCGTACATGGATAGCCAATCCATTCCTAGAATAAGCCTGTAACCCATGAAGCCAAGAACATATGCGTCGCACTCAAACTCGATGCCTATAACAGAAATTCTCAAACCCCTACATATCATAAACAAGTGAGTTGTACCTCCTATGGGGTTTGAGACTATAATAGGATTAGAAATTATACAAGTATCTAGGTGTAGACTATCTACCACAGAATTGGATATGAATCATTGAGAAGCACCAGAAACAAACAAAGTCTTAATAGGAGAGTCAAAGAGAAATCAAACCTTCTACGGTGACTTTCCTACCTCGATCTGGACCTTTGCCTGAGCTATCTCTAGCGCATGAACTTGTCCTCCAGATGATCCTGCCTTCTGAACTTTCTTGTGGGCACTACTTGGTATAATGTTCAATTTGTCTGTAACTGGAACAACATTCTTAGTCTACCTACATTCTCTAACAAAGTGCCTCATATTTCCACATCCATGAAATTTAACTTCTATCTTGGTTTTTGCCTTACCAGGCTTTCCTCCTTTCATTACTGGCCCCTTCTTATGCCACCACTTCCTCTTCTCAGTCTTGGGCTTAGCCTCTTCATTCTTAACTTCTTGCATCCTCATGCATCAAAGCCATATCCACTAGCCTCTCAAAAGTAGCTCCCATAAGGATATGCGTCAACGCAGGTCCTTGGAGAGATTGATTCAACCCCTTAGCGAATCTTAAAACCATCATATGAGGAGTGTTTACTAAATCCAAGCCAAACCTTGCTAATTAATTAAAGCTGTTGACATATTCCTTCACCGACATACTTCCTTACTTCAGATTTAAGAACCTCTCTACTTGCATTTCTTCCTCAGCTTGTGATAAGAACTTCATCTCAAATCTATTCTTAAACTCAGCCCAAGTGGCAGCCACCACCTGCTCTGCCTGAATCACCTCCCACCAATATGATGCTTCGTCTTTCAGCTGCCAGGCTGCTAACTGAATCTTCCTCCTATCATCTAGCTCTAACAATACAAACACATTCTCTATCCCCCTAAGCCAATTGCAAGCCTCCACATAACCCCCAATACCACGAAACGGCTTGACTCCCATCGCATAGAAATCCTTACAAAGCTTAGAGAAGTTGGCTACGGGATTAGGTGGAACTATTATGGCTGCATCTGGGGGTAGGACATGTCCTTGCACTTCGTAGGTGTCGTAGCCTTTACGTATCTACGGAACCATGTCGGAATGGGAATGCCCTCGGGAAAATTAAGAGCATCGGACATGCTGAAAAAGAATAAATAAGAATTCAAAAAGAGATCGAAGGAATATTGTATATGACTTAAAGGGATATATTTTTCAAAAATAGGTTTTACTTGAAAATCCTCACTTTGAAAATACTTTTTCAAAAACTTTTTCTCTTATCTTGTAATCATAGGCTCTGATACTAAATGTGACACCCCACATCCCTTAATATCACCCATATGAAGATGCATTAAGTTCCGTGAAGCGCAATTGGTATAAAAAACAACTGTAATAACCTGCATTTTACGTATCATAAGATTGTAAAATATTTTTATTTTATTCCATGAGGTTTGGATCATTATCATATTTTAATATGTTGTTCATGGGGATGTGAGACATATCCAAAAATTTTACCAATTTCTTTGTGACCATTTTGCCCCTGTCAGTCTTGTGTAGGGTATAACTTTTGATTTGGATGGATTCAGGTGTTTACATTGGTCTCATTGGAAAGGAAATGATGTTTCTCATTCCGTAGAGTAGTCACATTAAAGATTTGGTTCAGCGGTTTGGGAGGAATCGTTGTTTTTGTGTTTTACAGTTGGCTATTCAGGTTTTTAAAACCATAATGGGCTAATTTGGAGAGACCCATTAGTGGGCTGGCGGAATGTAACACCCCGTATTTTTAATGACACTAGAAGAGGATAAATTAAATTATAATTAATTTAATATCCAAAATTAAGGAAAACGGATTATGCCATTGTGTCCGTCTCGAAATTCTGGTCAAGATAGACATTTGGTTTGCGTAAAACGGACACCGTATGAAGAAGTTATGAGGGTTTTAAATTTGTATATGCGTAGAAGAATTATATATATACACACGAGTCAGGGATGAGTCGGAATTTTATCCAAGACCATTCGAATTTGAAAATGAAAAAAATGGCAGCAGTTTTCCCGCTCTAGGGGGTCGACACCCCTAGGGCTGACGTGATAGTCGGTTTCAGAAGGTCTGGCAGCTATATATACGTGGTTATTTCTCTTTTTTTCTTCATTGAGAATTCGTGGTGCCCAAACTCTGCGGTATCTGAACTGATCTGGATCCGTTATCTTCTTCAACTAAAGCAAATCAATTGGAGATTCAAGATCCAATCTTTTCTAGTTCTATCTTCTTATCCAAACTCTGTGAGTCCTTAGTTGCTTTTAGATTTGAATATCTAGAAGTAAATATGACACGACTATGACTTAGATTTGTTTATATGCCTAGATTATATCAGATCCATTGTAAATTGTGATTATATGACATTCTGAATTGGTTAGGATTTGGATCTAAACCTCTATCTAGACGGATCTATTGTAACTTCTATGACATGCCATGATGTGAATCTTAAACCTTAATTGTGTAGATATACTTTTAAACTATTGGATCTAAATTGTGTGGACATTTAATTTGTTAATCAGATCTAGATTACCATCTTGTTCCCATTATGTTAGAACTGAATAGTTGGACATCTAAATGGTTAATTTAGATCTTATTATGCTCACTATGACATCATAGTTATGATAGAACTAGTACATGCTACAAGTTCATCAGATTTATGCTCCTTTGTCCACCTTATCACCATGCTAGCTTATGTTTATGCCAAGTTATGTTAAAACAAGCTCTTTGGTTATATTCCTATTATTTTTTCCTTTTATCGTTTATGGCTAGGCTATTATCTAGCCTAGGCATGCCGCCAATTTTGTGAGTGCGCTATTTAAGGAACGGGGGAAAAAGGTTAATATTGGCATAATTTGAATATAAACATCATTGGACATATAATTCAAATTATTGGGTAAAATGGACATTAACGCCTATAAAGGCATAGGTTTAATTAATTGATTAATTAATAATGAATGCCTAGGATTACAATTAGAAATTGTAATGGCGCTTATGACACAAGGTTAGGTTGCATTAGTGGTGGAAGTCTACCTAGACCCGACCAGCATATCCAGCAGCCACTAATGTTGAACCTAATGTGAGAGGTCTAAGTGCGCAAATACGAATCGGGCTATGACACAAGGTTAGGCCCAACTTGTGGAATAAGATTGCCCGGCCCCGACTGGCATATCCAGCATCCATAAGTTATAGGCCTAATGTGGGAGGTCTAGCCCATTATAAACCATAAATGGACATGGTAATAGATTGGACTACTTAACCAAATCTAATCCATAGGGATTGTATGATTGTGAACTAAAGTTAGGGTAAAGTAAAATTAATTGGATTGTGGATGGGTTAAGCAAATCTGGAGGGGGTGGGTAATATTAACATATAGGCCCACAAACTTAACCCGATAAGGTTATGTAATTAAAGACACCTAGTGGTATACATGACCGGTTGGAATAATAAAGTTATGTAATTAAAGACACCTTTTTGGGTAAACATAACTTGTAGAAATGATAGGGTTATGTAATTAAAGACATCTTGTGGTATACATAGCCAAAGAAAGCCTGGTGGGGGATACAAGAGAAAGGGGAGAGCTTGTATCATATTGTGTGGGATCTGTTTCATCCAGTAACCCGGAGTAGGTATCAAAACATGTATTCTGTACTAGGTCGGAGAAGGGGCACGCTTCCTGGACTGATTGTAAGAGATCAAAACGTGGAGGACTGTGTGGACTGTGCAAACCGACCGGGCCATGTGCGTGCATGAGCCGGGCAGAAGGGTATAAGATGATCGTGACACCTATAGATATGGGTTGTGCGTATTAGCGAGGGGTTGCCACTTTAGGACGTGATACATCCTACCGTGGAGCCGGCACAGAGTATCTACGGAGTAGGGAGCCGATCGATTAGGCTGGTAGTTAGGGTACGTTTGGATGTATGACTAGTCTACCACCTTATAGTGGAAGGGATCATCTCATTTTGGTTATACTAGTAATAGTGTAGAGTAATCATTAGAGAAGCGTATACATCTTATCCTGTTTACCTTGTCACACCTGCCATTTATGTAGTGATCTCTCTTATCCACTTTATATGCCTGTCATGCTACTTTTATTTATTTACTTGCTAAAAGTAACTAGACTCGCCAGACTTCATGTCTGACCCTTTTTGTTTTCTCTTCTTTCTTCCGTCCCTCCCCCCCCCCCCCCCCGGTTTTTAGGGAGGAAACACTCAGGCTTAGTCAGGACTCAAATATCATCTTGCTAGAGCTGCTTTCGAAGTATGGCTCAAGTTCTTATCTCTATTATGGCTCTGTCTCTTTTATTTGGGGAATTATGTTTTATTTTAAGTATTTATGTACTGTGATGGTAAAAGATAGAAGTTATATTGTGGTAATAGTTTTTGTGACTTACGGTATTTTGGACCATGATGTATGATTTATGTTTGAAATAAAAATTTGAATTTCCGCTGCTATCTTAATTCTATCTGTATTGTAATATTCTGTGTTTGTTTACCTATAACGGTTCACGAAACTTAATGCATTCCCTTTGTGAGTGGCATTAATGGACGTGGGGTGTCACAATAAATAGAGGGTAGGAGGCATGGAGAATAGTTTTCTTTCTCCATTCTCTCATTTGGAAGAGCTAGAGGTCCTCCATTACTCCATCTTCTACACCTTTCCACCATTAGAGTTTAGAGAATCAAAGATCTACATCACTTGAAGCTAGGTCTACACCATTCCAAGAGAGAGTTCATCGAATCGAAGAGTTTATAGCAAATTATTCGCTGTTCGGAATCGAGATTTCGTCGTTTTTTGTTGTTTTAGAGAATTGGTGAGTGATATGCACCTCTCACACGGATTCAATCAAGTATATGAGTGTTTGATCATAATTTTATCATTTTCAAGTGTTTTCTCATAGATTTACATCATGGTAAGTATATTTTCATTTGAATCACCATAGGATCTAATATAGAAACTTAAAAACGGTAGTTTCATGTGTTAATTCTATGTTTAGATCCATATATATTGATTTAATCATTGTTAAATCGTTGTTTTGATGTTGATGAAATTGATTGATTTTGAGTTGAAATGGATTGGAGAGTTTTTTAGTGTTTGGAAGTTGAGAAATTATGGTTCATCAAGAAAAATCAAGTGGATCAGGTGATTTTTCAAGAATCGGGCCAAAAACCAAATTCTGGAAATTACAGCATTTGGCAGCATTGGAAAAACGTTGTGGAAAGTCCTGGAACAAGAACACGACCTAATGGATTATGTCATAGGTCGCACATGGCTTATGTCGTAGGTCGTAGATCATGTGAGATTTGATAGCGTTTGAAAAATGCTGTGAAAAGTCCTGCAACAAGAACATGACCTAAGGGCTTATGTCGTAGGTCGTAGGTCATGTGAGATTTGACAGCGTTTGAAAAATGTTGTGGAGAGTTCTAGACCAAGAACGATCTAAAGGCATAGGACGTCGGTCGCATATGGCTTAGGTCGTAGGTCGCACCTGAGCTATGACAGCGTTTCTAAAACGCTGTAAAAGGCAGAAACGCTGTGAAAGATATTTTAATGAACTAGAAGGTATAATGATGGACATGAAGCATTGACAGCACTTCAGAAATGCTATAAAAAGGCAGAAATGTTGTGAAAGCTAGTTTTGTTTAGTGTTCACACTAGATTGTCGTAGAATTGAACCAGGAGATATAATAGAATTTCAGAAACGCTGTAAAAGGCTGTTTTGACATTATGGCCAATTTTTCATAGCAGAAGAGCTGGAAATGCTGTAAAATACAGTATCGACCAAATAAAGCTTGTTTTTGAATCAACAATGGTTCTACTTCGAGACGAGTTCAAGGAGGAATGTTCGAAGTGGTGTGAGACGTTCGTTGATCGCTGAAAAGCAACGAATGTGAAGATAACTCATGGGTGTTTTGAGTTGGTGGATAATGGTTGCTAAAGCGTGTTTTGAGCTTGTGAATAGTCGCAAGTGTCGATGACTAAAGGTGTTGAAGGCTAAGAGATTATCATTGTCGTAGGTTCTAGTGGGCTCAAAGCAGGGGTATAATAAAGACGTCTAAAAGACCAATTATATGGTCAAGTACCCTGGGTATCATTGAAAGGCCTAGATGCGTATCGTTGAAAGGTGTATGGAGTTTTTGCTAGAACCAGGGTTACCATTAGCCCTTGACGGATGGTAGGATGATTTGGCCAGTCATACGATAAGCGATGGTTTCAAAGCAGGATTGGTGGTGCAGTCATGAATGTTGTTTGTTCGCTTGTACTGTCTCACGTAGATTGTCTGACGTCGAAGGAGATGTTTCTTGGATGCTTGTCTGATATTTGTTTAGGCCTCGTGGGCTTGTGCTTGAGGGATATCGAGCTCGATTAAGATGGTTTACGTGAGATATACATAATTGGTCGTTATGGTTGATATTATTGGATACTTCTGATTGCCATGAATGAATGGTTGTCTGGTTGCCATGAATGGTTGAAATGCTTGTTTTGTAAAGGCTATCACTATCCGATGTGGGCAAGATGAGGTTGGGTTTCTTCTCTGGTGAAGTAGGTAGATTAGTTTGTTTATCTGCCTATTCTCATATACTTTATTGATGATGTTAGTTAGTTGTTTTATCGCTCACAAAGACTATTGTCTGACTCAAGGTTTTATGTTTCCCTCTTATTACCTTGGGTTGTTCATCCAATTTTTGGATGGGCAGACTAGGTGGCAGGTGATATCTTGGTGAGGAGGATGTTGTATGTAATAACCCGAAAATCTGGGCCAGTTTAAAATTTTTATTTTGGCAATTTTAGCGAATTTTGAATATTTAAAAATAGATTATTTTAAATAATATCGACGAGAAATTTATTTTTAAAAGAATTTGAACGTATATATTATATACGTCGTCGTTAGAATATAAATAATTATATATAATTATAAATAAAATTGAAAATGGCGCGGTAGTTCGATAATTCGATTTCAAACTTCAATTGAATGTACATGGTGCAAACCAAACCGGATTTTAGTGAAACCAAAAATAATAGGATCTATTTGATGATATCTTTCCAACGAAACCGAAAAATCAAGATTTCATAGCGGGGATCAAAAGATATGTCCAGTTGAAAATTCTGAATAGTCGTTATGGAATTCAGGCCCTTAAAAATGGGAATTTTACAAACGATCTCGGATTTCGACGAAACCACTTTTGTTGGATCCGCAGTGTCAAATTATTGCTAGGTTTCAAAATCCATAATTTTCTGAATCGGTATGTGAGCGTGGCGAAGTTAAACGTGTTTTAATAGTTTCAGTAAATTTGGGTCGACCAGAAAATGACCATTTTTCAAACGGTCTCGGAATTTGACGAAAATAGTTTTGTTAGGACCGTATCATCAATACGAAACTAGAAATATTTTTTCTGTAATTTTTGGGGTCAGTATGTGACCCCGGTAATTTGAAACGTACGTTTAAAATAGAATATATAGATTTATATTTTGATTTTGACGAAAACTGATCGTAACAGCCGAATTGGCTTACGCAGCATATCCCATTGTGTTCGAAATGGGGGTAATTGGCTAGGGACGACAGTCGTTGGGTTGGATTTCGAGTTCAAATAAAAAGTCAACTCATATAGGAAAAATATAATATTAAATTATTAATATATAAATATTTAAATACCCCCCTCCCTCTCTATTTCTCCCTCCACGATGAGTCAAATTCAGGAAGAAAAAAAAACAAAACTAAACCTAAATCGCCCCGTCCAGGTCGAAGAACGCCGCCCCACCTCTGTTCTCGCCATCGCACCCCCACCTCCGGCGATAGGTCGCGACCCCCCATCTTCTCCCTCCTTCGCCTGCTCACAAGAATCGAACCCCCACGCCCTTCTCACCTGATGACCGACGGCGCCCAAATCGACGAGCCCCAAACCCTAGATCCGTCCCAACCACCACGTCCTGACCCCATTCCACCCAAGTTCGACGCCCAGTTCACCGAGAATCACGCGCCTCCTCCCCCTTTTGATTCACAGTAAGTTTTATGATTTTTTTTAGTGTTAATAAAAACTGATTTTTTTTGTGTTAATAAAAACTGATTTTTAAGTGGTAATAAAAACTGATATTTTTTTTAGTGTTAATAAAAAAAAACTGTTTTATTTATTTATATATATGTGTTGAGAACTATGATTTTTATCTGTATGATATAGCAAAGTACAAGAATTGATTTTTATCGAAACAAAGAATTGATTTTTATCGAAACAAAGAATTGATTTTTATCGAAACAAAGATGCGATTTTTATCGGAACAAAGATGCGATTTTTATCGGAACAAAGATGCGATTTTTATCGGAACAAAGATGTGATTTTGATCGAAACAAAGATGTGATTTCTATCGAAACAAAGAGATGATTTTTACCGTAGGAAAAGCTTTGATTTTTAGAGAATAAAAATCGGATTTTTATATATATGAAAGAAGTATAAAAATCGAATTTTTATATATATGAAAGAAGTTTAAAAATCCAATTTTATATATATGAAAGAAGTTTAAAAATCGGATTTTATACATGTAGTGGTCACGGGCAACGAAAGTGACAAAAGGCGAGCACAACGAAGAGTTCCTACATATGAAGAGTCATGGCGTTTGGATTAGCTTTTGGTGAGAACTTCTCACCTTTTAAAATTCCTTTTTCTAGTTATATTATGATATATGCTAGGATGCAGACGGTGTTTAGTAGCACCCGACACCCGTCATCCACAGACCATGGATGGCTTGTATGCTTGTTTGATGTGTTGTGAAATTTGTTTGTGTTGTTGATGTGAAATCGATAATATAAATTAATGTATTGAAAGGAAATAAAATATTTATATAGTTAAAAATATTTTATCGTTAAAAATATAATTTTAACGTGAATGTGAGTAAATAAATATTTATAAACAAATCGGCCGATTTGTTTATATACACTGATTTGACTGATATTGATTGGGTCGATAAATTTTACACATCGCCAACTGCACAAATAAAAATCTGTGTTTGTTGATTTGAAACCCCACACGGGTGTTGGGATGAAATTTGGCGTACACTAATCCCAATTATTTAATTGTATGTCGATCGATTGGTTGACAGACTGTGTGAGCGTCGATTATTTATATTTGATGCTTATGCAGTTGTGTGGTGCACCTTGGATGATGGTTGATTGTTTATCATTGCTATTATATACATGTGTTGTATGAAATCCATATAGTTAACGCTATATGGTAATTGATTGAGCCTCATTCCAATTTAGAAAATAAAGAATATTATAAAATAAAGGTTCATGTGTTGACAATATTCATTCGTTGAGATTAGTCATGTGCTGAACGAAATATTTTAACAATAAAATTTACATCTTTATCATATATAAAATTAGAAACTAACTGGAAAATAGATAAGATGAGTGGTCTCCTGGGTGATCTGATGTTGGTTTCGGCCTTCGGGATTAATATTCAGGGAATTGTTCTCTTACTAGTTTACGGTTGGAGTCTGATTTTAAATCAAACGATAGATACCATGATTTTTATAAAATAAATTAAATAACAAAAATAGTCACATATGGACAGTACTCATCCTTTGGGATTAGACATGTGTTGACAAAAATATAGATTCATCTATTGAATAGAATAAATATTCATTTGTTGAATAGAATAACAGAAGTTTTTGAAATATAGAAAGCCGTGTTGATTAGAGATGCGCTATTTTTGACGCGAACGATATTTATATCGATTATATTTGAATAGAAAACGAATTCGAATTGAATTGAATAGAAAACGAATTTGAATTGAATTGAATAGAAAACGAATTTGAATTGAATTGAATAGAAAACGAATTCGAATTGAATTGAATAGAAAACAAATTTGATTTGATTTGAATAGAAAACGAATTTGATTTGAATTGGATAGGAAAACGAATTTGATTTGAATTGAATAGAAAACGAATTTGAATTGAATTGAAAAGAAAACGAATTCGAATTGAATTGAAAGGAAAATTAATTCAAATCGAATTAAAATCGATTTGAATTGAAATCAAGTAGAAATGAAAGTAAAAAGGATTTAAAATAGAAAATTCAATTTTGATTTGAATTTGAAATAAAGGTTGAAATTGTATTTGAAACGAATTCAAAACTATTTATAAAATTCGTTTTAAATAGTAATCGACGAAATATATATTATATATATTATATATATAATATAATGACCTGAATAGAACGCGCCGCGCCGCGGTATTTCGTGAATTTCGACCATTGACTTCGAACGGACATTACGGGAGATCCGACCGTCGGATTATCCTAAAACCGGAACCGTTGGGTTCGTATCGAAAAGATCTTTCTAACGAGTATTAGAAATTTGAAATCTAACGGTTGGATTTGGAGATACGTCCAAATCAAATTTGAAAAAGGTCGCTGTAAGTGCAGTTCGATGGCCGTTGATGGAAATCGACTGTACGGGCCTTGATAAAATTATTAAAAATAGTAATAATTTGTGTAAAATCATAAGAAATGATTTGGGAAAAATTGGGATGGAAAACTCCATATTTGAAAGGATAAAAATAGATTTTATCGAAATGAACTAATTTTGAACAAAAATTTAAACCCATTTATTTTTAAATAAATAAATTGGATTTGAAACGGGTTTTAAATAGAATTGATTTATGGGTTTATCGTGAAGGGTGTTTTAAATGACACTGTTCTTTAACCCGATAATAAATAAAATGTGATTTGGGTTTGTCGTGAACTGTGTTTTAAATGACATTAGTTCTTTAACCCAGAAAAAGGAGTTTTAATGAATCTGTAATTAGATTGAAATGTGAATTGATAATCTAAATTATCAAATTTAGGAAATGAACGAGAATGGAGTATCACCAGTTTTGCTCCAAAGCGATAGTTAAATCTTTAATTAGATTTGAACGTGAAATGGTAATTAATTTTACCGATAACACCACGGTGTTAGATATGGAGTATTACCAGTTTTTCTTCATGGGATGAATAGGTTGGGATTGGGAAATAAAATAAATAATTACTTCGGTGTGGTTCGCTAATCTCGACTGGTTTGGAAAACCATGTTTTGGTTTGAAATGACATCCAAAGGAAGATAAAAGGATAAATTTTAAAGAATTTATCTTGGATAAAATTAATGGGAACCTTTCCCTAAGAATGTGAAATTTAGAAACAAGCTGTAGGTTAGTTAAGAAGAATGGTTTCCTGGGTATTGATCTGATGTTGGTTTCGGCCTTCGGGTTTAATATTTGGGGAGTTGCTCTCTTACTGATTTACGGTTAGTGACTAATGAATTGGAATGAGGCGTATGTTGTGTTTGTGTAACATTTGTTTTTAATATACGCAGGTTGTTCGGACATGCCGGGTTTTTACCCATTCTGAATAACCGATTCGACGATATGTCGAAGATGAAGACGGTGGTTGAAGACCGGAAGTCTTCACATCATTTGGGTGATTACTGATGATTTTGATTGGGCTGTACACCCATGATGAGGGAATCAGTTGGTTGTCGTCCAGACGTACTTGGAGATGGATGGATATGCGAGGAAAGTGCCTCCGGTTTCGTTCAGACCCAGAACGAACTTGTAAATGGATTGTGTGTCTGACATTGGATTTTATTTTGTGTTGATTGATTTCTGTTAAATATATATCTGTTTGGCGGCGGAGAATTTATTCTCTTGCTTAACGCCCTTCTCTGAGACGTACGAGCTTAGAGGTTATATATCGATAGATATCAATCGCATGGCATGAATTGCCTGTGTGGCACGCTGAGTTGCATGGATCAAGGCTTCTGTTGAAAAGCAAAGTCTTGTGGTTGATGATCAAAGCATGGCCTACGTGGCAGCTTTGTATATAGCGTGGATTCGCGAGCCTCACACCTCGGTATGAGTCAAAAACGGGATGAGGACCCAAGGAGTGCACGACGTTTCTTTCTAGCTATGGGTGGTGTTAGTGACCTACCAGCCCTGACATTTATATACTTTTCACCTTTGTGGTTTGGATGCGAAGCGCCTCGATTATAGGTCCTATAGGGCCGGGAAACGTGTGTTCAGGAATAACTAATCCTCAAACGTAAGAGAGGACCGGTCTTGGAGGATCCCAGGGTTACCCAGAGTGTGTAGTCCTGAGGCATTTGCTAGAGTGTCTCGAAGCGGAGAGGAGCTTGCCCCTTCCCTCGACTCATGACGGAAATCCAATTTCCAATACGTGTATTGCGGTTTTAATTGTAGAACTAGTATGATGACATGATATATGGTACCCATGCCGTCTATGATTTATATTTATGATTGAAATTGTTTTGACACTATACACTTATTATAGTATCAAATGATTTGTTTTAAACGTACCAAGCATGTTTGGCTATTATAAGGGAAAACCCTATCCTCCGGCTTGCGTTGCATTGTGTGATGGGACCTGGGTCTTATAATAGCTTCATTTTTCGAAAAAGCATTGCGCTGTTTATTCTATGCACTGGTATTCTTGGGAGGAAACCCGTTCCGTGTTATACGGCGTGGTCCCTTGAATTACTCTCTTTTAAAGTAAAGTTTTAAATAACTGTTTTAGTTCTCACACCAGTCACATGACTGACCTGGAGTTTATTGTTTTAACCTAAACTCTGGGTGCCCCTATTTTCCGCACGGGCAGCTGGTAGTTTTGGTTTTGCAGATTTATATTCACAGGATCCTGGTTTACAGCTGGAATGATATCCGGAAAGCTCTGTATCCGTATATCACCTTCAGTTGTGCTTTGTATTATTTTCCGCTGCTATGTAATTTGTTGTAATGTCTGATATTTATCGAATGTAATTTATTCAATTATACTCCGTATATTCTTGTATCTGATGGAATTGTTGTAATAACAATGAAATGTTCTTCCGTATGCGTTCTATTTTGTCCTGTTCTCAAAACGATCAGGGGTTTCGAACGGTCTAGATCGGTTTAACGACTGATTCGGATCGAGCGAAATTCCTTGCCGTCACATTGTAGTTCGGTGGCAAGCAGGAGGCTGGTGTATTATCTTTTCTACTATATCGTATCTGCTTTTCTATTGTTTGATGATTTACTCTGGGTGTTGTAGTGAGCCTTTATATACAGACTTTAATGTTGTATCCAATTGATATATGGAAATATCTTTCAGGATGTTATGAATGTTTAAAAGTTTGATATATCATATTCACTATTATTGCATGTTGTATATGTTCTATTATATTTTATCCTTCCGCTGTGAGTTACGACGGGTTCCATATGTGTTTTCATATCTCGATGATCGTCCATAGCTGGTTGGCACGTCTTTCAATGCATTACTCCTCTTGTTTAGTGCGGGTGTTATGGGCGATCGTCACATTTGGTATCAGAGCTCTGGTTATCAATTTTAGCCGAAATTCGAAGATATAATTACATATGAGAGACGTATATGTAGATTTTGATGGATGTATACTATATAATACTATATAGTACAGTAGCGTTTGAACTCCGTTAGCAGTTTTTTTGCAAGTGGCTAATTATTCTAATTTGAAGATTTAGAATGAATTGACCTACTTCAAGAGGTACTGCTAGGGAGGAGGCTATGCCTGGAGGGGTAATGGCAGTACCCCAGATTACCCAGCCATGTTTGAGGCCATGATGGAAGCATTCAAGCAAAGGGTACCCGCTCCAGTAGCAGCCACGGTAGATGTAGGTGTGCAGGTGCTTAGGGTTATGGATTTTGCGAAGCTATGTAAAGACTTCACATCTCTAGGGGGAAAACCATTCAAAGGAACAGAGTTAACCAAAGAAGTTCAAAGGTGGTTAGACGCTTGTATTCACATTTTTGGATATTTTGGTATAGAGGATGCAACTAAGAGAAAGCTTGCGTCAAGGCAGGGCCATAGAGTGGTGGAACTCTATTACGCTTGAGACTCCAAAATGAGAGATAACTTGGGGGCAGTTCCAAGTTAAATTCAAGATGAAATTTATCTCTACTGCTTAGAAATTTGTTCTATTCTAGAAATTTGTGGAGCTGAAACAGAATGATAGACCGATGCTTGATTATGTTTCTGACTTTGAGGCATTGTCCAAATATACATGGTCATACATTGATTCTCCTTATCGGAAGAACGAGAAGTTTGTGATGGCTTTGGATACCTATATCGGAAGACCGTTGGTGGATCATCTTGACGATCCATATGAGAAGATTGTGGAAAAAGTTTTGAGACATGAAAGCTTGTTTCCAAAGGAAGGAACTGTTGTTGCTACAACCAAGGAAGCATAAAAACCACAGTCGGGTGGTAATAATAATAAGAAGAGGAAGCAACAACAACATAAGGGAAAGGATGGCAAGAAGAAGCCTAAGAGTGAGGTGGTTTGCTATAATTGCCAACAGAAGAGTCATTTCTCTAATGAATGCAAGAATCCCAATGCTGAGAAGAAGTGCTTTAAGTGTGGAAAGCCTGGGCATGAAAAGAAGGATTGTCCAGAATACACTAAGGGTAAGCAGGTTGTGAAGGCTTATGCTTTGAAAGTTGTGCCATCTTTTTCAAGAGATCTTACCGAAGAGGAGAAAGTGAAGGGTGTCGTTGTTCAAGGTACTCTTTCTGTTATAAGTGTTTCGATACGAGTATTGTTTGATACTGGAGCATCGCATTCGTTCATTTGTATGAGCTTGTGTGCCACTTAGGTTTGAAACCCGAGATATGTGATAGACCTTTGGTTGTGACTAATCCAGTTGGGTTTCGTCCAGCCTTTATATGCTTTGTCGTGGTCTGGTATTATCGTGTCATGGTTGTTCTCTTGTGTGTGATTGCTTTTTTTTAATTTCACTGGGTTCGGGATCATCTTGGGCATGGATTGGCTCAAGAGGTATGCAGCTAGACTGAATTGCGAGAAGCTTGAGGAGAGAGTTAGGGATGTGGAAGGGCGAAAGGTTCGGATTCGGTGTAAGCTTGAAGATGGTGTCTTTGTGAGATTTTTGTATTCACTTGTGATTCCACAGGAAGACTTGTCATCTGTGCTAATCGCTAACGAGTTTGAGGATGTCTTTGAAGAAGTCAAAGTTTGTCGCTGCATCATGAGATCGAGTTTAGAATCGATTTGGTCGAGGGTGCTAGACCTATCGTTATGCCTCTTAGGCGAATGGATTCTAAGGAACAACGAGAGTTAGAGGTGCAAATTCATGACCTTTAAGGAAAAGGATTCATTTAGAGAAGTGTATCCGAATGGAGAGCATCGGTTGTGTTTGCAACCAAGGCTGATGGATCGTTGAGATTGTGTGTGGATTATCGTGAGCCGAATAAGGTGACCAAGAAGAACAAGTATCCATTGCCAAGAATCAATGATTTGTTCGATCAGCTTCAGGAAGCTAAAGTGTTTTCTCAAATGGATTTGGCAATGGGATTTCACCTGTTGAGGGTGGCGAAGGATAGTGTATCGAAGACTGCTTTTACGACACCACCCGGTTTCTTCGAATGGTTGGTAATGCCATTTGGGTTGACTAATGCGCCAGCGAACTTCATGGATCTTATGAATAGGGTTTTCAAAGATCAATTTAACAAGTTTGTGCTTGTGTTCATGGATGATATTCTGGTTTACTCCCGAAGCAAGAAAGAACATAAGGTGCACTTGCGAGTTGTTTTGGAAATCTTGCGAAAACATCTGCTGAAGGTCAAGTTCTCGAAGTGTCACTTCTGGAAGAGCAAAGTGAGATTCCTAGGCCATGTAGTTTCTGGAAATGGAATAGCGGTTGACCTCGCTAAGGTGGCAGCAATCCAAGACCAGGATAGACCTAAGAATGCAATGGACGTGAGAAGTTTCTTTGGATTGGCAGGTTATTACCGACGGTTTATCAAGGATTTCTCCAAGACAGCTGCTCTATTAACAGGATTGATGAAGAAGAACCAAGTGTTCACATGGGATGCAAAGTGTGAACAAGCTTTCAGAATTATGAAAGAGAGACTCACGAGTGCTCTTGTTTTGATGATTCCAAGTGGGAATGAAGCAATGGTGGTATACATCGATGCATGTAGTACTGGGCTGGGAGTAGCGCTGATGCAGAAGAATAAGGTTGTGGAAAACGTGAGTTGACAGCTAAATCCACACGAAAGGAATTATCCAACTCATGATTTGGAGTTGTCAGCGATCATGTTTGGTTTGAAGATGTGGAGACATTACTTATTGGGGGTTCGATTCGAGTTGTTTACGGATCATAAGTCGTTAAAGTATCTTTTCTCCCAAAGGATTTGAATCTTCGGTAGCAGCGGTGGTTAGAGTTTCTGGAATCGTATGATTTTAGTATAGCCTATACTCCTGGTAAAGGTAACGCAATTGCAGATGCATTGAGTCGAAGACATGTAGGATTGGAAGCAATGTTTTCGGAATGGAAGACCCTCAAGTTTTTGGCAGAGTTTGATTTTAAACCAAGGTGTGAGTTGGAACCTGAAATGTTGGCAAACTTGTTGATAAGACCAACTCTTATTGAAGGGTTTGGATAAAGGCAAAAACGAGATGCTAAGCTTGTTGAGTTTATCCAGAAGTCGAAACCCAAGAATAAAGAGTTCGATGTCGATCGAGAGGGTTGGATTCGAAAGCAAGGATGACTGCTTATGCCTGATATCGATGGATTGATAGATGAGGTTCTAAGGGAATGTCATCACTCGAAGTTGACAATTCATCCTGGTGGTAACAAGATGTATCAGGACTTGAAGCGAGTCTACTACTGAGAAGGAATGAAAAGAGATATTGGAATGTTCATTTCCAAGTGCATGAACTGTCAGTTAGTGAAAGCTGAATAGAAAAAGCCGAGTGGATTGCTTCAGCCATTGGAAGTTCCTACGTGGAAGTGGGAGCAGATATCTATGGACTACCTATAACCAGGGAAGGAAACGAAGGAATTTGGGTCATCGTGGATCGCTTGACCAAAAGTGCATGGTAATTCCTATCAAATCGACTAAGACAACATCAAAGTTGGCTGAGCTTTATATAAAATGGATAGTTCGATTTCATGGTATCCCAAAGAGCATAGTCAGTGATCGAGATCCATTGTTCACCAGTAGAATTTGGAAGAGTTTGCAAGAGACTTTGGGAATCGATTTGTGTTTAAATATGGCTTATCATCCCCAATCCGATGTCAAACCGAGACGGTTAACCGAGTTTTGGATGATCTCCTAAGAGCTTGTGTATTGGACTTCGGGGGATCATGGGAAGACCATCTACATCTAGTTGAGTTTGCGTATATAAAAGCTACCAGTCGAGTATTGGGATGACACCATATAAGCCGTTGTTTGGTAGACCAACACAACAAAAAAGGGTTTTAACAGCACAACAAAAATGCTGTTGTATGTTTTAACAACATATTATCGGATGTTGTATAACGACAAGCTATTATAGGTCCGAAATATACATCAGCACATATTTTAGTGCTGTCAAAAAATTGATTTTCACAGCATTTATAGTCCGTTGTAAAAATTACAAAGTTGCTGGTTTTGAAAGCAGTTGCTAAATGCTGTCAAAAATGGAAAATAGACAGCCTCTACTACAAGCTATTAAAAATATCCATACAACACTACTTCAAAGTTGTGAACATTGCGCACAAAATTGTTATAACTTCTGACATAATTTTTTTATCCATTGTTAATGTATATAAATGATTTTAACAGCACATACAAAATGCTTTCATTTTATTTAACTTTTACAACAATTATCCACTAGTACACCATCACAGAAACATGTTCGCTTTATATTTTATGCATTACAACTAGTATATAAAAGATATTCAAAAGAACATAAGAAACGATCATATAAAGCCACTTAAGTGATTTAAAGCTATTCATATATTAAACAAATTGAGATTTGTACAACATCCGTAAATTAAGATTACATGATATCCCTACAATATCCATAATACAAGTTTTCATAACATATGCACCAAGGATGCACCAGCAAAATTCACAAAGCCAAAAAAATTTAAATCTTGAGCTTACGATGCCAAAAACCTTCAAATGCTTGAATGATGCAACCAACTAGCTTTTACACTAAAAATCCTTAGTTACCTATAACGAATAAAATTAATAATCAATAATCTAATATGTTTTAGCCTAAGGGAAGATACTAAAAATGTTCAGTATTAGAGGAAAGACAAAAAGGAGATTACACAAATAGGAATTTACATGACTGTATAATTACAATATTTTTGACATTTTCCAACTTGTTAGTATCTTCCTGAACTTGCGTCTGGAACTAAACCAAACTCTTAATGCATTTTCCCCCAATGGTACGGAATGGACCAAAATATTTGGATCAGATGAAGATATGGTTCCCTTTTGCTACTACTTTCCCAGTGTCGTGAACATCAATCAGCTTGCATTTAGTATTCACCGCAAAATTTGTACTCTGTTTAGTAAAAATAAATGAAAATTTGAACATGTTATGATCAGTTTTTAGAGAGAGAAATTAACAATATAAACCTTACCAAAATTGCTTGAGTACCCGAAAGTATGTTTGTCAATTTCTGCGAATAGGCACTTACTTTTCGGTGGAACACAGGAAAATTACCCTTTTACCCCATGAATTGCACTAATTATTACTAATTCGCGGATTATGACAGAATTCTCTTCGGGCATACTAGCACAGCCCAAACCTTACCGTAGGAGATGACGCATCACTAGTCATAAGTGTATATGTTGCAGTGTTAACATTTTCAATAACTAACTTTGAATCAGGTCATGCTATTTTTTTACCAACAGCATATCCAACACATGTCATACCAGCTATCGGCCTCCATAAAAAAGCATCCTGTTTCTTCATATTATCTAGCCAAACTACCATGGCATTTGGTCCGAGAGGAATACCATTAATAATTTGACTTGGATCACTTGAGCAAACCGGTCCTTCAGCAACTAATTCTCCACTTCCGCCCCAGTCGTATAGGTTACACTTGGTTTCTGTGTTATAGGTTTTACTCTACTGAATGAAAAAAATATTTATTAAATTAACTAGTAAGAAATAATGTAGCCGCTACCGATCATGAAACATTATAATTGGTTCGATGCATATATCGGGGATATAGATGAATGATGATGTAGTGTATGTATGTTTGCAGAACAAGGATGTTTGTATTCGGTGAAGGTGACGGTGATTAAAAGGGAACAACAGAAGTTCGCAGTGTAAAAACTGTGAATTGTGAGAAGAATTGTGCACCACCACAAGTGATATATAACAAAACAATTTCTATTTTATGAAATTGGTTGTTTTTTCTTGAATAAAAAATTCAAAACATGATAAAATGAACACAAGCAATGAACCAAAACTTAAAATGGATGCAATGAATTCTGTTGAGAGATTGGAATGCAGAAACAGATAACAAATAACCCAAAAAAATGGAATTCAAATTCACCTTTTTAGAGTTATCCCTTATGCGCATAAAACCATATTAGCTGGCCATGCAACTATCTCATCCTTTGTATCTCCAATATGCGTGAAAGAAGGAGAAGACCTCCACAAAAAACATCTAGTTTTATAGGATCGACTATAAAATTTCCATGGCATTCGGACCTGAAGGGACTTCGTTGAAAAGCTCATTTGGATCACTCGACACAATTCTTCCTTTGGCAACTACTTCATCATTTCCATCCCAATGCAATAAATAACAGATGTCACTTGCTTGGCTATGATTGCTCTATGTTCAATCAAAAATAAACCATATTAAGTAATGCGTTAAATATTGTATAATTTTGTAATATTGCAATAGCAATATAATCGATATTTACCATTTGAGATATGTTCTCTTCTCTCTTACTTTATCTACCCTATCAATCAATAGCATCGAGAAAATATTAGATCGAATGAGTAAGAGTATCTTCCTGATTATTTTTAAATATACAACCAGCAAAAATATATTATGCTCATTTACCAGTCATGATAAAAAATGAAATCTACAAACCTGGCAGTTTGGATTGTCCCTTCATAAACATATCTGAAGTAAAAGTCCTTCTATATGGTTTTTTTTCCCAAAAAAATATACTCATCATATAAATGCCAGAGCAGGCTTCTACTTACTCTATTTAAACAAGGAACTTTAAAGCTACATTATGGAGATCACAGCCAATCCGATTTTGTACAGAAAAGAGCCAACTATTCAGTATGAAATAGGATTATGCTAGCAACAATTTAGTTTGAAAAAAAAACTGACCAAGTCAACAAAATTTTGCAGCAGTAGGATGAAGCTAATGGAGTGGGATTTGGGATCTCTAGAAGACTGATCTTGCTTTAATTAAAACCGCAGTAGAGTACAGATTAGTAACTATGTGGGATGCGTAAACAAGGATAGATAAATTAATGATGACCGCAAAAATAAGCCAGAAATCGACATTTGCAGGGAAGCATGGAGCTGAAAATAAGGTTAAGTGAACCACACTCTTTTTATATTGACGAATGCTAGCACCACTCGCTGAAAAAGCGACTGAAACGATACTCGCGCAACTATAGGATGATCAAACATATGTGGGACCCGTGATTTACTTAATTCGAAATAAAAATATATGTTTCAGCCAATCAAAATAGCGAGTAGGGCGAGTGCATGTGCTGCGCGAGTATTGATAGCACTGCTCTTTTATATTTATAAGAATTCTACTTTACAATGCCAGTTGGACTTGAGTTTGTACCATGTTTCTACCAATTTTTTTTAATTAATTAAGGAATGTTTTTAGTTTGCACTTCTGTTTTTTAATAAAATTATTGTACCCAATTCACTACTCATTTACCTTTTAGCAACTAAACATGCATATCGAGATTAGTTGAACAATCACATGTTGCACATTGTGAATGAGGCTTAAAAAATATTGCTGTTTAAACATGGGAGTACTAACATATCATGTTATTGTAATTGAATGTGCAAGATACTAAATCGACATATACAAATTAATTACGTGACAAAGTTTAAGCTGCTATATAGTAAACATGTGCAGTGCTTCATTTTTGCTAGACTACTTAATACTCGAAAGCCCAATAAGAGTAGAAGTATGTCGTCGTTATCAACTGCAGTTAACAAAGCATATTGACAAAAGCCTCACCGAAACAGAATTACAATGCAATAGGATAACCAATAAGATTGTAGGGGAAAAACCGCATATATGTTATAATTTACAATATATTAGACTTCGCTGCAGTGGAATATGATTCTGCAAATTGCAGCGATGACTTTTTAGGAATCACAACATACAAATAGCTAAAAAATTGATCAGTTTATTTTTGTTTTTGTTGCAAAAAAAAATATTGTGTAAGGTTTAATCACGCTAGTTATGTACAACCATTCATCATAAATTTGTTAGGAAAAATTATGAGCATTAATTGCATCTTAATTACATGGATTAAACCATCAATTTCGCGCAGTATATCAAAATCAAATTTATAAAATCGAAACTAAACGAAGTTTTCAAAATTTCTGGAACATAACAAATTTTCATAATTACATGAATATTGGAATGGAAAGCGGAACTTTAACCATGGTTCCCAGTGGTGCATCTGCTCTGTATATGTAAATGTAATATGTTATCTTAATTTGAAGTGCTTCATATGCATATCCATAATGAACTGGTTACTACCAACAAGCTAAAACCACCATTGTTGATATTCATTTAGGTAAATTTTGGTTGTAGGTGTTGAAAAGTAAACTTGGTTTTAAATGGAAACAAATAAATTTGGTTCTATAAGTAAATGCTAATTATGTAATAAATTCTATCCTTGTTTTAGGAAAGACCAAAATCAAATAAATGATAATAAATTTTGGTCTATCAAAATATGCAATAGAATTATCTAGAGAGAGAAGAGTGTAGAACACTGTCATGTTATATATAGATACTCTCTCATATGTTGTACCAATCAATAATCAAGCAAGAAAAAAGAATCAAGCAATAAAAGTTTTTTTTCCTCCCTTAAAAAATATTCTACTTTCTTCTAATTTGTTTCTCTTCCTCCATATAAATTTTTAACAAAGTGGTATCGGAGCTTGAAGATCCTAAGAGATGGCGAATAACAACGTTCCCGTTCCAGTTCCAATGCTTACCAAGACCAACTATGATAATTGGAGCTTAAGAATGAAGGCCCTCCTTGGAGCAAATCGTGTATGACAGATAGTTGAGAAAGGCTATACTGAACCAGAAGACGAAGATAGTCTATCCCAAACCCAAAAGGATGAATTGGAAAACTTGAGGACAAGAGACAAGAAAGCTCTTAGTCTAATTTATCAAGCATTGGATGATGACACTTTTGAAAAGATTTCGGAAGCAAAATCAGCAAAAGAAGCATGGGAAAGGCTTCAGGTATCTTATAAGGGGGCAGATCAAGTCAAAAAGGTGCGTCTTCAAACATTAAGAGGAGAATTTGAATCTCTACATATGAAAGAAGGTGAACTTGTTTTTGATTATTTTTCAAGAGTTTTAGTTGTTACTAATAACTTGAAAAGAAATGGTGAAAAATTAGATGATGTCAGAATCATGGAGAAGATTCTTAGATCATTAGATTCAAAGTTTGAACATATTGTCGCCATCATTGAAGAAACAAAAAACCTGGAGGCCATGGCTATAGAGGAGCTTTTAGGCTCAATGCAGGCTTATGAAGAAAAGAAAAAGAAGAAGGAAGAGACCGTAGAGCATGTTCTTAAGACACGAATTGATTCAAAAAAAGAAGAAAGTAATCAAAACCAACAAAGATGGGGTCGTGGTCAAGAACGAGGAAGAGGACGTGGCTATGGACGAGGTTGGAGGCCCAACCATGACAATAACCATAGCTTCAATAATCAAAGAGGAGAAAGCACAACTAGAGGTCGTGGGAGAGGCTACTCAAATTCAAGGAGTGACAAGTCACGGATCAAATGCTATAATTGCAACATATTTGGACACTATGCTTCTGAATGTAGAGCTCCAAGAAACAATAAAGTTGAAGAGAAGACCAATTATGCTGAAGAAAGAATTGTAGAAGATGACACATTATTATTGGCCCATAAAGAAAATGAAAAAGGGGAGGACAATCAATGGTATCTAGATAGCGGCGCAAGCAACCATATGTGCGGAAGAAAAAATATGTTTGTGGAGCTTGATGAAACAATAAAGGGCAATGTGGCGTTTGGAGATGAATCAAAGGTAGCAGTGAAAGGCAAAGGTAATGTTCTTATTAAATTGAAGAATGGAGAGCATCAATTTATTTCTAATGTTTACTATGTGCCAAACATGAAAAGTAACATCTTGAGCTTAGGACAACTCTTTGAGAAAGGTTATGATATTCAATTAAAGGATAAAAGCCTTTCCATAAGAGATAGTGCAAGCAATCTCATTACTAAGGTATCAATGTCAAAAAATAGAATGTTTGTGCTCAACATTCAACATGGTGCCGGCCAATGTCTTAAGGCGTGGTACCAAGATGTCTCATGGCTTTGGCATCTTCGTTTTGGACATCTTAACTTCAAAGGATTGGAATTGCTCTTTAAGAAAGAAATGGTGAGAGGATTGCCATGCATAAATCATCCCAATCAACTGTGCGAAGGATGTTTACTTGGGAAGCAAGTCAAAATGGGCTTTCCAAAGGAGTCATACTCAAGGGCCAAGAAATCATTAGAACTCATACATACAGATGTGTGTGGACCAATCAAGCCAAGCTCGCTAGGTAAAAGTAATTATTTCCTTCTTTTTATTGATGATTTTTCAAGAAAAACGTGGGTGTATTTTTTGAAGGAGAAATCAGAAGTATTTGAGAACTTCAAGAAGTTCAAAGCTCATGTTGAGAAGGAAAGTGGCCTTATGATAAAAACCATGAGATCTGACCATGGAGGAGAATTCACATCAAGGGAATTTCAGAAGTTTTGTGAAGATAATGGAATTCGACGCCAACTAACAGTGCCTAGATCTCCTCAGCAAAATGGAGTAGCAGAAAGGAAGAACAGGACAATTGTTGAAATGGCAAGGAGCATACTCAAAAGTAAGAGACTACCAAAGGAATTTTGGGCGGAAGCTGTGGCATGCGTTGTTTATCTATCAAACCGATCTCCAACAAGAATGTGTGGGGGAAGACACCACAAGAAGCATGGAGCGGAAGGAAGCCTGGCATTTCTCATCTAAGAGTTTTTGGAAGCATAGCTCATGTACATGTACCGAATGAAAAGCGAAGCAAATTGGATGATAAAAGTGAAAAATATATCTTTATTGGTTATGACACAAATTCAAAAGGCTATAAACTTTATAATCCTGATACGAAGAAAATAATAATTAGCCGAGATGTTGTATTCGATGAAGATGGAGAATGGGATTGGAAATCGTATGATGAGAATTACAACTTCTTTCCATATTTTGAAGAAGATGAGATACAACAACCAAGGATCGAGCAATCAAGTGAAGAGCCTACTTCCCCACTAGCCTCACCAACAACAAATTGTCAAGAATATGGGAGCTCAAGTGAAAGGGTTCCTCGCTTTAGAAGCCTTCAAGAAATTTATGATGTAACAGAAAACCAAGACAATATTACTCTTTTTTGTCTTTTTGCAGATTGTGAGCCCATAAATTTTCAAGAAGCTTTGCAAAAGAAGAGTTGGAGAGATGCTATGGACGAAGAAATTAAGGCGATCAAGAAAAATGATACATGAGAGCTAGCTTCACTTCCCAAAGGACACAAGGCGATTGGTGTCAAGTGGGTGTACAAGGTAAAGAAAAATGCCAAAGGAGAAGTTGAGAGATACAAAGCAAGATTGGTAGCAAAAGGCTATATTCAAAGAGCTGGCATTGACTATGAAGAAGTATTTGCTTCAGTTGCTCGATTAGAAACTGTAAGATTGATAGTTTCTTTAGCAGCTCAAAACAATTGGAAGATACATCAAATGGATATGAAGTCTGCCTTCCTAAATGGAGTCCTTGAAGAAGAAGTTTATATCGAGCAACTACAAGGCTACGAAGTCAAGGGAGAAGAAGACAAAGTTTTGAAGCTAAAGAAGGCACTTTATGGGTTAAAACAAGCTCCAAGAGCTTGGAATGCTCGAATTGATAAGTATTTGAAAGAGAGAAACTTCATTAAATGTCCATATGAGCATGCACTCTATATAAAAATCCAAAATGGTGATACATTGATTGTATGTTTGTATGTAGATGACTTGATTTTCACAGGTAGCAATGCAAGCATGTTTAAAGAGTTTAAGAAAGAGATGACGAAGGAGTTTGAGATGACTGATATTGGGCTCATGTCTTGTTTTCTTGGAATTGAAGTAAAACAAGAAGATGAAGGCATTCTAATCACTCAAGAAGGCTATGCTAAGGAAATATTGAGAAAGTTCAAGATGGAAGACTCTAATCCAGTTTGCACGCCAATTGAATGTGGAATCAAATTATCAAGACACGAAGAAGGAGAAAAGGTAGACTTTACACTTTTCAAGAGCTTGGTTGGCAGCTTAAGATATTTAACGTGCACAAGGCCCGACATTCTATATGCGGTTGGAGTTGTAAGCCGATACATGGAGAATCCAACTACAACACATTTGAAAGCAGCAAAGAGGATTCTTCGCTATGTTAAAGGGACAACAAACTTTGGTTTGTACTACTCTGTTTCTGATAATTATGATCTTGTTGGATATAGTGATAGCGATTGGAGTGGAGATATAGATGACCGGAAAAGCACAAGTGGTTTTGTGTTCTACATAGGAGACACAGCTTTCACATGGATATCGAAAAAACAACCAATTGTCACGCTCTCTACATGCGAAGCGGAGTATGTAGCGGCTACTTCATGTATTTTCCATGCAATTTGGCTAAGGAATTTGCTAAAAGAATTAGATTTGCAACAAAAGGAGCCAACCAAGATTTTCGTGGATAACAAATCAGCAATTGCTTTGGCCAAAAATCCAGTTTTTCATGATCGAAGCAAGCATATTGACACACGCTATCACTACATTAGGGAGTGCATCACTAGAAAGGAAGTGCAGCTAGAGTACGTGAAGTCCAATGATCAAATTGCTGATATTTTCACCAAGCCGCTCAAGTATGAAGATTTTATCAGGTTGAGAAATTTGCTTGGAGTAATAAAACCAAGTTTACGGGGGGATGTTGAAAAGTAAACTTGGTTTTAAATGGAAACAAATAAATTTGGTTCTATAAGTAAATGCCAATTATGTAATAAATTCTATCCTTGTTTTAGGAAAGGCCAAAATCAAATAAATGATAATAAATTTTGGTCTATCAAAATATGCAATAGAATTATCTAGAGAGAGAAGAGTGTAGAACACTGTCATGTTATATATAGATACTCTCTCATATGTTGTACCAATCAATAATCAAGCAAGAAAAAAGAATCAAGCAATAAAAGTTTTTTTTTCCTCCCTTAAAAAATATTCTACTTTCTTCTAATTTGTTTCTCTTCCTCCACATAAATTTTTAACAGTAGGCCACTTTTATGTACGTGATCCTTCTAATGAATTGAATAGCAAATGTTTTTAATATGAATCAAATTATATTTTCCCACCACTCACTGACTTATTTTGCATTATTGAAAAAGGAAAATCATTGGTTTCTTATTGTTTTCTCATATTATTCACCTTTTTGGTCTGTTACACATCCTGTTGACAGTATCAGTTATGTAAGCAACAATTGTGTTAATTTTTTGGCTCTATACATGATTTACTGTTTATCTTTTTTTTATAAATTATTACTAAATGATTTTAGCACCATCAGTTATAAGTTATTCTAAATGGCTGTCAGCTACATTACTGATTATATCTTTAGCCAATAGTTTTCTTTATTTTAGCTTGCATGCATCACACAAATATCAAAATCACATTTAATATTAGTAAGATATACTTGTATTTTTAATTAACAATCAGTAACATGGCAGTAAGGTTAATCTTAATTTACATATTGGCTAAAGAAGCAATTCCATGCAACTGAAAATTTATTATTGGTCACATTATCTTTAATATTGACATGGTTAGTTACAATATTGAAGGGGTATTAAACATTAGTGCTAAGTATGTAAAAATAGTCTACTATTTACTCTTAATACAGTATAGTAATGATTTTTTTTTAAACTACGCTACAGAAAATGGCTAAAACTATAACATATTATTATTTTATATATAACACAATGTATATAGGTACTATTGCATATACACACAAACACTAATTTACTTACAAATATGACATTCACTTAAGAAAGAGAAATGCACATGTGAACTCGCAACTATAACTGCACATATTAGATTGAAACAACGCATGTGAGATTGAAAAATATAGGAAGCAATATCTGATTTTTTAATTAATGAATGAACCAGCTGCTTTAATTCTGAAATTTGATTTTGACATTCAACTATTTGCTTATCCTTGAGATGTGCCAAAACCACCTTGGTCATTGTTTACTCCTTCCCACTGCTCGTAGTCGTCCCTAATTGTCTTGTCCTAACACTTGTGAAAGTGCATCTCCTTTGATATTATATGTTGAATTAGATTGTGATCCACTATCAGCTTTTTTTATTTCCTCCTACAAAAAATATATATTCCGTAGACCAGTTCCCAATTGTATCATTCCAAAACAATTTATTGTTAACAAAAAATCCAAAGCACTTACAATAGTGCTTCCAACTTGCATAGTCACTGGTTTAACATTTTTCCGAGTGTGAGATTTGATCCAAACATGAACTCTTGAGATGGATGAGGGATCATCAACACTTTGGTTTTTCTACAAAAAAAAGAATATTGAATTAAAAAATAAATCACAGTAAATTGACTAATTAATATAATGCTAAAATAAATTAGTCAACTATATTTCTCACCAAATCTTCAGTCAGCCGAGCCATACCTCTACGACTACATGTATGTGCTATTTTCTTACCTCTAATACTTTAAATTTCTCACTTCTTGCCTGGAATACATGGTTGTAATACCGTGATTAGCACTTTTCACATTTATATTTCGTATATGCAAGGGATCGAATAATTACATTAAAATTACCTTGAAATTTGCACTTGTTTTCGACTCAACAAACCTCTTCCATTCATTTAGGCTTCTGATATTATCTGGTTTTATCCTAAGTCTTCCTCCTTAGTCTTTGCTTCCTTTATCTTTTTAACAAACTTGGCTTTTGAACATCTAAAAATACAACCCATTTGCTGAAAAATGGGGACCTTTTGCCATTCCTCGTCCAATTTAAATCTATCCTACAATATTTGGTTTCGTTTGTATCATTGAACGTATTTCATAACTACTTTTAACAATTTATTTATTTATTTTAACATAAAAATAAATTTACATCCAACCACTTTGATTTATAAATCAATATTTAAAACTAGTTAAAAGTTGTTATTCAAAACTCATTTCAAGGGTTTTTAAAACAAATTGTTACATTTACCATTTTTTTACAAGAACTTTGTCTATAACATTAGGCCTCTACAATAATAATGACATAATATTCGAGGAAGAAAACTTGAAAATGGTTCATAATCTTAAAAATATATAGTCCTAGACTATAATACCAACCAATAAAAATAAACTATATTTAAGATTAGGCAAAAGATGATGACCAAAAGTAAATGCAGCATAGATTCCGTGCAAAACCCGATGAATGGTAAGAAATTTGAAATAAAATAAAATACCTGAATGGATTGCCATAAAACTACTTTTAACTCATCACTAAGTAGCCTCCAGTCTTCAAGCGTCAATTGAACATGCTCTCGTACAAGTGGCTCTAAATAAGAAGATAACTTCATAGAACCCTGCTCTGATCGGTTCAGCCATAGCATTAAATTCGACTTCGATTCGGGTCATATGATCTGAAGGAAGTCTTTTCACTTTAGTCGGGCCTCTAGCTGTCTTCTTCATAATTGGATGCCCATCCAATTCTTCAATTGCTTTATCGATTTCCATTGCATCCTCCGAATTTCCATTGGTTTGCGTGTTATTTTGCATGGTTGAGTTGTCCGCGTTTTCAACATCAATGTTCTCAGAATTTATTTCATTTTGTTCATCATTCTTTTGTAAATGTTGGTTGTCTTCGATGGGTGACTCGATATGCTCGTCCATTACATTTGACTCATCGGATACAAAGCTAGATGCTCCATTTTTTCTTTGATATCGGGTAAGCATCTTCTTCTAGTCCGCTTTGTAGTCTTATTCATTTTCTGTAAAATACAAAAAAGTAATGACTCAAGTTATGTAAATTGTATGATATCAACAATTATAAATCATGTTGCAAAGATACAAAAGGTTGCTCTTCAGTTTAATGCTTTCTAATGTGCTTGTTATGCACAAGATCGGCATGTTCTTAGACACATTTTCAAAGAGAAAATATTATACAGGATCAGCATGTAAAGGTATACGGTGATGATGCGTACAAAGCAACCTCAAGGTGGATTTATATTCATCCAAACAAGAGGGATTTTATAAGCAGTAACCAAGTATTCATCCAAATCAAGTAACAGTAATAAGAGTTTATGTATATATGCCATTTTCATGTCTTATACGGAACGTATTTCCATGAAACTGCAGGCAAACAAACCTCGACTTAACTTCAACAGAAAATACTCCGAATCATACAGAAAGACACACCCAAAAGCTCCTATTTTTGTTCCTTGGATAGCAGGAGTTATCAATGCATAATGAAAAAGTTGAAGTTCCGTGATGCATGTGACATGTTTACTTGCATGCATGAAGTGTTGTTTCTTATTTTTAGAAGTGAAAACTAAATAGAAATTTTTAGCTCTTGTAAACATTACAAGAGGTGCATTTATAGCCAAGAGAGTAAGATAAACTGTAACATCCCAAAATTTATAGCGATTAATAATTAATTTATTTAATTATTTTAATATAATGGTTTGGGAAATTTAAATGGTTTGAATTTAAATATTTGGATTATTTAAGTAATATAAATAATGGGATAATATAAGTTATTTCCGAAATAGTCGGAAATAGTAGAATTGGCAAAATTGTGTAAACTGGATAGTATAAGATATTTAATTGAGTTTATATTCGGGTTATAATATCGAATATATTATTTAAACGATAGTTGAACGTATTAATCATAATTTAATTATAATCGTGCCCGTAACGTCGTGGTAGTTCTTAATATTGAGTTTTGAACTTCAAACGAATATACATAATCCGTTTTAAGTCGGAATCCTGTGAAACGAAAAAACGTCGGAATCGGTTAAGCTATAATTTTATAATGGAAGAGAAAAATGGAGATTTCGCTTTATAGATTGTAAGTTATGTCCAAATCAAATTTTTTAAATAGTCGTTATAGATTCGTTTATAAATCATAACGATTATTTAATTTTAATAAATTATTTATTTTGAATTTGGATAAGATTTTTGAGACGTATCTTCAGTTTAATTTTTAGAATTTTACTGTAATTTTTAATTGGGAAAATAAGCACTTATTATTTTGAAGTATTTTACACCCTATATCAGCATTTTGGGGTCTCACAGAATAAGCTAACTTGTCTATATTATTATATTTTTGGGATCGTGGCACCTTACTCATCTCAACTATATTTTTATTTTTGTCGATAGCAGTCCTTAAATGATAAAATTTTGTGTAGCATGGTACACTAATTAAAATCTAATATATAGATAGTGTTTGTTTCGGGGTTAAGTAATTGGTACAGCCCTACCCCTTTCACTTCATGCACAGCTACCATAATGAATTGTCACCATCCTCACGTAGACCCTAAGCTAAAACGAGGTACCTACCCTAAGCCTATTACTTAGAGCATCTCCAACAAGGTTACGGGTCATAACATTATGACCTGTAACATGTTGCTCCCGCGCCTATAAGTATGCCGCGGGTGGGGGGGGAGGGGGAGGAGGAGTGGGGTGAGTACACTTTCCTTATTTTCCTCCTTTTTAATTTTTTTTATTAAGCCGGATATCTGGATGTCGCTACGCATAACCAAATTGGCGAGACGTACAGTTCCATCTCTACAGGACAACGCAGCAGGTCCAACACACCGTCCTCCACCAGTTGGGACGACGATTGAGGACTTGCGGATTCTTCATGAATTTCCAGAGGGGTGCACACACCACTCTTTTACCGCGCTCGACACCATGCTGGTATAAATTCCAATTTCATCATTTATAATTATTGAAATGCTGAATAGTTTACTATATTACGTAGAGAGCTTGATCTGTTGGTTTTATAGTTATAGTTTAATAAATTTACGTTATAATTTTTAGTTGTATGACCTGTTGATTATATAGATACTGAACTATTATGATTTTAACATTTACATTTATTGTACGGGTGAATAGTTTACTATATTATATAAGGACTGTTATAATTTAGTTCATTTACATAGAGAGCTTGACCCGTCTATTTTATCGTTATATCTTAGTTCATTTACGTTATATATTTTAGTAGTATAACATGTTGATTATATAGATATTGAGCTGTTATAATTGTGACATTTAGGGCACTTACATTTATGTTCGCCGTAGCTGGGCGAAGTTTAGCACACATACCCTTGATATTGTACCATTACATATTCGAGAGAGGCTATTTGCTAGTCTGTTCGGTGGATTTTTACGGATTATACCTCCGCAATCCTTCGATAGACCTTTAGTAGAGGCCTTATCAGAGAGATGGTGGCCTACGACACACACTTTTCACTTTCCCGATTTTGAGCTAGGTATCACCCTAGTAGATTTCTACATGCTTACTGGGATAGAGATTGGCCGCCCCGACAGAGTCTCCTGCCCATTCGATACCTCGTACAAGTCACCCGATTTGTACCTGCAGTATTTACTAGATTTGTCTGCAGCTCATATCGCCCATGGTGCCGTTTTAGTCACATAATTACTTGAGTACATTACTGCGCATCTCGGGGCAGTGGATTTCCATGACATAGTATATCGGGCGACCATTTTATATCTTCTTGGTTCGACATTCTTTTCGAACCAACGGAGTACGATTAGATTAGGTTATCTAGCGGTATTAGTCCATTTAGATCAGCTGCATATGATTGATTGGGGCAGTGCTATTTTGGGTTATCTGTATTCCGCTCTAGACTCTTACGCTTTTGGAGAGGTTGCGCAGATATTTGGATTTTGGTACATGTTGCCGTGTTGGTACTACGAGTACACGGCTAACGTGCATCCACGCATGTTGCCCACTGCCAGTCATACCACCGAGTCCTTTTTCCCACGTATGCGTAGATGGGAGAGTAGTCGCCTAGTCCGGCATGCTCCTTCTGGTGTGAGACACGATTTGATGGAGGCCCGTACTCAGTTAGAAATGAGGGAGAGGGACAACATATTACGAGCACCTTGGAACACATATTGGATGTTACTTTTAGCAGATGGCCCGCTTCCTGATGACCACCCATTCGTCATTGCATGTCGTTTATCTGTTCGCCATGTACTCTTGATCCCACCGACCCACCTTCCTATTTGGTACTTGGGTGATCGCTGTTATTATCATGGCCCCAGCCAGACGCGCGTACCCAGAGATCCACCTCTTCCCGATGATATGTTCGGGTCTCGTCATTCTATAGGGAGACAGTACGTTCAGGGTCTGAGACAGTCAAGATGGGTTGATACAATAGATTTTTTATTACTCGACGCAGACTTTGGCACTTATTGGGTTCGGGTAGCCCCTAGGCGCTACCTGTTGCCGGATTACGTGCGGGGTGTGAAATCCGATCACATTGGTCCCCGATTGGTTACTGGTAAAGTTCATCCTCCACCGTTCACTTTTGACCCGACCCCTACACAGATCTCCAACCGGCCTCTGGACTTCGCTCTAGCAGATACATTTCAGACATTTGATCTCATTGGTGCACAGGTGTCCCTTCCTATTTCCTACCCACCTGCTCACATGGTAGCTGGTGTCCCTACTGTGAATTATATCTGACACATGAGGTATTCTACTTACTTGTGGATTTATTACCTTGTATGTTCTAAGTTATAGAAAATGATTTTATATGTTCTATATTTGTAGTATGCACCCCGGCTAGACTAGCACAGGATACATATTGCCGCTATTAAGGAGATGGCCCTGCTATATGCTCAGTCCTTATACTAGGAGCACCAGGCGATAGTGTAGGGATTGCAGGAGCAGATCGAGGAGTTACAGGCCAGACTATAGGCAGCAGGGGGTGGTTATACAGCAGGTTCAGGTATGGTTGTAGGGTCATGTGCTGGAGGTGGTTCAGGTGCTGTTGGAGGATCGGGAGGGGTTGGTGGATTAGGTGGTGATGGAGGTGTCGGTGGTGGTGGAGGATTTGGAGGGAGTGGTGGATTAGGTGGTGATGGAGGAGTCAGTGGGGGTGGAGGATTAGGTAGTGACGATGAAGATTTTCCTTACTATGACGGTGATGGTAGCGGGGATGACATGGAGGAGGATGGTGAGGAGTCTGAGCACGATCATGACAATGATGCTACAGACTTAAATTGACTTTGTTGAGGGTTGTGCTGATGATATTTTGTTTTTTTGGTCATGATATATATATATATATATTTATATATGTGTGTGTGTGTGTGTGTGTGTACGACCCGATGTAATGGACTTCACGTTATTCTTTTTTGAGATATATATGTGTATATCACATTGATGCATGTTGTACTATACTATCTACATTTCATGTGTATATGTGTATGTCACGTTGATGCATGTTGTTCTGTGTTTTGGAACCTTTATTATCTATATTATGTGATGTTATGTGTATTAAACGATGTATGAAACGTTTAATTATAAATGATGTTTGAATCGTTTTATTTATCATAAAATTATAAAACGAACTACAGCGGCGCGGTTGTTCGTAATATAAGGTTTTGAACTTTAATTGGTTATACGTGATTCAATTTAAGTCGGATTTCTCCAAAACAAATAATGTTCGAATCAAATTGATAGTATTTTTCTAGGGGAAGGAAAAAATCGAGTTTTCATGTTATAGATTTTGTTTTATGTCCAAATCAAAATTTCAAATAGTCGCTGTGGAATTCCTTTATAAATTATAATGTTTATTTAAATAAAATAAAGCGATGCAAGACACGATGTACACTCCATTGGCTTTATATAGGTGGGCACGACACGATGTACACTCCATTCGCAATTTCTTTTCTTTCAGTGCTCCTTACTCTATTCCCATTCTAGCATTCCACTTGAAAAGAAAAAGTTTAATTGCCTTATTGGTGTATGTCAAAACAGGGAAACGAAAGTGTAGGCTCCACTTTGGCTAACTTGAGAAATGATGATGAGGCAATATCAAATCATCGAGCTAGAAAAGAAAGGGTAGTTGAAGGGCTAAACCCTTTATGTTGGTGTGGAGAAGAATCGGTGGTCGTTGTTTCAAAAACTGGAAAAAAAATGCTAATCGTCGATTTTTCGATTGTGAAGCCTACGAGAACCACAAGCTTTTCCCCAATGAAATTGATTGTTGTTATTTAAAGAAATGGATTGACCCTCCGATGTGCGAACGTGGAGTTCAATATGCACTGGAAACATAAGCCGAAATTAGACGCTTGAACAAGAATGTTGCTGATACAGCCAGAGCTGGATTTTTCCCACGTCTGTGGTAGGACTACGTGGAAGTTGTCTTATTGTGTTTTGTTGTACTTTGAATTTGATGTTTATGTGTTTAGTTGATGTGGTTCGTACGATTGTATTTTGGCATTTCTTCCTGTTGTAATATTGTAGTTCGTATGTTTATGTGGAAACTATCTTATTGTTGTGTTCATTACTATAAACTGGGACACATAAGGATATGCCCTTTAATAATTCAAATATTACGCACGTTACAATGCTCAGGTCGTCCGTGATAGAGAATCTCCACTATGAATTAGTCACTGTCCACTGTAGCCATGATAGAGAATCTACACTATACACTGGCATTGGGCACTGTTAATGTCATGAAAGAGAATCTACACTATGCACTGTAGTTGTGATAGAGAAATGTTGAAAGCTAATTTATTTCTCAAAAAAATTTAATGTGGATGACCCTACTTGTTAAATTCCATGGCTACATAATGTGGACTCTGTCCAATAAAGGGGCGCTCTGTCCAATAAATCGGTGCTCTGTCCAATAAAGGGGCGCTCTATCCAATAAAGGGTGCACTCAATCCAATAAAGCTACCCATTGACCAAGAACGCATACCTTATATTCAACACCAACGTCGCAACCATATCTCACATTCAAAAACAGAAATGGATTCCAATTTTATGACATGCATCATGGCTTTTAACAGCGATTCAGAGGAAGAGGAAATCCTTCAAGAGGCATCAGAAGAAATATAGGAAATACGAGACTTATATCATGAATCCTACGACTCATCATCCACTTGTCGAGGAGGGTCGGTGCCTGGAAGCAGATTTATACACTGAAATCATGCTAAATACCATAAATTTCTGATGTAAGATTACTTCAATGACAACTGCACTTACGGGCCTGATATGTTTCGTAGAAGATTCAGGATGCGGAGAAATCTATTTCTTCGGATATTGGCGGATATTCAAGGTAACAATGATTACTTTAAGTACAAACGAAATTCATCGAAGACGTAGGGGTTGTCCGGTTTTCGGAAAATGATGGCCGCTATGCGAATGTTAGCTTATGTCACTCCTGCTGATGCTTTGGACTATGCATACCGAATAGCAGAGAGCATATCACTTGACACACTTGAAAATTCCGTCAGGCTATGGTGGACGTCTACTGAGAAGAATACTTAAGGTCTCCAAACAAAGAAGAAGTAGTGCGAGTTAGAGAGATGCATGAAAGCAAGGGATGGCTGGGAATGCTAGGGAGTCTAGACTGTATGCACTGGGAATGAAAGAACTTCCCTAAGGGATTACAAGGTGTGTACAACGGGAAGGAAAGGCGAACAACCATTAGTTTGGAAGTTGTGGCATCGTAAGATCCGTGGACATGGCACGCTTTCTTTGGAATCCCCGGTTCGAATAATGACTTAAATGTTATAGAAAGATCTCATCTTTTCAATGATCTTGCTCAAGGCCAGGTACCTCCTTTAACATTTACCCTAGCCGTAAATACTTATGACCATGGCTATTACCTAGGTGACGGCATTTACCCAAAACGGAGCACCATTGTAAAACATGTCCAAATCCATTGACTCCTAAACAAGCCAAACTCGTGGCGATGTAGGAGGCACAAAGGAAAGATATAGAATGTGCTTTCGTTGTTTTACAATCTAGATTTGCAATTATAAGTAATCCATGTCGGTTGTGGTCTAGGAAAAAGATGTCTACAATCATGTTTGCCTGCATCGTTCTACACAACATGATTATAGAAGACGAAAGAGATGTGGATGAAGGGAAACGCCACTACGAATATGAAGGTGCTTCGCAACAACCCTAAGTATTCCGACATAACACTCCTCTAATAGAAGAGGACTTCAACATTCATTTGGAACATCAGGTTATTTTTAGAGATGCACAACTCCATATCCGGCTGCAGAAAGATCTTACGGATCATTTATAGAACCAATATGGCGATACCTAGGTATGAAGCTTGCTTGTCCAAACTCGTGTTTTATTTTATGATTGTCCAAACTTATCGATCGTTTATGCAGTACTGAAGTTGTTGTTTTTTATTTAACCATCGCGTTCTATTGTATTTGTATGGGTTATTAACCAGCTATTATTATGTTCCGAAGTTAAATTAGTTTATCCTAAACATAACTATTTTCTACGAAAATAATAACGATTTTATTTTTTCATATTAAAATATAATTTAGGTTAGTTAAACAAGTATTTAAAATCTAAATGAATCACGCGCCGACTTTATCAGCTCGTCGCGTAACGAGCTGATTTTATCGGTGCGCGCCGAAAAAATCGGCTTTCTACGTGATGAGCCGATAAAGTCGGCGCATGAGTCTAATTCAAAATCTTGAATTGAACCCGTAATATCTTGCTGAATATTACATTTAAAGATATCCGTTGGGTGCAAAAACAACCTATATTATGATGCGTTACATGAATTAGCTCATCTGTTGGAGTTGCTCTTAGGATGCCAAGGATTCAACGTGTATAAATACATAGCATGCTTTGTTTATTTTTATGGTTCACAAACCCATTTTTGCGAAGTTTTAATGGTAGTAAAAACTTAAAACTAAAATCAAATACTCATAATAAAAATTCAAAGACTTGAATCTTATATATGTTTGGCTCTTGTATCTTGTTCACTCATCTGGCATAGTTTTGTAATGAGTAATCACGCTTTGGAGTGATGGGTGTGTACAGACGTTGACTAGAGCTGAAGTATTAGCGGCGAATGGTCGACAGTGGGTTGTGATGGTAGCGAGGTGAAGTTCGAGTCAGGAAAAAAGGTGGTTGCGAGAGGTTGGGGAGTCTGGTCTTGCGTGTTGCATAGAGGAGGGTGTTTACATATACATACCACGCAAGTCCACTGCAGCATGAAGGAGGGCTGACGTTAAAATTGTAAAGCCCGAAAAGAAAAAGAAAAGGGATTTTAAATATATATGAAGGAAAAAGAACTGGAAGGACAAATGAGTAACGTGCTGGAGGGGCGAACTATATCCGGTTACACACATGTATGAGAGCAATCAAGAAAGCTACGTTGAGAGCTTTTGCTGATTCAGATTCATGTTTATTTGGCAGGGCTGGATCAAGTGGTGAATTGGGGGTTGTCTATAGTGTTGATAGATGCAAGCTACGCGATGAAGCTAGTTTGGAACTGTTTAGAGCTCGTTTGGGTTTATAGAGAAGTAAAACGCCTGATCAAATCAACCGATATTAATCGTATTTGACGATTAACGACCAAGGTGAGTAATCTCACCAACTCTGTCCAGTTTTATAATTTTACAAACGTTATTTGATATTGATAAAATTGATTGAATGTTGTGTGTGATGGTTGTTTGGATGAATTGGTTAAAATAATACGTATAGTTATTTATACAAATCGTTAGTTAAATATGGGTTATATTTATTATTTATTTCATATTAATATGAAATAAATGTTGATTAACATATGTGGATGCAGGGAAACAGGTTGGAGGAATCCAACTAGATTCCTCAATAATTATATTATTGTTTTCATATATTGGATTATATGATGTGACAAATAATCTGTGGTTGATTTTGTGTGTTGTGGGATGTTTGAATAACACTGACCAGAAATAATTGTTATTTAAATATCGTAAAATATATTCAAATATATTGAAAAGGAATTTGGGGTTTTAAAAGGGGAAATATATTTTAAAAATAGAAATGGAATTTGGATTAAGCTAGAATATATAATAACTTGTTTTATTTATAATAAAACAAGTGATTTGATTTATAAACGAATTTATGAAAAATAATAATAATTATTATTATTAAATAAATTGGAATTTTTTGAAAAGTAAAAGATGAATATATTCGATGTTCGAAATAAAAAGAATTGAATAAATCCATAAGAATTTTTAATTAGAGTTCGACTATGTCGAGAGATATAAAACAATTTATTTTTAGGAATTATATACTATATAATTTAGAACTGGTCAAGATAGTTTATATTTGAAACCAATAAATCGAATGTGTATTTGAGATTAAGTTATCACTAATAAATGAAGTTTATGAAATGAATTATGAAGTATGAATTGATTAAAGAACTAGATAGATGGAATTTAAACTGAAATGGTATTTATTATTTAAATCAAGATATGATTGAATAAAACGAGTCCATATTTTTATAAAGAAATGATATTCACATTTCAAAGTGAATAATGGTTTAGAAGCAAACATTTTGCAAATCGGAATGGTGATAAAAGGAAATTGGTAAATGCTGAAAGTGATAAATTCCAAAGTGAAATTTAGAAACTTGAGTGGACCTGAAAGGGTAAAATATGCTGGAGTTCGTAACGTAAATCGAATATAGTTTATTCAAAAGAGAGATTATCGAGAATAGTTTATTTGAAAAAGAGTTATCGATTATAGTTTAATTGAAAAGGAGTTATCGAATATAGTTTATTCGAAAAAGAGTTATCGAATATAGTATATTCAAAAGAGAGATTATCGAATATAGTTTATTCGAAAAAGTGTTATCGAATATAGTTTATTCGAAAGAGAGATTATCGAATAGAGTTTATTCGAAAAAGAGTTATCAAATATAGTTATTCGAAAAAGAGTTATCGAATATAGTAATTCGAGAGAGAGTTATCGAATAGAGATTATCCAAGAGAGAATTATACATTGGAATTCGACTATATCGAATATAGGAAAGTACTATTTACTTTCTGGTTTTTTTATCAAGAATTATTTTATTAACAAATAAATTGTTTACTTATTTATTTGAAATAAGGAAAAAGAGTTATATTTTTAAGTTAGGTATTTCGTAAATAAGGATTATAACATTACCGTTATAACCAATGTTTTTCGTAAAAGAAGTGGATTCGTAAACTGAATTCGAGAATTTCATAAGAAAGGATTTGATAAGAAACTAAGAAATGGGATTAAATAAATTAGAAACTGACCGGAGATTAGTTATGTTGAACAGCTTTCTGGGTATTGATCTGATGTTGGTTTCGGCCTTCGGGGTTAATACATGGGAAGTTATTCTCTTACTAGTTTACAATTGAAAACTGATAGATGTGGGAGGTAATGATGATGCGTGAATAAGGAATGGAAATGTTTTCCAAGTTCAGTAACATATATTTTCTAAATTTAGAAAATAAGAATTTATAAATATATGGAAATGGGAAATGGGGAAAAGAATAAATAAATGATAAATTTATATAAAGGTAAAAATGTGATTGATGATTGATCGATAGAATTTCCAATTGGAAATAAGATCGTTCTGTGTATGGATGTTTTCCTTTGATAGTTAAATAATCGACTATTAAAGTTTTGACCATTTTTCCGTCGTCAATACAGAGAGACCGGGATCAGATTTATTATCTGAAAACCACTCTATAACGACCCGTATTCAACACATCATAGGATTGTAGAATATTTATTTCTTTCCCGTATGAAGTCGTATGGTCATGTAACTTTGGGAAACATCCATAAGAGTCATTTCCCATGTTCATGATTTTTGTTGATTTTTGAATGACCATTTTGCCCCTAGTCGGTACTGTTTTGGCCATAACTTTTGATTGGAAAGGAATTTTGACCTGAAACCACTTCCATTTGATTCGTTTGATAGTTTCTCTTTCCGTAGAGTGGTCATAATGGCCAAACGGACTTACCGTTTGGGAGATATGGCTGAAACAAGGTTTGGAGGGTGAAAAACTGCTTAACCGGGCCAAATCGGGTGATTAGTGAGTAGACCCATAACCCATTTCGGGATTAGGGTTATGGGAGGGCTGAAATGAGATGGAGAATCATTCCATTTCAGTTTTCTAGCCTCCACTTATCACCAAGGAACCCTAAAAATGGCCTCCAACCTCTAAATCACCTCCAAATCATCTTTTGGTTAAGGATTTGGCTTAGCAACCCCTAATCAAGGAAGATCTTCACCAAAGCAACAAAGGAGCTGCTGTTTGGCATAGAGATTCACATCAAATCAGAGAATTATTTCAGATCTTAGTTTATTTTGTGGCTAAGGTGAGTGATTTGCATAGTTTTGCACTAATTATGGCTAATTAGGGCGGATTAGTGTTAATTAGCGAATTTAAACATGATAAAATTTTGGAAAAATATTTATGAAATTCGGAATGATATTTTAGACCTCTGTTAGAAATTTGGTTCCATTTGGTTAAGTTTTGCTAATCATATCATTGGTTTCACCTAAACATGCTTAGGGGGAAATATGGGGTTTTGGGTATGTTTGATCCATTTTGACCCACCATGTTGATGTTTGTGGTTGATTATGCATGTTGCTATGACCGTATGAAATGCTATGTGACTGTTTAGAATAGTTGGAATGGTCGAAAACGTCGTCGAGGGGCGTAAACAGCTCGCTGGGTAAGGTGCAGGGGTTCGGATCGCATAGGGGGTTGAGGGACGATCGGATCGCCCTATGGGATCGTGGGACATCACCACGAGTCGAGTCATCTCCTCCGAACTGAACCATCTGCGCAAGGCCCACGAGACGAATCGATGCAGCGCCGTGCCCAAATTGAAGTACTCCGACCCGGATCGCCAATGAGCATTACGACCCGATCCGATCCACTCGTGCTTCATATCACGATCCGACTAGAGGAAGGCAGCATCCACGATCCGATGCACAACGAGACGATGGGGGAGCGCGATCCGATCCGTATGGGGTATTCACGATCCGACCAGAAGTGGAGACCCGATTCGATGGAGACTGGATTCACGAGACGATGGGGAGTGCGACCTGATCACCTGGAGGACCACGACCCGATCCGACGTAGGAGGCGCGACCCGATCCAATGAAGAATGCTGAAGGCGACCCGATCCGATCCAATCTGGTGACGACCAATAACCCGAGATGCAAAGGTAGTCCAAATGGAAGTTAGAGCTCAGGATCCCGGAACCAGTTGGGAACCAATGAGTTCACTTCATGGTTGGACTTTGCTGCGGGACGTGTGCTAAGGAGTTGTCGATGTTCATAACTTCGGTTCACCACTAAGAATGAATGATGGGCTACTTATCAGTGCAGTAGGGTCATTATGACCTGAGGGGCAAAGTGATGGTAGCAAGACTACGTTATCAGTGCAGTAGGGTCATTATGACCTGAGGGGCAAGGTGATGCGTAGTAAGACTATGAGCCAGTGCAGATGGAGTGAATAACTCCATGGGGCAAGTGGACGTAGTAAGGATTAGTAAGGCTATGAGCCAGTGCAGTGGGGTTCCTATGACTCCATGGGGCAAAGTGGACATAGCGAAGGATTTGTGGCTACGTTATCAGTGCAGTGAAGCCATTTATGACTTCATGGGGCAAAGTGATCGTAGCAAGGTATGTTGGGTGACCGAAGTGGTGAATATCGTATGCTTTACGCACAGAGTGAGAGATGTGAGGATGGATGCTATGTTTGATTGTTTGCCATCATTATGACATGCACACCTCCCCCACCTCTGTATCCTTATATTGATTGATATGATACCTTAGAGTGTTGTACAGTATGTAGTGCTAACTCTTTGGTTGCAGGTCCAGGTTCAGGTATGTTTTAGTCTACCTGTTATTGTTCACTTTAGATGCTTATCGCTCATACCAGGCTTTATGTCTGACCCAGAGTTTTATGTCTCCTCTTATTACTCTGGGTGCTCACACGAGCAGACTAGAGACAGGTTAGCTGGTGATGCGCGAGTAGCTGATTCGGAGGCGGGCAGGAGGCTTCCACGTATGATATATATATACACATTCTCCCTGTGTCGTTGGTGGTCACTACTTGGGCATTAGTAGTGTACCTCATTTACCTTACTTTTGCTTTGAGACAGTTTGAAAGTTGTAATAAGCTGTATTTTGGATTTCCGCTGCTATGATGTTTAGTTCTGATTTTCAGCTTATGCACTGTCTCTCCTGTTTTATGTCAAGTATGTTATTATTATATTTTGTTCTATGCGCTGTGAGACATTCTACAGGTTCTTTGTATGTTCATTTCCTTCTTCCTTTTCCTTCTGGCGACCTGTTCCGTGCTAACTGGACATGTGTACAGCGCACCTTTGGAGTAAATGTCGGTTGGTGCGGGGCGGACCGTCACACTTGGTATCAGAGCTCTAGGTTGCGTAGTTAACCTAGGGAAAGACACTAGGGAGAGTTAGTACGTATATGAGAGCGCGTATTTGTTATTACTTTGGTTCTCAAAAGCTATGTATATATATACTATTAGTGGTATAAGAATGAAGTTGCACTGCACTAGTACCACTATGGGGTCGTTAATCGTTTCCCTTTTACAGATTGACGATGAGCCGACATGTTAGAGGTACCGGTAGAGGGGCCAATAATGGGAATGCCGCTGACACGAGGGTGATGTTTACCAACCTCATGAGAGACATGCTTAGAGAAGTGCAAGGGGCAGTTCCCAATCCCGAAGCTGGTGTTGGCCCAGTAGTGCAGGCGCCTAGGGTCGATTTCGCCAAGTTGTGCAAAGATTACACTAATCTTGGTGGGAAGCCGTTCCACGGAACGGGGTCGGCCACAGATGTTCAAGATTGGATGGATAGCTGTGATCGTATCTTTGATGACTTGGGTCTTGAGGATGCGATGAAGAGAAGGCTAGCGTCTCGTCAGCTGCAAGGGCGAGCGATGAATTGGTGGAATGCTATTAGAACAGCTACTCCAGAGGACCAGGTTACTTGGGTTCAGTTCAAGGCTCGCTTTAGCGAGAAGTTCATTCCAGCTGCCCAGAAGTCAGTGTTGTTCAAGAGGTTCTTTGAACTCAAGCAGAATGGGAGGGCAGTTTCTGATTATATTGCTGAGTTCGACACTTTGTCGAAGTATGGACTGTCTCTTATCGATATTCCTGAGAAGAAGAATGAGAAATTCATTACTGGTTTGGATGGGTACTTGGGGGAAAGGCTTATCAACCACATCGATGGGACTTTTGAATCGATCGTGGGGAAAGCTTTGAGATCAGAGAGCCTTTACCCTAAGTCAAGGACTGAGGCTGCATCTGCAGAAGGGCCAAAGCCGCAAGCAGGCGGTGGAGGCAAGAATAGCTCTCAGAATAAGAGGAAGCAGGACCAATCTAAAGGTGGCCAGAAAAAGAGCAAGAAGGATGTTGAGTGCTTCAGCTGTGGAAAGAAAGGCCATTATGCTAAGGAATGTCGGGCCAAGCCAGCGGAAAGGAAGTGCTACAACTGTGGTCAAGTGGGACATCAGAAAGATAAGTGCCCGCAACCTCTTAAGGAGAAGAAGATTATGAAAGCATATGCTCTTGATGCTATTCCTTCTTCGTCGAATGCCCCAACTGCGGCGGAGAAAGGAAAGAATGTTGTTATTCAAGGTATGCTTTCTATTTATGATATACCAGTTCGAGTTTTGTTTGATACTGGGGCTTCCCGTTCCTTCATATCTAGTGACCTGGTAGATAGGTTGGGACTGGAACCCGAGATAGTCGATAGACCATTAGTTGTGACGAACCCGATTGGTGGTTCGACTAGCCTTAGTATGATTTGCAGGAATTTGGTCTTATCGAGTCATGGATGTATGTTTGTATGTGATTGCTTTGTTTTGGGCTTTACTGGGTATGGCATTATATTGGGAGTCGATTGGCTCCAAAGATACGGGGTGGTGGTAGACTGTGAGGGCTTTTTGGTGACAGTGAGGGCGGATGATGGGCGGAGGGTAGTGTTTGGTAGTCTACCTAGTGATGGGGTTATGGCTAGTTTTGTAAATTCCCTCGACATCCCGTAGGATGAGTTGTCAGATGTGCCCGTGGTTGGCCAGTATCCGGACGTCTTCGAGGAGGTGACCGGGCTTCCACCACACCGAGAGATTGAGTTCCGTATTGATTTAGTGAAAGATGCCAGACCTATAGTGATGCCACTTCGTCGTATAGCACCAAGGGAGCAGCGAGAGCTCGGGGTGCAAGTCAGCAATCTTTTGAAGAAGGGATTAATTAGAAGGAGTGTCTCCGAATGGGGAGCACCAGTTGTGTTTGCCACTAAGGCAGATGGTTCCCTTCGTTTGTGTGTGGACTATCGCGAGTTGAATAAGGTGACGAGGAAGAATAAGTATCCTCTACCGCGGATAGATGATTTGTTTGATCAGCTGGAAGGAGCAAGAGTGTTCTCCCAGTTGGACCTCGCGACAGGATTTCATCAGCTAAGAGTGGCGGATGAGAGTGTTCCGAAAACGGCATTTAGGACGCCGTCTGGATTTTATGAGTGGTTGGTCATGCCGTTTGGGTTGACCAATGCACCAGCCTATTTTGTGGATCTTATGAATCGAGTATTCAGAGATCAGTTGAATAAGTTTGTTCTTGTGTTCGTGGATGATATCCTTGTTTATTCAAGGACAGAGGAGGAACACAAGGGGCACTAGAGGATAGTGATGGAGGTGTTGAGGAAACACCAATTGAAAGCGAAATTCTCTAAGTGTCATTTTTGGAGAAGGGAAGTAAGATTCTTGGGTCATGTTGTTTCAGAGTGTGGTATTGCCGTGGACCCTGCGAAGGTGGCTACGGTACAAGATTGGCCTACGCCCAAGAATGCTACAGATGTAAGAAGTTTCTTGGGATTAGCCGGATATTATCGTATGTTTATCCAGGACTTCTCCAAGATTGCAGCACCGTTGACTCAGTTGACTAAGAAGAATCAGTCCTTCGTCTGGGACGGAGTGTGTGAGGATGCCTTCAAAAGTCTAAAGGAGAGGTTGACGCGTGCGCCAGTGCTAGTCATCCCTAAGGGGAATGAAGAGATGACGGTATACACGGATGCTTGTGGTACCGGACTGGGTGCAGTATTGATGCAAGGAGGTAGGGTTGTAGCTTATGCTAGTCGACAGCTAAAGCCGCATGAGAAGAAGTATCCTACCCATGATTTGGAATTGGCAGCGATTGTATTTGCGCTGAAGATGTGGAGACACTATCTCTTGGGAGAAAGATTTGAGTTGTTTACCGATCATAAATCGTTAAAGTATCTCTTCTCTCAGAAAGATCTGAATCTCCGTCAGCAGAGATGGTTAGAGTTCTTGGCTTCGTATGATTTCGATATTGCATACACACCTGGGAAAGGTAATGCAGTAGCCGATGCCTTGAGTAGGAGACATGCCAGCTTAGGGGCAATGTTTCTTGAATGGAAGCAATTGGAGTTTATCGCGAGGTTTGATTTCAGACCAAGGTGCGAATTGGATCCAGTTATGCTAGCTAGTTTGACGATCAGACCCACTTTGATAGAGCGGATTGGTTATAATCAGAGGGACGATCCTAACCTATTGGAAATCATCTCCAAGTTAGAGATGGGTATCGATGAGGAGATGAATGTGTATGGGCTTGATCGAGATGGATGGCTTCGAAAGAATGGAAGACTAGTTGTGCCCAACGTGAATGGTTTGAGAGATGAAGTGCTTAGAGAATGTCATCACTCAAAACTGACTATACATCCTGGTGGTAATAAGATGTATCGAGACATGAGATAGACTTACTACTGGGAAGGGATGAAAAGAGACGTTGGGAAGTTTATATCCAAATGCATGAATTGTCAGCTAGTTAAAGCCGAGCAAAAGAAGCCTAGTGGGTTGTTGCAACCATTAGAAATTCCCGAATGGAAATGGGAGCAAGTCTCGATGGATTTCATCGATGGGTTACCAAGGACTAGATCGGGATATGATAGCATTTGGGTAATTGTGGATCGATTGACTAAGAGCGCAAGATTTATACCCGTCAAATCGACCAGAACGGCAGCCAAGTTGGCAGAATTGTATATGAAGTGGATAGTGAGATTTCATGGAGTACCCAAAAGCATTGTGAGTGACCGAGACCCGTTGTTCACTAGTGGGTTTTGGAAGAGCTTACAAGAGGCTCTAGGGTCAGGATTACATCTCAGTACCGCATATCATCCTCAGACCGACGGTCAGACGGAAAGGGTGAATCGTATATTGGAAGATCTCTTGAGAGCGTGTATATTGGATTTTGGTGGATCATGGGATGATCATTTGCATCTAGTGGAGTTTGCATATAATAATAGCTACCAATCCAGTACCGGTATGGCTCCATATGAAGCTTTGTACGGAAGACCGTGTAACTCACCATCATGTTGGATAGAGACTGGCGAGAAGTTTGTGCTTGGACCAGATGTGGTGAGAGAAACTTCAGATAAGATTAAGATCATTCAGCAACGAATGAAAGCTGCCCAAGATAGGCAGAAGAGTTATGCTGATAAGAGGAGAAGAGATTTGAAATTCTCCGTTGGTGACTTGGTGTTTGTTAAGATCTCTCCGTTGAAGAGCGTGATACGATTTGGCAGGAGAGGCAAGTTGGCACCAAGATTCGTTGGCCCGTTCCCCGTTCTTGAATTAGTCGGGAATTTGGCATATAGAGTTGGCTTACCAGAGAAAATGGCGGGAGTTCACGATGTATTTTATGTTTCCCAACTGAGGAAGTTCGTTCACGACTCAGATGTGACTATTTCACCGGATCAGTTAGAGGACTTCGAAGTAGAACCCGAGGCGGTTGGGAACCGCAAGCCGATTCGTATTGTGGGGCACGATACGAAGCAACTTCGAAGGAAGTCGGTGAAGCTAGTCAAGGTTCAGTGGGGCGAGGACGAGAATGATTGTACTTGGGAGACAGAGGAGAGCATTAGGAAGACACACCCAGAACTCTTTGCCCGGCAAGATTTACTTTGCGATTTAGTTATTCCGCATGCTAGGATAGACTTATTTCACTTGTTTTGTATGTTTGATGGTTGTTTTATGGTTGATAGGCATGCGGGACCTTTTGTGTGTGTTTGGATTAGGGAATTTCGGGGGCGAAATTTCTTAAGGGGGGAAGAGTGTAACGACCCGTATTCTACACATCATAGGATTGTAGAATATTTATTTCTTTCCCGTATGAAGTCGTATGGTCATGTAACTTTGGGAAACATCCATAAGAGTCATTTCCCATGTTCATGATTTTTGTTGATTTTTGAATGACCATTTTGCCCCTAGTCAGTACTGTTTTGGCCATAACTTTTGATTGGAAAGGAATTTTGACCTGAAACCACTTCCATTTGATTCGTTTGATAGTTTCTCTTTCCGTAGAGTGGTCATAATGGCCAAACGGACTTACCGTTTGGGGGATATGGCTGAAACAAGGTTTGGAGGGTGAAAAACTGCTTAACCGGGCCAAATCGGGTGATTAGTGAGTAGGCCCATAACCCATTTCGGGATTAGGGTTATGGAAGGGCTGAAATGAGATGGAGAATCATTCCATTTCAGTTTTCTAGCCTCCACTTATCACCAAGGAACCCTAAAAATGGCCTCTAACCTCTAAATCACCTCCAAATCATCTTTTGGTTAAGGATTTGGCTTAGCAACCCCTAATCAAGGAAGATCTTCACCAAAGCAACAAAGGAGCTGCTGTTTGGCATAGAGATTCACATCAAATCAGAGAATTATTTCAGATCTTAGTTTATTTTGTGGCTAAGGTGAGTGATTTGCATAGTTTTGCACTAATTATGGCTAATTAGGGCGGATTAGTGTTAATTAACGAATTTAAACATGATAAAATTCTGGAAAAATGTTTATGAAATTCGGAATGATATTTTAGACCTCTGTTAGAAATTTGGTTCCATTTGGTTAAGTTTTGCTAATCATATCATTGGTTTCACCTAAACATGCTTAGGGGGAAATATGGGGTTTTGGGTATGTTTGATCCATTTTGACCCACCATGTTGATGTTTTGATGTTTGTGGTTGATTATGCATGTTGCTATGACCGTATGAAATGCTATGTGACTGTTTAGAATAGTTGGAATGGTCGAAAACGCCGTCGAGGGGCGTAAACAGCTCGTTGGGCAAGGTGCAGGGGTTCGGATCGCATAGGGGGTTGAGGGACGATCGGATCGCCCTATGGGATCGTGGGACATCACCACGAGTCGAGTCATCTCCTCCGAACCGAACCATCTGCGCAAGGCCCACGAGACGAATCGATGCAGCGCCGTGCCCAAATTGAAGTACTCCGACCCGGATCGCCAATAAGCATTACGGCCCGATCCGATCCACTCGTGCTTCATATCACGATCCGACTAGAGGAAGGCAGCATCCACGATCCGATGCACAACGAGACGATGGGGGAGCGCGATCCGATCCGTATGGGGTATTCACGATCCGACCAGAAGTGGAGACCCGATTCGATGGAGACTGGATTCATGAGACGATGGGGAGTGCGACCTGATCACCTGGAGGACCACGACCCGATCCGACGTAGGAGGCGCGACCCGATCCAATGAAGAATGCTGAAGGCGACCCGATCCGATCCAATCTGGTGACGACCAATAACCCGAGATGCAAAGGTAGTCCAAATGGAAGTTAGAGCTCAGGATCCCGGAACCAGTTGGGAACCAATGAGTTCACTTCATGGTTGGACTTTGCTGCGGGACGTGTGCTAAGGAGTTGTCGATGTTCATAACTTCGATTCACCACTAAGAATGAATGATGGGCTACTTATCAGTGCAGTAGGGTCATTATGACCTGAGGGGCAAAGTGATGGTAGCAAGACTACGTTATCAGTGCAGTAGGGTCATTATGACCTGAGGGGCAAGGTGATGCGTAGTAAGACTATGAGCCAGCGCAGATGGAGTGAATAACTCCATGGGGCAAGTGGACGTAGTAAGGATTAGTAAGGCTATGAGCCAGTGCAGTGGGGTTCCTGTGACTCCATGGGGCAAAGTGGACATAGCGAAGGATTTGTGGCTACGTTATCAGTGCAGTGAAGCCATTTATGACTTCATGGGGCAAAGTGATCGTAGCAAGGTATGTTGGGTGACCGAAGTGGTGAATATCGTATGCTTTACGCACTGAGTGAGAGATGTGAGGATGGATGCTATGTTTGATTGTTTGCCATCATTATGACATGCACACCTCCCCCACCTCCGTATCCTTATATTGATTGATATGATACCTTAGAGTGTTGTACAGTATGTAGTGCTAACTCTTTGGTTGCAGGTCCAGGTTCAGGTATGTTTTAGTCTACCTGTTATTGTTCACTTTAGATGCTTATCGCTCATACCAGGCTTTATGTCTGACCCAGAGTTTTATGTCTCCTCTTATTACTCTGGGTGCTCACACGAGCAGACTAGAGACAGGTTAGCTAGTGATGCGCGAGTAGCTGATTCGGAGGCGGGCAGGAGGCTTCCACGTATGATATATATATACACATTCTCCCTGTGTCGTTGGTGGTCACTACTTGGGCATTAGTAGTGTACCTCATTTACCTTACTTTTGCTTTGAGACAGTTTGAAAGTTGTAATAAGCTGTATTTTGGATTTCCGCTGCTATGATGTTTAGTTCTGATTTTCAGCTTATGCACTGTCTCTCCTGTTTTATGTCAAGTATGTTATTATTATATTTTGTTCTATGCGCTGTGAGACATTCTACAGGTTCTTTGTATGTTCATTTCCTTCTTCCTTTTCCTTCTGGCGACCTGTTCCGTGCTAACTGGACATGTGTACAGCGCACCTTTGGAGTAAATGTCGGTTGGTGCGGGGCGGGCCGTCACACACTCCATATGGGCATTAGCGTTGCGAATCAAACATGATGAAGATAATAGAAGACGGAGTTTATGCAAGGGTAGTTCTAGCGCTCCTAGGTAGAAATTGCCTAAGATGGATTTTACCAGCTGAACCATTAACTAATGTCCATTTTTCTTTCCCTTATTTCAAATTGAATGGACTGAGTAAATTAACCCTAGTAAATAAATAGGGAAATTTCTTCGAATTTTGGTTACAACAGATACTTTTACAGTTCTTTTGATTTCTGGCATAGGAAATATTAACATTTTGTTTCTAATAGATCAAACTATATTGCCTTACACCAGCACTTAAACTCATTAGATGTGTGAAATTTTCCATAGCAAATAATCCAAATTGGATTATTATAGAAATAGGAGTTGAAGATTACAAAGCTTACCGATTTTGAGGCTCTCACGATGGTAGGCTTTCTTCTTCTTTATATGTTACCGAGTATGATGATCAGATTGTATCATGACGGTGATGGAAATTTTAGGGTTTGTAGAGGAGATGGAACTGATCAGAGGGATGAAATCGGCCAGAGTGGTTTGAAGTCGATTTAGGGGAAAAAAATCTTGAACTTTCCTTGAAGCGGTGAGACAACTGCCTTTTTTCAATGAAAAGAAATATAATTACCGTCTTTTTTCAGGTTCACCCACCTTCTCGTAATAATGCTGTCCCTTCTAATTATGTTGACAGCAATTAGCCATCCCGTGTTGTTAATAAACGATGTCAAAGGTCCATATTGTTGTAGTGTTGGGCCAGAGATGATCAAAAAGACATCGGATCGTATTGAGATTGTTCAACAACAAATGAAGGCATCCCAAGATCGTCAGAAGAGTTATGCCAATAAGCTTCGAAAAGATTTGGAATTCGACATTGGAGATATGGTATTCGTGAAAATTTCGCCGTTGAAACATGTTGTTCGGTTTGGAAGCAAAGGAAAGTTGGCCCTTAGGTTCGTTGGATCATTTTCGGTAGTTGAGCGGATTGGAAAGCTCGCATATAGATTGGAGTTACCCGAGAAGATGTCGGGAGTGCATAATGATTTCCATGTGTCGTTTATATGGAAGTGCGTGCATGATTCGAATGTGGTGGTATCCCCAGAATAGTATGAAGATATAGAAGTAGAGACTGTAGTTACGAAAACTCGTAAGCCGCTTCGTGTTGTAGGGAATGACGCAAAACAGCTTAGGAGGAAGACGGTTAAGCTAGTCAAGGTACAATGGAGTGAGGATGGCAACGATTGTATGTGGGAAACAGAAGAGAACATGAAGGAGACCCACCCAGAACTCTTCGTTGGTACGACCCATTAGTATCGTGTCACCTTACATCATTGTAACTTATACTATTGTGTTTGTTTTCAGAATTTCGCGTGATAGGATAAGGCTATGGATGCATGGCTTAATGACTGCTAGTTTGGGGTGATAGAATTGGCTGCTTATGGATGATAGGCATGCAGAATTGTTTTGGTTGCTTGTATCTGTTGGAATTTCGGGAGTAAAATTCCTAAAGGGTTGAGAATGTAACAACCGCATTTTACGTATCGGAAGATCGTAAAATATTTTTATTTTATTCTCTAAGGGTTGGATCATTCTCATTTTTAATATGTTGATTATGGGGATGTGAGACATGTCCATAATTTTTACTAATTTTTTATGACCATTTTGCCCCTATCAGTCTTGTATAGGGTATAACTTTTGACTCGGATCGATTCAGGTGCTGAGATCGGTCTCTTTGGAAACGAAATGATGTTTTCCATTTCGTAGAGTGGTCATATTAAAGATTTGGCTCAGCGGTTAGGGAGGAATCGTCGTTTTTATGTTTTACAGTTGGTTGTTCAGGTTTCAAAAGTCGTAAGGAGCTGATTTGGAGAGGCCCATTAGTGGGCTGGTGGGAGTCTATAAATAGGGGGTAGGAGGCGTGGAGAATAGTTTGTTTTCTTCATTCTCTCATTTGCAAGAGCTAGAGGTCAACCATTACTCCATCTTCTACGCCTTTCCACCATTAGAGCTTAGTGAATCGAAGATCTACATCGCTTGATGCTAGATCTACACCATTCCAAGAGAGAGTTCATTGAATCGAAGAGTTTAAAGCAAATTCTTCGTTGTCCGAAATCAAGATTTCATCGTTTTGTGTTGTTTTGGAGAATTGATGAGTGATATGCATCTCTCACACAGATTTAATCAAGTATATGAGTGTTTGATCATATTTTCATCATTCTCAAGTTTTTTCTCATAGATCTACATCACAATAAGTATATTTTCATTTGAATCACCATAGGATCTAATCTAGCAACTTATAAATGGTAAATTCATGTGTTAATTCTATGTTTAGATATATATATATATATATTGATTTAATCATTGTTGAATCGTTGTTTTGATGTTGATGATTTGTTGATGAAATTGATTGATTTTGAGTTGAGATGGGTTGGAGAGTTTGGGGGTGTTTGGCAGCATGTTTGGCAAGTTGGAAAATCATGGTTCGTCACGAAAAATCAAGCGGATCAGGTGAATTTTCATGAACTGGGCCAAAAATCAAGTTCTGGAAATTACAACATTTGACAGAGTTGGAAAAACGCTGTGGAAAGTCCTGAAACAAGAACACGACATAAGGGCTTATGTCGTAGGTCGCACATGACTTATGTCATAGGTCGTAGGTCGTGTGAGATTTGACTGCATTTGAAAAACACTCAGGAAAGTCCTGGAACAAGAACATGACCTAAAGGATTATGTCATAGGCCGTAGCTCGTGTGAGATTTGACAGTGTTTGAAAAACATTGTGGAAAGTCCTGGACCAAGAACGATCTAAAGGCATAGGTCGTAAGTCGCATATGGCTTAGGTTGTAGGTTTCACGTGAGCTATGATAGCGTTTCTGAAACACTGTTAAAGGCAGAAATGCTGTGAAAGATATATTAATGAACCAGAAGGCATAATGATGGACAGGAAGCAATGATAGCACTTCAGAAACGCTGCGAAAGCTAGTTTTGATGTTTTGTTTACCTTTTCACACCAGATTGTTGCAGAATTGAACCAGGAGATATAATAGCATTTCAGAAATGTTGTAAAAGGTTTTTTTGACATATTGGCCAGTTTTTCCATAGCAAAAGAGCTGGAAATTCTATAAAATGCAGTATCGAACAAATGAAGCTTGTTTTTAAATCGATAATGGTTCTAGCTCCGAGACGAGTTCAAGGGGGAATGTTCGAAGTGGTGTGAGATGTTCATTGAAAATCAACGAATGTGAAGATAACTCAAGGGTGTTTTGAGTTGATAGATAATGGTTGCTCAAGCGTGTTTTGAGCTTGTGAATAGTCGTAGGTGTTGAAGGCTGAGAGATTACCGTTGTCGTAGGTTCTAGTGGGCTCAAAGTAGGGGTATAATAGAGACGTCTAAAAAACCGGTTGTATGGTCGAGTACCCTGGGTATCTTTGAAAGGCCTAAATGCATATTGTTGAAAGGCGTATGGAGTTTTGGCTCATACCGGGGTTACCATTAGCCCTTGGCGGATGGCAGAATGATATGGCCAGTCATACGATAAGTGATGGTTTCAAAGCAGGATTGGTGGTGATAGCCAGAGTCAGTCATGAATGTTGTTTGTTCGCTAGTATCATCTCACGTAGATTGTCTAACGTCGAAGGAGATGTTTCTTTGGTGCTTGCCTGATATTGGTTTAGGCCTCTGGGCTTGTGCTTGAGAGATGTCAAGCTCGATTAGGATGGTTTACGTGAGATATATATATAATTGGTTGTTATGGTTGATATTGTTGGATACTTCTGATTGCCATGAATGAATGGTTGTCTAGTTGCCACAAATGTATGGTTGAAATGCTTGTTTTGTAAATGTTAACACTATCTGATGTGAGGAAGATGAGTTGGGTTTCTTCTTTGGTGAAGTAGGTAGATTATTTTGTTTATCTGCCTATTCTCATGTACTTTATTGATGATGTTAATTAGCTTTCTTATTGCTCAGTAAGAATATTGTTTGACTCAAGGTTTTATGTTTCCATCTTATCACCTTAGGCCATTAATCCGATTTTTTAATGGGCAGACTAGGTGGCAGGTGATATCTTGGTGAGGACGATGTTGCAGTTCGGAGGCGAGCAGGAGGCTGGCGTATTTTCTTTTCTACTATGTCATATCTGTTTTTTCGTTGTTTGATGATTTACTCTTAGTGTTGTAGTGAGGCTTTATGTACAGACTTTGATGTTGTATCCAGTTGATATATGGAAAGATTTTTCAGGATGTTATGAAAGTTTAAAAGTTTGATATATGATGCTTCACTATTATTGCCTGTTGTATATGTTCTATTATATTTTATCCTTGCGTTGTGAGTTATGATGGGTTCCGTATGTGTTTTCATATCTCGATGACCGTCCATAGCTGCCTGGTACATCTTTCGATGCATTACTCCTCTTGTTTAGTGCGGGAGTTATGGGCGGTCGTCACAACAATGCAAAAGCCAAAATTGACAAGACAAAATTTAAAATTGCAGCGGAAATTTTTCAAACTTTTATTATTAAACTAAGTACAACATTACAGTTTTCAAATACCATAAAGTCATAGTCAAAAATCATTTGTCTCATGGAAACATAAACCATCAGACTACAAGTACAAAACCATATAAATCATATCCCTCATGAATCAAAACAATAATCATAGAATAGAAGTCGAAACAATACATCGAGTAAGAAATAGTCCAAGTCCAAGCTGAATCAAAGAATCATGGTCACTGCTGCAATCCACCATCCATAGAAACTGGGGTGAAAAGGAAGAGAGAGAAGGAAAAACAAAATAGGTCAGACATAAAGCCTGGCGAGTTCCAATGATTTTTAGCATAAGCATGAGATAGAGAAGTACAAAGACAATCGATAATACTGGACATGAAAATACATTAAAGCATAGAAGTACAAAATAAACGAGATAAGGTTAGATTGGATAAGCTTCTCATTCATATTCCAAAACAGAATTTCTACACCAACTGTCAGAATATCAGGATTAGGTTTTACCCTAATTAGTACCCAGTGATCGGCTCCCTAACAGAAGCGAATAACCTGTGCTAGCCATGCCAGTCGTGGATATCAGTCCCAAACCTATCAACTTTAAAAGACACAGCCCTACCCGCCAGTGTTACAACGTCTTATCTTCCCCCATCGGACCCATGCATGCTCATGACTCCATTGCAATGCGCCCGTACCCACCTCCTGAATTTGAACCTCTTACAATCATCCATCAGTAAAGCGTGCCCTAGTCTCTACCTAATGCGAGACTCGTTTGGTAACAGGATGCAACTGATTGATATGGATTCAAGCAAACAGTAGATTGACACAAACCACCCCTAGGCTTGGCCCCCAAATAAGGATTTTAAGAGTCCTCCGAATATTTTAATAGTAGACATGGACCTCTTACTCTTATTAATCAAACAGGTTTTACTTAGCAGGCTTAAGTTCATTAATAAGCTTAATATAACCCTACGTTATATTCTACGATTGTAAATGACATTTCTTATTAAATGTAACAACCTCCCCTCAAATCAGACAGGCGCCTGCTCAGATGTTTACAGATTACAGTAACATGTTTTACTTAATTTACATCTGATTCACATATCTTTCCAAAACATGTTCTACTTAATATAGAATTAAGTCCAACTTATTCAGATTAACATGTTTACATATTCTTCCTTTATAACTATCCCATTTATATAGTCAATGGTTCTCATATTCTAGTATGCACAAATCTCCTTTTTTATTGATATTACATATTATTCCAATTTATCCCATTTTTTACGCAATTCAAATGGAAATGACCTAGCCTATCATTGGCTTAGGCTCAGTGCAAAACAAAAGAAAAAGGAGAAATATAACAAAAACCAAACTAATAAAATAGGCATAATAAGACTATAAATAAAACAGTGATAGAAAAGGGGATAAGGAAGAAAGATGTACATATGAACAGATAATAACTGTAAATGAATACTCAATTGACAGTAATTAAAAGAACAATAACATATAAGAAAAAACTTATAAATGCTGATACTTTTCAGATCCAATATATTTACGGTGAAAAATCCTTTTTAAATTGCAAATCAAAAAATAACGTGGAACTCACATTGATTTATATTAGATCCAGAAAAGGCCTTTAAAAATAGTTGTAGAAGAATAATTATCCTTTCAATCTATATCTTGACAGCACTGTAACCTTTTTCTTAATTTATTTCATAACATAGCTTTATGGAGGAAGAAGATAAAGAAATGTTTGTGTAGGAAAATAGTGAAGGTTGCCAGTCTATATATAGATGTGCTAGGATAATACAAATCATAGGATCTTAGGTTTTAAAATCAAGCCGGAGAATACACATCACCACTGAGTCAGCCAACAAATAAAACAAGAAAATTGGTCGAGGTTTAGGCTCTCAGCCTGGCCGAAGGTGGGTCGACTCACCTCTTACCTGGGTCGACACAGGGGTCACCCATGTAAGGAGGGGTCGCCCGGTTACCATTGCATTTCTGAGTTAATTTTTTATTTAATTTTTTAATTTAGTTCAAACTTCTTCAGGTCATAACTTTTCATACTTAGTCTAATTTACGAAAACCAAGAGTCTATCTGAATCAGAATTTCATAATGAACACAACTGTAAAATTTATTTTACTCAATTCTGAATATTTTATTATTTAATATTCATTTCATTTTCTTCTTTACATAGTTATTTTGTATTAAAATATGGGGTGTTACCAACATTGCAGATGAAGCAACAGGTTAAGATCAAGTGGTAAACAAAAACAATGGTCAAGATCAAAACCCCATCAACATGAGTCGCCAAATGATTACTAGAGCTAAATGAGGAATATTCAAACTAAAGACATACATTGTGAATCTAAGTCAAGTTGAACCAACTTCATTTGAAGAGGCTGTCAATTATCAACATTGGAAATCCACTATGGATGAAGAATATGCAACCTTGTTGGAAAACAAAACTTGGAGTCTAGTGACAAAGCCAATCAATAAAAACATCATTGGAAGCAAATAAACTTCCGAAATCAAAAGAAACCCAAGTGGCACAATTCAAAAGTATAAAGCAAGGCTGGTTGTAAAAGGCTTCACTAAGTAGCATGGGTTTGACTTAAGTGAGACTTTCTCTCCTATAGCCAAACCAACTACTATTCGAATAATTCTCGGTATATCCTTACACTACAAGTGGAAAATAAGACAACTAGATGTGAACAATGCCTTTTTAAATAATGAACTTCATGAAAAAGTATACATAACTCAACTACAGGGATATTATCAATGAGACAAGCTAACTATATGCAAACTACATAAAGCTATTTATTGCCTAAAGCAAGCTCCAAGAGTTTGGTATGAAAGGTTAAAAGCTACTCAAAACACTCGGGGATATCAAGCAACAAAGTCATACAATTCACTCTACACAAAATTAAGGATGGATACACTGTATATATTTTGGTCTATGTCGATAAAAGTATTTTTACTGGCAACAATGAGAGTGAGATTAGAAAGACAATCCAACATTTGACAAAGCATTCTCAATTAAAGATCTAGGAGAATTGAGTTGCTTCTTAGGAGTAGAATTAATCAGAAAATAAGATTTAAAAATTATATTATGTCAGAGGAAATACATCTCATAAATAATGAAAAGAGCAAAAATGTGCAATCCAAAATCCATGCCAACACCTATGGTGAGTAACTTATGGCTATCTAGGCACAATGGTGAAAGATTTTCAGATCTAACTATGTACATAAGTAGGTTGCACTGCCATACACTACTATCAAGGCTTGATAATGCATTCAGCGTGAATAAAGTATCTTAATTCATGCATAGTCCGAGAGAACAACATTGGAAAGCAGTGAAGGCATTAAGGAATGTAATCCGTGAAGGCATTACCGGATTCACATGGTAGTGGAACCAGTTGGGACAAGAGTCCCATCTCGCTCAAGGCGGCGTGGAGTTCAGTGAGGATTCCAGCGCCACGCCAACATCCGTCGTCTTTAATTTGGGATGGACAAATTCCCTTGAAGGTCTCTATGTTTATGTGGAAAACCCTGCATTAAGGGTTAGCAATAGACGAGAACCTCCAAAGGATTGGCATACCAATCATTTCCCGATGCAGGTGCTGTAGAGCAGGTTTTTGAAAACCGTTGTTCATTTGCTTTTTTTTGGCTCTTGTGCTGAATCCATTTGGAATTGCTTTGGGAATTTGATTGATTGCAGGGGTTCTGCCTCTTTGCTTGTAGATTTAATAAGAATCTGGTGTTTCGGCATCTCAGGGAAATCTATTCGCGCGATCCTCTTTCATCTCGTCCTTTGCCTTATTTGATGGCATATTTGGTGCTCGCGTAATAAGGTAATCTTTGATGAAGTGCCCACGGATCCTCCTACCATCATCCGAAGGGTAAGGAACGACGTTTTACTTGCTTTTCGCGGTAGGCCTTTCAAGGGTGCAACTGGCTCTCATTCGAGTAGTTTGGCTGATACCTTTGATGTTTCCTCGATACTTACTCCTCCACGGGCGGGAATTGGTTGATCCTTTTGTTTCGGGGCTCGTTCAGGCGGTATTCACATTTACACACTTCTCCCCTTTTTGTGATCTTATGTTGTTTTCTAGTTCTGCAGGGGTTGGATTTACATGTATTGGATGTGGTTTTTTTGTTGAGTTTCTTTGCTGCCGGTGGTGCCGCTTTACAGCTGGGATCTTTGGAGATTGTCGAGCTGGAGCTTTTAGAGCGGTGGGGTTTTGTTTAGAGTTTCTTCCCTGCTACAATGGCCCATAACATCTGACCTTTTGTGCATCCTAGATCTTTGTCATCCCTCTATGGAGTTGTGGAGACTTAGGCGTCGCCCTATAGCTTTGCGCTAGTTTGGTGTATCCTCGTTTACTTAGGCTGAGAGTTTGCACTTTTTGTTGTAGACCTTCTTTTGTATTTCAGTTGTTTATGGGTTTGTTCCTAAAAAAACACTGGAAAGCGGTGTGAATTCTAAGATACATAAATGGTACTATAAAATCAAGGACCGCAGTTAAAAGAAAACAAAAATATTGAAACCAAGGGTTACTCTTACATCGACCGAGCCTCCAACCTTGACGACCGAAGATCTACAACTGGATATGTGATATATCTTGGTGAAAACCCTATTTCATGGTGCTACAAAAAGCAAACCACAATTTCTCGCTCTAGTACTGAAGCGGAATACCGCAACATAGCTAGCATAATTACGAAAGTGATTTGGGTCGATTCACAACTCATGGAAATCGTAATCTCTTATCTCAAAAATCCAACCACTTCATTATGCCATAAATGACCTAACGCAATGGAAAAAAATTGTTGGCACCGGCCCAAAAAGTGTTGGCATAGGTCTTTGACAACGTTTTAAGGTGATGCAATTTTCACCATTGCTGCAGACCTCAAAGGCAACATTTCGACTATCTACGGCAAAACAACAAATAATGTTACTGTAGAACCCTATTTAGGTCTATAGCAACATCCTTAGGTGTTTGTAGCAACATCCAAATTTTTTGCTATAGATATTAAATCTGAAATTGTTTGGGTGTATGACAGCTACTCACATAATACAACATACAGTATTACTACAGCTACTTGCATATTATCACATACACCACTTGCATAAAAAACCATTCGTAGATTCGTTTCAAAACATATAACAATACTCATAACAATTCATCATCGTCAACTCCAAAAAGATGAAACATGAAAAAAAAATTATAAAGAAAAACTGTCCATACATGCTATTTCACTTGGATGGTACTTCACTGCACTACATTGCCGTAAGTATACACAAAATTATCCCAAACATGATCCATGACATAGCTAAAGCTCGTGCAAAGAATGTTTCTTCTATCTCATGTTTTCCATATTTAACACGCATTAAGGCCAACTCTACCTTCATATCAGCCAGAAATTCATTGGATTTTGCCCCCTTTTGCTTTTGGTTCAGTAACTTGTCTTCAAGTGTCTTTATTTCCATGAGCAATTGCGATATAGTATTTTCTTTTCCATTAATTTAACATTAGTATCTTCCATTTCAGTATTGCTATTGATTTCATACACTTCGCCATGCCACATAAAATACCCACAATCGCCATTCTGCACATATGTTAAATTCTCGATTAAAACATCACTAAAAATACGATAATCAACAAAGCAACCAAAAATACCTAATTCATAATTACAGGCCACATGGAGAAACCAAAAAAACTTATTCCCCGCATTCAACCCTGCCTTCACAGTCCTCATCTTCGTTGGGATTTTGTGGTGGCATTGCTTACTTCATGCCGCTGTTGCTGAAGTTGAAGTAGATATTGATTGAGTGGTCATTGAACTTGAAAATGGATAGATCAACTACATATATATAAACATATATGTGAATATGAATTTATGCATGTATATTTGTTTGTATGAATTAATTCTTTTAACAAATATACATGTTCAAGAAGATGGACAGATCAATTACACCAGCACTCGAACAAGAAACATGGCAATGGACAAACAACATATATCTAAATATATTCACCACAATCATCATAATATCCACGAACTAACAACATATATCCACGAGCAAGATTCAGATCATACTGAATACAGTTTGAGTTAAACCCACAAATGAAATTAAAGCTCCAAATCCTTACAACAACATCGAACTAATACCAATCCTTACAACAACATTTTAAGGATTGTCGTTGTAAGTACCAGCAAACCCACAAACGAAATTAAAGCCCTAAATCTAACTATTTAAATCCAACAACAAAATTCTTACCCTATGCAGATTGATCAAAAGATGCGGTAATAAAAAATCCATTTTATGTGAGATCAATTGGGTGAAATGGAAATCCAGTGGGAATTTGGAAGTTGAATACGCTGAATGACTCAATTTCTCTAATGCCTTGACCCTGATTTTATTTTCGAAAAAACGATTGAATAACTAGAAACCCATATCAGATTTCGCTAATGACTGATTGGAGATGGGTGCCCTTCTGATTAAAGAATCTTATACGTAGATAAAAGTAAATTTCTGAATTTTACTGTATGGGTGAGAGCGAGAAAATTAGATATTGATTAAAGAGCAGGTGAATGAAAATTAGGGATTGAAGATTTTGAAATTTTGGGGGGTTAGAATGGAATGAAAAAGAAAGTGAGTGAAAATAAAAGCGGGAAATGGAAATAGGTGAGATGTGGATTGATGGCTTGGATGGACGGCTGAGATATTGTTTTAACTAATGGTGCGGATCGCCATGTAGGACATGAAAAGGTCTGTTATAGAAACACTGTACAAAATGTTACATCGTGTTACACTTGTTAATCTAGAGCAACACACTTTTATGGTTAAGGTAATACTAAAAATAAAACGTTGCAGTAGGAGCTAAATACTATAGCTATCGGGACATTTTGGCTGGCAACACCTTGCAAATTCGTTGCATTAGGCCGTTTATGGCATAGTATTTGGAGCGATAACCTCAACACTGTCTCCTTACCAACAAACCCTATGCTCCACTCTCACACAAAACTCATAGAGATTGATCTATATTTTGTAAAAGAGGGAGTTATCAGTAGAAATTTAAAGATAAACCATCTGTAAACTAGTTTTCAAAAGGCTGACATTCTAACAAAAGCCTTGTCAAAGAAGAACTTCGACCGATTTAAGGCAAATTTAATGATTGTTGAAAGCAACAAAGATCTGAAGGGAGAAGATGAAGTTTTGAGAGACAGATAGTCAATATAGGAAATCCTAGTATGTTTTAAAGGGGGTATTATGTGATGCAGCCCCTTTCAGCAAAATATACATTAGGGTTCAAAGGGAATTTATGTAATTGCGCATGTACATTCTTACCGGTACGTTACATTATGTATAAATAGACATATCTCCTGTACAAGTTATTCAGGTAATAATAACAACATTACGCTTAGACTATCTTTTGTGTTTATTCTCCTAACAACTTCTTATCGTTAACCGTAATCATTCTTTACAAAAATAAATTTTATTTATGACAAAGAATTCACTATAAATTCAAACTTTGGAAAGTAAAAATAATGTTATGTTTGCAATGATATCTTTACTTTTAAAATTATGAATAGTTATTTGTTTATATTTTATAAAATTCAGATTAAAATTAAAGTATACAGTTGTCAAGACAAATATTACCCATTTGTTGTTTTTCACATAATATATTTAGAATGAAGAATTCAAACTATAATAAGTTCTTATTAACTCAAAGTGCTTAATTTAAAAAATTAAATTTCAACAATATTCAAAGTTGGAAAAAAACCGTTGGATTAAATAAATTGGAAATATTTACTTTCAAATGATTTTTTTATTTTGTATTTCAAAATTTCAGTTTTAATACATAAAATAAAATTAACTTTTAAAGATTAAGCTTAATACCAATTTTAAAAAATTAGTTATGGTAATTGGAATTTCTGAAAAATAAAGAAACTTCAATAATTCTTACTTTTATTGTTTCGAATATTGATGTTTAAACTTGAAATAATTCAATAGATGTATTTAAGGACATAAATGAAAATAACAATTTAGTGAATGGTGATCACTTATTCACCAAATTAGTGTTCTAGTTTTCAATGCTTAATCAAAACAAACTGCAGCGATCACCCTTTTTGTGACTAAAGATGACATTTAATACATTCTCAATATGCTTGTGTCAATCGATAAGTCGTTCGAACGATAGATCGTTATGAGAAAGAAAAGAAAATTATAATAGAATCTCACAAAAGTAATGAGTAATGCATAATATAAACAAATCCTTACAAAAAAATTTACGTACATAATATATATCATAATACAAACTAACCTGTCATCATCCTTGTACAATTATAACACTATGTCCTCACAAATGCTGATAACTCACAACAACAACAACAACAGAAGATAAAAGAAATCACGGAAGTATATTCTGAGCCATTAGTTCCTCTCCTGAGCTCCAATACATACAAATCTAGCCTGGCAAATATGCTCGATCTGGCATGTGCATTATAGAAAATAACGCCAAGGTCAGTCTAAAATAATAATATGAGAAAACTCAAATTACAAGAAACTGGTTTGTTATATCTTTTAAAAATTCTGATAAAAAGGGTATGTCGTAAGACCACGCTATATATAAACATGATGGTTTTTATCTTACGGTAATTAAAACATTTTTTATATAAAATCTAGTGATATTATAGTAATGTCGAGTGGTTGTAAATAATAAAAGAAAGTAGCTGAAATCAAGATTCGAGGTATCGGCTGGTACCCCAAATTTTCGAGGTACCGTGTAACAACCCGAAATTTTGGAACGAATTTAATTTTTTTATTTTAGAAATTTTAATGGATTTTTAATATTTGAAATAATTTGTTTTAAATAATAACGATTAAAAGATTATTTAAATCGAAGTTAGAACGAAATTTTTTAATTTAATTATAAAAGGAGTTAGAAATAGTGCGGTAGTTTGAAAATTTGAACTTTGACTGAATGCACAGGATTCAAAATAAATCGGATTTTAGTGAAACCAAAATATTTAAATTTGTTTAAAAATATCTTTCCAATGAATCCGAAAAATTGAAATTTCATAGTGGGAATAAAAAGTTATGGCCAGTTGAATATTCAGAATAGTCGCTATGGAATTTAATATAATGTATAGCCCGTATAAATGGCCATTATACAAACGACCTCCGTTTTCAACGAAACCATTTTTGTCGGATCCGGAATGTCAAATTATTGCTAATTTTAATTTTCCACAATTTTTGGAATTAATTTGTGAGCACGGTAAATTAAACCGCATTCGATAATTTCTATTGAATTTAATCGACCGTTAAAAAGGCAATTTTTGAAACGGTCTCCAAATTCGACGAAATTAATTTTGTTAGGACTGTATCGTCAAAACATAGCTAGGTTTATTTTTCGGGAATTTTTGGAATCCGTATGTGGCCCCGGTAAATTTAAATGTACGATCGAATTGAATAAATAAATAATTTAAATTTTAATTTAAAGAAAACGAACTGAAAACGATCGATTGGGATGACGGTACCTAGCTCATTGTGTCCGGAACGGGGGCATTTGGGTGGGAACAACTCTCGTTGGGCTGAAATTGGAACTAAAAAGGATTAACGGTTTTTTTTTTATAAATTAGAACATTGAATTATATTATAAATATGGATTAAAGTAAAACCCTAGCCCTAACTAAGATAGCCGCAATCTCCTTTATTCAATGGCTGAGGCGCTCCAATCATCTTCCCCAATTAACTTGTAATCCGTTCACAAATTCAACCAACATCCAAAGAGAAAATCGAAGAGCATCTCGAGTTCTTTCATGTCAACGGTGGTGATCGAAGAAGGGGCTGCCAATTTGTCGAATTCCAAGCGCAAAGGCGCTGCGTTTATGGGTGGTTTGTAGGCCCTAGGGGGTGCGAGTTGATCGATGAGGGGTGGCGCGGGGAGGCAGCGGTGGCGGCTCTCTGGTGATGGCTTCTGATCGGAGTACGACGCTTGGACGGTGGTGAAGTGGGTTCTTTTTTTTCGATGATGGGTTTCGATTTGGTCGGAAAGAGAAGCGATGAAGAAGAAGGAACCGTAGTGATTAACGTGGTAATTAGGGGATAACTAAATTTTAATTATAATTTAAATTATCTAATTATGTAATTAATCTTTAAATTGCAATATCTTATTCATATGAGGTCAGAATCGGACAAACCAAAGTGCATTGGACTCGTATCAGAAAACACTACAACATGGGACTGACTGGAACAAATTTGGAGCTGGTTATGATTTTTGATAAAATTAAACCCCTGTTTAATTTTATTTAAATAATTGTTATCATCGATTTCTGAAACCTATCAAGGTGAGAAATTATACTTTTTTTATAATTAAAATTTATTAATCATAATTGTGATATTACTCATACGCTGTAATATTCTATTGATTATCATACGTGATTTCATCTGTGATTTGTGTGTTATGTAGATTTGTTAAAATTAACATTTTTGTTCATTAGAATTGGATTAAACAAAAATTATCATTCTGTTTATTAGATTTGTGGAATCAAAAATTAACATTTGTGTTAATTAGACAATAGTTAAACAAAAATTATCATTTTGTTTATTAGATTTGTGGAATCAAAAATTTACATTTATGTTAATTAGAAAATAGTTAAACAAAAATTATCATTTTGTTTATTAGATTTGTGGAATAAAAAATTAACATTTATGTTAATTAGAAAATAGTTAAACAAAAATTATCTTTTTGTTTATTAGATTTGTGGAATCAAAAATTAACATTTGTGTTAATTAGAAAATAATTAAACAAAAATTATCATTTTGTTTATCAGATTAGTTGAATAAAAAATTAACATTTTTGTTAATTAGAATTGAATTAAATAAAAATTAACATTTTGTTAATTAGATTGGAGTTAAACAAAAATCATCATTTTTGTTAATTAGAATAGCTGAATCAAAAATTATCATTTTTGTCAAATTAGAATAATGGAATTAAAATTATCATTTTTGTCAAAATATAATTATTGGATCAAAATTGACATTCTTGTCAAAATATAATTATTCAATTAAATTTGTCATTTTGTCAAATTAAAATAGTTGAAATAAAAAGGACATTTTTGTTAATAAAATAGTTGAAATTAAAAAGGACATTTTGTTGTAAGAAGATAGTGAAACAAAAATTATCATTTTTATAGTTGAAACAAAATATACATTTTTGTAAAAATATAATTATTGAACAAAAATGAACATTTTGTCAAATTAGAATTGTTGAAACAAAAATATTCATTTTTATCAAATAGTTTAGTTAAAACAAAAATATTCATTTTTGTCAAATAGTTTAGTTGAAACAAAAATATTCATTTATGTCAAATAGTTTAGTTGAAACAAAAATATTCATTTTTGTCAAATAGTTTAGCTAAAACAAAATATTCATTTTTGTCAAATTGTTTAGTTGAAAAAAAACATTCATTTTTGTCAAAATAGTTTAGTTGAACAGAAATGAACATTTTGTCAAATTTGAATAGTTGAAACAAAATGTACATTTTTGTCAAAACATAATGGTTGAAACAAAATTTACTTTTTTGTAAAAATATAATTGTTAAACAAAAATATACATTTTTGTCAAATTAGAATTGTTGAAATAAAATTGTCGTTTTGACAAAGTGGAATAGGTGAATTATAATTATCATTTTTGTCAAAATATAATTATTGGATTAAAATTGTCACTTTTGACAAAATAGATTAGTTGAGTCAAAATATACATCTTTGTCAAAAAGATTAATTGAAACAAAAAATGAACCTTTTTGTCAAAGTAGATTAGTTAAATCAAAATATATATTTTTGACAAATTAGATTAGTTGAAAACAAAATGTACATTTTTGTCAAAACATATTAGTTGAAACAAATATACGTTTTTGTCAAAATATAGTAGTTGAAACAAAGATTTACATTTTGTCGAAATATGATGGTTGAAAACAAAAATTTACATTTTGGTTAAATAGATTTGAGTTATAACAAAAAAATTACATTTTTGTTAAATAGATTGGAGTTATAACAAAAATAATATTTTGGTTAACAGGAAAGTATCCTGAAGGACAAAATGAACAATAAATTGTTCCGTAAGGACAAGGGGGGAATTTTTTGTCCATAAGGACAAGTTTTAGTGTAAAGGGATGAATTATAGTGGGCCCCTGAATTCCTCCCTTTACACTAAATTTTGTCCTTGAGGATAAAAATTTTCCCCCTTGTCCTTATGGAAAAATTTATTGCTCCTTTTGTCCTTGAGGGTAAAATCCCCTTTGGTTAAATAGATTTGTGTTTGAGCAAAAATATTAATTTTGTTGAACTAGAATTGTCAACAAAATGAAATAATCACTTTTTAATTATTTTGTTGAACTAGAATTGTCAACAAAATGAAATAATCACTTTTTAATCATTTTGTTGAACTAGAAATGTCAACAAAATGAAATAATCACTTTGTTGAACTAGAATTGTCAACAAAATGAAAGAATCACTTTTTAATCATTTTGTTGAAACTAGAATTGTCAACAAAATGAAATAATCACTTTTTAATCATTTTGTTGAACTAGAATTACCAACAAAATGAAATAATCACTTTTTAATCATTTTGTTGAACTAGAATTGTCAACAAAATGAAATAATCACTTTTTAATAATTTTGTTGAACTAGAATTGTCGACAAAATGAAATAATCACTTTTTAATCACTTTGTTGAAATAGAATTGTCAACAAGAATGAATGTATCACTTTTTATGCATTTTGTTAAAATATAAATTGTATACAAATTTAAGAATCATTTTTATTGTTAAAACATACAATATAATTAGAATGCAAATTAAAGAATTGTTTTTATTATCAAACATGCATTAGAATTTGTACACAAATTAAAGATACATTTTTATCGTTAAGTCATACATTAGAATTCGTATGAAAAATTAAAATAAACATTTTTATGTGTCATGTTATATATTAGAACTACATACAAATAAAGTTTCTTTTTATTTGCTAAAGTTAAAACAGAAATTACATACAAATAATGAAAACAAAAATTATCATTTTATTTGTCATTAGCTAAATTGTCATGTAAATAAAATACATTTTATTTGACATTATAAACATGTAGATTTGTTATGTAAACAAAACATGCTTTTATTTGGCATGTTAAACCACGTTAGTTGAATCGTCGAGTAATTTATATTCATATATATATATATATATATAAATTAAAATTAAACGAATCGTACGCGGTAGTTTGCGTTCCGGAATCGTAACTTTAAACGATTATACCGAAAGATCCGACCGTCGGATTTTCCCAAAACTGGAACCGTTAGGACCGCTTTGGGAAGATCTTTCCAACGATATAAATTTTGTTAAAATCCAACGGTTAGATTTCGAGAAAAGTGTAAATCAAATTTTGATAAAAACAGTGCCATGGTCGCCTGTTGACCCGAAGCGTCGTTAAATTTAATTGAGCTATTTTTATATAAATAAAAATCGCGATAAATCATTATAAAATAATATCAACGATATGAAATGGTTTAAATTATATATATGCGAAAATTATTTGAAAAGACCGAGTTCAATCTCATTTCAAATAATTATACGACGATTTACATCAAAGATATTGAAGACGATGATTGAAGACCGGCGATCCTCACATCGAAAGGATGACTACTGATGCCCGATATTGGGTAGCTCCCAGTAAAGGGTTAAAGTGGTAGTTGTCCAGACGTACTTGTTGATTGTCCGGATAAGCAAGCACCTCTCTTCCGTATTGGACATACGGGACAAGGAATAAGGTGTCTCCGATTTTGTTCAGACCTAGAACGGACTTGTAAATGGATGTGTATCTGACATTGGATTTCATTCCACGTAAATTGATTTCTATAAATATATATATATATATATATATATATATATATGTTTTGTGGCGGAGAATTTATTCTCTTGCTTAACACCCTTCTCTAAGACGCATGAGCTCAGAGGTTATATATTGGTAGTTATTGATCGCATGGCGTGGATTGTCAATGTGGCATGCCAAGATGCAAATGATCGTGGCTTTTGTTGAAAAGCAGAGCCTTGTGGTTGATGATCAAAGCACGACCTGTTTAGGCGTAGCTTTCTGTATAGCGTTACCTCGCGAGCCTCACAACCCGGTATGAGTCAAAAATGGGATAGTGACTGCAGGGAGTGCACACGTTTTTTTCTAGCTAAGAGTGGTGTCAGGGTTTTGCAAGCCCTGACATTTTTACTTATGTGGATGATGGATTATGAGGTACCTTGGATTTATTGGTCGATAGTGACCAAATTATAGGTTCAATAGGACCGGGAGACGTGTATTCAGGCATAATTAATCCACTAAAGTATTTGTGGACCGACCCTGAAGATCCAAGGATTGCCCGTAGGTGTGATCCTGAGACATTTGCTAGAGTGTCTCGAATCGGTGAGGAGCCATTCCTAGCCTCGACTCATGATGGAAACCCAACTTACAATACGACATTACGGTTTTGATTGTAAACCTATATATGGCGACATAGTAGGATGGGGTACTATGCCGTTTAGGATTGATACATTTACTTTGAAGTATTTTAAAACTGATTAGACACTTATAATAATATTAAAATATTATTTTCTACGTATCAAGCATGTTTGATCATTATAAGGTAAAACTCTATCCTCCGGTTTGCGTTGCATTGTGTGATGGGACTTGAGTCTTATAATGATTTTATTTTTCTAAAAAGCATTACATTGTTTTGAATAAAAAAATTATTTAATTTATGCACCGACAATCCAATGGAGTAAACCCGTTCCGCGTTAGCAGCGTGGTCCTGTGATTAGCCATATTGTTAGATAAGTTAGGAAAGATTTCTCATATCAATCCCACGACTGACTCGTAGTTTGTTTCACTTTGCAAACTCGGGTGCCCTCTTTTCCACATAGGTAGTCGAGTAGCTCATTTTGCAGATATATTGAGCAGGATTATGGATCAAAGCTTAAAGCTATGTCCAGAGCATTGATAGACTTCCGCTGTATCAGTTTATTGATTCCGCTTCACTGTATTAAATTCATTGTAAATTATCTTCCGCTGTTGTATTATTATATTCGATGTACTCTGATATTCTATACTCTGATGTAACATTATTATAATATTTATAAAAGTCTTCTGTTATTTGTTCTGATGTGTTGTATGTCCAAAGTTAGTGCATTCGAGGATTTCCAACTTTTGGATCAGACCTGTGTGGTTTATGGTCGATCAAAGGGCGGGGATTTTCGGGTCATTACATACCGTACCGATGCCGGCCACCAGCGAGCCAAGATTAAGGCTAAATTTCGATTTCATCTGTGAGTAAAAAGAAGTAAAATCTGTGTAAGGAAAAAAAAACAATTAGCAATACCTTGATTAACGAGAGCGAAGTCGATGTCAAATTATAGGCGACACTTAGTCGAAGGCGAAGTCGGCTTAGGGATCCAGGCTAATTGAAATACAGTGAAGATGTGATGCTAAAATACAGCGAAGTTGTGATGCCCAAATTTATTTTTGGTTTACAGCAAAGTTGGACTACCTATTAGGGCAGAGAAATAGTAGAGGACTTAGTATATTGTATTGGGCTGACTTTATTTTAGGCTTCTAAACCTTTTAGTTTACAACATTTTATTATTGATTTTTATACCCAGCAAGTATAAATAAGTATGCCACAATGTATTTGAGAACAAAAGTATATTTATATGACATTTTATTTTGGGTATTAGCTTTTATTTGACAAATGAGTGAATGAGTGTAGACTTTTATTTACAAGTTTAGTGAGAATCCGCTGTAAATCAAAATATGAACCGAAACCGAAACAAAACCAAAACTTTCGAAATTTACGAAATCATCCAAAACTAACAAAATTTCAAATGAATGAAACCGAGACCGAAACTGAGTTCTCGAATGTTAACCCTCTTTTTGGTAAAAGATGCAACGGGCCAAATCGAAGCCCAAACGCGCAACCAATCGAGTTAGACAGATCGCATTCCAGGAAGCCCTGCAGAAGCTCGACCCAAGGTAGCCGCATATCGGGCCAATCAAGTCGATATCTCACCCCAGAAGACTCGCTCTCCCGGAGAACCACTCTCGCACTGGGCGTATCGACCGTGTATTTTAGGTCTACATGAAATATCCAGCTGAGTTGTTCAAGTACTTAGCCCGACTCTCAAGGAAGAAAAAACGGTCAACCATATCCGGACAAAGCTCTACTTTTGATATACCTCACAAGGGATGCCACGTCGGCCACAACTTTCGAGGATACTATTTATGAATAGTGGAATTAGTCTTCAGCCGCTATTCTAAACAAACGATGGACTCCACGTGCCCGAGCTTTTCTGGAAAGGCTGAGCCACGTCACAACAGCCCAAACTGCTATCCCCGCCTATAAATACCTCAAAGCTTAAAGAGAAAAGGAGGACTTGGAGAGACTTCTCTGACCTTTCTTTTTTCGGCTCATACTACTTCTTCTTCCCAGAAAAACATTATCTAGAAGAGAAAATAGCCGCCTTCTCTCTTTTCTCCAAATAGAAAAAGCATTGTACTTGTAATCAAAAGCAAAAGTAATATATATAAAGTGGACGTAGGCACCGTCTTTGCCGAACCACTATAAAAAATCTGTGTGTTTCCCCGTTTCCTTTACTTTTTCTGCATTTTATAACCAGTATTCGTACGTTCTACACACGATTGGTGGTTAATTGTCACTAGTGACCAACTTTTGAAGTCAACACTTTGGCGTGCCAGGAAGGGTGGATATCCTTAATCGATGGCGAACAAACGAAAGAAAGATACAACATCCTCTCGTCCCGCAAACACCGATGCGGTCGATACTAATGCTACAAAAGCCAGTCACGAAGTTTCCTCTCATGAAGATATGTCTCGATTTCTCGCCCTGGACGACATGAATAAAATCATGGTCGAGTTCAGAGACCAGATGACATCTCAGGATAAACTCCTCGAACGACAGCAGCAGTTGATGGATCACCTTCTCGGTCGACTAGAGACAGGATTGAACGCTTCAACATCAATTCCTCCGCCGGCCGAGACTGGGGCAACAACTGATCTTCGGTTTGCACAGAATCAGGCCACTGATCAGGCTACACCTTTATTTCATCCTGGTTTGGTCCCACCAACCGATCGATCCCAGCCAGGAGTATCGCTTCCAACGACCAGCGCAACTGTAGCAGCAGAACCTCTGGAGGCTCGCGATCAAGATCTAGATCGGTCGAACGCTTTGCCTCCACTATTGGGAACAACTCGACCTATCGAACTAGTCGAGCAGCCACCGGGTCCCTCAGAATCAACGCCATTCCCATTACAACCCGGAATCTTACCACAGACCAGTCTAACCACTCTTCACCTTCAACGAAGAACTGGTGCGACCCTCTCTTCGAACCAGAGAAGCCACCCCACTATTCCGGTCCTCACAGCGACAGAAGAAAATGCTACCATCGACCCTACTAACCTCGCTCCCACCAGGGGCACCACTGAGCTCCGAACATCACATGATATGCAGGATCAGCCTAGGCCCTCTGTTATGGGTATGGCTTGACCCGCTACTCATCAGGTTCCAAAGGGGCCATTCTCCCCAGAACCACCTATTGTGGCTTACTTTCCCTCACACCTTTACTCAACTCTCGGAAGATGGGCCCAGCCAACGGCCGCCCTTCCGAGCATGCTTTTGCCAGATCCTCGCACTGAAGCTTCCCCGGATACTGAGCTAAATTCATGGCAATGACTCCTCGGAGATGGAAGCCAGCTTGCAAGTATCATCCGACGCTTTACTCGGGGCACTTCCTCGCATCAAGACATAGATAATGTCAATCGCAGCCCTTTCACTAGGGAAATCAGAAACTCTTGAAACCCTCCGGACTTCAAGTTCCTAGTTATCGAGCCAAACAACGGTCGCACTGATCCAACCATCCACCTCATGCGATACATGCGACATATGGAAGTACTCGGCGCATCAACCAATGTCATGGCTAAGTGTTTCCCGCAATTTCTCACCGATATAGCCGGAATGTGGTTTCGACAGCTGACAACGGAGTCAATCAGCAGCTGGAACACTCTGGTCACCCGCTTCACCGAGCAATTCAGAGTACATATCTTGTAACAACCCGTATTTTGAATAACAAGTTATAACATAAATCAAGGCAGAATTAAATGATAAAATCTGAATCAAGGGAAACCGTCTGTGCCATTGCGTTCGTCTCGGAAAAATACGCGAAATAGAGTCCGAGTTTTCGAAAATCGGAGTCCGTATGACCAAGTTATGGCCCGTCAAAGTTTTAAGAAAATTTCAAGTTCAAATTTGAATTCAGAATTCAAATTCAGCTGAGCAGGACAGGCGGGAAAAGCTCCCGACACCCCCAAGTCGACTGGGGAGTCGACTTGGGAGTCGACACACCCCAGGCTGTGTCGACTGCCCAGTCGACACCCCTGTCGACTTGGGTGGTCGGCCAGTTTGGCCTGGGTGTACCTGACTTGTTCCTCAAGACATGTTTTAAGGCTTGTGACGGATTTTAAAGGCTCAGATCTGAATTAGGGTTAATCCTATGGCCTAAACTAACCTAAACTTCTATAAAAGGACCCTAATACCTAGCCTAAACCATCATAAATCAATCCTACAACTAGATTATGCCAAAATGTTTAATCATGGCCTCCACCCTCTTGTCATAGTTTTTACCTTCATTCATATGAGTGTGCCTAAGCTTGTTTGAGAGTTTCTAAGTTTGATTCAAGGCCAAAGTTCAATCTTTCTTCATCAAATCAAGGATCTTCTTCTTATTTCTCAAGGGTTTTCATTGGAGCTTATTATTTGGGGGTTTTTAGAGTTGCTAGTGGCTTCGTCTCAATCTTATTTTATTTTATAAGTCTTCATAGCATTGTAAGCCCTATTCTACTCTTAGATTCTAACTATGAAGTTAAATATGACATGTTGCAAGTTTGAGTTTGAGCCTAAGTATGATTTGTGCTTTGATTCTATCATGTTATGCATAGATTTATTCTATGCATGTTTGTAAAGCTATCACCTTGCCTTTGTGCATAGAAAGCTATGAGCTTTGATTTGAAATGTTGCATAAAGCGACATAGAAACTCTCATAACCCTTATGTTATATTGCATATGATGTTATATGCGAATCACTAGCTATCATCCTATGTCATTTATGACCATGTTTCACCTATTTTGCTAAAGTTGATATCATGCATGTTTTGAGGCTTATAATGTAATATGCAAGTTTATGAACACATTTGCCTCATATGCCACCATGTTTAACTTGTGACCAAACCTTATTAATTATGTCATGTTTCTAAGTTCCCTCTTTGAGATCTATTTGCATTTATGCGAACTTACATGCGATGGGGTTACGTTATGGGTAAACTAAAATGACATAAAAACATGACTTGAAAAGATGACACGAAATATGACATGTGATTATGCTTGAAACACGAACATGAACTTGGACATGACTTCTAGAAAACATGAGAATGGCCAACTCGAGGTTGGGTTGAGTTTGTAGCATAAACCTACCCGGAACCGACCGGCTTAACTAGTGGCTACAAGCAATAGGACCCAATGTGAGTAGTTGGTCATGTCGCACTTGAAACCCGAGGTTAGACTAAGTTGTGGTGTAAAGCTACCCGGACCCGCCCGGCTTAACTAGTAACCACAACAAGGTCTAATGTGAGAGGTTCGGTGCATTAAATTAATTAATGCCACATGATAGGGTTAAGTCATGGACCACTTGAATACTTAACCAATTAAACACGATGGGTTGATAGGGTTAAGTCATGAACCTTGGGTACACTTAACCAACTTGATACTTGATTGGATAGGGTTAACCACGTTTAACCCGTTAGAAACCCTAGTTACGTGGTCCTTTTCACCAGTAACCCTCTTGGTTGTATCATGGTACCCTAGGGACTAGGCTAGGGTGGGGCACGATTACTGGGCTGACATGTAAGTGACCAAAACGACGGCTGAGTAGGTGCGCCGATGTAGGTTCAGCGGACTATGGTCGTGCACATAGTCCGGAGTTGAAAAAGCAGACACGGGTACCAGTAGGATTAGACTGTGCGTGCTTGATTTGTGTCCGTGGTTGGCACCCTAGGGCTTGATACACCCTAGGGTGGACCTAGCACAGTTTGACTACACTTCGTGATTGGGCCGTAGGACACCGACACTTGACGAGTTAGGCTTTAGGGAGCCGATCGACTAGACCGTGTTGTTGGACCTTGATTTAGGTCATTTCATGATATTGGGCCAAGATTGGGCCAAGGGATCACTTCTTATTTATACTTGACATGGGTTGGAATACTAGTACACCTGGTGCAAAACTTAACCTTGTATATGCGATGCCACACTTGATCTATCTTGTTAACTTTTCACCATGCCAGTTATCATCTTATGTTTCATCTCTGTTTTACATGTCCAATTAACTTTATTAGTTTTTATACTAATAGTAGGTAGGACTTACCAGTCTTTTGACTGACCCATTTTCTTTCGCCTCTTTTCTTTTGTCCCCCCCCCCAGGTTTACAGGGTGGAAACACTAGCACCTAGCTTGGATCTTTAGCTGCTTTTCTGGATAGCTCATGTACGGTTTGGACTTGAGCTTGCTATGGCTTTATTCTACCTTGGGGATAGTTACTTTATGTTTTTTTCCAGTTTTCAGTTGATGTTTCTAGACTTTGTTTTGTGGGAAAATAATGACCAAGTACTTTGATGTAACTTGACTATGGTTTTGAAATGTTAGTTTTTACCCGCTGCTTTATTTACTCTGTTTTTACTTCTATATGTTCTGTCTTGTGATATCTGCATGCATGTTTACCTTGTTTAACGCCCCGCCAAAGCTAGTGTGCTTGCAAGAGTGGCATTGGCGGAGGTGGGGTGTTACATTTGGTATCAGAGCATAAGGTTTTACTAGACCGGACAAAAGTTTTAAAACCCTTTTGAAAAACTATTTTCAAAACCAATTAAGTATTTTCCAAGAAAAGTCTAGTTTATTTTAAAAGGCTATTCCCCAAAAGCCATTAGCACTATCCTTTGTTTCCTCGTTCTAAATCTATCTTTTCCCTTTTTTCAGCATGGCTGATCTTAAACTTCCCGAGGGAGTAACCATTCCCGGATGGTTCCGGAGGTACTTGGAAGCTAGGGCCAACGATGTGGGCCCAGCAAACACTCCCACCGTAACTGAGGTTCCTCCTCCTCCTCCTCAGCATCCACAAGCAGATTTCGCAAAAGTTTGTAAAGACTTTAAGGCGATGGGTGGCAAGAATTTTATTGGGACGGAGACTTTTGTTGAGGCGCGGAATTGGTTGAAAGAAACTGAAGATCTCTTCGCCATCTTTGATGTGGAAGACCATAGAAAAGTTTTGTTGGCAGTATGGCTATTGAAAGAGGAAGCTGCTTATTGGTGGGAAGTCACCAATGCTACTAGGCCTATAGAGACGGGCCGACTTTAGGACGAGGTTTGGGCTTAAGTTTCTATCATCTGCTGAGGCGAATCTGCAATTGGAGAGGTTTATATCTTTGAAGCAAGGGGACATGACAGTGAGGGAGTATGTGAATAAGTTTAACCAGCTTGCTCGATTCGGTTTGGACATGGTTAATACTCCCCAGAAGAAGGCTCTACGCTTTGCACGAGGGTTGAATGAAACATTACAAGGTTTAGCCATGTCTCATATACCCATGGGGGCCACTTTTGAAAGCCTAGTGGACATGGCATTACTTCAGGGATACGATAAGAATGGCAAGAAAGAAGTCAAGCCTAATGAGACTCAAACCAAGAAGGCGGACTCCAAGTGGGGAGGAAATCAGAGCAATCAGAACAACAAGGGTAACAAGGCCAACAACAACAAGGCAAAGGACCCAAGAAAGTGCAACTTCTGTGGAATTGTTGGACACATAGCCAAAGATTGTAGGAAGAAGAAGAGGAAGTTGGGGGAATGCTTTCATTGCGGAGAGACTGGATACTTTAGCAAGGATTGCCCTAAGAAGCAAGGACAAGGGCAAGGGCAGACTCAGCGTGCAGGACCTTCTGGAGGGCAAGTTCATGCTCTCAACACTGCTCCAGTTCAGGACCGAGGTAGTGTTTCTGTAGAAAGCCTTGTTTACATTTCTGATTTTCCTGGTCGCACTTTATTTGATTCTGGCGCATCGCATACTTTTATTTCTTCTGACATTGTTGAAAGTTTGCACCTAAGTACTAGTCTAGTTGAGGATCCCGTTAGTGTTTCAAATCCAATTGGGGGTTCCGCCCATCTATCTATGATTTGTATGGGTTTGAGGATTTATATCTTGACCGTAGAATTCACGTGTAATGGTTATGTTCTCGGGTTCGTGGGATATAGGTTGATTTTGGGCATGGATTGGTTGTCCAGTTATGGAGCCATTCTCGATTGTGAGCATAGGGTGGTGAGGCTCATGACTCGCCTCGGTAATACCCTAGAGATTTCTTGCAACCCGCTGGATCCCGTCATGTTGTGTTATCTTGAATCTCTTGACTCGTCCATCGATGATCTACAATCAGTAAGGGTGGTCCGAGAATATCCTGATGTCTTTAAAGAGGTTAAGGGGTTACCCCCTAAACGAGAGATAGATTTCCGCATTTATCTTGTTGATAATGCCAAGCCAGTTTCATTGCCCGTTAAGCACATGGCCCCGCGAGAAAGAAGAGAGCTCAGTAAGCAAATCAAGGAGTTGCTTGAGAAGAATTTTATTAGGCGAAGCATTTCTGAATGGGGTGCTCCTGTGGTGTTCGCTACTAAGGCGGATGGTTCGCTTCGTCTATGTGTTGATTATCGAGAGTTGAACAAACTGACAAAGAAGAATAGGCACCCGTTACCGAGGATTGATGACCTCTTTGACCAGCTTGTTGGTGCTTCTGTTTTCTCTCAGCTCGATCTAGCCATCGGATTCCATCAGCTTAGAGTAGCTGAGGATAGTATTGATAAGACTGCTTTTAGGACTCCAGATGGATTCTTTGAATGGCTTGTCATGCCATTCGGTTTGACTAATGCACCCGCCTACTTCGTAGATTTGATGAGTAGGGTGTTCAGGGAGTTCCTTAACAAGTTTGTGGTTGTCTTCGTGGATGATATTCTGATCTTCTCAAAGGATGAGGAAGAACATGCTAGACATCTCAAGGAAGTGATGGATACGCTTAGAGCTCATCAGTTGAAAGCCAAGTTCTCCAAATGCCATTTTTGGAGAAGGGAAGTTCGGTTTCTTGGACATATAGTTTCTAAGCAAGGCAAAGCTGTGAATCCCGCGAAAGTGGTTGCGGTTCAAGACTGGAAGACTCCTAAGAATGCAACCGAAGTAAGAAGCTTTCTCGGTCTGGCAGGCTACTATAGGAAGTTCATTAGGGACTTCGCTAAGATTTCAGCCCCTCTTACTAAGTTGACGAAGAAGAACTTAGTCTTTTCATGGGACTTAGAGTGTGAGCTTGCTTTTCAAAGGCTCAAGAGGGCCCTTACCACAGCTCCAGTTTTGGCATTACCCGATGGCGGTGAGATGTTTACCGTGTACACCGATGCATGTGGCACGGGGTTAGGTGCTGTTCTGATGCAGGAAGGAAGAGTGATATGTTATGGGGGTAGGCAACTTAAAGTTCATGAGAAGAACTATCCCACTCATGATTTGGAGTTGGCGGCGATCGTCTTTGCACTCAAATCCTGGCGCCACTATCTTCTAGGCGAAAGGTTTGAGTTATATACTGATCACAAGTCGCTCAAGTACCTCTTTTCGCAGAAAGATCTGAATTTAAGGCAGCAAAGGTGGATGGAATTCTTGGCATCATATGACTTCGAGATAGCTTATACCCCTGGCAAGGGTAATGTTGTGGCAGATGCACTAAGCAGAAGAAGGTTGACTTTGAGTCCCTTGTTTGTTGAGATGAAGAGCCTAGAGTTCTTAGCAACCTTTGATTTCACAACGGCTGTTGAGTCGATGACGGGTTCGTTAGCATCTCTTGAGCTTAGACCTACACTTCTTGATCAAGTAGGGACTTCGCAGAAGGAAGACCCGCAGATAGTCGAGATCATGGACAAGTTGATTCGTGGTGAGACGTCTAGTCACGTTGCTAGATATACTATTAATGACAAGGGTTGGCTAAGGCGTGATGGAGGACTATGCGTTCCACAAGTGGTAGACTTGGTGCATAAAGTTCTCGAAGAAGCGCATCACTCAAAGATGACTATACATCCTGGAGGAGATAAGATGTATAGGGATATGAAGCGCATTTTCTTTTGGGCTGGAATGAAGGAGGATGTGGCAGAGTATGTTTCAAAGTGCATGGTGTGCCAACAAGTGAAAGCCGAGTCGAAGAAACCCGGTGGGCTATTACATCCATTGGAGGTCCCGCAATGGAAGTGGGAAAGTATCTCTATGGATTTTGTGGATGGATTGCCTAGGTCAAGGAAAGGGAATACGAGCATATGGGTCATAGTTGATAGACTTACGAAGAGTGCTCATTTCATTCCAGTAAAGAGCAAGAGGACCGCATCATGGCTAGCATCTGTTTATCTTCGAGAGATAGTGCGATTGCATGGAGTTCCTTCTAGCATAGTTAGCGATCGTGACCCAATCTTCACTAGCCAGTTCTGGAATAGTTTGCAAGAAGCGATGGGTACGCGATTGAATCTAAGTACAGCCTATCACCCCCAGACGGATGGCCAAACCGAAAGGGTGAATAGAGTGCTAGAAGATCTTTTGAGGCTTTGTGTTCTTGACTTTGGTGGTACTTGGGAAGACCACCTTCCTCTTGTAGAGTTTGCTTATAATAATAGCTATCAAGCTAGCATAGGGATGACACCATTTGAAGCTTTGTATGGGAGGCCGTGTAGATCACCATCTTGTTGGTGGGAAACAACGGATAGGCTTATACTTGGACCCGATATGATACGGGACACATCCAAGAAAGTTGAATTGGTGAGAAGACGGATGAAAACGGCCCAAGACAGACAGAAATCCTATGCTGACAAGCGAAGGACAGATCTGGAATTCGAAGTTGGAGACATGGTTTTCGTGAAGGTTTCTCCTTTGCGTAATGTGGTTCGTTTTGGAGCAGTTGGGAAGCTGGCACCAAGATTCGTAGGACCCTTCCCTATCATAGAGAGAATTGGGAAGATGGCTTATAAGGTGGAATTGCCCGAGAAGCTGGCCGGAGTGCATAATGTCTTTCATGTCTCGCATCTCCGAAAGTTCCTACATGAGTCCGCTGAGGTGGTTGAACCTAGCATTCTTGAAGACGTGGAGGTAGAGAAAGAGGCAACCTTGAGGAGAGCTCCGATTCGTATCTTGGGAACGGAGATCAAGAAGCTAAGGAATCGAGAAGTCAAATTGGTGAAGGTTCAGTGGAGTGAGGCCGAAGAGGATGCAACTTAGGAAACCGAGGAGAAGATGCGTGGGCTTTATCCATTTCTTTTTGAGGGTACCTTCTCAATCTCTTTTCCTTGTTAGCATATCTTTCTTTTGCTATCCATGTTTATCTTGTTATCTCGTTAACCTTGTCATGAGAACCTTAGGTAGAAACCCTTTGGATGAAACATGTATTTGAAACATGTTATGTTTGATGTTTGCAAGTGGTTGCAAGTGTTTGCAAGTGGATACTCGTGGACGCATGATACACGTTAGGCACTAAGATCGGCTCACACACTTTCATATTGCATATGCATGAGTGCTTATACTTATTCATGGCTGAAACTTGTTATGCTATCACGTGGATGTTGCATATGGATGAATGTTATGTGCACTCATGTAGAGATTATAAATTATGTTAGGAATTTGCATACATATGGACTCATTTCACTAACATACTTTGCATTAAGGAGGTTTACTGAATCAGTAACCGCCTGATTTTCGCATTAGATAAGTACATATACACACACCTTTGCATATAATCATACAGCATTTAGAATTTGTTAAGAACAATGGTTACTTGTGGATGATGTTGTGAGTAGATGGATGATGGATGGTAGGATACGTTCTTCCTAACTTGAAGATTTCGGGGACGAAATCCTTTAAGGTGGGGAGGATGTAACAACCCGTATTTTGAATAACAAGTTATAACATAAATCAAGGCAGAATTAAATGATAAAATTTGAATCAAGGGAAACGGGTTGTGCCATTGCGTTCGTCTCGGAAAAATACGCGAAATAGAGTTCGAGTTTTCGAAAATCGGAGTCCGTATGACCAAGTTATGGCCCGTCAAAGTTTTCAGAAAATTTCAAGTTCAAATTTGAATTCAGAATTCAAATTCAGCTGAGCAGGACAGGCGGGAAAAGTTCCCGCCACCCCCAAGTCGACTGGGGAGTCGACTTGGGAGTCGACACACCCCAGGCTGTGTCGACTGCCCAGTCGACACCCCTGTCGACTTGGGTGGTCGGCCAGTTTGGCCTGGGTGTACCTGACTTGTTCCTCAAGACATGTTTTAAGGCTTGTGACGGATTTTAAAGGCTTAGATCTGAATTAGGGTTAATCCTATGGCCTAAACTAACCTAAACTTCTATAAAAGGACCCTAATACCTAGCCTAAACCATCATAAATCAATCCTACAACTAGATTATGCCAAAATGTTTAATCATGGCCTCCACCCTCTTGTCATAGTCTCCACCTTCATTCATATGAGAGTGCCTAAGCTTGTTTGAGAGTTTCTAAGTTTGATTCAAGGCCAAAGTTCAATCTTTCTTCATCAAAGCAAGGATCTTCTTCTTATTTCTCAAGGGTTTTCATTAGAGCTTATTATTTGGGGGTTTTTAGAGTTGCTAGTGGCTTCGTCTCAATCTTATTTTATTTTATAAGTCTTCATAGCATTGTAAGCCCTATTCTACTCTTAGATTCTAACTGTGAAGTTAAATATGACATGTTGCAAGTTTGAGTTTGAGCCTAAGTATGATTTGTGCTTTGATTCTATCATGTTATGCATAGATTTATTCTATGCATGTTTGTAAAGCTATCACCTTGACTTTGTGCATAGAAAGCTATGAGCTTTGATTTGAAATGTTGCATAAAGCGACATAGAAACTCTCATAACCCTTATGTTATCTTGCGTATGATGTTATATGCGAATCACTAGCTATCATCCTATGTCATTTATGACCATGTTTCACCTATTTTGCTAAAGTTGATATCATGCATGTTTTGAGGCTTATAATGTAATATGCAAGTTTATGAACACATTTGCCTCATATGCCACCATGTTTAACTTGTGACCAAACCTTATTAATTATGTCATGCTTCTAAGTTCCCTCTTTGAGATCTATTTGCATTTATGCGAACTTACATGCGATGGGGTTACGTTATGGGTAAACTAAAATGACATAAAAACATGACTTGAAAAGATGACACGAAATATGACATGTGATTATGCTTGAAACACGAACATGAACTTGGACATGACTTCTAGAAAACATGAGAATGGCCAACTCGAGGTTGGGTTGAGTTTGTAGCATAAATCTACCCGGAACTGACCGGCTTAACTAGTGGCTACAAGCAATAGGACCTAATGTGAGTAGTTGGTCATGTCGCACTTGAAACCCGAGGTTAGACTAAGTTGTGGTGTAAAGCTACCCGGACCCGCCCGACTTAACTAGTAACCACAACAAGGTCTAATGTGAGAGGTTCGGTGCATTAAATTAATTAATGCCACATGATAGGGTTAAGTCATGGACCACTTGAATACTTTACCAATTAAACACGATGGATTGATAGGGTTAAGTCATGAACCTTGGGTACACTTAACCAATTTGATACTTGATTGGATAGGGTTAACCACGTTTAACCCGTTAGAAACCCTAGTTACATGGTCCTTTTCACCAGTAACCCTCTTGGTTGTATCATGGTACCCTAGGGACTAGGCTAGGGTGGGGCACGATTACTGGGCTGACATGTAAGCGACCAAAACGACGACTGAGTAGGTGCGCCGATGTAGGTTCAGGCGGACTATGGTCGTGCACATAGTCCGGAGTTGAAAAAGCAGACACAGGCACCAGTAGGATTAGACTGTGCTTGCTTGATTTGTGTCCGTGGTTGGCACCCTAGGGCTTGATACACCCTAGGGTGGACCTAGCACAGTTTGACTACACTTCGTGATTGGGCCGTAGGACACCGACACTTGACGAGTTAGGCTTTAGGGAGCCGATCGACTAGACCGTGTTGTTGGACCTTGATTTAGGTCATTTCATGATATTGGGCCAAGATTGGGCCAAGGGATCACTTCTTGTTTATACTTGACATGGGTTGGAATACCAGTACACCTGGTGCAAAACTTAACCTTGTATATGCGATGCCACACTTGATCTGTCTTGTTAACTTTTCACCATGCCAGTTATCATCCTATGTTTCATCTCTGTTTTACATGTCCAGTTAACTTTATTAGTTTTTATACTAATAGTAGGTAGGACTTACCAGTCTTTTGACTGACCCATTTTCTTTCTCCTCTTTTCTTTCGTTTCCCCCCCCTAGGTTTACAGGGTGGAAACACTAGCACCTAGCTTGGATCTTTAGCTGCTTTTCTGGATAGCTCATGTACGGTTTGGACTTGAGCTTGCTATGGCTTTATTCTACCTTGGGGATAGTTACTTTATGTTTTTTTCCAGTTTTCAGTTGATGTTTCTAGACTTTGTTTTGTGGGAAAATAATGACCAAGTACTTTGATGTAACTTGACTATGGTTTTGAAATGTTAGTTTTTACCCGCTGCTTTATTTACTCTGTTTTTACCCGCTGCTTTATTTACTCTGTTTTTACTTCTATATGTTCTGTCTTGTGATATCTGCATGCATGTTTACCTTGTTTAACGCCCCGCCAAAGCTAGTGTGCTTGCAAGAGTGGCATTGGCGGAGGTGGGGTGTTACATATCTCTTGACCGAAGGGCGTTATGTTCTTATCCACCATCAAGCAGTGATCAGGAGAAACGCTTAGATCCTTCCTCAAAAGATTCAATGCGGCAGCAGCATCAGTCGATCGGCCCGAACCATAGATGGTACTTATTGCCGCCATCGGAGGAGTTCAGAAGAGATTAGAATTCTCAAACTCCTTAACTAGAGATCCCCCCAAGGATATAAATGACTTCTATTCCGAGGCCGAGCGATTCCTCCGACAAGAAGATGCCAGCATTGAGATGGAAAACCTTGAGGTCTTAGCCGCCAAACAGCAAGGTCCACTCAACAACAACGGCCAGAATAAAGGAAGAGGAAAGGCCCTGGAAAAGAGCGAGCGTTATGTGCGACCTCGTATCAAAAGTAAGTATGACCAGTGCACCGAACTCAATTCCTCTCTACTCGATATCTACCTTGACATACGAGGGTCCCTGCCCACTCCTAGATCACCTCGACGAGAACCAACCCAGATAGAGCTCGATTCTGGCAAATATTGCGTGTTCCACAGCATAGCTGGACATAGCACTGATGAATGTCGCCATCCGCGTGATCTCATTGAGGATCGAGTCAGAAAAGGGGAGCTTACCGAATATGTCAAGAGTCGTGCCCCGGCCTTGCCACCACGGCCTTCTGCCCAAGCTCCTCAGGTCAATCCACGAGCTCCTAGATACGTAAGGGACCCTGAGACTAACACTCGCGGCATTATTATTAATTAGTTTTTTCTGATGTATTTCTTTCAATAAAAACCTTGAAAAAAGGACACCTTGATGTACAGATGTATGGGGTTAGGTTTTAGCTCCTATGCATTCGCTGTAATCAATCGATGTCCTCTTAGAATTTCTTTTTTCTATAATAATTCTTTAGTTTCTATGAATGCTCATTTACAAATATAGATAATGTTCGGGAAACTCTAAAGTCGAGCATGGATAATGCTCCCCCCTCTTTTAATGTGGTCAACGTGAAAGCCTACTGCTATATCATAATACCTAGTTCCCTAGCCGAGTGTGGTATACTTCTTTAAGACAAGTATGGATGATACTTACCCCTTCTTTCTCTACACCACGAGCTTCTGCCGCTCGCTGGATACACTAATCTAAAATGAGTCGAGCACAGAAAACACTTGCCCTAAGTAGAGTATGGTTAATACTCGCTCTCTCTAAACCGAGTACAGTTAATACTCGCCCCCTCTAAGCCAAGTATGGTTAATACTCGCCCCCTCCAAGCCGAGTATGGTTAATACTCATCCCCTCTAAGCCGAGTATGGTTAATACTCGCCCTCTCTAAGCCGAGTATGGTTAATACTCGCCACTAAGCCGAGTATGGTTAATACTCGCCACCTCTCAAAGCCAAGTGAAATAAAATGCTCGACCCATTAGCCATTTCCAAGCCGAGAATGGTTTATTTTTGTCTTTGCAAGAACTAACTCTCATGAAGGCGATCATTATCTCGGCCTTAATACAGTTTCCGATAGTTGTCGGTTTTCCGGCCTTAATACGACCCAGTTCGATCGTCGGGTTTCTGGCCTTAATAAAACATCGGAACTGTCGGATTTCTGGCCTTAATATGGTCCGGCGCGACCATAGCTGCTCGAGCAATTGTGCTTCGATTCATATTTTGGAACACACCTCCCTCTATCAAAGAAGATGCATTCTGAGGGGCAAAGTGTTAACCCTCTTTTTGGTAAAAGACACAGCGGGCCAAATCGAAGCCCAAATGCGCAACCAATCGAGTTAGACAGATCGCATTCCAAGAAGCCCCTCGGCCTGAGGTAGCTGCATATCGGGCCAATCAAGTCAATATCTCACCCCGGAAGACTCGCTCTCCTAGAGAACCGCTCTCGCACAGGGCATATCGACCGAGTATTTCGAATCTACATGAAATATCCAGCTGAGCTGTTCAAGTACTTGGCCCGACTCTCAAGGAAGAAAAAACGGTCAACCATATCCGGACAAAGCTCTACTTTTGATATATCGCACCATGGATGGCACGTCGGCCACAACTTCCGAGGATACTATTTATGAATAATGGAATCAGTCTTCAGCCGCTATTCTAACCAAGTGATGGACTCCACATGTCCGAGCTTTTCCGGAAAGGCCGAGCCACATCACAACAGCCCAAGCTGCTATCCCCGCCTATAAATACCTCAAAGCTTAAAGAGAAAAGGAGGACTTGGAGAGACTTCTTTGACCTTTCTTTTTTCGGCTCATACTTCTTCCTCTTCCCAGAAAAACATTATCTGGAAGAGAAAATAGCCGCCTTCTCTCTTTTCTCCAAATACAAAAAGCATTGTACTTGTAATTAAAAGCAAAAGTAATATATATAAAGTGGACGTAGGCACCATCTTTGCCGAACTACTATAAAAATTCTGTGTGTTTTCCTCGTTTACTTTACTTTTTTTGCATTTTATAATCAGTATTCGTATGTTCTACACACGATTGGGGGTTGATTGTCACTAGTGGCCAACTTTTGACGTCAACACGAACCTTGGATGAAATGCTTCCAACTCATGTTTCAACATAGTTGAACAAAACCAAGTCTGTAAAGGCTTGTATTGGGAATTGGACTCCCACAATGAATGTGCATTGGGTATCACTTGACATAGTACAAGTCTGAAACGTACAACATCACCTAGGTCAACTTTCCAACACATAATGAACCTACCTCTTATTGGATAGAACCTAGTGGATCGTCACCTTGATCACTTTGCAACTCTTCGAAGAGATATCTCATGCGCAACTCAATCCATAAAGTATGCATCGGTATTTAGAAGGAGGACAACATATCCTAACGGGAGCAAACCCACCTGAGCATTTTGCATCTCTTTTGATTTCAACCATTCTTAGTTAATGAGACTTGTTGTACGATTACCTTTCTTAACATATCCACTTAGAATGCTACATTTTCCTCTAATGAAAATGAGCTGATAACATTCGTTTATATAAATCATTCAAGTTTAAAAAGAATAAAAGGCATTACTCTTATTATACACCTTTTGGGAATCACCCTGGATGAGCAGGAAAACCAATTACAAACTGAAATCGAACTGAAACCACATAAAAACGCTAAAAACCACGTCTTAAAAGATCACACCGAAATAAAACCGCAAAACCGATGAATCTGCACCGTTAGTATGGTCCGGGTTCGGTTTTTAACTTTTCACATACCGCAAAACCGAAACCGCACCGATATGATTTATAAATGTTTGCATTCCAACACCACTTTGTTTGTATCTTTTTTCAAGCCTTCACTACTTGCATTCCAACACCACTTTGTCTTGTATCCATTTAAATGCGTACATTTTACTCCACTTCTGCTATAAACATAAGAAAATATATAGTTACCTAGATTGATAAATGGACAAGGTTGTACTTATCGCAGGTTACATTTTTGAGCAAATATTGATTGTTGTGGTTGGGTTGTGTTTTTGTTTAATAATGTTATGTTCATGCTGACTGGTTAGGGAACAACGCCTTTTTTTATTAATCGGTTTTGAAACCGAAATCGCACATTTAAAACCGAACCGCACCAACGGTTCTTGGTTCGTTTTCGGTTCTTACTTTTTAAAGCTGCACCCTAGCGGTTCTGAGTGCGGTTTTAAGTCAAAACCGCACCAAACCACACAATGCTCATCCCTAGATACTACCATCTTCAAGATGTCTTTCACGTTCTAATGATTAAGCAGTTTCAAAAGCAGATTCGATTTCAGACTCTTTGAAAACGAATGATGACAGTTCGATAAATTCAACTCTGTCTCTTTCGGAAGTATAAGGAAAAATGCATAAGCGTGGAGTTTACCTCGTTCAGTGAACGGATTTCCTTATCATTTGTCCTACATTAACAAACGAGATTTATATGTACAGTACTACGTTATTTAAGATGACTGGTTCATATAACTCACATGCTTCTCCAATATATTTCTTGAGTTCCGCTTTGACCAATATTTGATAGCCAATTATTTAACTATCAAATACACACAACAATCGCAATTTAATTGCATTGGATTCGCTAAGCCTCATTTAATTAAATTTTCATCAATTGAATTTTATTAAATCGTTTACTTAGACAAGTCATATACTTACTCAAAAAGTTCTCTTTTCAAAATCATTTTTAATGAGTTACTAGAACACAAGCAGTTTTCATTTCGATACCTGCTCCCAGTCTCAAACTACTATTACCTTTTGATAACAACAAAGCCGTTCAAGTTGGGTTTTTTATTTACCTCTTCTTGACTTGTTAATACTCTTACCTTTAGGAACGGATGGAAGTTTCTATATCAAGTTATCTTCGTAAAATCTATATTAAGTTCAAGCAAGATTTTATAAACCATTCTTTTAAGTTTTCAAAATCTCTTTTAACCATAACACTTTTACTTAGTTCTTTTATTAAGTAAACATCTTAGAACTAACTAGCTTTAAGCCCTATCCATAAACCAAGGTCATAAATTCAAAACACATTCTTAGATAGTAAAGTTAACTTAAATGCCCAAATAAAATCAATTTATTGACTTAAGCATCAATATTTGATTAATTTATTAACTTAAACACCATTGTTTTATTAATTTATAAACGTGATCACAATTGTTAATCCAAAAATAATTCTTATATTAATTTACCCATTCATTTAATTCAAATGATAATTTATTTCAAATCTTCTTTATTCAAACTAACTTCAAACCTTGATGAATTCAGATAAACATTGTTAATGAAGCATTCCGAAAAATCCATTTACTAATTTCATTTTGGGAGGAGACTCGGTAATTCATAATGATAATTAATTTAGCTACCATTAGTCCCCAATGACGTGCACCTAGAAATGCATATTTTTACTCTAATATTTAATTTTGATTTATTTACATAATTAGCATAATAGGGTATTTTTACATGTTTTTATCAAAAATACATAAATGTTTTCAAGTCATCATTCACTCATATATATTTGAGCAAAATGATCAATTTGAATATTTATCAATCTCGAGAAAAAAATATTTGCTCGTTCTAATTATATTTTGTAAGAAAATGTGTGAAAATTAAAAAAGTCTTCATGAATATATTCATGCACATATTATGAAACCAAACGGAATACGAAAACAAAAGTATACATACTTCATGAAGAGCCTACATACCCATTTATTGATGAATGGCATTAAAAGGTAAAAGCTTAAGTTAAAGGGGGATTGATTATTTTCTACCGATGATCATACAATATCAAGTGCATGTTTGGCAGTCCTAAAAGAGATTAAGGTTTTAAGCGCGTATAAATAACTCTCTTATATTCGTGTAAAAGGAACTACACTTTTTACCCAAAGTTGCAATGATAAATTAGAAATAAAAGGTTCTCCTTAATGACTTCTTAGCTTTATTTTTTTAATGCAACTTTCTTTTATGTTCTTTCTTTTGTGCTCTTTTATGTTTTTCTTTTTTATGCTTAGTTTCAATTTCATGCAAGTAGTTTAGTTTATTTTTACGCAAGTTAGTTAGAGCTTGTTTTTAGTTAGTTTATATTTAATTTATGTTTATGTTTGAAATTTTCTTATATTAATATGTATTCAAATATGAAAAGCTAAACCCTTAAATTTAGGGATGATAAATTATCTCATGAATCATATAAAATTAACATAATAATTTTATTTACGATCTTCCTTTTTATGGTTAATGAAAAATTGGTTGTTTATGTTAGTTTACTGTTTAATATTGAATTCGAAAGTGTACATTGTTCGAAAGAAATACACTATATGTTTATTCATAGAAAAACATAAGTCACCTTTTCATCTAAATATAATTATGTCAATGTGAGGGAAACCAAAATTAAAGCTTAATGCTCTATGTTACTAGTTCAATGGTAAACAGAATATGCTAAAGTAGATTCTACTTTCAGTTCCTTGTCAATTTCATGGGACAACTGGTTAGAAAAATTGTGTTATAGATTGATAGTTTAATTTATGTTACTTAATAGCACAAGTCATATTTATAATAAATACATCCATTAATAACAGAAATGATCAAAAAAAAAAAAAAAAAAAAAAAGAAAAAAAAGAGAGATAATAAGTTTAAGTTAAGTTGATTCGTATGATCATGAGAGCGGAGCTGCCTCTTAATTGTCTTCTAATTTCATAGTTATTTATGAAAATCTTTTCTGATTTTAGCATTTTTTAATTAACAAACTCGAACTTTTTGGTTTAATTTAATTGAATAAAATTTGAAATTAAAGTTATCTCTGAGGATCGACCTTTCTTCCGTACGTATTAGGATTATATATCGAGCGCTTGTAGATATTTTATTATGGTATAATTCAACGGTTTATTAATCAATAAAGCAAACATTTCCGAATAAGTTTTTGGTATCATTGCCGTGGAAGTTAATTTAACTTTAACTTTACTCCACGAATTAATTTTCTTTTTTTATTTGGTTTCTTTTATTTAGTGTTAATTTTTTCTTGAAAAAAAAAACAAAGCAACACAAAAAAAAAAAAAAATTGTGTTGCGCAACTATTCGTGTTTGCTCTGTTCTGGTACAAAATTGCATTATCTTGTTTTGCATTTTTTTTCAACTATTACTGTTTATTTTTGCAAATCATTGGAAAAATAAGTGGGAGAGAATTTGTTATGCAATGCATTGGTCACATTCTCTTTCAGTTTGGTTATAATATATTGCCCACATTCTTGGTCCAATTTTCTGTTAGTTTTTATCTAGTGGTCAGGTATTTTCAATGTATTTTATTTATTTCAAAATAATCATTACAATCATATTTTTGTGCAGCTTTGTTCTTGCATGCAGTTTTGTACACTTCTGTGTTGTTCATTTATCAGGTTTTTTGTTCACACCACATTGAAGTTCACAAACAATTGGTAACCCTTATTTTATGTTCTTTGTCTGTGTTTATTGTGTTAGCTTATTCCCATTCCATTTTCATTTTGCTTTTTTTTTTCCCAAAAAAAAAGAGAAAATTATTGCACCAGTGATTTTTATCCATTATATCTTACTTTACGTTTTCTGTTTTGTTTATATTGCAGTTTTTAGCCTTTGTTTCGTTGTACTTGTAGATTTGTTATGGTAATGGTTACCGTTACCATTTGAGAAATACCGTTACCATACCGTTTTTACTGATACGCCATAATTGCTTACCATTACAGTTACCGATTGACTGATATACTGAAGACTCGTATGTTGGTAATCTGGTAACCATTACACTGATAATGGTAAATTACCGTTTGTCAATCAAAGTTTATATCTTGACATATTTTTTGTACACAATGCATCTCCATTATATTACATGTAGTGTTAGTTTATAAAAAACATAAATGAGAAAGAAAATAAATGTACTTGGAATTATTTCACATGATTATTGAACCAACTATCGTAATATATTTGATTTTAAATGCATGAGCATATCAAAAAAGTATACGTATGTTTTGAATTAACTGATAAAATTATCGTTATCGCTGGTTTTGAAGAAATATGACTGATAATTTACCGTTAAAAATGGTAATTTACCGCTATCATACCGTCTTAACTGACATACCGATTTCAGTCAGAAATGGTTATCAATAATAATGTTATGGTAATGGTATCCACTATCTGCAGCCAAGACCTGACGCCACCGTGGAATTGGTAACCAACATAAGCATCCACTTCAATTCCTCAAGACCATTACAACAGCAACCACACTCTGACTGCCTTATCCACGAACTCCAGCAAGAACGACTTACAGCTGAACATATCGTTTAGCCGACAATCACCTCCCTCAAACAATCACAATTTCCAGTCGAACAACCTATACTACAACGCTATATTGGCCACCTAACCATCGGCGTATCTCTCAACATCACCAGGCAGATCGCCGAATCGCCCTATTTTAGAATTGCACCATCCTCTGCAAATGGTATACCTAAATTCCTGAAATCCATCCACCACCTACAACCAAACCTGATTCCACAAATCACTAACTAGAAGGGTCAGCATGCTCCAGATCATCAGCCATGGGTGGTGTAGTTCAAGTTCTCAAGGTTTGTGAAGAGAAATGTGCAAAACGAAGAGGATGAGTGATTTCGTCGATTGTTTGATGAAATGCTGAGAGGATTTGATGTAAATTTTGAATGTAATGGAGTTTGTAAGGATAGGATTTGAGTATTTTTGTAGCTGAATTTGTTGGACTGATATGAATATCAAGATGTGATGATATATATAAAAGTTGCACAAGTGTTTTGTTGAGTCAGTCAAGAAATGACAGTTCGAATTCAAAGCAGATGATCAGGGTTTCTTGCATGAAAACTAACATGTTATTTATGCTATTTTCAAAGCTTATGTAAGAAGAAAAGGAAACGTCATGGATTCAATAAGAAAAAGGTGCAACAAGTTTCAGGAATTCAAGGTTGATTATGTATAGACAAATAAATAGATACAAAGGTTATGTGTGCAATTGTAAACTAAATTGATTTCAACGGTTAAAGGCTGAAGCAAGAATGAATTGCAAAGGAGTACAAAAACAGTTAAACTGGTGTTGGTTAACACATGAAGCAATAACGAATTGCAAATGAGTACAAAACCATGTTAAACCACTGTTTTTTAGGGAAACTACACCTTTGCGGAAGCGAGCATGATCTTATTCATCCAATTATTTAAAGATGATTTTTATGAAAAAATAACACAGATGTGAAATTACACGTACAAACACAATATATTCCACCCAACCGCCCTCTTTATTTTTTCACAAAAACAAATTTTGTGTACACTGAATGGATGAGAAACCAAAAGTAAACAAATTACAAAAATCAATAATCTTATTGAGAAAAGGAAAGAATATCTGTATAACTATAACACTTGTTGGAGAAGGTGAAGAACGACGACAAACCCTAGGATTAATTATTTCGGTCTCAATTCCTTGCTTTTAATCCGGTCCTAGATGTTGGTTTTATAGGAGAATAGAAAGACTAGACAATACCCAACTTTCCCCTTTAATACTTGCAGAATAAGTCACAAACAGACCGGGTCAAATTCAACAGTAAACCTGCTCAGACGTTTGACTGATGTTTGTCAGGCCAAGCTCTCGGGTTTCAAACCCTGACAGCACAGACGTCTGACAAGTATGGCTCAAACGTCTGAGCTGAAGCTCGTACACAAAACTACTTCTTCTTTCTACTGCTGCACCATCTCCTCGATCGCCAAGCACATCCACACATCGTCTTCATCAACATATGTGGTTTTATGTCACAAATCACAACACCGTTGTTGATCAAGAATAAGAAAACCACCACTATTAAGTATACAAATTCAACAGAAACTAAACTGGATTAAAGATCAAAGCAAAAGGTAGAGAAATTTAGAGATGAATGACTAGATAAGGAAGTAAAAGCACTAAAAAGAAAATGAATGTAGAAAACAATTATAATCTCAAAAAAATCAACCAATAATTATCAGGAAATTGTATGTTATTGCACTGGCTAGAGAAAAAGTAGCAATTACAATGAATTTGCTTCAGGATTTTTTAGTTTTTCACACACATAATCCCATGCACAAACATTCATATATATATATATATATATATATATATATATATATATATATATATATATATATTACACACACCCTCCCCCCCTCCCCCCCCCCCCCCGGCAACACCATATAACTCCCATACATTATTTAACAAGCCCAATTCATAAACCCACATTGTAATTTACCATTAAATTCTCGTGTATCAGTTGTGCATATGCATAGACCGATACACTGTTACATTGAGCATCTAAGTACCACAACCTCCATTTCCCTCGCCTGATGCTTGTAACACTAAGTTGACGTTCCATGCCATCGACATTGACACGTCTCTGATCATCTCTGGTGAACTAGGATCGTCCATGTTAATTTTCTTCCTTTCAATCTGCACACATCCATCATTCTTCTTCAAAATCATGGCAGTTAATTTCTGGTTGTTACAACTTCCTTCCTCTTCAAGAAGGTGTTAAATTTTGTAATATTACATGGTAGAATTGAAGTGGATGGAAGTAGCTTAGTAACAGAGAAGACGGTTCGCAAATCGGAGCTCGTAAGAGGAAGTTAGAGGTGAAAATGAGCAGTGGGTTTCAGTTGATTTCAGGATAGATGTCTTAGAAAATGTGATAGACATCTGAGCCACTCTATTGTGCAACCCGAGAGTTGCAACAGATGATTGACCAATTTGAACATACGTTTGTGCTGAAACAAATGGCATGAAAGATTTCAAAGGAAAGGTGACAGAAGTCTGAGTTGTGCAGGAAATATTTCCCGAGTCTCGGGACAAACTTTCGACCACTTTGGACAGACATCTGACCACTTGGGACGGACGTCTGAGGTGACTTCTAGGCTATTTCGGGCTGTGAGCATTACAGGTTGATTTGTGAACGTTCAAGGGGCAATTTCAAAAATTGTCTATTTAATTATCTCCTTATATAAGCTTTTTTGGTTTTTGAAAACAGAGCTTGCTGAATCAAAGGATTATTCTCAAGAGAAAATTGTAACACCCCGTATTTTCTATGAATATTAAAGTAACGAATTAAAGAATACTTAATTTTAAAAGTGGGAATTAAGTGAAACGGGTTACGCCATTGCGTTCATCTCAGAATTCTACTTGAGACAGAGTCCGAGTTTGCATGAGAAGTTATAGAGTTCAGAAGATTTCAAGTTTAATCAGAAATTAAATATAATAATAAATAAAAATCAAAATATTGATAGAACGGGCTGAGCGGAAAATTTCCCGCTCAGGGTGTCGACCCCCCCTGTAACAACCCGTATTTTGAATAATAAGTTATAACATAAATCAAGGCAGAATTAAATGATAAAATCTGAATCAAGGGAAAAGGGCTGTGCCATTGCGTTCGTCTCGGAAAAATACGCGAAATAGAGTCCGAGTTTTCGAAAATCGGAGTCCGTATGACCCAGTTATGGCCCATAGAAGTTTTCAGAAAATTCAAGTTTAAAAACAGATTTAAATTCAAAAATCAGCCAAGCAGGATAGGCGGGAAAAATTCCCGCCACCCCCAACTCGACTGGGGAGTCGACTTGGGAGTCGACACACCCCAGGTTGTGTCGACTGCCCAGTCGACACCCCTGTCGACTTGGGTGGTCGGGCAGTCTGGCCTGGGTGCATCTGACTTGTTTCTCAAGACATGTTTGGAGGCTTGTGACGGATTTTAATGGCCCAGATCTGAATTAGGGTTAATCCTATGGCCTAAACTAACCTAAACTTCTATAAAAGGACCCTAATACCTAGCCTAAACCATCATAAATCAATCCTACAACTAGATTATGCCAAAATGTTTAATCATGGCCTCCACCCTCTTGTCATAGCCTCCACCTTCATTCATATGAGGATTCCTAAGCTTGTTTGAGAGTTTCTAAGCTTGATTCAAGGCCAAAATTCAATCTTTCTTCATCAAAGCAAGGATCTTCTTCTTGGGTTTTCATTGGAGCTTATCATTTGGGAGTTTTAGAGTTGCTAGTGGCTTCGTCTCAATCTTATTTATATTTTATAAGTCTTCATAGCATTGTAAGCTCTATACTACTCTTAGATTCTAACTATGAAGTTAAATGTGACATGTTGCAAGTTTGAGTTTGGGCCTAAGTATGATTTGTGCTTTGATTCTATCATGTTATGCATAGATTTATTCTATGCATGTTTGTAAAGCTATCACCTTGACCTTGTGCATAAAAAGCTATGAGCTTTGATTTGAAGTGTTGCATAAAGCAACATAGAAACTCTCATAAACCTTATGTTATCTTGCATATGATGTTATATGCGAATCACTAGCTATCATCCTATGTCATTTATGATCATGTTTCACCTATTTGCTAAAGTTTGATATCATGCATGCTTTGAGGCTTATAATGCAATATGCAAGTTTATGATCTCTCATAAACCTTATGTTATCTTGCATATGATGTTATATGCGAATCACTAGCTATCATCCTATGTCATTTATGATCATGTTTCACCTATTTGCTAAAGTTTGATATCATGCATGTTTTGAGGCTATAATGTAATATGCAAGTTTATGAACACATTTGCCTCATATGCCACCATGTTTAACTTGTGGCCAAACCTTATTAATTATGTCATGCTTCTAAGTTCCCCTCTTTGAGATCTATTTGCGTTTATGCGAACTTGCATGCGATGGGGCTACGTTATGGGTAAACTAAAATGACATAAGAACATGACTTGAAAAGATGACATGAAATATGACATGTGATTATGCTTGAAACATGAACATGAACTTGGACATGACTTCTAGAAAACATGAGAATGTCCAACTCGAGGTTGGGTTGAGTTTGTAGCATAAATCTACCCGGAACCGACCGGCTTAACTGGTGGCTACAAGCAATAAGACCCAATGTGAGTAGTTGGTCATGTCGCACTTGAAACCCGAGGTTAGACTAAGTTGTGGTGTAAAACTACCTGGACCCTCCCGGCTTAACTAGTAACCACAACAAGGTCTAATGTGAGAGATTGGGTGCATTAAATTAATTAATGCCACATGATAGGGTTAAGTCATGGACCACTTGAATACTTAACCAATTAAACACGATGGGTTGATGGGGTTAAGTCACGAACCTTGGGTACACTTAACCAACTTGATACTTGATTGGATAGGGTTAACCACATTTAACCCGTTAGAAACCCTAGTTACGTGGTCCTTTTCACCAGTAACCCTCTTGATTGTATCATGGTACCCTAGGGACTAGGCTAGGGTGGGGCACGATTACTGGGCTGACATGTAAGCGACCAAAACGACGGCTGAGTAGGTGCGCCGGTGTATGTTCAGGCGGACTATGGTCGTGCACATAGTCCGGAGTTGAAAAAGCAGACACGAGCACCAGTAGGTTTAGACTGTGCGTGCTTGATTTGTGTCCGTGGTTGGCACCCTAGGGCTTGATACACCCTAGGGTGGACCTAGCACAGTTTGACTACACTTCGTGATTGGGCCGTATGACACCGACACTTGACGAGTTAGGCTATAGGGAGCCGATCGACTAGACCGTGTTGTTGGACCTTGATTTAGGCCATCTCGTGATATTGGGCCAAGATTGGGCCAAGGGATCACTTCTTGTTTATACTTGACATGAGTTGGAATGCTAGTACACTTGGTGTAGAAACTTAACCTTGTATATGCGATGCCACACTTGATCTATCTTGTTAACTTTTCACCATGCCAGTTATCACCCTATGTTTCATCCCTGTTTTACATGTCCAGTTAGCTTTATTAGTTTTTATACTAATAGTAGATAGGTTTTACCAGTCTTTAGACTGACCCATTTTCTTTCGCCTCTTTTCTTTCGTTTCCCCCCAGGTTTACAGGGTGGGAACACTAGCACCTAGCTTGGATCTTTAGCTGCTTTTCTGGATAGCTCATGTACGGTTTGGACTTGAGCTTGATATGGCTTCTATTCTACCTTGGGGATAACTACTTTATGATTTTCTTTCCAGTTTTCAGTTGATGTTTCTAGACTTTGTTTTGTGGAAAATAATGACCAAGTACTTTGATGTAACTTGACTATGGTTTTGAAATGTTAGTTTTATCCGCTACTTTATTTACTCTGTTTCTACTCATATGTTCTGTCTTGTGATATCTGCATGCATGTTTACCTTGTTTAACGCCCCTCCAAAGCTAGTGTGCTTGCAAGAGTGGCATTGGCGGAGGTGGGGTGTTACACCCCCTCCCCAGGGGGAGTCGACATAGATGTCGACCCCACATAGGGGTGTTGACATAGGTGTCGACCCCCCCCCCCCCCCCGTAGGGAGTCGACCCCTTTTTAGATTTACTTCCTGTGACGAATTTTGATAGCCCTGTCCTGATGTGGCCTTCTCTGATTGGCCAATGACTGATTTCTGAGGTATTAGGGCATATGAGTCATGCTATGGTTGGCTGGATGACACATCTCTTTGGTTTGATGGCTCTGATTTCTCCTAGACTAATCTAAAGGCTAGAATTGATCCTAGACTTCTATATAATCACCCCAAACCTCAACCCTAGAACTCAATTTATGAAGTCGACATGCAGTTCGTCTACAAACTGGCCTAGCCTCCATTCATCTACCCCAAACTAGAGAATCAAATTCAAACTAGGAATCAATTAGAAGAACTAGAAAATCAAATGTTTACATCAAAGTATAGCTTTTCAAATTCAGAAATCAGATCCCAGAAATCAAGATCCATCCTTTTTCTGTAAGTACAGTTACTGTTTGGAGGTGAACACCTAATAAGAAATCACGACTGTAATAACTGGATATAGAACTATGCCTAATTCTATTCATGCCTATGAGACTATTGTGATTGATGTAATGACACCTATCGTGCCTATGAGACTATTGTGATTGACGTAATGAAACCTAATATGCCTATGAGACTATTGGACTGACACAATTGAACCTACCATTCTGTATATGCAAATTACATGATAAGTTATGTTCATACATGCTTACATGTTTAGATCCAAGCTAGTACCCATGTTTAAAATCTATATAAGTTCATGCTTATACAATTAGATCTATGCTAGTTCGCATGTTAATTAGATCTAATTTAAATGTAAGATCACGTTCATGTCGTTCCATCCCAAATTTATACTACGCTTGTTGTAACACCCCACGTCCATTAATGTCACTCACAAAGGGAATGCATTAACTTCCATGGAGGTTATAAGTGAATATAGAACAGAAAAATTACAACAAGACAGATAATAAATAGTACTTGGAAATCTAAAACTTCATTTTATTGCAGCGGAAATTAAACATGTTTGTTACATCATAAAACCATAAATCATAACCAAGTACAATATCCATCTTCATAAAAACAAAATACATAATCCCATTACATAAATAGCCATTAAAAAGATAACAAGCTGGACTTTACTTCAACGGTCCAAGCTTTCCAAAGAGAGATGAAGCAATTCAATCAAACTCCACTAGAGCTGGGCCCAACCTGAGGACCTGGAGGGGAAAAAGGATAGAAATAGAGGGGGTCAGACATAAAGTTTGGCGAGTATGATAATTCTAACAATACTATTATCAAAATAACTAGACTAAGGCATAAGCTGGAAGACAAGTAAATGTCTATGAATTCTTAGGAAGATAAAGATAGCGTTTAAGATAACGTTAAAGATAACGGTAAAGGCACACCTAATTACTAACGAATGATTACTACACTGCACCGCACATTACTACACTGCACCACACCAGTCACCCTATTGTTTGATCACACTTGCTTCACATAGAAACTTTATAAATAGCCTTACGTACCCCTAGCTGACTTCATAGGTGCCGTCTGCCCCTATCTCCACTAGGTGTACCCCACTACCCACTTTCGATCGGCTCCCTACTCGTAGATTCCCGTGCTGGCCCCACAGTGGGGTGTATCACTCCCCTAAAGTGGCAACCCGATACAACTTGAGAATGCACGGCTTATACCTACTCGATGCAACGTCTTACCTACCAGCCCGGGTCCACACACACATATGAAACCCGTTGGACTTGCGTTGCCACCGCTCCCCGTTTTGGCCTCTTATAGTCAAACCCAGCATGTGTGTCCCGTCCTCGACTTGGGTCGAGCCCACAAAGATACGTTTGGGATACTGGTCGAAATGGGCCCCCACAAGCTACCCACCTAAGCTTGTCACTAGTATATCCCACTTAACCCTCTTAGTCATGTTCATTTACATGTGTGTTTGGTTAAGTCTTACTAATCGTATTTCACATGCCACTAAGGGCACCCCCTAGATTCCTCATGCCACCCAAGGCACCTACTTAACCCCCATGTCCCACCTTACATGTTTATCTGGTTAAGTATTTCTTAATTCATTCAGACCATAACCTCATAAAGACCTCTCACATTAGACTGGCATTTATGGCAGCTGGATTTGCCGGGCGGGTCCGGGTAGTCTTACACCATAAAAGAGTCTAACCTCGTGTCTTTACAACCGTTATGCTTTAGTTTAGGCCTAGGACCTCTCACATTGGGCTGACATTTGTGACCACTGGATTTGCCGGGCGGGTCCGGGCAGGTTTACGTCACAAACGAGTCCAACCTCGTGTCCTAAGCATTGATTAACACTTAAAATCTTTTACCCCAGTTTTAATAATTCCCTATTCAAATTATTAATTAAGTCAACTTTTAATGATGTCCATAATTGACTCAATTATGGCCATCCACTTATGGCATGCAAAATCATATCAATTGCACCCCAACTTTTTAATATTAAATCATTAATATTACCCCTACCCCACGTTTATACGTTCGCTTATTCAACGCATAATATAGGCTAGACTTGTATAGTCTAACACCTAGCACAAAGATAAATTATCACAACATATAGACAATTAAAATAAATCTAATCATAATAGGGGTGAAACTTGCATAAACTACACATGTTAAGGATCAAAAGGTGTCAACTTGTTAAATGTCTCAATTTATATGATATGATCATAGCCCAAATCTATACATAAACTTGCATATGGGGTTTTTAGGCAACATAATGATGGTGTGAACTAGCATAGGATATCACATATGTCATAGCATAATTCTAGATGTCATAATAGATGTCTTGGTATATGTTCATAACTTTTCTAATCAATCTAACTTGCATATGTGACTTGTCATATAGATCAACATAACCCAAACATGATGATTTAATCAATATGAACTAACTAGCATAGATGGTAACATCATGGCCTTTTTAACATGTATGATTCATCACAACTTAGCATAGAAACTTTCAACATACATAACATCATCATAGCATGATTTACAACATATAAGATATCATCATCACATAACATTGGATTTACAATATACATGATAGCAAAAAGGGTTTACAACAACATATATGATAATTCACATCATCTACTCATAATCCATTCATAACTCAACCTAATTAAAATGATAATAATCTTGTTAAGATCATCATACTCGCAATTTAGAGAAGAAAAGAGAGAGTTTTGCTTTGCTTTAGGGTTGAGAGAATTAGAATTGAATTTTCTTTTCTTCTTTCTTAGTTGGCGATGGCTCCATTGATTTCCATGGCGATGGTATGACGGTAACTATTCTATTTTAATTAGGTTTAGGGTTAGCATTAGGATGTATTTATAGGTGTAGGAAGTTATTTAGGACCATTAGATTAACCCTGAACCATGAGAACCAATCAAATGCAAAATCTGCATTTGAGCGAATCGGCCCACGGGTTGACATCCAAACACTCTGGATTAACCCCTAGTCGACCCAGCGGGGCTTGGGTCGACCTCAAAAATGGGCCGGTTCGGTTATTCCCCCTCCCAATTCGCTGTTTTGAACTTTTTCGCATATTTATTTATTTAATTTTTAATATATATATATATATCAATATATATATATATTTCTCTGCGCAACCCATTTCACTTAATTCTTTTCTAAAAATTAAGTATACTTTAATTTGTGAATTTTAATGTTATAAATTACGGGCTGTTACACATGTTGATCTATATTGTTTATGCTTATTGGAATGTTAAATGTCCCTTTCTTTTCCCTTTTGATCATAAGTTAAGCTAATTTGCGAGCCTAACGTTCTATGTGAATTATGTGAACGAATAACGGGGGAGACGCTGGGGAAAAATATTAAACTACATGCTATTGGCATAGTAGCATAAAATGGTAGAATTTATACCTAGAATTATGGACATAATTTAGAGGGTAAATGGGGCATGACTTGAATTGACAACACTTGTGGATAATTTACATATGAACATAGATTGTAAATATGTAAATTAATTAGAAGATGAACATGCCTAACCCGAGGTTAGATTGAGTTGCGGTGTAAAACTGCTCGGAACCGCCCGACACATCCAGTAACCGCAACAACCCAGATCTAATGTGAGAGGTTAGCGCATTTAGCCCAAAACCTGAGGTTAGAATGAGTTTACGGTAGAAGCTTGCCCGGAACCGCCCGACACATCCAGCAACCACAAACAACAGTTCTAATGTGAGAGGTTGGGGCATTAATAAATTAATTAATGCCAATAAACAGACATTCTAAGAATGGTAGGGTTAAGTTAATCAAGGCAACACTTAACCAATGTAACATGATAAGTGGTAGGGTTAAGTAACACAAGAGGGCAATACTTAACCAAAGTAACATGACAAGTGGTAGGGTTAAGTTAATCAAGGCAACACTTAACCAATGTAACATGACAAGAGGTAGGGTTAAGTAACACAAGAGGCAATACTTAACCAATGTAACATGACAAGTGGTAGGGTTAAGTAACACAAGCGGGCAACACTTAACCAAAGTAACATGACAAGTGGTAGGGTTAAGTTAATCAAGGAAACACTTAACCAATGTAACATGACAAGAGGTAGGTTTAAGTAAAACAAGGGGGCAATACTTAACCAATGTAACATGACAAGTGGTAGGGTTAAGTAACACAAGAGGGCAACACTTAACCAATGTAACATGACAAGTGGTAGGGTTAAGTTAACACTTAACCAATGAATGAGTGGGGTTAAGTTAATGGGAAACACTTAACCAACATAACATGATGAACGAATAGGGTTAAGCTTAGGAGAAACACTTAACCAATATCATATGATGAATGAACAGGGTTAAGTTAATAGAAAACACTTAACCAATTACAACATGATGAATGAGAAGGGTTAAGTTAATAAGAAACACTTAACCAACTTGGCATGACGTGTGGATGGGTTAAGTTAATTTGAATGGATGGATAACACTTAACCAATTTGGGGGGTATACGAATAGACCCTAGTAAACCCTAGTAACAGGGACCCATTTCAGCAGTAACCCACATAGATGTATCACGGTACCCTGAACTAGGCATGGTGGGGCACAATTACTGGGCTGATTATAAGCGATCAAAATAGCGGCAGGGGTGCAGCAGTGTAGTTCCGACGGAGTATGGGCGTGCACGTGCTCCGTAGTGGAAAAGCAGGCACTAGGCATCTGTAGTTTACACTGTGCATCTTGAATCGTGTCAGGTCGCTATCATAGGGATTGATACACCTTATGGTGGGACCAACACAGGGTATCTACACGCAAGAGAGAGTCGATTGACACTGACACAAGAAAAATTAATACAAGTAGGGAGCCGAATCGATAGGGTAGTAAGAGTACATCTAACATCTTCATGGCAATTGGGATGATTGAGGTAAGATCCTCATATCAGATGTACACCTGAAGGCTACCACAATTGCGGGGTTGGGATCACCTTATTATATAACATAGGATACTAGTTGGGACATTAGTAGGGGATACGGATCCTTATCACAGGATACTAGTTGGGACACTAGTAGGGGATACAGATCGTTCCATAAAAGACACTAGTTAGGATGCTAGTTGGGTGGTGCAGAGAAAAGAAATCAGAGAAAGAATCGAAGCGCATTTAGTGTATCTTACCTTATCATATATAACGATCATCATTTGTTGTCTTGGTACGCTTATCATCAGGGTTATGTCTGGTATTCAGTTTGTTCATGTCATGATCCTTTTACCTGTTTACATGCTAATTAATCACTGGACTTACCAGACTTATGTCTGACCCGTTTTCTTTTGTCCCCCCCCCCCCAGGTTCACAGGGAGGGAACATTACCACTTAGCTCAGTTTCTTTCCAAGCTCAAAGATAGTCGATGTATTGCTTTGAACTCTCTTTTCCACCGCTATGGCTGGCTCATGCTTTATTGGAGAATATCATTGTTATTTTATGCTTCTTTATTTTGTTAAATAAGACAGATGCTTTTTTATAAGGGGTAAGGGTGTTTTGGTGTTGGAAAACAAACCTTTGTACAAGCTGTTTTACCAAGCTGCTATTCTATCAACGAAGTAAAGTTTTATATATTTTCCGCTATTTAAAATTTTGTCTGTTTAGTAATTTATCTGTTCTATACACTTAGGATGCTCCATTGAAGTTAATGCATTTGTGAGTGACCTTAACGGAGGTGGGGTATTACACGTGGTATGAGAGCTGAAGGTTACTAGATCGGATAAAAGATTTGAAAATTTATCTTCAAAATGGTTTTAAAAGAAGCATTTTCTAAAGAAAAGTTTGTTTTAAAGGCATACTTCCCAAATCCATATGCTTTATTTTTTCATCCTCTGTTTGAATCCCTGTTTTCCTTCTTTAATGAGTCTCCGGGGTTCCTGGCTTTCTGGGAGGTAACCTCATCGCGGCATGGTTCCGTAGGCTTGATGAGACTACGACACCTGTCAAAGGACGAAGAAATGCCTAACTTCCACATATAGCCGCAACAGTTTCACCTATGGCTAATTTTCTTTCAAGCTTTGTAGGGTTTTCTGTGCGATGGAGGCAGCTTTCAAGAGACTTTTCAACAAGTTACACAAAGATGGCAAAGATGAGAATAAGGGAGTTTGGCTAAGGAACACAATCCAAGGATGAGAAACTCATGGATATGGACTTGGTTCATGAAGGAGGAAAGAATAGAAAAATCTAAGACAAGAGGAAGTGTTGTTATTATGGTATAACAGGTCATATAATTAAGGACAAGGGCAAGAACAAATGATAGGATTTTCAGGAGGGCAAGTGCATGCTCTCACCGCCAGTGTACCTGAGAGAGAGGTAGTAGAGTTTCTGTTGAAAAAGTCTAGTTTTTCTTTTTGATCATCCTGCTAGTACTCTTTTTGATTTTAGCGCTTCACATTCGTTTATATCTGCTTCCATAGTTGAGTCTCTGCACCTTAGTGCTTGTATAGTAGAAGATCCCATTATTGTCTCAAATCCAATTGGTGGTTCCGCTCATTTATCTTTGGTTTGTGAGGATTTGAAAATAGCTATATTAAGTATTGAGTTTAAGTGTAATGCTTATGTTTTTTTGGTTTCATGGGCTATGGGTTGATTCTAGGCATGGATTGGTTAGCTAGTAATTGTGAAAGGAGGGTAGTTAGACTTTTGACTTGCCTCGGGAATATCCCCGAGATTTCGTGCGATCCTAAGGGATCAGTTTGGCTTAGCTACCTTGAATCACTTGATGCATCGATCGACGATTTGTGATCCGTTGGAGTAGTCCATGAGTACGCAAATGTTTTTGATTAGGTTAGGGGTTTGTCTTCTAAAACGCGAGATAGACTTCCGCATATATCTAGTTGACAATGCAAAGCCAATTGCATTACCTGTACGATACATGAATCCAAGGGAAAAAAAAGGGCTTAGCAAGCAAGTTAAAGAGTTGCTTGGGAAGGGGTTTATTTGGCGAAGTTTTTTTTAATGGGGTGCTCCAGTAGTGTTCACTACTAAGGCGGATGGTTCTCTTCGCTTATTCGTGGATTTTAGAGAGTTAAACATGCTGACTAAGAAAAATAGGCATCCACTTTCAAGAATAGATGATTTGTTTGACCAGCTTGTAGCTGCGTCTATTTTCTTCCAACTAGATTTGGCTACAGGATTTCATCAGCTAAGGGTAGCTGAGGACAGTATAGACAATACTGCTTTTAGAAATCCTGACAGTTTCTTTGAGTAGCTCGTCATGCCTTTCGGTTTGACGAATGCACCCGCTTATTTTGTTAACCTGATAAGTAAGGTGTTTAGGGAGTTCCTTAATAAGTTGTAGTAGTCTTCGTGGACGATATCTTGTTTTTCTCAAAGAACGAGGGAAAACATGCTTTGCATTTAAGAGAAGTCATGGATACACTTCGAGCACATCAACTTAAGGCGAAGTTCTCCAAAATGTCATTTTTGGAAAGAAGAAGTAAATTTTCTAGGACACGTTGTGTCCAAAGAAGGGATAGCAGTAAATCTCGCAAAATTAGTTGCGGTGCAAGACTAGAAGGTCCCAAGGAATGCAACAGAAGCAAGAATCTTTCTTGGACAAGCGGGCTAATATAGGAAGTTCATTAAGAACTTTGCGAAGGTATTAGCCCCACCTACTGGATTAGCGAAGAAGAATCTAACCTTTGCTCGGGATATTGGTTGTGATGTCGCTTTCCAACGATCGAAGAGGGCTCTTACAACGGCCCCAGTTTTGACTTTTACCTTACGGTAGTAAAAACTTTACGGTATACACGGATGCATGCGGCATGAGACTAAGCGCCATTTTGGTGTGAAAAGGAAGGGTAAGGTCGTAGCGGATTCCTTAAGAAGAAAAAGGTTGACTTCAAGTCCTCTTTATGTGAAAAGGAAAAGTTCAGAATACATATCCACCTTTGATTTTAAAACCTTCAGTTAAGTTAGTAGTCGGCATCGCTAGGAGTAAGACCTACGCTTTTGGATCAAATATGGACTTCACAAAGAAAAGACTCTCAGATAGTTGACACAATGGATAAGTTAAGAAGAGACCTCTAATCAACTTAATAACTACAATTGATAACATGATTAGCATCTGTTTATTTTCAAGAGATAGTTCTTCCACATGGAATACCCTCTAATGAATTTTGAAGACCCTTTGAGGAAATGTTAGCATGATACAGCAAAAGTTGTAGTCCCGAGTATACTAGAAGGAGAAGAGGTGGAATGAGAGGCGACAGTAAAATGAGTTCCAACTTATATTTTGGAAACAGAAATTAAGAAGCTACGTAATCGTGAAGTTAAGACAGTCAGAGCACAATGGAGTGAAGCTCAAGAAGATGCGACTTAGAAGGCTGAAGACTAGATACGCGCATCATACCCTTTTTGACGGTATATCCTTGATCTCTCTTTTCCTGTAAAGTTTATTTGCATGCTAGTCTTTATCTTTTAAGTATATCCTCTCGGTCCTATCCTTGATCCTTAGGTAGAAACCAATGGATGTAAACATGTATTTGAAACATGTTATGGTCGATGATTGCAAGTGGTTGCAAGTAGTTGCTCGTGGATGCATACACACACACTAGGTACTAGATCGGCTCAGCCACTTTCATATTGCATATGCATATATGTATTTATTTATGGATTGGAACTTGATGTGTTATCATGTGGACGTTGCATTTGTATGAATGATTGTGCACTCATGTAGAAAGTATAATTAGGAATAATTGCATACATAATGGACTCATGACACTGACATGATTCGCATCAAGGAGGTCAACTGAATCAGTGGACCGCCTGATTTTGCATTAGATAAGGACATATACACACACTATGCATATGATCATGAAAGCATTAGAAATCTTTTTAAGGACAATGGATGTCTGTGATTGATGGTTGAGTAGATGGATGATGGATGTTAGGATACATTCTTCTTAACTTAGAGATTTCGGGGACGAAATCCTTTAAGGAGGGGAGAATGTAACACCTCGTATTTTCTGTGAACATTAAAGTAACGAATTAAAGAATACTTAATTTTAAAAGTGGGAATTAAGGGAAATGGGTTACGCCATTGCATTCGTCTCGGAATTCTCTTGAAATAGAGTCCTAGTTTGCATGAATTAGACTCTGTATGAAGTTATGGAGTTCAGAAGATTTCAAGTTTAATCAGAAATTAAATATAATAATAAATAAAATTCAAAATATCGACAGAATGGGTTGAGCGGGAAATTTCCCACTCAGAGTGTCGACCCCCCCCCCCCCCCCCGGGGGAAGTCGACATAGGTGTCGACCCCCCCGTACGGAGTCGACCCCTTTTCAGATTTACATCCTGTGACGAATTTTGACAGCCCTGTGCTGATTTGGCCTTCTCTGATTGGCCAATGACTGATTTCTGAGGTATTAGGGCATATGTGTCGTGCTATGGTTGGCTGGATGACACACCTCTTTGGTTTGATGGCTCTGATTTCTCCTAGACTAATCTAAAGGCTAGAATTGAACCTAGACTTCTATATAATCACCCCCAAACCTCAACCCTAGAACTCATTCTATGAAGCCGTCATGCTGTTCATCTACAAACTGGCCTTGCCTCCATTCATCTACCCCAAACTAGAGAATCAAATTCAAACTAGGAATCAATTAGAAGAACTAGAGAATCAAATGTCTACATCAAAGGATAGCTTTTCAAATTCAGAAATCAGATCCCAGAAATCAAGATCCGTCCTTTTTCTGTAAGTACAGTTATTGTTTAGATGTGAACACCTAATAAGAAATCATGATTGTAATAACTGATCTAGAACTATGCCTAATTCTATTCGTGCCTATGAGACTATTGTGACTGATGTAATGACACCTATCGTGCCTATGAGACTATTGTGATTGACATAATGAAACCTGATATTCCTATGAGACTATTGGACTGACACAATTGAACCTACCATGCTATATATGCAAATTACATGATAAGTTATGTTCATACATGCTTACATGTTTAGATACAAGCTAGTACCCATGTTTAAGATCTATATAAGTTCATGCTTATACAATTAGATCTATGCTAGTTCGCATGTTAATTGGATCTAATTTAAATGTAAGATCACATTCATGTTGTTCCATCCCAAATTTATACTACGCATGTTGATCTATATTGTTTATGCCTGTTGGAATGTTACATGTCCTTTTCTTTTCCCTTTTGTTTATAAGTTAGGCTAATTTGCGAGCCTAACGTTCTATGTGAATTATGCGAATGAAGAACAGGGGAGACGTTGGAGAAAAATATTAAACTACATGCTATTGGCATAGAGTGGCTCATAATCATGTAAATGATTAGTAGCATGAAATGGTAGAATTTGTATAACTAGAATTATGGACATAATTTAGAGGGTAAATGGGGCATGACTGGAATTGACAACACTTGTGAATAATTTACATATGAACATAAATTGTAAATATGTAAATTAATTAAAAGATGAACATGCCTAACCCGAGGTTAGATTGAGTTGTGGTGTAAAACTGCCCGGAACCACCTGACACATCCAGTAACCGCAACAACCCAGATCTAATGTGAGAGGTTAGCGCATTTAGCCCAAAACCCGAGGTTAGAATGAATTTGCAGTAGAAGGAAGGTCTGCATGAAACCGCCCGACACATCCAGCAAACGCAAATAATAGTTCTAATGTGAGAGGTTGGGGCATTAATACATTAATTAAAGCCAATAAATAGACATTCTAAGAATGGTAGAGTTATGTTAATCAAGGCAACACTTAACCAATGTAACATGACAAGTGGTAGGGTTAAGTAACACAATAGGGCAACACTTAACCAAAGTAACATGACAAGTGGTAGGGTTAAGTTAATCAAGGCAACACTTAACCAATGTAACATGACAAGAGGTAGGGTTAATTAACACAAGAGGGCAATACTTAACCAATGTAACATGACAAGTGGTAGGGTTAAGTAACACAAGAGAGCAACACTTAACCAAAGTAACACGACAAGTGGTAGGGTTAAGTTAATCCAGGCAACACTTAACCAATGTAGCATGATAAGAGGTAGGGTTAAGTAACACAAGAGGGCAATACTTAACCAATGTAACATGACAAGTGATAGGGTTAAGTAACACAAGAGAGCAACACTTAACCAATGTAACATGACAAGTGGTAGGGTTAAGTTCTTCATACTAGATGTACACCTGAAGGCTACCACAATTGCGGGGTTGGGATCACCTTATTATATAACGTAGGATACTAGTTGGGACACTAGTAGGGGATATGGATTCTTTTCACATGATACTAGTTGGGACACAAGAAGGGGATACTGGTCGTTCAACAAAAGACACTAGTTAGGATGCTAGTTGGGTGGTGCAGAGAAAAGAAATCAGAGAAAGAACCGAAGCGCATTTAGTGTATCTTACCTTATCATATCTACCGATCATCATTTGTTGTCTTGCTATGCTTATCATCATGGTTATTTCTGGTATTTGATTTGTTCATGTCATGATCCTTTTACCTGTTTACATGCTAAATAATAACTGGACTTACCAGACTTATGTCTGACCCGTTTTCTTTCGCCTTTTTTTCTTCCATTCCCCCCCAAGGTTCACAGGGAGGGAACATTACCACTTAGCTCAGTTTTCTTTCCAAGCTCAATGATAGTCGATGTATTGCTTTGGACTCTCTTTTCCACTACTATGGCTGGCTCATGCTTTATTGGGGAATATCATTGTTATTTTATGCTTCTTTATTTTGTTAAACAAGACGAATGCTTCGTTGTAAGGGGTAAGGGTGTTTTGGTGTTGGAAAACAAATCTTTGTACAAGCTGTTTTACCAAGCTGTTGTTCAATCAATGAAGTAAAGTTTTATATATTTTCCGCTATTTAAAATTTTGTCTGTTTCGTAATTTATCTGTTCTATACATTTAGGACGCTCCACTGAAGTTAATGCATTCCCTTTGTGAGTGACCTTAACGGAGGTGGGGTGTTACACAAATTAAGGTCCATAACCAGTTTTCAGTCTTCAATTCTATTCCACTCAAACACTTTTCTATAAAATATAGTGATCATTGTTTTAATCTCTTGTATTTCTTTCAGCGTGATAATAAAATACGCACTCCCAAGTCCAAAGTGGGCGTACACTAACAAGTTGTTAGTGGAACCACTATAAATCGGCATGTGATTTATTTTTCTGCTATTGTCATTATTGGTTGCTTGTGATTGAGATAGGATTATTTGGATATCGTTTGGTGATTTGAATTACTGTATTTTGGTTGTTTTTGCAAATTTATCAACGATCCCGTCTTCCACAAGACGCTTGTGATTTGGGTAATTGATTTGAGTGGTCTTGAATTGAATTAATCACAATGGTTACAACAGTCGATGTCAGAGCATTAGGTGCTTGGTAGGTGTTTGTTGAAATGCCAAAATCAGATAGTAGCTTGGGAAGTCCCTCAATGGTTAGTTCAAATAGTGTGGTGCTTTACATACATAGTTCGTACGTAGCATCGGGTTCTCAATTGGTAATAGACAAGTGGAATGGTGATAATGACTTTGAGAAGTGGCAATGGAAGATGAAAGCGGTTCTTAGGAGAAATCTGTGCACCGGGTGGTATTTGATACTCATTTGTTGCAAGTGATATCTCGGATGTTGAGAGTGAGGATATGGAAGAATGGATGCTATGAAGGAGAATGTGATCTCCAAAATTAGTGGTGAGACAACCGCTAAAAGAATTTGGGACAAGTTGGAGTACTTATATAAAAAGAAGTCACTCACAAACCATTTGATCTTATTGCGAACGTTTTTACCTTTAAGATCAAGGATGGTAATTAGCTTAAGGCACACCTGAATGCCTTTGATGACTTGCTAATCAAAAATGAAGGCTGTTGATTTGAAGACTGAGGAAAAGCAGAAGACAATTATATTTTTGTGTTCGTTGTTAGGTCGTTATATAGGTTTCTCAAATAGTATGATTTATGGTCAGGATACGTTGACTCTTGATGATGTTAAGACGGGTCTTCTTAGTGAAGGGTTGAGAGATCAAATGAAAGAGATGAGTGAGGGTAGTAGTGGAGCTAGTAGTGGTCATGGGTTATTTATGGAGAAAGAAAATAATGTGAAGAAAGGAAACCCTGGGCGTTCTAAATCAAGGAAGCGCGATTGGAGAGGAAAATTTAGGGAAATAAATGGCAAGTGATTTGTTTGCAAGAAACTGAGACATTGGAAGAATGAATGTCAAAGATAAGTAAAAGGAAGTACCATCTTCATCAGGTGTTTCAGTGAAGGTGAGGCGGATGAAAATGTATTGACAGCGGTAGCATCGGGTGTTTCGGGTATTAAATGGGTACTCGATTCGGGTGCATCATGTCATATGACGCTAAATTGGAATTGTTTTTCCTCTTATGAAGATAAAGAAGAAAATACGATTGTTATGGGAAATGGTGCTATTTGTAAGTCAGTGGGCATTGAATCCTTCCAAAAAAAGATGTTTGATGGAGTGGTTCGCATGCTCACTAATGTTCACTATGTTCATGAACTTAGGAAGTCGCTTATATCTTTGGGGTAATTGGATTTTCTAGAATGAAAGATCACTATTAAGAAGGATTGCTTGAGGGCTTCGAAGAGGTTTTTGTGGTTATGAAAGGTGTTAGAAATTATGGTGTATATATGCTTCAAGGTGTGACCATAGAAGGTAAAACTTGTGTGCGTGTTGATAATTCTCGTGACTTGAATGCGACATGGTTGTGGCATTTGAGATTGAGTCGTATCTCTAAGAGAAGTTTGGATATGCTTCGGAAGAGCGAGATGATCAAGCGTCAGAGTTTCAACAAACTTGAGTTTTGCGAGGAATGTGTGTTGGGGAAGCAAACAAATGTATCATCCGATGAAGGGAAACATGAATCGAGAGAAGTTCTTGATTATGTTCATTAAGATGTTTGGGGACCGACACCGGTTGCTTCTTTAGGTGGAGCACGTTATTATATTTCTTTCATTGATGATTTTTCTCGAAAGGTTTGGGTGTATGTGATGAAGGCCAAGTTGAAGGCATTTGCTAAGTTCAAAGTATGAAAGACTCTTGTTGAGAATAAGAGTGACAAGTCTTTGAAAATTCTAAGGACCGATAATGGCAGAGAGTTTGTCTCCGGATAATTCCTTGAATATTGTAAGCATCACGAAATCCGAAGGCATTTTACTACACCGGGAGATCCATAATCTAATGGAGTAGGATAATGAACCAAACTCTACTTGAGAAAGCTCGATGCTTGATATGGACATCGGGGTTTGTCGAAGGGATTTTGGACTGAAGCTTTGCCAATCGCGATGCGTATTGTGAATTGAATTCCGTGCTAGGCTATTGATAAAAATAATATGGAGGAAGTATGGAAAGGGAAGAGCGTTTACTGTAGATATCTTCATGTGTTTGGAAGTCCGGTTTATGTGCATGATCCGGAAAATGATAAGCTTGAAGCTAGAGATTTCAACGGGATTTTGCTTGGTTACACGGACGGCGTGAAAGATTATCGGTTTTGGAATCCGAAAACGAAGAAGGTTGTAAATTCTTCTCATGTCACTTTTGATGAGTCAGCTTTATTTAAGGAGATTGAAAGCTCATCTAATGTATCCAATTTGGTTCGTGGAGAATTAATGGAGAAGGAAGTCATTCTCACATTTCGTCTAAGTAGTAGTAAAGTTAAAGAAGAAGCTCTTGGGGTTGAAGCATTGATGAAACATCACATAGTCCACATGGTTCCTCTAGTAGTGTTGGTGATGTACATGATATACTAGAGAGGATTCGATTCAAGGTGGAGTTGAAAGTGGTTTGGATGATTGCATTGCTACTTAGGTTGGTTGACGTGCAATAAGACCACCCAAAAGATATGGTGATTGGAATTATCTTAACTTTTGTGATAATTTGGACTATGCTCTTCATGTAGTCCAAGATGAGCGGATGGACCTTGATGACATCATGAATTCGAGTGATAGCTCGAAATGGATTTGCGCCATGGAGGAAGAGATGCAATCGTTAATGAAGAACCAAACTTGTGATTTTTTTTACGAGCGGTGCGTACAAGGGCATGGACGTAATCAATGCAAGTTGATGACTCGCGTTTACTAGGAATTCCTCGTTGAAGACCAGCAATTGCAATGATCTATCCCCATCACGATGAAATTTTCGAAGATTACCTGTTTTTGTAGACAAAGGATATAGACTCGCTGAATACATCAGTGTAGCGCGCGTGCGACCTAGAACATCCAAATTTGTGATTTGGTTCCACTTCCTAATGGAAATTATCCTATAGGGTGCAAATGGATATACAAGGCGAAGTATGATGTGAGATATAAAGCTAGGCTAGTGTCAAAGAGGTTAGCACAGAGGAAGGGAATGGAGTATAATGAATTTTTTGCACCGGTTGTACGCCATAATCGATCCAGGTTTTACTAGCTATAGTTGTTATCCATGACTTGGAGTTGGAACAACTTGATGTGAAAACCGCCTTCTTGCATGGTGACTTGGATAAATACATCTACATGGAGCAACCAAAAGGGTTTGTGGTAGATGGTAAGTCCAAATTGGTTTACAAGTTAAAGAAATCACTATATGGTTTGAAGCAATCACCTAGACAATGGTATAAAAGATTTGATCATTTTATGCTTGAAAAGATGTTGGTAGAATTATCAAGGATGCTTTTATTCATTTCAAGTGGTTTAAAAATGATTTTTGGGTGTATTTACTCTTGTATGTGGATCATATGCTCATTGCTTCCAAATACAAAAATGAAATCAATAAGTTGAAGATGCTTTTGAAATCGGAATTCGAAATGAAAGATCTTGGAGAAGCAAGAAAAATCTTGGGCACGGAAATTGAAAGGAACCGAAATCATTTTGAGTTGAGACTGCTCAAAAGGAGTACATTAAGAAAGTGCTTGGCCGGTTTAGCATGGAAAATGCAAAGGCATTAAATACACCTTTACCTTTGCATATGAAGCTTTCATGTAAGGGATCACCTATCGGGGAGAAAGACAAGGCTTATATGGCAAAGGTGCCATATGCAAATGCAGTTGGAAGTTTGATGTATATCATGGTGTGTACAAGGTCAGATACTACAAATGTCGTTGGGGTGGTTAATTGGTATATGGCTAATCCGGGAAAATTGCATTGGGAAGACGTGAAGGTTATTTTGAGATACTTGAAAGGTACAACATCTCATGGCCTTATTTTTTGTGGTAGTGAAGGTATGAGTTGCAATTTGTTTGGTTATTGTGACTCGAACCACGTCCGTGATAGGGATCGTAGGAAATCAACCTCTGGATATGTCTTCACACTTTTTGGAACGACCATTAGTTGGAGACCCAGATTGCAAATCATAGTTGTTTTATCCACTACGGAGGCGGAGTTGATATCCGTGGTGGAGGCGACAAAGGAAACACTCTATTTGAAGCGATTTTTGTGTGACTTGGGGTTTGAACATGATGGTATCGATATTCGATGTGGTGGCCAAAGTGTATACATTTGGCGGAGAATTTGGCGCTTATCGCATGGACTAAGCACACTGAGGTAAGAGAGTCATTTCTAGTAGTCATGGATGAGGGTAAGCTAGTATAACTTCGGAAGGCGCACATGACGTATAATGGGGTGGACATGCTTACCAAGGCATTGCCGGTTCGGAAGTTCGAGCATTGCTTGAACTTAATTCGCTTGTTAACGTGCTAGGTGCCATGGGATGGCATGATTAGAGAGAGTTGCTTTGTTTGTTGAAGGAGTATCAGCGAGAGGTTGGAAATCTATCTTCATGGTAAGTACTCATTTACGCTCCCGAGTAGATTGTCTTTTAGTGAAACTGTTTTTGGTTTGAATATTTTCAACACTTTGTTGGCGGGCGGTGGCTTTTCCGAAGCTCGTTAATGGAGTGCAATGGGCGGTGGCTTTGTCGGAGCTCATTGGGAAAGTATTCACGTTGAAGGTAGAAGGAAATGCTTGGGTGTATTGGAGTTTGGAGGTGGTTATAGTGTCAAGGTGGAGTGTTAAATTTTGGGATACTATACGGTAGAATTGTGGATGGAACTAGCTTCATAACGGAGAAGACGGTTCACAAATAGGATCTCGTAGGAGGAAGTTAGAGGTGAAAATGTGCAGTGGGTTTCAGTTGATTTTAGGACAGACGTCTGAGCAAATGTGACAGACGTCTAAGGAAGTCTGTTGTGCAAATCGAGAGTTACGACAGACTCTGACCAATTTGGGCAGGCATCTAAGCTGAAACAATTGGCATGAGAAATGTATAAGGAAAGGTGACAGCCGTTTGAGCTGTGCAGGAAATTTTTCCTGGGCCTAGGGGCAAACATCTGACCACTTATGTGTAAAGACATGGAAAATCAAACATTTAATCTCCAAAAATCATAACAATTTGTAATATTGTTAAATGTTATAATATGATTTTATAATCTTGTTGAACATATTTTACTTAATAATTAACGATCCTAGACTCATTTGGGAAAAATGATTTCAAAATATATTTTTTGGAAAAATGTGACCGAAAATCGTTTTATAGATATATAGGTGTTTTCTCAACAAAGGTGGTTGAAAATTTAAATGAATGTCTAATTAATCAATTATCAAATAAAAATATTTTTAGTATTTATGGTTGACTAAATTTTTGATGATGTTATGCATGACATAAGCAAAGATATTTAGGAAATGAGCAAATAAGGAAAATAAGCAAAAATGGAAATACTTCATTTGTAAGACAAGGGTTTTAAGGGGCTTTTGGTCTTTACCCATCACATTCTTAAGCCTATATAAAGGGAGGCATACCCTTAGGAATATACACATAATTTCTTTTCTTCTTCTTAAGTTACATTAATGGCTTCTTCTTGAGTAATGGTGGTGGAGAAGGAGGAGGAGAGGCATTGGCTTGGTTTGGAAGTGTTAAAGATTGGATCTTTAGACTAGTGGTATTGAAAGGAAGTGGTTCTTTTGTTTTTATGGATGTGTGCTTGGTTAGGTGTAGTGGCCCGTAAATCAATACTATCTAAGCTCACTAACACAACACACGTCCAACTCAAATAATACAGAAATAAGAGTCATTAGGGTTAAAGAAATAGAATAGATAGAAGAACAGAAATAACAAAACAGAATCTCACAGCGGAACGAATAAAATATATTATCATAAATCATAACTTTGAAATACAAATCTGTTTTGTGTATACGTACCATATTAGAGTACAACACATATAACATCACAGCGGAAATAACTCTAAATAACTAACGGTGAAGCCTCCTACTTCAAGCTCCTCCAAATGTATCTGTAAAAGCCTGAAACACTTGACTGCCCATACAAATTTGGACACCCAAGAGTTTAGGGAAAAACAAACAAAATAAACTCTGGGTCAGTCATGGAACTGGTGTGAGTAAACTCCAACCATATTGTTTAACTTTGAAAATCCTTTTAAAAGAAAGGGTAATAGTAAGACCAGCCCACACATAAACATGGACGGTTTTTACCTTACTATAACCAAAACATTTTGGATATCAAAATCCAGTGATATTATAATAATATCTAATCAAATAAATAACCAAATAGTAGAACGCTTGCATCTCATGCTCTACATATATAGTATAAAATCAAAAACCGAAGGGCGCTTATTGGAGATTGGATTCCAACTACGACAAGGTATGGGACCACCTCCCGATTAGTGTACTCTAGAGGGGATACACTGGGGCTCAGCAAGAACGTCTTGCGACCTGGCCACACATGACTGCCCACTCATTTAGCTTGAGTGTAGCGAATATATTGTCACCGACGATTGTCGACCGTCCAACCGTAACCCGTAAGATATAGAATCGAAAGAAGAATAAATAATGAATTTTCTCTAGATCGGTGACAAATATACCCTGCTTGGGTATGACCCACCTAGCCATGCTGCCTGCCCGATTTTTGTCATTTCCCGGTTGTGAGGCTTGAGGCCACGTCTATCTTTTAGAACATATGACAACCATACACTTTGAATGCCACATCGTCAATCCCGTCAAATCACTAGTTGATCTTCCCAAAATATTACGGGTATAAAAGCTAAGAGAAACGAATTTCTCCGCCACCAGACGTAATACCTTGAAAAGATCTTCTTACGTGATCTGTTAGGAATACTCTGTCATACATTCGTCCATACAAGTTGTCCTCGGTCTGGACAAACAAAACAACCCTTGCATTTTTACTCTGTCTTCGATTATCTTTAATATAATCTAATTTGGAACGCCTATGCCTATACGGAGTGGTTTTCAGATATTAAATCCAACCGATCTCTCCGTATTGACAACGATGGTCCAAAAATCTTTGATAGCGGGTGATTTAACTATCAAAGGAAAATAAAACATCCATCAAACAAATCACTGGCCCTTTTGATTAATATTCTATTTCAAGTTTTCTTATCGAATTCTCGATATTGATATGTCGATTTCTAGTTATCAAACTTCTTAAAAATATTCTAACTCCTTAAATTTCTGGAAAATTTCGCCAGCACCTCCTTTGTACCGGTCAATAATTCAAACCCCAACTCGCCTCTCTTGGCCCTTTTCATTCAAAAAGAAAATCAAAAAGCCAAGCGGCTTGCCGATTCGGCGCATAAAACCTCATATGGAAATTGAAACATGTACCTTTTTGTCGAGCACTTAAATTATAAATCTTCATACTCTCTTTATACTCTTAGCTTCATCCAGTACCTGTCTATCATGTACTTATCCAATTCCAATTCAATTCAACTTTAAGATTTCAATCATATTCATTTTACCATTTTATTACCGATTCGCCCCTTTTACTTAATCCACTTTCAGTTTGAACTTCTCACGTTCAAATATTCTTTTATTCGCTTATATATACATATATATAAGTTGAATTCAATCACCATATCAAATTCCAAAATTTAATTCAAGTTCCAACTCGGATTCCCAAATTCCATTAACAATTTCAAATTACTTAATAAAGTTAAATTCAGCCAAAACTCTATCAACTAATTTCAAAGAAATTAGTTAACTTCATTTGATAATTAAAAATCCGGTTTTTGTTCCAAAAATCATCTCATATACTCCATTTGAGTTCATATTCAATTCTAAATTCAAATATGGATTTGTACTATTTGAAAGATGGATTTTTAATAACTAAAATTCTTTTATTCAGTTTAATAAACCATTGTGGGTTAAAATGATTATTGCGTTGTTTTTTAGAAAATTTGATTTTGACAAAACTCAAAATCTATACGACAACATTAAGGTTTTTCTCTTCCATTAGAAAATTATTATTCAATAGGTCCGGGCGTTTCTTGTTTCATAGAATTCCGACTTATATTGAGTTTTGTATACTCAATTGAAGTTCGAATTGCCAAATTACGAACAACCGCGCTGCGGTGAGTTCATTTTAATTAAATTAAATACAAGCGTTTGAACTTCCTTTATTAATAAATTTAAATATTTTAAAACAAACCAGTTATCCAAATCAATTTCTCGAAACTCGTCGATTTCTTTATGCTACATTCATAACTCTATTATGAATTGATTCAAAAGTAAATTTTATATTCAATTCCAATTTCCTCGGATATAAATATTTTTACAAAAATTCGATATAATCGAATTTCAGTTATAAATTTCCTTTATGGAGAAAATCAGTTTATTCAATACCCTTTGCCATTACAAACTAATATCAATCCCTTGAACATAGTGAAGTTGTTCAAGCTGGGGTATTTTATTTACCTCTCTGACCTTGACTGGCAACGTTCTTATCTTGAAATAGATAAAAGCTTGTAACACACAAACTCGATTTAAATCTCGCCTTCTACTCCATTTCTTACATTTGGAAAATTTACTTTCTCACATTCATAAATATTTTATAAATTAACTTCCTTATTTAAACAACTTTTATATTAATAATCTTTTCTAAACTCCATTCCCGTTTTGGAATATTATATTTTTAAAACTTATATATATATATATATAGAGAGAGAGAGAGAGAAAGAGAGAGAGAGAGATGAAACCTATTTTCATGTTTAAATTTTAAATCTCGGTTTACATTGAATATATAAACCCAAATTCTTATCTAGAAATAATTATTTGTTTTGTAAATTCGAAATGGTCGAATTCTAATCATAAATCCGTACGGATTTATTCAAAATTTATTTTCTGATCATCGAAAATGATTTTATCATTTCTTCTGAAACTAATCCCAATTCTCATTTTTAAATTCATATTTGAATTTAAATAATCAAACCATACCATGATAATTATCTACTTCCATTTATAAACATTATTTAAAAATTACATTTCTTGTTTTAAATATTAAGACAAATTCCTATTTCAAATCCCATTTTAAATCTGGTCCCCATTTTCGAAAAATAAATTTCCTTTTTATATTCAGACTTGAATTTAAAAATCTAATATTATCAAATGATAATATTTCTTCCCATTTATAAACATTGTTTATAAATTCAATTACTTGTTTTTACTACTGAAAACAATTTGATACTTACTAATTCATTCGATATTCAATTTCTTTTTCCAAAAAATAATTTTTTATTTTTAAATCTAAAATCCCTCTTTATGATATTTTTATATATCAATACCTAGGTCCAATGACATTCAACATCCAAACACAACAATTAATCCAATTCAACACATCACACATAAATAAACAGGTAAACAATAATAATAAATTTTGAGGAATCCAGTTGGATTCCTCCAACCTGATTTCCTGCATACACAGATGTCAAACAACATAAATAATACCAATCCTGCTTCAAGGCAGGATATCGTTGTATAAAAGGTCATCCACTCATATATCGTGGGACGATAGGGTCATCTGCTAATGATACCGGGGGCATCCGCTAATGGTACTGCGGGAAATTACATATATATATAGTAATAGCCACAACCACCAAGTCTAATATAACTAACATATATAATAACCAAGACTGAAATCATTTTATAAATGCAACCAATCATCCAATAATTTATTTTTAATGATGAAAATAATTTTTTAAAGTGAGATTTACTCACCTTGATTTTCCATTTTCGAATATCCAATTAATTTCCATATTGCTGCAACTACGAATCATCTTCAACCAAATCAATTTTCCCCTATGATAATTTATATTTATTTAAAGATTAAATTAATTTTTTTATTTAAACTAACTATTATAATAAATAAAACAATTTATTCTATGAATTTTAAATTAATTAAAAACATATACCTTACTTGGCTCGCAAGCCCGACCAGTTCACGAGGCGACATAGCAATTTTCGATCCATTTCCATTGCAAACAACCCCAAGATATTGCCTAACCCACTTCACCATTTCCTCAAACTCCTCAACATCACCGCCATACTTCCTGTGAATGAATCCAAACAGCGGTGCACCGCTGCCCCCAATTACCATGACTTCCTTCTAGACACTATGGCCAATATTCTACTCAAAAACTTCACTGCTGAAACTCCTTAACCAAACCAGTCCATCATTGGACAATCGAACTAAGCAAATTTGAACCCACTCACATGCTTACCATATTAGTTCATTTGTCAGTTCAAAGAACTGTAGTTCGCACCCCTACCCCCCTTCAACACAATGTCCTTCCACAAATCGCACAACTACAGATGAAATCGAAGTGCTCCAATATCCTCAACCAAGTCGCAATCCCATCCTTCTCTCAGAAAAAGTCGAACTCCGGTCCAATGTCCATCCTCAACGTCATAATCACGAGACAGTCGTGACCTTTCAAAAACACGTAGCGCCTCTCCTAATTCCATCGCACACCTTACTAAGTCGAGACTCCTCACCATTCAGTTATTCGCACTCCCAGGACCCGCGTTGACTTCCTAGAAATTCACAATCACCGGTTCATCATCTGAAATCATGGCGCCTCAACATTATATGACCTGCGAATCGCATCGCCGCACCCTTCCTCTAATCATGAGAACTCCATCTTCGATATCGGACTTCACGGAACTACCATGGTGTTGAATCGTGATATCCGATATTCGCTCTGACAAACCCCTCTTCCCAATTCGCATGCGCCGCCAGCCTTGGATCGAGCTTCTAGGAATCTCGAGTTTAAATTGTGATTCCCCCTTTCGATTCTCTTTTTTTTTTGCTAAAATCGATGCAAATGATTTTCCCAATCGCGAGTGACAAAAGAAAAAGGAACGAGAGTAGCGAAATGGTTTTGAGAATGGGTAGAAAACAACGAGCATGATGCTTAATTTATAGATGTGAACGAGAAACAAAATCATACTGCCATTAATTTGTTGTTCCCTTGATTATGAAGAAGGGAGACATATTTTTGAGCTCGAGGAAGAAATTTAGTTTATGCAGTTTAATATGATGTAAACACTGTCGGTCTTTTATATATATATATATATGTGATTTTATTGCTTTATTTTCTTTATTATTTTAATTAATATGAATTTATTTAACTAAAATACCTGTTTATTTCGAACTCCATTTTTAGCGTAACGACCGATACCCGTAGGGTTATAGTACCATTCTGAACACATCGGGACAGGCTCTGAAGCCGGTTTGATCATATGGAAAAGATATAAATTTGAACCGACGATGTAAAATTAAATTCAATTTAAAATATAAATCAATTTCAAATAATTGAATTCATCTATAATAATTTATTATTATCAATTCTAGTTCCATATAGAATTTATACTAGTCGACGGAATTGTTTGATTCAGTTTTAAATTCTGAATTCAATTATTGTCAGTTTCATATTACGATAATTCAGTATATTGGAAATTAAATCATATAATAATTATTATTAAATCGAAAATTTCATTTATATTTCCAAATCAGTATTTAAAATAAATTTAAATCTTCAAAATAAATTGACTAAAATTCTGGGACGTTACATTCCTTCCCCCTTAAAAGAATTTCGTCCCCGAAATTACTAAGGCTAAAGAAATGCTACGAACCCGTTAACTTTTCAATAACCTAATTTTGTTATAACTCAGTATTTCAAATTCTATAACTCAAATTTTATACAATTTTAAGTTTTCATGAGAATATTCAATTTTAGTTCATTTAACTAGTTCCCATTATTTCGATTTATTTAACTTGCTTGAGTTAAAGATAGATTTCAGAATTCAAATCCCCGGTTTTATTTCAAATCGTATAAATATATTTATAATCATTACTAATTCAAAACATTTGAAATTTCCAAACAACCTTGTTTTCTAAAATAAGTTTCCATTGGAAGTCTCACTAAGGTAGCAATCATCACTTAGAAACTTGAAAATGAACACCGATGATGTCCGGATCATCCTCGGAATTATTTTCCGACAAATGAAGTGAGTTCAGTCCTTTTTCAATTAAAAATTCGATTCAAAATGGTTATTCTTCAAAAAAATTCCAAAATAAAACTATATTATTTTAATATACTTTGGAAAAATATTTTTTAACTTTCGGGGATTTAAATTCCAAATTCTGGTTTCAATCTAATTTTAATTCATCTCATTTGTGTATGCAAGTTCTATTTGGTTATATATATATCCATTTTTAACTTAATAATCAAATTTGATTATAATCTCAACCACCACATTCGTATGTTACAATAATCTTGGAAAATTATTATTATTTTCATATGAAAATATTGTTTTGGGTAAAATTATTTCATTTACCCAACTTTCAAAACATACTATGTCAAATAACTCTGTTCAAGCATTTATAAATCCCTATCGGCCACGTCAGCTAAATGCGTCGATGTGAAATTTATATACCACTCAACAGATCAATCAACACAATATAATTTTTTTTATACAAATCTACGAATACGCGCTCTCATATATATACACTCAACTCATTCTAGGGCACTACTGACCCTATCTCTAATGAGTAAACCCCCACCAAAGCCTAGATGTTCGCTCAACCTAAGCTCTGATACCAAATGTAGTGGCTTGTAAATCCATACTATCTGAGCTGATTAACAGCGGAACGAATCTCACAGCGGAACGAATAAAATAATACAGAAATACGAGTCATTAGGGTTAAAGAAATAGAATAGATAGAAAAAGAACAGAAATAACAAAACCAAATCTCACAGCGGAACAAATAAAATATAATATCATAAATCATAACTTTGAAATACAAATCTGTTTTGTATATACATACCATATCAGAGTACAACACATATAACATCACAGCGGAAATAACTCTAAATAACTAACGGTGAAGCCTCCTGCTTCAAGCTCCTCCAAGTGTATCTATAAAAGCCTGAAACACTTGAATACCCGTACAAATTTGGACACCCAGGAGTTTAGCGAAAAACAAACTAAATAAACACTAGGTCAGTCATGGGACTAGTGTGAGTAAACTCCAACCATATCGTTTAACTTTGAAAATCCTTTTAAAAGAAAGGGTAATAGTAAGACCAGCCCACACATAAACATGGACGGTTTTTACCTTACTATAACCAAAACATTTTTTATATCAAAATCCAGTGATATTATAATAATGTCTAATCAAATAAATAACCAAATTGTAAAACGCTTGCATCTCACGCTCTACATATATAGTATGAAATCAAAAACCGCAGGGCGCTTATTAGAGATTGGATTCCAACTACAACAAGGTATGGTACCACCTCTCGATCAATGTACTCTAGAGGGGATACACTGGGGTTCAACAAGAACGTCTTGCAACCCGGCCACACATGACCGCCCACTCATTTAGCTTGAGTGTAGCGAATATATTGTCACCCATGGTTGTCGGCCGTCCAATCGTAACCTGTAAGATACATAATCGAAAGAAGAATAAATAATGAATTTTCTCTAGATCGGTGACAAATATACCCTGCTTGGGTATGACCCACCTAACCATGCCGCCTGCCCGATTTTTTTCATTTCCGGGTTGTGAGGCTTGAGGCTACGTCTATCTTTTAGAACATCTGACCACCATACACTTTGAATGCCACATCGTCAATCCCGTCAAATCACTAGATCATCTTCCCAAAATATTACGGGTATAAAAGCTAAGAGAAACAAATTTCTTCGCCACCAGAAGTAATACCTTGAAAAGATCGTATTATGAGATCCATTAGGAATACTCTCTTAGACATTCGTCCATACAAGTTGTCCTGGGTCTGGACAAACAAAGCAGCCCCTGCATTTTTACACCGTCTTCGATTATCTTCAGTATAATCTAATTCGCAACACCTATGCCTATATGGAGTGGTTTTCGAATATTAAATCCAACCGGTCTCTCCGTATTGACAACGATGGTCCAAAAATCTTTGATAGCCGGTGATTTAACTATCAAAGGAAAATAAAACATCCATCAAACAAATCACTAGCCCTTTTTGATTAATATTCTATTTTAAGTTTTCTTATTGAATTCTATATATTGATGTATCGTTTTCTAGTTATCAAACTTCTTAAAAATATTCTAACTCCTTAAATTTTTGGAAAATTTCGCTAGCACCTCCTTTGTATCGGTCAATAGTTCAAACCCCAACTCGCCTCTCTAGGCCCTTTTCATTCAAAATGAAAATAAAAAAGCCAAGCAACTTGCCGATTCGGCGCATAAAACCTCATATGGAAATTGAAACATGTACCTTTTTGTCGAGCACTTAAATTATAAATCTTTGTACTCTCTTTGTACTCTTAGGTTCATCCAATACCTGTCTATCATGTACTTATCCAATTCCAGTTCAATTCAACTTTAAGATTTCAATCATATTCACTTTACCATTTTATTACCAATTTTCCCTTTTTACTTAATCCACTTTCAGTTTGAACTTCTCACATTCAAATATTCTTTTATTCGCTTATAATATATAAGTTTAATTCAATCTCCATGTCAAATTCCAAAATTTAATTCAAGTTCCAACTCAGATTCCCAAATTCCATTAACAATTTCAAATTACTTAACAAAGTTAAATTCGGCCAAAACTCTATCATCTAATTTCAAAGAAATTAGTTAACTTCATTTGATAATTAAAAACCGGTTTTTGTTCCAAAAATCATCTCATATACTCCATTTGAGTTCATATTCAATTCTAAATTCAAATCTAGATTTGTACTATTTGAAACACGGATTTTTAATCACAAAAATTCTTTTATTCAGTTTAATAAACAGTTATGGTTTAAAATGATTGTTGCGCTGTTTTTGAAAATTTGATTTTGACATAACTCAAAATCTATATGACGAAATCAAGGTTTTTGTCTTCTATTAGAAAATTATTATTCAATAGGCCCAGGCGTTTCTTCTTTCATCGAATTCCAACTTATATTGAGTTTTGTATACTCAATTGAAGTTCGAATTGCCAAATTACGAACTATCGCACTACGGCGAGTTCTTTTTAATTAAATTAAATATAAAAATTTAAACTTCGTTTATTAATAAATTTTAATATTTTAAAACAAACCAATTATCCAAATCGATTTCTTTATGCTACATTCATAACTCAGTTATGAATTGATTCAAAACTAAATTTTATATTCAATTCCAATTTCCTCGGATATAAATATTTCTATAAAAATTCGATATAATCGAATTTCAATTATAAATTTCCTTTATGGAGAAATCAATTTATTCAATACCCTTTGCCATTACAAACTAATATCAATCCCTTGATAATAGTGAAGTCGTTCAAGTTGGGGTATTTTATTTACCTCTCGGACTTTGACTGGCAACGTTCTTATCTTGAGATAGATAAAAGCTTGTAACACACAAACTCGATTTAAATCTCGCCTTCCACTCCATTTCTTACATTTGGAAAAATTACTTTCTCACATTTATAAACGTTTTATGAATTAACTTCCTTATTTAAACAACTTCTATATTAATAATCTATTTGAAACTCCATTCCCATTTTGGAATATTATATTTTTTATAACTTATATATATATATATATATATATATGAAACATATTTTCATGTTTAAGTTTTAAATCTCGATTTACATCAATATATAAACCCAAAATCTTATCTGGAAATAATTATTTGTTTTGTAAATTCGAAATGGTCGAATTCTAATCATAAATCCGTACAGATTTATTCAAACTTTATATTCTGATCATCGGAAATGATTTTATCGTTTCTTCTGAAACTAATCCTAATTCTCCTTTTTAAATTCATATTTGAATTTAAATAATCAAACCATACCATGATAATTATCTACTTCCATTATAAACATTATTTAAAAATTACATTTCTTGTTTTAAATATTAAAACAAATTCCTATTTCAAATCCCATTTTAAATCCAGTCCCCATTTCCGAAAAATAAATTTCCTTTTTAAATTCAGACTTGAATTTAAAAATCTAATATTATCAAATGATAATATTTCTTCCCATTTAGAAACATCATTTATAAATTCAATTACTTGTTTTTACTACTGAAAACAATTTGATACTTACTAATTCATTCGATATTCAGTTTCATTTTCCGAAAAATACTTTTTCTTTTTGTATCTAAAATCCCTCTTTATTATATTTTTATATATCAATACCTGGGGCTAATGATATTCAATGTCCAAACACAATAATTAATCCAATTCAACACATCACAAATAAATAAACAGGTAAACAATAATAATAAACTTAGAGGAATCCAGTTGGATTCCTTCAACCTGTTTTCCTGCATCCACAGATGTCAAACAACATAAATAATACCAATCCTGCTTCAAGGAAGGATATCGCGGTATAAAAGGTCATCCACTCATATATCATGGGACGATAGGGTCATCCGCTAATGATACTACGGGCATCTGCTAGTGGTACTATGGGAAATCCCATATATATAGTAATAGCCATAACCACCAAGCCTAATATAACTAACTTATATAATAACCAAGATTGATAAATAATTTTATAAATGCAACCAAGCAGCCAATAATTTATTTTTAATGATGTAAATAATTTTTTAAACTGAGATTTACTCACCTGGATTTTCCATTTTCGAATATCCAATTAATTTCCATATTGTTGTAACTACGAATCATCTTCAACCAAATCAATTTGCCCCTATGATAATTTATATTTATTTAAAGATTAAATTAAAATCTTTATTTAAACTAACTATTAAAATAAATAAATAAAATTTATTCTATGAATTTTAAATTAATTAAAAACGTATACCTTACTTGGCTCACAAGCCCCGACCAATTCACGAGGCAACATAGCAATTTCGATCCATTTCCATTGCAAACAACCCCAAGATATTGCCTAACCCACTTCACCATTTCCTCGAACACCTCAACATCACCGCCATACTTCCTGTGAATGAACCCAAACAGCAGTGCACCCCTTCCCCAATTACCATGTTCTAGACACTATGGCCAATATTTTACTCATAAACTTCACTGCTGAAACTCCTTAACCAAACCAGTCCATTATTGGACAATGGAACTCAGCAAATTTGAACCCACTCACATGCTTAACATATCAGCTCGTTTGTCAGTTCAAAGAACTGTAGTTCTCACCCCCTTCAACGCAATGTCCTTCCTCAAATCACACAACTCCATATGAAATCGCAGTGCTCCAATATCCTCAGCCAAGTCGCAATCCCATCCTTCTCTCAGAAAAAGTCGAACTTCGGTCCAATGTCCATCCTCATCGTCATCATCACAAGACAGTCGCGACCCTTCAAAAACCCATAACGCCTCTCCTCACCATTCAGTTATTCACACTCTAGGACCTGCGTTGACTTCCCAGAAATTCACAATCACCGGTTCATCATCTGAAATCATGGCGCGTCAATATCGTATGACCTGCGAATCGCATCGCCGCACCCTTCCCCTAATCACGAGAACTCCATCTTCGATATCGGACTTCATGGAACTGCCATGGTGTTGAATCGTGATATCCGATTTCCATTCTTACAAATCCCTCTTCCCAATTCGCATGCGCCGCCAGCCTTGGATCGAGCTTCTAGGAATCTCGAGTTTAAATTGTGATTCCCCCTTTCGATTCTATTTTTTTCTAAAATTGATGGAAATGATTTTCCTAATCGCGAGTGACAGAAGAAAAAGGAACGAGAGAAATGAAACGATTTATAGATTCCTAGAAACAAAATGGCAGAAAACAACGAGCGTGATGCTTAATTTATAGATGTGAATGAGAAACAAAACTGTACTACCATTAATTTGTTGCTCCCTTGATTATGAAGAAGGGAGACAAATTTTTGAGCTCGAGGAAGAAATTTAGTCTGCGCAGTTTAATTTGATGTAAATACTATCGTTGTTTTTATATATATAAGATTTTATTGCTTTATTTTATTTATTATTTTAATTAGTATGAATTTATTTAACGTAAAATACCTGTTGATTTCGAACTCCATTTTTATCGTAACGACCGACTTCCCTACGGTTATGGTACCATTCTGAACACATTGGGACAGGCTCTGAAGCCTGATTTGATCATATGGAAAAGATATAAATTTAAACCGACGATGTAAAATTAAATTCAATTTAAAATATAAATCGATTTCAAATAATTGAATTCATCTATAATAATTTATTATTATCGATTCTAATTCCATATAGAATTTATACTAGTCGACTGAATTGTTTGATTCAGTTTTAAATTCTGAATTCAATTATTGTCAGTTCATATTACGATAATTCAATATATTGGAAATTAAATCATATAATTATTATTATTAAATCGAAAAATTCATTTATATTTCCAAATCAATATTTAAAATAAATTTAAATATTCAAAATAAATTGACTAAAATTCCAGGATGTTACATTAGGTATGTATCCAAGTTATCTCTTAATTATATATTGTTTATATATGTGTTATGTTTGAAGTATAAAGTTAAAGTGACATTGACTAAGTTTTCTATTGCCCTCTTAAACATATCTTGTTAATTACTTAACTAAAAAGTCATCTAAAGAGCATAACTCTAATAAGCCGACGAGTACGCTTATCTGTTTTTGAGATTCGATTTGAGGTGCTTAAACTAAGGAGATGTTCAGGAGCAACCAATGCTCTGCCTCACTTGGCCTCATCCCTGATGAAGAATAATTAAGTTAATAATGTTGGAAACGAGTTAAGTATACAAATAATGATAAATGTTGTTTTATTTATTGATTATCATTTATCGTTGGTTATTATTGTTTGATTGATTGCGTAATTTACTCTCGACCAATTTATGAGAAAGTGTGCTCTTATATTTAGCATTGGGTTGGGTAGAAAATATTTATGAGCTAATGCCTTGTGATCTATTTCATGATTAGACTGAAAGGTGTTTAACGACAATATTGATTCATTTAATTTGTGAGCATAAAATTAAATGAATGATTTTGAAAGATTGTTTTCATAAAACAACTTGAAATGAAATGTTTGATTTCAGAGAAATAAAAAATATTTGGAAATAAATATTTGGAAGATAATAAATGGTTTAGAAAAAGTGTTTTATAAACGAAGAGAATCTCGATGGATCATATCCCGTTGTTTAAAATGATTTAGAAATACAACACTATGATTTGAAGATATTTGTGATTATTATTGTAAAACGATTTATCACTTCGGGATACTAAATGATTTGTTGTGTTACCGAGATTTCGGTAACATGGGACTAAAAACTGGGTTTGGGGTTTAGAAGACCCATGAAGGTAGTCTGCTCTGGAATGTTGGAGAGACGGTATTATTATTTTATGGAGGTGAATAGTACCCAATGGGATTATTATCGGGAGAAACCTCCCGATCTGGTGGCATATATGTTGATATGCTTATACTATAGATATTTGATATTTTCGTAAGCGATTTGTTTTTAAATCCCGAAGTGAAGTATGATTTGATATAAAAGGAATTTATTATTTCAGGGATTCAAAATGAAATCGGGATTTTAAGATCGAAGGATTATTTTCAAGAATGGATCTTAAAAATAATAAAGTTGAATAGATTTGATAAATCTAAATTTAAAGATTAAGCCTGAAGGGTAGTTTGACAATTGCATTGTTCTTTGTGCATCATAGGCTCCATAAGTCCTATTTGTGAATAGGATAACTACGTTGGCTTGATCCTGTATCTAATTGGGTACCCAATTAGATAAGGGTACATAGGCAGCCATAAGTTGTAGTGATGCAACCTGTTAAATAACATAACCCTTTTCTGTTTGTTGTTTATTATTACGCATCTTGTAATGTGGTATCCTTCTTGCTTACTATTTTATTCCTTGTTTGTCGAGTTTGCAGCAGTGACTATTTCTGTCTATCTCATCAGAATGGCACAACAATAGATTTATTTATTTATTTAAGTTTTCTTGTATTATAGCACACCTAGTGTGTTAAAAGATCTATGATAGTTTTTTAATCAAAAATTGTATCTGATACATTTAGTAGCGTCTCAAATATTATGTAGCAAGTTGGTAATTCTCACTAGTAGTTTTAGAGCAGATGAATATTTTGGCATTTTTGACTGTTCCGAAAAATCCGGGTCGTTACATTAGGATAGATGTTTGAGGCGACTTCTGGGCTATTTCAGGTAGTTGACATTATAGGTCGATTTATGAAGGTTCAAGGGGTAATTTCAGAAAATGTCTATTTTGGTCTCTCCCTATATAAGCTATTTTCTATTTTTCAAAGACAGAGCTTGCTTAATCAAGGGATTATTCTCAAGAGAAAGTTAGGGTTCATAACCTAGTTTTCAATCTTCAATTATATTCTCCACAAACTCTTTTCTATATCGAAATATAGTGATCATTGTATCAATCTATTGTATTTCTTTCATTGTGGTAATAGAATACTCTCCAAAGTGGACGTGCACTAACAAGTTGTTAGTGGAACCACTATAAATCAATATGTGATTTATATTTGTTGATGTTGTCATTATTGATTACTTGTAATTGAGATATGATTGTTTGGATATTGTTTGGTGATTTGAGTTATTGGATTTTGGTTATTTTTGCAAATTTATCAGCGACCTTGTCTTCCGCAAGGCGCTTGTGATTTGGGTATTTGATTTGAGTGATCTTGGATCGAACTAATCACAATGGTTACAACAGAAGGGAGCTTGTCCCAAGGTCTAATGTGTAGTACTCTCTAATCATGGGCCAGTAATCTTCTATGTAGCTTCCTCAATCTGTCTCTCCTTCTATTTAACTAAAATTTGCATCGTTGCAAGGAATTACCCTTATACCAAGAATTTTTCTGTTTGTTCTACTATTTTTTCCGCATAGGTAGGCACATCATTTTGTGTTATCACATCAGTTCCAATACTTTTCTTTAATTGGGAAACTGAAACACTGGGTGGATTTTTACAGCAGGGAGTTACTAAATTTCATAGGCAAATTCTCCAATTTTTTCTTCTGCCTTATATAATCCATAGAATTTGGGTGACAGATTGTGTGTGTTTGAATTCATGCAGTGATTTGTCTATAGGTTGTAGTCTAAGGAATGGTATCAGAGCCTTTAATACTTAACAACAATCTGTTGATCATCCATCAGATCATTTGGATCCTCTGATCCAAGATTTACATCTCACCACTTGAGATTTATTGCTTGATTTAAGCATAAGTGCCTCGCCAAGCAATTCTGGCTGCTACATTATCTTGAAATCAAGCTTGGTGGTAAAAGAAACCAAAATCTCAAAAACCGATTAAGAAAGTTTAGAAAATATCTACAGTAGATATACCAGTGCCTTCCTTAAATTCTCATCATAAATATTTCTCATAATTCTTTCGCAATCAAATTCATCACACGAGTGTTAGGGTTGCAACAGTCTATCAATTAAAAACTTTCCTAAAAATCTTCTGGTTCTAGTACTATTTTTGTTGTTTTGCATCACTTATCACTTCATCATGGTGGAAGGAGAATCCACTACATCACCAAGGTCAACAGCAAGATCCAATTAGTTTAGTATTGATAGCACTTAGGATCTAATCAAGGTAATAACAAAGCTAACTTATTTCAATACAACTGGATGAATCCAATTTTCTGCTATAGAAGCTGCAAATAGAAACAATATTAAGGGATATGGATTATAAGATTACATCTATATGACCAAGACTGTACTAACAAAATACATCAAATACAATACAAACAATATGGGTTCTTAATCAATATTTCACTACTTATCAAAGACAAGATAATCTTGTCAGTTCCTAGCTTATGTCATCTTTGACTGCCTCTCTAATGCCATAATTAATTCGGCGTAAAACATCTCATGAGATATAGTCAACATTTGAATGAACATCCACATCATAGTCATCAACAAGGGTGTTACACTACAAAAAGCAGCTACAAAGCATAAGTAAAGAGAACTTAAGTATAAATGAGTATCTCAAGAAAGTTAAAAATTCGTGCAATCAACTTGCATGTACTGGACACAAAGTCAAAGAAAGTGAACAAGTTCTTTATATTATAAGTGGTTTGGAAGATGAATATGAAGCAGTAGTAGCTTTCGTAACATCTATTAAACCAACCCCATCATTACAAAGTGTACACTCAACCCTTCTTGGTAATGAGGGAAGATTAGTATAGAAAAAGGAGCACATTCATGAATTTTCAATAAACTACTTTGCTAACAGTAATTTCATGAATCAAGAAAAAGTAAACACAAGAAACCAAAACAACACTTACTAGAGGGGTGGTCTATCCAACAGAGGAAGATGAAGTGCTGGGATATGGAATCCTACAACAGACTAAAATGTCATATATGTGAAAAAATTGGTCACAGTGACAAAAAATGCTACTTCAGATTCGACAACTTCAATGTGAATCAACAAGCCAATAACTACAGAAACTATCAGACTAGTGCCAATTTGATTAGTAGTCAATCTGACAGTAAAGTCAGTCAAGAGGGTACATCTAATATAGCCAAAATCGATGACATTCAAGATAAACCATGATACCCAGACTCAGGAGCTACACATCATGTCACCAACAATCTGAATGATCTTAATCTTGGAAATAGAGAATACAAAGGTAAACATTCTTTACTTATGGGTAATGGTAAACCTACTTTTATCACTCACACTGCACATGCCATCATTAAGGGTGTCAAACAAATTTATCTAAATAACCTCCTAAGAGCACCATATATCAGAATTTTTTTAATAAGTGTGTCATAGTGTGCTAAAGATAACAGTGTATTCTTGAATTTTACCCAAGTATTGCCTAGTTTAGGAAGGTCAGTCTAACTAGAGAAATTCTGTTGTCGGGTAAAGAAAGTAATGGATTATACAAGTTTGACATTGGAAACTCAAGATTTACTCAACCCTGTTGTAATATGATAGAAATAAACAAGAAACGGGATTATATGACATTTTACATGTGCAAGTGTAAACTTGGACACCCAAGTATAAAAGTTGTAAGATAAGTATTGAATGATAGCAATGTACTTATTATCAAATAGGAAAAAAAATCACAAATTACCATTTCAATTTTCTAAAACTAAGTACCTGAAACCATTAGAGTTAGTTGTTATTGATCTTTAGGGACCATCGCTAATAGTCAGTGATTATGGTTTCAAGTATTACATCTCATTTATTGCTGCTTACTCAAGATTTGTATGGATATACTTCTTAAGTCAAAATCTGAAACTAATAATGCAGTTGTGCAGTTTGTAGCTAGTGCAGAAAGGCAATCATTAGGTTAAAATATTTCAAAGTAATGGTGGGAAAGAGATTTTATCATTAAAAGATTATTTTATAGGAAAGGTATCATTCACAGACTCACATGTCCCCACACATATGAACAGAATGGTCTTATAAAAAGGAAACATAGACATATTATAGAAACTGGCATAGCATTGCTTGCACATGCATCGTTAACATTTAGTGGCCTGATGCCTTTGCCACAGCAGTGTATTTAATAAATAGGCTGCCAACAAAGTGTTATAATTCAAGTGTCCCACTGAAGTGCTAATAAAAATTAAACCTAGGGCTGTCAATAGGTCGTGTCGGGTCAGGTTCAGGTTGCGTCAAGTCGGGTTCGGGTGGATTTATAAAAGGTTTAGGTCAACCCGTTTATTAAATGGTTCATTTTTTCCTAACCCTAACCCGACCCGTTTATAAACGGGTTGACCCGACCCGACCCGTGTAAGCCGTTTAACTAAACGGGTCGTGTCGGGCTGTGTTTGGTCGGTTTACCTGTTTGACCCATTGGTAAATATTGCCCACTAATATAAACAACAAAAACACCAAATCACTAACAAACAACACTATTATATAATCACCAACATGCAACAAGTTACCAAATCACCAACAGGAAACAAGCTACAAAATCACCAACCGACAGCACATATATAAAGCATTGAATCACCATATCCAAAAATCATTCTCCATGCATAAGAACACAGACCATACCACATACATAAAAGACTAACAATATGGAAAATATACAGTTTTTATAAGTAAAATACAACTAACAACATACAAGAAAAAATCAGTAAAATATAACAGCTTACACAAGAATACATGAGCATAAAGATTACTGCATACATAAAAGACTAACACTAATAACATATAAAAGACTAAAAGTATGGAAGAGATACAACATATAATCGAGTTTGGTAGGTCAAAATCGGGTTAGCAGGTCAACCCTAAACCCATCCGTTTATAAACGAGTCAAGTTCTGGTTGACCCGAAAATGACCCGCTAACTAAATGGGTCGGGTTAACCTGCTAATTTTCGTGCGGGTTTCGGATCGGTTTCGGGTCATGTAGGAAATTGACAACCCTAATTAAACCTAAATAAAATGACCTAAATATATTTGAATGTTTGTACTTCCCTTACTTGAGACCATTTAACGAACACAAGTTTAACTTCAGATCTCTACCGTGCACATTTCTTGGGTATGTTGCTAATCACAAATGTTATAGGTGTCAAGATAGTAGTGGAAAAATATACACGTCTAGGCATGTAATATTCAATGAAAAAGTTTTCCATTTAGTAACCCCACATACAAGACAACAAAGAAAATCTATAACCCAAGATATTCTATTTCACCTATACCTAAACAAGTTGATGATATTGTGTATGTGCCAAATTCTGGTGATAACATGACAAACACATAAGTAATTCAAACTATTAGTTCACCTCAACACACAATATCCAACTATGGATCAAGTCAAAAGTGTGGGATTTCTAGTGCCGACGGTGATGCAGATTCACAACATCATAGTGATAACAATGACCAAGGCAACAATTTAGATGGCACTCAAAAAGAAAGGAGTAGTAGTAACAATCTAATGAAAAATAAGCATTATATGATGACCATGACAAAAAGTGGTATCTTCAAACCAAAAATTTATTGCATTGAATTGAATGAAGAAAAACTATAAACTTATCATCAAGCTTTGCTTAATGATAAGTGGAGGTTAGCTATGAAAGAGTAGCTAGATGCTATAAATAGAAAACAAAGTTAGTGTTTGGTACCACCACCCAAAGATAAAAATATTATAGGGTGCAAGTGGATCTATAAAATAAAAAGAAATGTTGATGGTACATTATCTAAATACAAGGCTAAGCTAGTAGCCAAAGGATATTCTCAACAGTGTGGAGTTGATTTTAATGATACATTCTCACCTGTTGTGAAACCAACCTTTATTAGAATCATACTAACTATAGCCTTGCATTAGAAGTGGACCATCAAATAGCTTGATGTAATTTTTTTAAAATGGTGATTTACATGAGGAAGTGTATATGGAACAACCTCCTGGGTCAAATAAGGATTTGGTGTGCAAGATAAATAAAGTTATATATGGTATTAAGCAAGCACCAATAGTGTGGTTTGATAAGCTCAAAGCATCATTATCAAAGCTTGGCTACAATCCCACCAAATCGTACAACTCATAATTTACAAAATTTACCGCTAACACAGTCACATATGTACTAATTTATGTTAATCATTTCATAATTATATGTAACAGTGAAATCAAGAACACTACTGATCAACTAAGCAGTGAATTCTCAATTAAAGATCTGGGGGAATTATCATATTTTATGGAAATTGAAGTCACCGAAACAAAGGACGATGAGTTACTTTTAAGCCAGAAGAAATATATATCAGAGCTAAGTCAAAGATGGACAAAGAAAACTCACTCACTACTCATATGATAACCAATAAACATCCCAGTAAAGTAAAGGGTGAACCCATATCCAATGAAAAACAGTACAAAAGTATCATTGGAGCACTTCAATACGTCACAATTACAAGACCAAACATATCATACAGTGTGAATACGGTAAGCTAGTTCATGTAAATACTATTAAGTGATCACTGGAAAACAGTTAAAAGGATACTAAGGTATCTCAAGGGTAAAACTGATCAAGTGTTGGTATTGAAAGCAAACAACAATCTTAACATCAATGTTTATTCAGATGCTGACTGGGCCAATGACTACGATGATAGAAAATCTACAAGTTGTTACTATTTATTTTTAGGAAAAAAAATCCTATTTCTTGGAGTGCAAAAAAAAAAGACAGTCTCCAGATCAAATACAGAGGCATAATATAAAAGCATAGCAAGCACTACTGCTGAAATAATGTGGATACAATCTCTTCTAACTGAGCTAAAGATCAAGGAAGACAACAAAGCAACAATTTATTGTGATAATTTAAGTGTTATAACCTTAACAACAAATCCACTTTTGCATTATAGAACAAAGAAACTAGAACCGGATATCTGTTTCGTTCGAGAATTGGTACAAAAGAGAAATCAAGATGTTAACCATGTACGTTCCACTTACCAGACTTTAAACATCTTAACAAAGCCTCTCTCAAAAAATAGATTTGAAATCTTAAGAAATAAGTTTTGCTTAAGAGAAAAGGTTCAACCTGCCCAATCTAAGAATAGAAGGAAGGATGCTGAAGTTAAATCGAATACTCTCGGAGAAGAACAACAACACAAGCAAACCAATTGCAACATATTAACAACTAATAGTCATGAATCCACTTCAAAGGCACTTATTTGTCTCAATCCTTCCTTATTAGCAAAGTAAAAAAAAATCTATAAGATCTGAAGTAGGTTGCTGAAGATTTTTGCTAAAAAGCTTTGTTAATAGTAGCGGTGACAACCATTTTTACTCTCCCTTCAAACCCTAACTTGTTGTTAGGTTTAAGGAAGGGTATGAGAATATATATAATAATAATGCAGCTGTATGTAACATGTAAGGCCTTGTTTCAAGCGCAAATGTTATTTTACAAATTTCTATACATATACAGAACTATGTACAACCGAAACATTTTTCTATTGAGCAATAAAACAAAATCAATTTCTGCATTCTCTAATACATCCTTTCACCCGCCAATTTCAATCCATCTTTAAGAAATTATAGAATGAAGTCTTTGGTATACAATGCCTCTTCAACTTGTACGACTATGGTAGGGTTTGGGATAGGATAAAAAGGTAGGGGATCTGTACCATAAACTGCATTATATAGTGAGGTATTAGTTGATACTTTCTACATCGTGTTGTTCCAATATTCAGTTAGAGTAAGCCATTTAATCCACTCGCAAGGCTTATGTGAAATGAAAAATCTCAAGTACTCTTCCAGCACCTTGTTAACCACTTTAGACTGACCATCATTTTAGGGGTGATAAACCGTACTTAGCTTCAAACTTCAGCTTTGTAACTTAAACAACTCTTGCCAAAACTTGCTAGTGAAGATGCATATATCTCTATCACGAACTACGGATTTACACAGGCCATATAGTTTAAACACTCCATTAAAAAATGTAGTAGTTACATCTTTGGTAGTATTTGGATGACTAAGGAGAAATAAATGAGCATGCTTACTAAGTCAAACAACAACAACAAATATGGTAGTGTACTTGTTGCTTTTGGGTAATCTAGTAATGAAATCCATAGAGATATTGGTCGAAATTGCATTAGGAATTGGCAATGGTTGCAGTCCAGGAGTTAAAACAGGTTCACTCTTGTTCCTTTGGCATTTATCACACGATCTCATAAATTTCTCAATGTCTCTTTTCATTTTCCTCCAAAAAAACTTGTTTAATTTTTTTCAATGTGGCTTTAGTTCCAACATGTCTTCCTAAGGGTGTAGAATGATGTTTTGTAATAATAGGCTTCATCAGTTCTTCTTTATGGAAATCAATAAGAATTTTTCCTTCATAGAAAATCAATCCATCCACTAATTTATACTTAATACTAGGCAACCTCAGTTGTTGTATCTAGGTTTGTTGCATTTAGTACTAGGAGATGCTTACAAAGAATATATCAACTCTTTTAACTTTTTTTTTTGAATAATACATAATATAACAAAAGAAAGAATCATGCCATTCTCCAACGGCTCACAAAAAGGTAACTGCAGAATGCAGATACCGTACACATACACACTGCAGGAATGTACAAAGAAAATATACAATAGATAAATCACGGAAATACATCACATGGGTCAAAGACTAAGAAACCCCAAATACCAGGTGAGCCTGACGAAAAACCAGAAGTCAGATGCCAAAAGCAAGACCAATGCTGAAGTCGCAAAGTCTCCATAACTAATGAGCAAGTAGATAGAAAAACAAAGTGCCCTCCAAGGAATCCAGCTCTATAAAGATGGAAAACCTCATCCTGACGCTGCAAGGCCTCCCTGCAACGATAACGATTTCTCCCGGACCTAATCGATCGCTAAATCGACAACACATCAGAACAAACAACAGAAGACTTTTATAAACATCATAATAATGTTACATCAGAGTACATAATATATCAGAGTATACCGAAAAGTAATAATACAGCGGAAGATTAATTTACAATAAACTTAATACAATGCAGCGGAACCAATAAACTAACACAGCGGAAGATTATCACTGCTCTGGACACGACTTGAAGCTTTGATCAAGAATCCTGCTTAATAAATAAATATCTGCAAAACAAGCCACTCGACTTCCCATGTGGAAATAAGTGCACCCGATTTTGCAAGTGAAACAAACTACGAGTCAATCATGGGATTGGTATGAGAAATTTTACTTAACTTACCTAATAATAGGGCTAATCACAGGACCACACAGCTAACGCAGAATGGGTTTACTCCATTGGATTGCCAGTACATAAATTAAACAAATCTTTTAAAACAACGCAATTCTTTTTAGAAAAATGAAATCATTATAAGACTAAAGTCCTATCACACAATGCAACGCAAACCGTAGGATAGAGTTTTACCTTATAATGATCAAACGTGCTTGATACATATAAAACAATATTTAATATTATTATTAGTTTCTAATCAGTTTAAAAATACTTTCAAAGTAAATGTATCAATCCTAGACGACATAGTACCCCATCCGACTATGTCGACATATATAGGTTTACAATCAAATCAGTAATGTCGTATCGGAGATTGGGTTTCCATCATGAGTCAAGGCTAGGGATGGTCTCCTTACCGATTCGAGACACTCTAGCAAATGTCTCAGGATCCCCTGTAGTGAAACCTTGGATCCTGCAGGGCCGGTCCACAAATATACCTTAGTGGATTAGTTATGCCTGAACACACGTTTCCCCGTCCTATTGAACCTATCACTTGGCCAATAGCGACCAATATATCGAGGCCTCGAAATCTATCATCCACATAAGTAAAAAAATTTGGGCTCCATACCATGACACCACTTCTAGCTAGAAAGAAACGTGTGCACTCCCTGTGTTCCATCATCCCGTTTCTGACTCTTACCGGGTGTGAGGCTCGCGAAGTAACGTTATACACAAAGCTATGCCCAAATGAGCCGTGCTTTGATCATCAACCACAAGGCTCTGCTTTTCAACAAAAACCCTGATCATTTGCATCTTGGTATGCCACATTGACAATCCACGCCATGCAACTGATATCTATCAATATATAACCTCTAAGCTCGTACGTCTCAGAGAAGGGTGCTAAGAAAGAGAATAAATTCTCCGTCACCAAACAAATATATATTTAATAGAAATCAATTAACACAGAACAAAGCCCAATGTCAGACACACATCCATTCACAAGTCCATTCTGGGTCTGAACGAAACCGATGACACCTACTTCCTCGTCCCGTATGTCCAATACGGAAGAGAGGTTCTCGCATATTCGGACAATCAAAATGTACATCCAAACAACTACCACTTTCAACCCTTTACTGGGAGCTACCCAGTGTCGGGCATCAGTGGTCGTTCATTCGATGTGAAGATCGCCGGTCTTCAAACACCATCTTCAATATCCTCGATTTAAATTGTCGTATAATTATTTGAAATGAGATTGAACTCGGTCTTTTCAAATAATTCTCGACTATATATAATTTAAATCATTTCATATCGTTAATATTATTTTATAACGATTTATCACTATTTTTATTTATATAAAAATAGCTCAATTTAATTTAATGACGCTACAGGTCAATAGGCGGCCCTAACGTTGTTTTTACCCCAATTTGATTTACACATTTCTCGGAATCTAACCATTTGGATTTTAACAAACCTAATATCGTTGGAAAGATCTTCCCAAAGTGAATCTAATGGTTTCACTTTTAGGAAAATCTGACGGTTGGATCTTTTGGTATAATCGCTTAAAGTTACAATTCCGAAACGCGAACTATCGCGCGTGATTCGTTTAATTTTAATTTTTATATATATAAATCATTCGACGATTCTGCTAACATGTTTAACATGCCAAATAAAAGAATGTTTTATTTTGCATAATAATTTAAATGTTTCTAATGACAAAATAAAAGAGAATATTTTATTTGCATACAAATTTCTATATCTTCTAATAACAAATAAAAAAGAATTTTTTTTGCATGCATTTCCAATGTTTTCTAATAACAAATAAAAAGAAGTTTTATTTGTATACATTTCCAATGTCTTCTAATAACAAATAAAAAGAAGTTTTATTTGTATAACATTTCTACATATCTCTAATGACAAATAAAAAGAAGTTTTATTTGTATGACATTTCTACATATTTCTAATGTCAAATAAAAAAATTTATTTTATTTTCATAACTTTTCTACATATTTCTAATGTCAAATAAAAAGATAATTTATTTACATGACATGTTACCAATGTTCTAATGACAGTAAGAAAAGAAAATTTATTTACATGATATGTTTCCAATGTTCTAATGACAATATAAAAAGATAATTTATTTACATGACATATTTTAATGTTCCAATGACAATATAAAAAGATAATTTATTTACATGACATGTTTCCAATGTTCTAAGGACAATATAAAATGATAATTTATTTACTTGACATGTTTTAATGTTTAACATGACAAATAAAAGAAGTATTATTTGCATAACATGTTTATATTTTCTAATGACAAATAAAAGAAAGTTTTACTTGCATAACATGTCTAATGTTTTCTAGTGATAAATAAAAGAAAGTTCTACTTGCGTAACATGTCTAATGTTATCTGGTGACAAATAAAAGAAAGTTCTACTTGCATAACATGTCTAATGCTATCTAGTGACAAATAAAAGAAATTTTACTTGCATAACATGTCTAATGTTCTCTAGTGACAAATAAAAGAAAGTTTTTATTTGACAACAATTTTATTTTAAACATGACAAATAAAAAGGATATTTTTATTTGTATAAAATTTCAATATTTAACATGACAAATAAAAATGAATATTTTTATTTGTATACAATTTCAATATTTAACATGTCAAATAAAAATGAATATTTTTATTTGTATACAACTTCAATATTTAACATATCAAATAAAAATGAATATTTTTATTTGTATACAACTTCAATATTTACATAACAAATAAAAATGACCACCTTTATTTGTATATAAATTCAATGTTTAACTTGACAAATAAAAATGACTATTTTTATTTGTATACAAATTTCATGTTTAACTTGACAAATAAAAATGACTACTTTTATTTTTGTACAAATTCTATGTTTAACTTGACAAATAAAAATGACTACTTTTATTTGTATACAAATTCTATGTTTAACTTGACAAATAAAAATGACTATTTTTATTTGTATACAAATTCTATGTTTAACTTGACAAATAAAAATGACTATTTTTATTTGTATACAAATTATATGTTTAACTTGACAAATAAAAATGACTACTTTTATTTGTATACACATTCTATGTTTAACTTGACAAATAAAAATGACTACTTTTATTTGTACACAAATTCTAGGTTTAACTTGACAAATAAAAATGACTACTTTTATTTGTATACAAATTCTATGTTTGACTTGACAAATAAAAATGACTATTTTTATTTGTTTACAAATTCAATGTTTAACATGACAAATAAAAATGTCTATATTTATTTGTTTGCAACTCTATTTTTAACATGATAAATGAAACTGATATTTTTAATTTGTTTACAAATCTATTTTTAACGTAACAAATAAAAATGATATTTTCATGTGTATACAAATTTTACATTAACATGACAAATAAAAATGACTACTTGTGTTTGTATACAAATTCTATGTATTACATGACAAATAAAAATGTCTATTTTAACTTGTATACAATTTCTATGTTTAACTTGACAAATAAAAATAACTATTTTTATTTGTATACAAATTCAATGTTTAACTTGACAAATATAAATGACTATTTTTATTTGTATACAAATTCAATGTTTAACTTGACAAATAAAAATGACTACTTCTGTTTGTATACAAATTCTATGTATAACATGACAAATAAAAATGTCTACTTTTATTTGTATACAATTTCAATGTATAACATAACAAATAAAAATGTTTATTTTAATTTGTATATAATTTCAATGTATAACATGACAAATAAAAATGTCTATTTTAATTTGTATACAATCTATTTTTAACATAGCCAATAAAAGTAATATTTTAATGTTGTATACAAATTCCTACATTAATATGACAAATAAAAATGACTACTTTTATTTGTTTACAAATCTATTTTTAACATAACAAATAAAAGTGATATTTTTATTTGTGTATACAATTCCTACTCTTAACATGTCACATAAACATGATATTTTTTATTTGTGTACAAATCTATTTTTAATATATCAAATAAAAAATGTTTTTTTTATTTGTATGCAAATCTACTTTAACATAACAAATTAAAATGATACTTTTATTTTGTTGACAATTCTAATTCAACAAAACAAATAAAAATGATATCTCTATTTTGTTGACAATTCTATTTCAACAAAGCATATAAAAATGATATTTCTGTTTTGTTGACAATTCTATTTCGACAAAACAAATAAAAATGATATTTCTATTTTGTTGACAATCCTATTTCAACAAAACAAATAAAAATGATATTTAACATATAAAAATGATATTTCTATTTTGTTGACAATTCTATTTCAACAAAACATATAAAAATGATATTTCTATTTTGTTGACCATTCTATTTCAACAAAACAAATAAAAATGATATTTCTGTTTTGTTGACAATCCTATTTCAACAAAACAAATAAAAATGATATTTCTACTTTGTTGACAATTCTATTTCAACAAAACATATAAAAATGATATTTCTATTTTGTTGACAATTCTACTTCAATAAAACATATAAAAATGATATTTCTATTTTGTAGAAAATTCTATTTCAACAAAACATATAAAAATAATATTTCTATTTTGTTGACAATTCTATTTCAATAAAACAAAAAAAAATTATATTTCTATTTTGTTGACAATCCCATTTCAACAAAACAAATAAAAATGATATTTCTATTTTATTGACAATTCTATTTCAACAAAACATATAAAAACGATATTTCTATTTTGTTGACAATTCTATTTCAACAAAACATATAAAAATGATATTTCTATTTTGTTGGCAATTCTATTTCAACAAAACAAATAAAAATGTTATTTCTATTTTGTTGGAAATCCTATTTCAACAAAACAAATAAAAATGATATTTCTATTTTGTTGACAATTCTATTTCAGCAAAACATATATAAATGATATTTCTATTTTGATGACAATTCTATTTCAACAAAACATATAAAAATGATATTTCTACTTTGTAGAAAAATTCTTACATTAACATGACAAATAAAAATGATATTTTTATTTGTCTACAAATTTCAATAATTCCATTATATACAATTAAATCAAACAGATCACACCAAACAACATCAATCAATCCAAATCAAATCACGTACAACAACAAACTGAATTTTACAGCGTATATGTAAAAATTTCTAAACACGATTAATATTAATTAATTGTAATTATTTAAAAAGAAATCTCACAGTGTTTTTACTCCTTCAATAATTGTAGATAGCTCCAAATCAGTTCTAGTCAGTTCTGAAATGTAGATCTGGATTTCACAATTCCAACGCAATCGAAATCGTTCGATTTCGTTCCTGTTTGAACAAGTTACGATGTTTAAACATTTAATTACCTAAATAAATTAATTTAAAATGATTAATTATTATTATCCCACTAATTAAGGTTCTTAACCTTTCTCCTACATCAGCTTCGTTGCTCCAGAAAAACCCAAACCCGTCATTCCAGAAGTTCAACCACCGCTGCCTCTTTGCTTCGCCGTAGCCAGATCGGAGACCACCATCTTCGAGCCCTTCCCAACCTCGTCCAGCGCCGCCCCCTAGTCCCACTCGATGGGCCCCTCCGCCGCAAATTGTCTTCTAAAGCTGGCACCTTTGAGGCGAAATTCTGGCCGCCTCAACACCCTTGGTTTGATCATACCCGTTGATTTCGTAGAGCTTGATTTGCTCTTTAATCATCCCTTTAGGAACAAATGTTGATTCGCATTAGATTAGAAGATCTTGAAGAAGAAAAATCAGAGTATATCGGCCATTCAACTGATGAAAGCGGCGGCTACATGTTTTAGGGGATTAGGGTTTTGTAAATGTTGGGTTATTTATAATATTATATTATTAAATTTTCTAGTTTGAAAAAAAAAACGTTAATTCCTAATAGCTCCAAATTCAGCCAACAAATGTCGCTCCTAGCCAAATATCCTCATTCCGACACAATGGGCTAGGTCTCATCTGCCCTTTCGATCGTTTCAGCACATTTTTCTTTAATTTAAAATATAAAACATTTAACTAATTAACCTGATCGTACATTTTAATTTACCGAGGCCACATACTGACTCCAAAAATTTCCGAAAAATAAATCTAGCTATGTTTTGACGGTACAGTCCTAAAAAAATTAATTTCATCAAATTTGGAGATCATTTGAAAAATGGTCATTTTCAGGTCGATCCAATTTGACTAAAATTGATAAAACACGTTATCTTTTGCCACGCTCACATATTAATTCCAAAAATTATGAAAATTGGAATCTGGCAACAATTTGACATTACGGATCCAACCAAAGTGGTTTCATCGAAAATGGAGGCCGTTTGCAAAATGGCTATTTATTATATTAATATATATATATATTCCATAGCGACTATTCTGAATATTTAACTGGCCATAACTTTTTATTCCTGCTATGAAATTTAAAATTTTCACATTCATTAGAAAGAATTTTTAAACAGATTTAAATATTTTTGGTTTTACTGAAATCCAATTTATTTTGAATCCTGTAAATTCAGTCAAAGTTCAAAATCAAATTTTCAAACTACCGCGCCATTTCAGGCTCGTTATATAATTAAATTAAATTATTACGTTCTAACTTTAATTTAAATAAATTTTTAGTTGTTATTATTTAAAATAAATCATTTTAAATATTTAAAATCCATTAAAATTTCTAAAATAAAAAATTTAAATTGGTTCAGAATTTCCGGGTTGTTACAATCTCCCCCACTTAAAACCATTTCGTCCTCGAAAAGGAACAAAGTTGAAAGTTGTTTAACTAACGAACTCAACTTTCATTCTTTTAATGGTTTCAATAATTTTATTAGTTGAACTAATAATCACACAACACAATCATCAATCAATTAGTTGATTAGCTTTTCAAATATATATAACTTTTATATGTCCAAAAATCATATTTTCTAAGATCAGATTATATATATAATCATAAATACATTAATTATAAACTTGTCACTCTCAACTCATTGCCCTATCTCTAACGAGTTTTCTCATTCTATGAGTACTACTGATCCTATCTCTAATGAGTATTCTTTTATAGGATATTTCTAATCCTACCTCTGATGAATCTTTTGTTCAGTTCTAATGAGTTGTACCCCAAAGATTTGAATTAACCAAAGCTCCGATACCAGCTGTAACGATAACGATTTCGCCCGGACCTAATCGATCACTAAATCGAACAAGACCATTCGAATCCAGCATACGCTAACTTTGGGCATACAACACATCAGAACGAATAACAGAAGACTTTGATAAACATCATAATAATGTTACTTCAGAGTACAGAATATATCAGAGTACATCAAAAAATAATAATACAGTGGAAGATTAATTTACAATAAACTTAATACGATGTAGCGGAACCAATAAACTAACACAACGGAAGACTATCATTGCTCTGGACACAGCTTTAAGCTTCGATCTAGAATCCTGGTAAATAAATAAATATTTGCAAAACAAGCCACTCGACTGCCCATGTGGAAATAAGGGCACCCGAGTTTGCAAGTGAAACAAACTACGAGTCAGTCATGGGACTGGTATGAGAAATCTTACTTAACTTACCTAATAATAGGGCTAATCACATGACCACGCAGCTAACGCGGAACGAGTTTACTCCATTGGATTGCCAGTGCATAAATTAAATAAATCTTTTAAAACAACGCAATGCTTTTTAGAAAAATGAAATCATTATAAGACTCAAGTCCTATCACACAATGCAACGCAAACCAGAGGATAGAGTTTTACCTTATAATGATCAAACGTGCTGGATACGTATAAAACAATATTTAATATTATTATTAGTGTCTAATCAGTTTAAAAATACTTTCAAAGTAAATATATCAATCCTAGACGGCATACTACCCCATCCGACTATGTCGCCATATATAGGTTTACAATCAAATCCGTAATGTCATATTGGAGATTGGGTTTCCATCATGAGTCAAGGCTAGGGATGGTCTCCTTACCGATTCGAGACACTCTAGCAAATGTCTCAGGATCCCCCGCAGTGAAACCTTTGATCCTGTAGGGCCGGTCCACAAATATACCTTAGCGGATTAGTTATGCCTGAACACACGTTTCCCGGTCCACAAAGACCAAGTTCATTCTAGGTCTGAACGAAACCGAAGACACCTTATTCCTAGTCTCGTATGTCCAATACGGAAGAGAGGTTCCCGCATATCCGGACATTCAACAAGTACGTCCGAACAACTACCACTTTTAACCCTTTACTGGAGCTACCCAGTGTCGGGCATCAGTAGTCGTCCATTCGATGTGAAGATCGCCGGTCTTCAAACATCGTCTTCAATATCTTCGATTTCAATCGTTATATAATTATTTGAGATGAGATTGAACTTGGTCTTTTCAAATAATTCTCGAATATATATAATTTAAATCATTTCATATCGTTAATATTATTTTATAACGATTTATCGCTATTTTTATTTATATAAAAATAGCCCAATTTAATTTAACGACGCTACAGATCAATAGGCGGCCCTAACGCTATTTATACCCAAATTTGATTTACACATTTCTCGGAATCTAACCGTTGGATTTTAACATACTTAATATTGTTGGAAAGATCTTTCTAAAGCGAACCTAACAGATTCAGTTTTGGGAAAATCCGACGGTCCGATCTTTCAGTATAATTGTTTAAAGTTATGATTCCGAAACGCGAAATACCGCGCGCGATTCGTTTAATTTTAATATATATATATATATATATATATCATTCGACGATTCCACTAACATGTTTAACATGCCAAATAAAAGAATGTTTTATTTTGCATAACAATTTAAATGTTTCTAATGACAAAATAAAAGAGAATATTTTATTTGCATACAAATTTCTATATCTTCTAATAACAAATAAAAAAGAATTTTGTTTGCATACATTTCCATTGTTTTCTAATAACAAATAAAAAGAAGTTTTATTTGTATAACATTTCCACATGTCTCTAATGACAAGTAAAAAGAAGTTTTATTTGTATAACATTTCTACATGTTTCTAATGTCAAATAAAAAAATGTATTTTATTTACATAACTTTTCTACATGTTTCTAATGTCAAATAAAAATATAATTTATTTACATGACATGTTTCCATTGTTCTAATGACAATATGAAAAGGTAATTTATTTACATGACATGTTTCCAATGTTCTAATGACAATATAAAAAGATAATTTATTTACATGACATGTTTTAATGTTCTAATGAGAATATAAAAAGATAATTTATTTACATGACATGTTTCCAATGTTCTAATGACAATATAAACAGATAATTTATTTACATGACATGTTTTAATGTTTAACATGACAAATAAAAGAAGTATTATTTGCATAACATGCTTTATATTTTCTAATGACAAATAAAAGAAAAAGTTTTACTTGCATAACATGTATAATGTTTTCTAGTGACAAATAAAAGAAAGTTTTACTTGCATAACATGTCTAATGTTATCTAGTGACAAATAAAAGAAAGTTTTACCTGCATAACATGTCTAATGTTTTCTTGTGACATATAAAAGAAAGTTTTTATTTGACAACAATTCTATTTTAAACATGACAATTAAAAAGGATATTTTTATATGCATAAAATTTCAATTTTTAAAATGACAATATTTAACATGTCAAATAAAAATGAATATTTTAATTTGTATACAACTTGTAACGACCCGAACTTCCCCGTGAAGGAAAGCCCGGATTGCTTTTGAGGGCAAGACGAATCAGAACACAAACAGAATAACATTTCATTGCTTATTACAACAATTTCATCAGAATACAAGAATATACAGAGTATGAATTACATATTACACATTTACCAAATATCAGAGATTTACAAATTACAATGCAGCGGAAAATTAATACAAAACACAACTGAAAGAGATAAATGGATACAGAGCTTTCCGAATATCATTCCAGCTGTAAACCAGGATCCTGTGAATATAAATCTGCAAAACCAAAACTACTAGCTGCACGTGTGGAAATAGGGGCACCCAGAGTTTAAGTTAAAACAATAAACTCCAGGTCAGTCATGTGACTGATGTGAGAACTAAAACAGTTATTTAAAACTTTACTTTAAATCAGATATATCAAGGGACCACGCCCTATAACACGGAAGGGTTTCCTCCCAAGAATACCAGTGCATATAACAAAACAGCGCAATGCTTTTTGAAAAAAAATGAAGCTATTATAAAACCCAGGTCCTATCACACAATGCAACGCAAGCCGGGAGATAGGTTTTACCTTATAATGGCCAACCATGCTTGATACGTTAAAACAAATCATTTGATACTATTATAAGTGCATAGTGTATAAAACAACTTCAAATATAAATGTATCAATCCTAGATGGCATGGATACCATATATCATCTCGCCAATACTAGGCTCTACAATCAAAACCGCAAAATCACGTATTGGAAGTTGGATTTCCATCTGTGAATCAAGGCAAAGGGATCGTCCTGTGCTAATTCGAGACGCTCTAGCCCGTGTCTCAGGAACAGCCGCAACTACATCTTGGATCGTCAGGGCCGGTCCATACGGAGTGGATTAAAATGCCTGAACACTGCGTTTCCCCGCCCTATGGGGCATCAATGAGCCAAATGACTCCATCGGTCCCGGATCAACCGATATAACCGAGGCGTCTTGCTATCCATCATCCACATAAGTAAAATGTCGAGGCATGCAAAACGCTGACACCTCTCCTAGCTAGAAGGAAATGCATGCCCTCCCTGAGGTCCTCTACTGTTTCTGGTTCACACCGGTGTGTGAGGCTCGTGAATTAACGCTACACAAAGCTACGCTATATTAAACCGTGCTTTGATCACCAACCACAAAACTCTGCTTTTCAACAGAAGCCTTGATCATTTGCATCTCAGCATGCCACATAGGCAATTCACGCTATGCAACCGATGTATATCAATCACACCGAATGAAATCCGATGTCAAACACACATCCATTTACAAGTTCATTCTGGGTCTGAACGAAACCGGAGGCACCTTATTCTTCCCCCATATGTCCAATACAGGGGAGAGGCCCTCGCATATCCGTTGATCTCTAAGTACGTCTGGACGATCACCACTTATTACCTTGTCTCGGGTGTACAGCCCAAATCAAGACATCAGTAATCATCCAAACGATGTGAAGACCTCCGGTCTTCAACCACCGTCTTCATCCTCGACACATCGTCGAATCAGTTATTCAGAATGGGATAAACCCGGTCTTTCTGAATAACTCGCGTATATAATAAACAAGTGCTATAAAACACATCATATGCCTTATTCCAATCTAGAATATTCCTTTATTCAAATATTCTTATACTTTGGGAAAGGTTCTCATTAATTTTATCAAAGATAAATTCTTTAAATTTATTATTTTATCTTCCTTTGGATATCATTTCAATCTAATTAAAGATGCATTAAAACTCCACTTAGTTTTAATCTTCCCAAAAATCAATATTAACGATTGTTTAACTTGGGAAACCATATCCTGTCTTTAACTGGGTTAAAGAACTAATGTCATTTAAAACACGGTTCACGATAAACCCAAAATCACATTCCATTCCATCAGCCCTTAACTATAAATTAGAAAGTGAACAATTCCCTAGGTATTAACCCGAAGGCCGAAACCGACATCAGATCGATACCCAAGAAACCATTCAACTTAACTAATCTCAGTTAGTTTCTGATTTTCTTAACTCCATTGGGTCTAAGAATAGTATTATTAAAGATACCATTCACGACAACCCAACTCACATTCCATTAATTATGGAATCTTCACGGAAAAACAAATCAATATATAATCGTTATCAGTTTCCATATCTGACCAATAATATAAATGGAATTACGGCAGTGCCTCTTAAATTCCATATGTATTAACAGTTTTCCTCCACAGAAGTTCATTTTGATTATTATTAAATCGAATTCCATTCAATTTCAATTTAATATATTAAATTAGAAAACGTTGCCTTGGAAAATTCCCGTTAAATCTAAATAAAAAGATTTATAAATCCCAAATCACATTTCACTGTAAATCGGGTTAAAGAACGAATGTCGTTAAAAACACAGTTCACAATAAACCCAATTCACGTTATCCTCTAACCATAAATTAGTAAGAGAACAATCCCCTAAGTATTAACCCCGAAGGCCGAAACCAACATCAGATCAATACCCAGGAAACCATTCAACTTAACTAATCTCCAGTTAGTTTATAATTTTCTTAACTCCCTTCGGTTCAAGAACAATATTATTAAAGATACCATTCATGACGAACCCAAAATCCAATTTGATAATAAATACAAGGCTCTTAACAGAACATACATCGGCTTATATTCAATATCAAATTCTGAAACCAACAAATATCATATTGGAATAACGATATATATATCTTCCAAATTCCTCCACAATCTCCGTATAATCATGAAATCCAATATCAAAATATTCCGAGCATAATTTCGATTCAAATCCATTCCAATTCATATATTGCAAATCCTGGTTATTTTTAAAACCATTTCAAATCCAATTTATTTATTTTAAAAATATTGGATTTATTATTCTAATTCAAAACTAGTTCATTTCGATAAAAATCTATTTTTATCTTTTCAAATATGGAATTTTTCATCTCAATTCTTTCCAAATCATCTCTTATGATTTTACACTAATTATTGATATTTTTAATAATTTAATCAAGGCCAGTACAGTCGATTTCCATAAACGCCCATCGAACTGCACTTACAACAACCTTTTCCAAATTTGATTTGGACATAATTCCAAATCCAACCGTTAGATGTCAAATCTCTAATATTGATTAGAAATCTCTTTTCGATACGAACCCAACGGTTACCGTTTTAGGAGAATCCTACGGTCGGATCTCCCGTAATGTCCGTTTGAAGTCAATGGTTGAAATTTGCGAACTACCGCAGCGCGGCGCGTTCTATTTAAGCCATTATATATATATATATAATATTATATATATTTCATCGATTTCTATTTAATTCGTATTTTATAAATCGTTTTAAATTCGTTTTCAAAACGATTTCAACTTCATATTCAATTTCTAATCAAAATTGAATATTCCATATCATCGATATATAAATGATAGTATTTTCAAAACATTAGATTTTGAAATCAATTCCTTTTTAATATTCATTTTAAAAATGAATAAAATCGATATAATTATCGTTCACGTCAAAATGGCGTCGATCTAAACAACATGACTTTATATATTTTTAAATATATTCGTGTCCATCCCAAATCGGACATCAAAATCAGATTTTGATCTTTTACTGAATATTATTTTAAAATATTCGTTATTTTAAAATGATCGTTATTTAAAAATATTTATCCTTTCTGAACTTGAATCAGACACAGTCAATTACCATATAATTTGATTTATATGGATTTCATGCACACATGTACACAACAACAACGATAAACAATCAACCATCATCCCAAGTGCATTCTACACTGTATAAGCATTAAATATAAATATTCAATGCTCGTACCGCCTGTCAATCAATCGATCGACATACAACTAATTATTGGGACTAGTGTATGTCATATATCATCCCAATACCCGTGTGGGGTTTCAATCAACAAATGATGAATTTTATTTGTGCAGTTGGGCGATGTGTAAAATTTATCGTCCCAATCAATATCAGTCAAATGTGTGTACATAAACAAATCGTTCGATTTGTTTATTAATATTTATTTCATTCATATACACATTAAAAATTATATTTTTAACTATACAATATTTATTTCCATTCCACATCACACAATCAATTTTCACAACATAGTTAAACAAACAAACAAGTCGTCCATGGTCTGTGGACGACGGGTGTCGTGTGCTGCTAAGCACCGTCTGCATCCTAGTATATATTTTAACTAGAAATAATTTAAAAGTGAGAAGTTCTCACCTTTTGTTTCCACTTCGCTATTTCATATCTGAATTTCTGAATGACTTGGATTTGCCCGAAATTCAAATGCGATCCATTCCCGCTGTTCATAGTAAAAAAACGTATTTTTACAATGGCATTTCATATATAAAAATCATATATTTTTATCGCTTCATTCCAATAAATAAAAATTATATTTTAATTTCATCTTTATATATTTTTACAACGCTTCTGTCTGTATAAAAATTATATTTTTATATTTCTACTTCTTATATAAAGATCAAACTTTTATTTCGCTTCATATATAATAAAAATCGAACTTTTACCTTAATGATATCCATATAAAGATCGTATCTTTATCATAATGAAAACATTATAAAAATCGTATTTTTATTTATAAAAATCACATTTTTATTATTCTTCCTACAAAATAAAAATTATATTTTTGTCACCATTCTACATATCTAAAAATCGAATCTTTATATTATTACATACATATGATAAAATTTATATTTTTATCTAACTAAAAAATAATATTTTTATGTCAGTATTCATATTATAAAAATCATATTTTTATTGTCTCTATAATATAAAAATCATATTTTTAACAATCTAAAAATCATATCCTTTATATAATATTATGTACATTCTAAAATCAGTTTTTTTTATAACGATATTTATTTTTAAAACTAAGAATAAAATAAATAAATGAATAAAAACTCACTGTTATTGGCTTTGGGGGTTGGAGAAGAGGCTGAGGGGGCAGCGCACGGTGCTCGGGGCTTGGGGCTCGCGGTGGTGGTCGCGGTCAGGCGAGGGGGTTAGCATTTGATTTGGGGCTCGAGATGAAGGGGGGAGGTCGCGCGACAGGAAGAGGAGATCGAGGTGAAGGGGGGGCTCGCCGGAGCGCGGCGGCGCTGGGCGCAACGGCCGGAGCCTAGGCGGCGGCCACTGGGTTAGGGCACGACGCCCTTTCCCCCCTTTATTTTATTTTATTTTTCTGAAATGTCGGGGAAAGAGAGTATGGGGGGATAATATAATTTATTTATTTATTTTAATTTATCTTCAAAAAGTTGCTTTTTGAATTCGAACACCAAATTGAGCCCACCGATTGTCACCCCTAGCTAATTACGCACATTCCAAACGCAATGGGATATGTATCGTAAGTCAGTTCGGCTGTTTCGATCAGTTTTCTTCAAAATTAAAATATAAATCTATATATTCAATTTTAAACGTACATTTCAATTTACTGGGGCCACATAAGGACCACAAAAATTCCCGAAAAAATATTTCTAGCTTCATATTGACGATATGGTCCTAACAAAACTAATTTCGTCAAATTTGAAGACCATTTGAAAAATGGCCATTTTCTGGTCGATCCAAATTGACTGAAACAGTCAAAACACGTTTTCTTTTGCCATGCTCACATATTGATTCAGAAAATTACGATTTTTGGAATCTAGCAATGATTCAACATCTCTGATCCAACAAAAGTGGTTTCATCGAAAATGGAGGTCGTTTGCAAAATTTCCATTTTTAAGGGCCAAAATTCCATAATGACTATTCTGAATTTTCAACGGGGCATAACTTTTTATTCCCGCAATGAAATTTCAATTTTTCGGATTCATTGGAAAGATATTCTCAAATAGATCCTAATATTTTTGGTTTCGCTAAAATCCGGTTATTTTTGAATCCTATACATTCATTTGAAATTTGAAATCGAATTTTCAAACTATCGCGCCATTTTCAATTCCCTTTTATAATTAAAAATTAATAATTATATACTAACGTCGATTTCAATAAATATATACGTTCCAATTCTATTCAAAATAAATTTATCATCGTTATTATTTAAAATAATTCATTTTAAATATTCAAAATTCATTAAAATTGGCAAAATAAAATTTTTAAATTCGCTCAGATTTTCCGGGTTGTTACAATCTCCCCCACTTAAAATCTTTTCGTCCTCAAAAAGGAACGGAGCTGAAAGTTGTTTTACAAACCAACTCAACTTTCAGTATTTTCATGGCTTAAGTTTCTTCAACTTTTCAGTTTTTAAAAAGTTTTCAAATTTTTCAAAAATTTGGCTAACACCCTAAATTTTCGAATTTTTTTGCCATAACCTCCCCTGTATGGGAGCACCGGGAAAATCCCAAAATTTCCATATAGGCCTCTCCAATTGAGACGACCCGATTTCCCGTTCTCACGGAAACAAGGTTATCTTTTGGAATATAACACAGAAACATATAATAGCAGAACAGAATTAAATAAATACACCAGAATGAACAACAAAATATACTGGATAAAAGTAATCATCAGAGTTACACAGTATACAGGATCTTACTTAGTACAAATACAGTTCAGCTATACATAAATGTCTACAGCGGAAATAAACAAAATATGTACAATAGGAGCTGAACAGCATAAAAAGAAATAAATGATAGAATCCATCTTCAGCTCCAGCTATCCAGAAAGAACCAGCTAAACCTGAATACAAGGCTGCCCGTGTAGAAAAAGGGGCACCCGAGTTTGAGAGTGAAACAAACTACGAGTCAGTCATGGGACTGGTATGAGAAATCTACTCAACACATATATAATTGGCTAATCACAGGACCACGCCACTTTCGTGGAACGGGTTTACTCCATTGGATTGCCAGTGCTTTAAAACAAATCTTTCTTTTAAACATCGCTATGCTTTTTATAAAAATGAGGCCGTTATAAGACTCAGTTCCCATCACACAATGCAACGCAAACCGGAGGATAGAGTTTTTACCTTATAACGGCCAAAATATGCTTGATACGAATAAAACAAAGGCATTTGATATTATTGCTAGTGTTTATATGTTTTGAAAACAATTTCAAATCATAACTATCAATCATAGACGACATGAGCGTCCCATGCCACTATGTCGCCAAATGTATGTATACAATCGAAACCGCATCGTCACGTATTTGGAAATTGGATTTCCGTCATGAACCAAGGCAAAAGATAGTCCTTACCGAATTCGAGACAATCTAGCCCATGTCTCCGGAACAGCCGCAACTGCCCCTTGGATCGTCAGGGCCGGTCCACACGGAGTGGATTATAGTGCCTGAACAATACGTTCCTCCGCCCTTTGGGGCGTAAACGAGCCAACGAATGACTCCATCGGACCCGGATCGTCCGATCAAACCGAGGCGCCTCGCAACAGCAACAACCACATAGGTGAAAAGTATATAAATGTCAGGGCTGGTAGGTCACTGACACCACCCTAGCTAGAAAGAAACGCATGCCCTCCCTGAGGTCCTTCCTCCCGTTTTAGGTTCCTACCGGGGTGTGAGGCTCGCGAATTCACGTTATACACAAAGCTACGCCACACAGGCGGTGCTTTGATCATCACCACAAGACTTTGCTTTTCAACAGAAGCCCTGATCACTGCATCTTAGCATGCCACACAGAATAAATCCTATGTCAGACACACAGTCCATTTACAAGTCCGTTCTGGGTCTGAACGAAACCGGAGGCACTAAATACCTCGCAAACCCTTCGATCAATACGTACGTCTGAACGATCACCACTCATTATCCATATTTCGGGATGCCTCCCAATCAGGACCTCGGTTACCATCCAAACGAGGTGAAGATCTCCGGTCTTCGACCATCGTCTTCATCTTCGAATTTCAATCGTCGGTCGATTATTCGAAATGAGAATTAACTCGGCCTTTTCAAATAATTCACGTATATTTAGAATTTCAAATCGATTTATTTCAATAGTTAAATTATTCGACAACACCAATTGTGTTCTTTATATAGTTTTCACACCAAACACATTCAACCATCAAACATCACATAAATCAAGCAAATTCAGTTTATTTCCATTCCATATCGCTTACGATATTTTATAACTATTTATCGCTATTTTTATTTATTTTAAAATAGCTAATATATTCAAAACGACGTTTCGGGCCATAACGTGGCCGTGGCGCTGTTTTTCTTGAGATTTGATTTACACATATCTGAAAATCTAACCGTTGGATCTTCACAAAATTTACATCTTTAGAAAGGTCTTTTCAAAACGAATCCAACGGTTCCAGTTTCGGGAAAATCCGACGGTCGGATCTCCCGGTACAATCGTTTGAAGTTTCGATTTCAAAATACGAACTGCAGCGTCGTTATTCGATTAAATATAATTATATTTATATATATAAATAAATATAATCGTTTCTGGCGCTGTTTTTCTTCAGATTTGAATTAAACATTCCAGACAATCCAACCGTTGGATTTTTACAAGGTTGGTGCCGTTGGAAAGATTATTCCAAGGCGAACCCGACGGTTGAGGTTTCGGGAAAATCCAATGGTCGGATTTCCCGTACTAGTCGTTTGAAATTACGGTTTCGAAATACGAACTGCACGGCTTCGTTTCGTTTTAATTTTATTTATATTTATATAGTTATATAAATATAGTTCATTCAACGATTTCAATATCGTTTTTACTTCAAAAATTTTTCTAACTCCTTAAATTTTGGAAAAATTTCGCCATAACCTCCCCTGCACCGGGAGCGTCGGGAAATCGCAAATAGCGTCCCGGTCCTTCTAATCTCAAAAAGAAAAAGAAAAAGCCAAGCGGCTAGCCAATAGGCTCAAAATCATCACCCAAACAAATCAGTAAACGTGTACCTATTTGTCGGGCACAAAATTTTATTCCTCTTCTCTAGCCCCTTTGCTATAACCTGTTCAAAGAATATTGCATGTACATATATATACAGTTCATATCATTTTTCATTTTCTATTCGATTTCATATTCGATTTCTATTTGGTTTAAAAACACCATTCATTCTAATGTTACATAAATAGGTGCAAATCATTTCATTAGTTAATTAATGAATATTTCAACTCATATATGTTTATTTTGAACAAGTGGCTATTTTTAACACTTCATATTTTAACGATTTATGCATACAATAAAAATGTGATTTTTATTGTATAACAATTCATTTCAAAACACTTCTTTTTCTATATAGTTCATATAGTCGATAAAAGGTGATTTTTATTATCAAACAATTTATTTCAAAATATGAATACCATTCAACACATGAATTTCTAAACAACGAATGAATATCAATTCAACACATGAATGTTTTCAATAGTTTTTATATATGAATAAAAATGTGATTTTTATTATCGAACTATTTATTTCAAAATATGAATACCATTCAACACATGAATTTCTAAACAACGAATGAATATCAATTCAACACATGAATGTTTTCAATAGTTTTTATATATGAATAAAAATGTGATTTTTATTATCGAACTATTTATTTCAAAATATGAATACCATTCAACACATGAATTTCTAAACAACGAATGAATATCAATTCAACCCATGAATGTTTTCTATAGTTTTTATATATGAATAAAAAGGTGATTTTTATTATCGAACTATTTATTTCAAAATATGAATACCATTCAACACATGAATTTCTAAACAACGAATGAATATCAATTCAACCCATGAATGTTTTCTATAGTTTTTAGATATCGATAAAAATGTGATTTTTATTATCGAACTATTTATTTCAAAATATGAATACCATTCAACACATGAATTTCTAAACAACGAATGAATATCAATTCAACCCATGAATGTTTTCTATAGTTTTTAGATATCGATAAAAATGTGATTTTTATTATCGAACTATTTATTTCAAAATATGAATACCATTCAACACATGAATTTCTAAACAACGAATGAATATCAATTCAACACATGAATGTTTTCTATAGTTTTAAGCATATGAAAATAATTCAAACACACAAATATTATTCAAAATTTCGGCAGCATAACGGCAGGGTAGTTACACCGGCACCGTCCCTAGTACGGCTCCTCGCTCTACCTTAAAACCTCGCGGTTTTTGACAATGGGAATCATGCATCTAGTTCGCACGCAGGCGGCATGTATATATATTTATTTCAATTCCACAAACTAATCCTATGTGGTTTCAACCAAATATTTCACAACCACCAATGGGTATTTTTCAACCACAATCAACCAATATCAATCACAAACAATCCCAAACTATCATTCGCTATCAATCAAATTTCCACAACAATTTCAACCAATAAATATCGTCCATGGTTTGTGGACGAGGGGGCGTATATATATATATATTTATATATAGTAATTTATATATAGCTATTCACTTTTACTTCACACCTATATAATATATAAATTTTAAATCAGAAATCTCACCAATAGCTATCCAACTGCACGACTCTTCCTAATAGAAATCTTCGCCTTTTGTCGCTTTCGCCCGTATTCTCTACATATGTAAAAATAGAATTTTTACTATGCTATTCAATATATAAAAATCGAATTTTTCCTTTTGCTTTCGACATATAAAAATATGATTTTTCCTTTTGCTTTCGACATATAAAAATATGATTTTTCCTTTTGCTTTCGACATATAAAAATATGATTTTTCCTTTTGCTTTCGACATATAAAAATATGATTTTTCCTTTTGCTTTCGACATATAAAAATATGATTTTTCCTTTTGCTTTCGACATATAAAAATATGATTTTTCCTTTTGGTTTCAACATATAAAAATATGATTTTTCCTTTTGGTTTCAACATATAAAAATATGATTTTTCTTTTTGCTTTCGACATATAAAAATATGATTTTTCTTTTTGGTTTCAACATATAAAAATATGATTTTTCCTTTTGGTTTCAACATATAAAAATATGATTTTTCTTTTTGCTTTCGACATATAAAAACATAATTTTTATTTTCGCTTTCACATATAAAAATATGTTTTTTTTTTCTTTTGCTAAAAGAAATTCAGTTTTTAATTTTTAAAAACCAAATCAGTTTAATCTTTATAAATAAATCAGTTTGAACTTTATAAATAAATCAGTTTTAACTATTATCTAAAGATCAGTTTTTCCTTTACTTAAAAATTCAGTTTTTCTTTTACTTAAAAATTCAGTTTTTCTTTTACTTATAAATTCAGTTTTTCTTTTACTTAAAAATTCAGTTTTTCTTTTATTTTAAAAAAAATCAGTTTTAAACCTTTAAATAATTTCAGTTTTAATATTTTAACATAAAACAGTTTTTAAATTCGGTTATATAAAAAAACAGTTTTAAAATTATTTTATAAATCTCAATTCTTAAATGTTTTAAAATCAGAACTTAAAACAAAAATAAAATAAATAAATAAAATTAAAAAAACTTACAGTGCTTCGAAGAAGGGGGGGGATGAAGATGTCGGCGGCGGCAATTGGTTCAGGGGGGAGGAGGGAGTCTTCGCAGACGTCGAGACGGGGGGCTTCTTCGTCGGAGTTCGCGCGAGGGGGGGGGGATCTGCTTCGTCGGAGGAGGTGGAAGGGTTAGGGCGGCGGCTCTGGGTTCCGTCGGCGTCGATCTCGAGGGGGCGGCGCTCGCTCGTGGGGTGGCGCGATGATTGATTTAGGTTTTGTTTTTTTTTTCTTTCTTTCTGAAAATTGTTTAAATGAATCGGGGGGGGGGGCCAGTGAAAAGAAAAAGGGGGAAAGGGAATTAAAAGATTTTTTTTTTTTTTTTTTTTTTTTATTTAATTATTTAAAGTTGACTTTTACCCACGACCACGAAACGAGGCCCACCGCCTGTCGCCCATAGCGTTTCACCCCCATTCCGAACACAATGGGATATGTATCGCAAGCTGATTTGATCGTTACAGTCAGTTTCCTTTTGAATTTACATTTAAATCACTATATTGAATTTTAAACGCACATTTCAAATTACCGGGGTCACATACTAATTAGAAAAATTCTAGAAAAATATTTTCTAGCTTCGTATCAACGATACGGTCCTAACAAAACTAGTTTCGTCGAATTCTGAGACCGTTTGAAAAATGGCCAATTTCCAGTCGATTAAAATCAACGAAAACTGGTCAAACGCGTTTTCTTTTGCCACGCTCACATATTGATTCGAAAAATTATGAAATTTGAAACCTAGCAATAACTTGACACTGCGGATCTAACAAAAGTGGTTTCGTCTAAATCCGAGGTCATTTGCAAAATATCCATTTTTAAGGGCCTGAATTCCATAGCGACTATTCAGAATTTTCAACTGGACATATCTTTTGATTCCCGCTATCAAACTTCGATTGGTCGGATTCGTTAGAAAGATATCATCAATTAGATTCCATTATTTTTGGTTTCACTAAGATCCGGATTGTTTTGCACCCGGTATATTCAATTGAAGTTTGAAATCGAATTATCGAACTACCGCGCCATTTTCAATTCTATATATAATTATTTTTAATTATATTGGTTTTCAAATGTCGATTCAACTCAGTTTTCATCACCATTACTAAAATATTTATTTTAAATATCTAAAATCCATTATTTTAGCCAATTTAAAATTTTTAAATTGGTTCAGATTTTCTGGGTCGTTACAATCTCCCCCACTTAAAACTTTTCGTCCCCGAAAAGGAATAAAGTCGAAAGTGGTTTGATAAATCCATAATCATACAATACAACAACCAATTGTTTTTAATATTCAGAGTATAGAATAAACAATGCACATCCATCGGAAGAAAATAGCAACAGAATAGAGAATTAAAAGGTAATGCAAAGTAGGTTAAATGTACCTTGCACCAGAGTCAATCAGAGATATCTACTCGGCATCTAGGATAAGCTTTCTGAATGCTCTCCTCTGTTTCCCAAGTACAATCTCGCGGATCTCCACTCCATTGCACTTTGACTAAGTGAACCTTCTTGTTCCTCAGCTCTTTGGTTTCTTTGCCGATAATCTTTAGCGGCTCACGCCTCACAGCTAATTCTGGAGTAATTTCAATGTCCTGCTGAGCTGCTTCTTCCACGATCAAGTCTGGATCATGAACGTGCTTTCGAAGTTGAGATATATGAAATACATCATGCACACCAGGCAACCAGTCAGGCAGTTTGACCCTATAAGCGAGAGTTCCAATCCGTTCCAGAATAGGAAACGGACCAATAAATTTGGGTGCTAGCTTTCCAGTTTTACCGAACCTGATAACTCCTCTCATCGGCGATACTTTCAAATATACATAGTCGCCAACCTCAAAGGATATATCTCTTCTTCTTTTATCGGCATAGCTCTTTTGTCGGCTTTGAGCGGCGAGCAATCGTTTCTTAATAAAATCGACTTTGTCGGCCGCTTCTCGAATCATATCAGGACCCAACACAAGTCTATTTCCAGGCTCGACCCAACAAGCAGGAGATCGGCAAGGTCTACCATACAATGCTTCGAATGGCGACATTGTCAGACTCGCCTGGTAGCTGTTGTTATAAGAGAATTCAGCCAAATGCAGATGGTCTTCCCATGATCCACCGAAATCTATAACACAAGCCCGCAATAGATCTTCTAAAATGCGATTCACCCTCTCAGTCTGACCGTCTGTCTGAGGATGATAAGCGGTGCTCAAGTTTAACTTCGTTCCTAGCTCGACTTGAAATGCTTCCCAGAATTTGCTAGTGAATATTGTATCTCTATCACTTACTATACTGAGCGGCACTCCATGCAGTCTAACTATTTCCCTGAAGTAAATATGCGCCAGACTCTGGGCAGTTCTGTTTGATTTGACAGGTATAAAATGGGCGGTCTTCGTGAAGCGATCTACGATCACCCAAATACTGTCATTTCCCTTTCTGGTTCTGGGCAAACCATCAATGAAATCCATAGAAATATGTTCCCACTTCCAGCCAGGAACTTCTAGCGGTTGTAATAATCCAGCCAATTTCTGTTGGTCGCTTTTAACTAGCTGGCAAGTAGGGCATCGACTAACATATATTGAGATGTCTCTTTTTAACGACTTCCACCAGAATGTGCGTTTAATGTCGTTATACATTTTATTCACCCCTGGATGGATACTGAGCTTAGATTTGTGACATTCATCAAGCACCTCTCTTCTGAGTTCAGGAATATCTGGAACGCAAATTCGTCCTTCTAACCTCAGAATCCCTTCGCTGTCTAACTGGAAATCCGAAGCATTGCCTTCACGAATTCGCTGACTTATTCCTTTGATAAATTGGTCGTCCTTTTGGAGAGCCGATATCTTATCAATCAATGAAGTCGCAATGATGAAACTGGCGATCATTACATTCTTTCTGCTCAGCGCATCGGCCACGACATTGGCTTTTCCTGGAGTATATATAATTTCGAAGTCATATGCTGCAAGAAACTCCAGCCAACGCTGCTGCCTCAAATTTAAATCCTTCTGAGTGAACAGATACTTTAATGACTGATGATCGGTAAACAGTTCGAATCTCTCACCGAGAAGATAGTGTCTCCAGATTTTCAAAGAGAATATGATAGCCAATAACTCAAGATCATGAGTTACATAGTTCTTCTCGTGTGGCTTCAGTTGACGGCTAGCATAAGCAATTACTTGGCCTCTTTGCATTAACACTGCTCCAAGGCCTTCTCTAGAAGCATCAGTCCAGACTTTTAGATCCTGGTTGCCATCAATGATGGTTAACACTGGAGCTGTTGTTAATCTTAACTTTAGCTCTTCAAAAGCCTCCTCACTCTCTTCAGTCCATTTGAACTTAGAATGCTTCTTTGTAAGCTTCGTTAAGTGGCCAGATATCTTCGAAAAGTCTTTAACGAACTTCCGATAATAGCTAGCCAATCCGAGAAAACTGCGGACTTCAGTGGGAGTACTGGGCTGTTTCCAATTCTGAATAGCTGTGATTTTGCTTGGATCCACAGCGATTCCATCTTTCGATACGACATGGCCCAGAAATTTCACTTCATCTTGCCAGAATATACATTTGGAAAACTTTGCTTTCAATACATTCCTTCTGAGGATTTCTAACACTTGTTCCAGATGCTTTTCATGTTCGGCCTTTGATTTAGAGAAGATTAGAATATCATCAATAAAAACCAGAACGAATTTATTCAAAACCCCTCTGAATACCCTGTTCATTAGATCGACGAAATAGGCTGGAGCGTTACATAAGCCGAACGGCATTACTAACCACTCGTAGAATAAGTCGGGACCTCTGAACGCTGTCATTGGAACACACTCTTCGGCAATTCGAAGTTGATGGAAGCCTGTAGCTAGGTCCATTCGTGAAAATACTTGTGCTCCATTTAATCGATCCAACAAATCATCAATCCGCGGCAATGGATATTTGTTCTTTATAGTCTGCTTGTTTAAATCACGATAATCCACACATAGACGTAGAGTACCGTCAGATTTTGGGACAAACACCACTGCTGCACCCCAATCAGAGAAACTAGGCCTGATCAGACCTTTCCATACTAGCTGTCTCGTTTGATTGTCTAATTCCTCCTTCTCTTTCAAGGACATTCTTCGAATAGCGTGAACTACCGGCCTTGCATTGGGAACTAAAGCAATCTTGAAATCTATTTCTCTTTGCGGAGGTAAGCGAACAACTTCCTCGAACACATCCGCATAGTTCTTAACGACAGGAATATCTTTAATGAGGTCAGGAATATTTTCAGTGATTTCAGGAACATTTTCGATTGGGGCTGAAGAAACATTCAAAGCTGCCCAGAAGTCTTTCCTATTAGCATTCTGACCTTCACAGGGAATGGTTATATAATCGCCTGATTTAATCTTCGCCTTTACGACTCTGTCGGCGCATTTGACTTCAGCTTCATATTTGGTCAACCAGTCTAACCCCAAGATAAGATCAAACTCTTTAAAATTCATGACGACTGCGATGGTAGGAAACCGATAACGAGAGAAAGAAACCGGCACTCCACAAATCCAACTGAGATCAATGGAACCCCCAACTGGATTCTGGACAGTCATTGGTTCCTTGAGCTTCTTCAAATTCAAATTCAGTTTCTTAGCTGCACCTTTGGAAATGAAGCTTCGTGACGCGCCTGTGTCAAACAGTACTTTGACTGGAATGTTTTTGACAGTAAGCGTGCCTTCTAAAACATCGGGCCTTTCTTGACTAGCTGAGGGCTCAGAAGTTTCTGCCACTTCATTTATTTGGACCTCCTTGGTTGCCTTTAACAGCCGGCAATCCTGTCTTACATGGCCTAACCGATGGCAAATGCTACATTCTCTGGTCTCTTGAAAGCTTTTCTTTGACTTCGGTTCACTCTTCTTTAGTTTCTTTAAAGACCTGCATTTTCCTTGCAAATGCCCTTGCTTATGGCAGTTATTGCATGTGGCGGTCGTTACTAGTTCTTTTTCGGATCCAGCCCTTTTTCTCTTAGCACTGGGCTTCTTACTGACCTCTAACGTTGTACTGGCTTCAGGAATATCAGCTTCCGACTTTGCTATGTCACTAGAACTGACTTCTTCTTCGTCGCATAACATTCCTTTCTTATGAAGATCTTCATATTGATAAGCCATATAAATCATTTCTGAAAAAGGGAGCTTCACATGCCCCAATACTTTATTCTGGTATTTCCTTTGAAGCCCGTGAATAAATCTCATATTTTTCCTCTTCGGATTTTGAATTAGATGAGGAGCAAAGTGAGCTAGTTCGTTGAATTTCTTATGATATTCGGGAATTGTCATATCACCTTGTATCAAATAAGAAAATTCATCACATAGGCGCTCAGTCGCTTCGGGAGGGGTAAATCTTTCCAGGAAAATCACTTTGAATCTATCCCAGGTGATATCACCTTCTGGATTATCTTTAATAACTGAATCCCACCAAAACAAAGCTTCGTCTTCGAGTGCCCAGGAGGCCAGTAATCTTTTCTGGTCTTCCCTAAGCTTTAATGCTTCGAATATTTTCTCAGCCGAACGAATCCAAGCTTGTGTTCTCATAATAGATTCTTCGCCCGAGAACGGCTTTCCACCCAGATTTCTATACTTCTTGAATAGAGCTTCTATATCCGGGTCAGTATTACTTCTTCTGTTTCTGGCACTCATTTTCTAGTTCTTCTGCAAATAGCAGATCAAGTGTCAGGTCACAGAAAAGGTATTTTAAAATATAGAGACAAATACTTGAAGTGTAAATGTGTCTATCGAAGTGTATTCATTCTGCTTTACTCATACTAGGATATTGCTGATCCTATCTGTATTGAGTTACCCGTCCTAGAACACTACTGGTTCTATTTCTGACGAGTTCGTTCAAATGTTATATTCCAGAACTAAGCTTAACCAAAGCTCTGATACCACGTTGAGACGACCCGATTTCCCGTTCTCACGGAAACAAGGTTATCTTTTGGAATATAACACAGAAACATATAATAGCAGAACAGAATTAAATAAATACACCATAATGAACAACAAAATATACTGGATAAAAGTAATCATCAGAGTTACACAGTATACAGGATCTTACTTAGTACAAATACAGTTCAGCTATACATAAATGTCTACAGCGGAAATAAACAAAATATGTACAATAGGAGCTGAACAGCATAAAAAGAAATAAATGATAGAATCCATCTTCAGCTCCAGCTATCCAGAAAGAACCAGCTAAACCTGAATACAAGGCTGCCCGTGTAGAAAAAGGGGCACCCGAGTTTGAGAGTGAAACAAACTACGAGTCAGTCATGGGACTGGTATGAGAAATCTACTCAACACATATATAATTGGCTAATCACAGGACCACGCCACTTTCGTGGAACGGGTTTACTCCATTGGATTGCCAGTGCTTTAAAACAAATCTTTCTTTTAAACATCGCTATGCTTTTTATAAAAATGAGGCCGTTATAAGACTCAGTTCCCATCACACAATGCAACGCAAACCGGAGGATAGAGTTTTTACCTTATAACGGCCAAAATATGCTTGATACGAATAAAACAAAGGCATTTGATATTATTGCTAGTGTTTATATGTTTTGAAAACAATTTCAAATCATAACTATCAATCATAGACGACATGAGCGTCCCATGCCACTATGTCGCCAAATGTATGTATACAATCGAAACCGCATCGTCACGTATTTGGAAATTGGATTTCCGTCATGAACCAAGGCAAAAGATAGTCCTTACCGAATTCGAGACAATCTAGCCCATGTCTCCGGAACAGCCGCAACTGCCCCTTGGATCGTCAGGGCCGGTCCACACGGAGTGGATTATAGTGCCTGAACAATACGTTCCTCCGCCCTTTGGGGCGTAAACGAGCCAACGAATGACTCCATCGGACCCGGATCGTCCGATCAAACCGAGGCGCCTCGCAACAGCAACAACCACATAGGTGAAAAGTATATAAATGTCAGGGCTGGTAGGTCACTGACACCACCCTAGCTAGAAAGAAACGCATGCCCTCCCTGAGGTCCTTCCTCCCGTTTTAGGTTCCTACCGGGGTGTGAGGCTCGCGAATTCACGTTATACACAAAGCTACGCCACACAGGCGGTGCTTTGATCATCACCACAAGACTTTGCTTTTCAACAGAAGCCCTGATCACTGCATCTTAGCATGCCACACAGAATAAATCCTATGTCAGACACACAGTCCATTTACAAGTCCGTTCTGGGTCTGAACGAAACCGGAGGCACTAAATACCTCGCAAACCCTTCGATCAACACGTACGTCTGAACGATCACCACTCATTATCCATATTTCGGGATGCCTCCCAATCAGGACCTCGGTTACCATCCAAACGAGGTGAAGATCTCCGGTCTTCGACCATCGTCTTCATCTTCGAATTTCAATCGTCGGTCGATTATTCGAAATGAGAATTAACTCGGCCTTTTCAAATAATTCACGTATATTTAGAATTTCAAATCGATTTATTTCAATAGTTAAATTATTCGACAACACCAATTGTGTTCTTTATATAGTTTTCACACCAAACACATTCAACCATCAAACATCACATAAATCAAGCAAATTCAGTTTATTTCCATTCCATATCGCTTACGATATTTTATAACTATTTATCGCTATTTTTATTTATTTTAAAATAGCTAATATATTCAAAACGACGTTTCGGGCCATAACGTGGCCGTGGCGCTGTTTTTCTTGAGATTTGATTTACACATATCTGAAAATCTAACCGTTGGATCTTCACAAAATTTACATCTTTAGAAAGGTCTTTTCAAAACGAATCCAACGGTTCCAGTTTCGGGAAAATCCGACGGTCGGATCTCCCGGTACAATCGTTTGAAGTTTCGATTTCAAAATACGAACTGCAGCGTCGTTATTCGATTAAATATAATTATATTTATATATATAAATAAATATAATCGTTTCTGGCGCTGTTTTTCTTCAGATTTGAATTAAACATTCCAGACAATCCAACCGTTGGATTTTTACAAGGTTGGTGCCGTTGGAAAGATTATTCCAAGGCGAACCCGACGGTTGAGGTTTCGGGAAAATCCAATGGTCGGATTTCCCGTACTAGTCGTTTGAAATTACGGTTTCGAAATACGAACTGCACGGCTTCGTTTCGTTTTAATTTTATTTATATTTATATAGTTATATAAATATAGTTCATTCAACGATTTCAATATCGTTTTTACTTCAAAAATTTTTCTAACTCCTTAAATTTTGGAAAAATTTCGCCATAACCTCCCCTGCACCGGGAGCGTCGGGAAATCGCAAATAGCGTCCCGGTCCTTCTAATCTCAAAAAGAAAAAGAAAAAGCCAAGCGGCTAGCCAATAGGCTCAAAATCATCACCCAAACAAATCAGTAAACGTGTACCTATTTGTCGGGCACAAAATTTTATTCCTCTTCTCTAGCCCCTTTGCTATAACCTGTTCAAAGAATATTGCATGTACATATATATACAGTTCATATCATTTTTCATTTTCTATTCGATTTCATATTCGATTTCTATTTGGTTTAAAAACACCATTCATTCTAATGTTACATAAATAGGTGCAAATCATTTCATTAGTTAATTAATGAATATTTCAACTCATATATGTTTATTTTGAACAAGTGGCTATTTTTAACACTTCATATTTTAACGATTTATGCATACAATAAAAATGTGATTTTTATTGTATAACAATTCATTTCAAAACACTTCTTTTTCTATATAGTTCATATAGTCGATAAAAGGTGATTTTTATTATCAAACAATTTATTTCAAAATATGAATACCATTCAACACATGAATTTCTAAACAACGAATGAATATCAATTCAACACATGAATGTTTTCAATAGTTTTTATATATGAATAAAAATGTGATTTTTATTATCGAACTATTTATTTCAAAATATGAATACCATTCAACACATGAATTTCTAAACAACGAATGAATATCAATTCAACACATGAATGTTTTCAATAGTTTTTATATATGAATAAAAATGTGATTTTTATTATCGAACTATTTATTTCAAAATATGAATACCATTCAACACATGAATTTCTAAACAACGAATGAATATCAATTCAACCCATGAATGTTTTCTATAGTTTTTATATATGAATAAAAAGGTGATTTTTATTATCGAACTATTTATTTCAAAATATGAATACCATTCAACACATGAATTTCTAAACAACGAATGAATATCAATTCAACCCATGAATGTTTTCTATAGTTTTTAGATATCGATAAAAATGTGATTTTTATTATCGAACTATTTATTTCAAAATATGAATACCATTCAACACATGAATTTCTAAACAACGAATGAATATCAATTCAACCCATGAATGTTTTCTATAGTTTTTAGATATCGATAAAAATGTGATTTTTATTATCGAACTATTTATTTCAAAATATGAATACCATTCAACACATGAATTTCTAAACAACGAATGAATATCAATTCAACACATGAATGTTTTCTATAGTTTTAAGCATATGAAAATAATTCAAACACACAAATATTATTCAAAATTTCGGCAGCATAACGGCAGGGTAGTTACACCGGCACCGTCCCTAGTACGGCTCCTCGCTCTACCTTAAAACCTCGCGGTTTTTGACAATGGGAATCATGCATCTAGTTCGCACGCAGGCGGCATGTATATATATTTATTTCAATTCCACAAACTAATCCTATGTGGTTTCAACCAAATATTTCACAACCACCAATGGGTATTTTTCAACCACAATCAACCAATATCAATCACAAACAATCCCAAACTATCATTCGCTATCAATCAAATTTCCACAACAATTTCAACCAATAAATATCGTCCATGGTTTGTGGACGAGGGGGCGTATATATATATATATTTATATATAGTAATTTATATATAGCTATTCACTTTTACTTCACACCTATATAATATATAAATTTTAAATCAGAAATCTCACCAATAGCTATCCAACTGCACGACTCTTCCTAATAGAAATCTTCGCCTTTTGTCGCTTTCGCCCGTATTCTCTACATATGTAAAAATAGAATTTTTACTATGCTATTCAATATATAAAAATCGAATTTTTCCTTTTGCTTTCGACATATAAAAATATGATTTTTCCTTTTGCTTTCGACATATAAAAATATGATTTTTCCTTTTGCTTTCGACATATAAAAATATGATTTTTCCTTTTGCTTTCGACATATAAAAATATGATTTTTCCTTTTGCTTTCGACATATAAAAATATGATTTTTCCTTTTGCTTTCGACATATAAAAATATGATTTTTCCTTTTGGTTTCAACATATAAAAATATGATTTTTCCTTTTGGTTTCAACATATAAAAATATGATTTTTCTTTTTGCTTTCGACATATAAAAATATGATTTTTCTTTTTGGTTTCAACATATAAAAATATGATTTTTCCTTTTGGTTTCAACATATAAAAATATGATTTTTCTTTTTGCTTTCGACATATAAAAACATAATTTTTATTTTCGCTTTCACATATAAAAATATGTTTTTTTTTTCTTTTGCTAAAAGAAATTCAGTTTTTAATTTTTAAAAACCAAATCAGTTTAATCTTTATAAATAAATCAGTTTGAACTTTATAAATAAATCAGTTTTAACTATTATCTAAAGATCAGTTTTTCCTTTACTTAAAAATTCAGTTTTTCTTTTACTTAAAAATTCAGTTTTTCTTTTACTTATAAATTCAGTTTTTCTTTTACTTAAAAATTCAGTTTTTCTTTTATTTTAAAAAAAATCAGTTTTAAACCTTTAAATAATTTCAGTTTTAATATTTTAACATAAAACAGTTTTTAAATTCGGTTATATAAAAAAACAGTTTTAAAATTATTTTATAAATCTCAATTCTTAAATGTTTTAAAATCAGAACTTAAAACAAAAATAAAATAAATAAATAAAATTAAAAAAACTTACAGTGCTTCGAAGAAGGGGGGGGATGAAGATGTCGGCGGCGGCAATTGGTTCAGGGGGGAGGAGGGAGTCTTCGCAGACGTCGAGACGGGGGGCTTCTTCGTCGGAGTTCGCGCGAGGGGGGGGGGATCTGCTTCGTCGGAGGAGGTGGAAGGGTTAGGGCGGCGGCTCTGGGTTCCGTCGGCGTCGATCTCGAGGGGGCGGCGCTCGCTCGTGGGGTGGCGCGATGATTGATTTAGGTTTTGTTTTTTTTTTCTTTCTTTCTGAAAATTGTTTAAATGAATCGGGGGGGGGGCCAGTGAAAAGAAAAAGGGGGAAAGGGAATTAAAAGATTTTTTTTTTTTTTTTTTTTTTATTTAATTATTTAAAGTTGACTTTTACCCACGACCACGAAACGAGGCCCACCGCCTGTCGCCCATAGCGTTTCACCCCCATTCCGAACACAATGGGATATGTATCGCAAGCTGATTTGATCGTTACAGTCAGTTTCCTTTTGAATTTACATTTAAATCACTATATTGAATTTTAAACGCACATTTCAAATTACCGGGGTCACATACTAATTAGAAAAATTCTAGAAAAATATTTTCTAGCTTCGTATCAACGATACGGTCCTAACAAAACTAGTTTCGTCGAATTCTGAGACCGTTTGAAAAATGGCCAATTTCCAGTCGATTAAAATCAACGAAAACTGGTCAAACGCGTTTTCTTTTGCCACGCTCACATATTGATTCGAAAAATTATGAAATTTGAAACCTAGCAATAACTTGACACTGCGGATCTAACAAAAGTGGTTTCGTCTAAATCCGAGGTCATTTGCAAAATATCCATTTTTAAGGGCCTGAATTCCATAGCGACTATTCAGAATTTTCAACTGGACATATCTTTTGATTCCCGCTATCAAACTTCGATTGGTCGGATTCGTTAGAAAGATATCATCAATTAGATTCCATTATTTTTGGTTTCACTAAGATCCGGATTGTTTTGCACCCGGTATATTCAATTGAAGTTTGAAATCGAATTATCGAACTACCGCGCCATTTTCAATTCTATATATAATTATTTTTAATTATATTGGTTTTCAAATGTCGATTCAACTCAGTTTTCATCACCATTACTAAAATATTTATTTTAAATATCTAAAATCCATTATTTTAGCCAATTTAAAATTTTTAAATTGGTTCAGATTTTCTGGGTCGTTACACCAATCCAAAAGGAAAAAGAAACAGCCAAGCAGCTAGCCAATCGGCTCATAAAATCATCAAAAACCCCAAGAAATACAGTAAACATGTACCTATTTGTCGGGCAAACAATTTTATTCCTCTGCTCTAGCCTCCTTGTTATGACATGTTCACTCATATATATGTACATGCATGCAATTTTCATCAATTTTCAATTCAGTTCAACATTTGATACAATTTGGTTATATGTACCGTTCATGTACATATTAGTTTCAACAATCTCATTGGTTAAACTAATAATCAAACAACACAACCATCAATCAATTAGTGGATTATCGTTTTCAAACATATAACATTAATACATAGTCAAAAATCATGTTTTTGATGCCAAGTCACAACAATATATTCTAACTATATTTTGGTTCTTACACAAGTCAACTGGAAATATATAGATATCCCACGTTCGAAACTCGAACATAAATTCTGATGATGTTTAGAACCACCATCCGAACATTTACGGGTGACTAAAGTGTGATTCTATATCTATCCAGTATATTAAAACTTCAAATACACGTGGATCAGACGTATACGCAAAATCTTTATATACTTGATTGTCCAAATCAATATAAAAATAATATTCAAATACGAATAATTGATTTAAATTTTCAAAAAAAAAATTTGTTTTCATCTTTTATTTTAAAAATATCACTCTATACACTCGTTCTAGGATACTACTGATCCTATCTCTAACGAGTCATTCTCATTGGATATTACTAATCCAATCTCTAATGAATTCTTTCGTTTGGCTCTAACGTGTCTTTTTCTCCGAGCTCTGTAAACCAAAGCTCTGATACCAAAATATAACGACCAGAACTTCCCCGTGAAGGGAAGCCCGAATTGCTTTTGAGGACAAGACGAATCTGAACACAAACAGTAGAACATTTCATTCAGAATACAAGAATATACAGAGTATGAATTACATATTACACATTTACCAAATATCAGAGATTTACAACTTACAATGCAGATGAAAAATAATACAAAACACAACTGAAAGAGATAAACGGATACAGAGCTTTCCGAATATCATTCCAGCTGTAAACCAGAATCCTGTGAATATAAATCTGCAAAACCAAAACTAGTAGCTGCCCGTGTGGAAATAGGGGCACCCAGTGAAACACCCCGCCTTCGTTAAGGTCACTCACCAAGGGAATGCCTTAACTTCGGTGGAGCATTATAGGTAAAAGATACAGATAATTTACAAGACAAACATATAAACAACGGAAAAACTAAATTTATTTCATAAGTACGTGGTTCAGTTAAAACATTACAACAACTTTCTCAAACCAACTTCCAAATCATTACAACAAAATCTCTGTCTTTATTAAAACATAAAGAAGCATAAAATAACAATAAGGCAACATAAATCCCCAATAAGAGTGTATCCAAAGCCATAGCCCAAGGAAAGAGAATCCAAGCAATACATCTACTCTCTTCAAGCTGGAAATGGTCCAAACTAAGCTGAAGTATTCCCTCTCCGCGGACCTGGGGGGAAACGGAAGAAAAGAAGATGAAAGAAAATGGGTCAGACATGAGTCTGGTAAGTCCAGTGATTATTTAGCAACATAAACAGGAAAAAGGATCATGACATGAATAAACTGAACCAAGGGCAGCACCCTAGAAATAAGATAATAAGACTGAATATGCTATCGCACTCATTACTATTTCTCTGCACCTACTTACAAGTGTTTCAACTAGCACCATGTGTTCAAGGCAAATGATCCCCTTTATCGATCGGCTCCTACTCGTACACGTTTACCGCTTGTGTCATTCGGCCCCGCTTGATTGTAGATACCTATGCTGGTCCCACCATGGGGTGTATCAAATCCTATGGTGGCAACCCGACACAATTCAAGATGCACAGTGTATAACTACTGATACCCAGTGCCTTCCTTTTCCACTCCGGAGTACATGCATGCCCGCACCCTGTCGGAACATACACTGACGCACCACCCATCGTTGTTTTAACCGATTATAATCAGCCCAGTAATCGTGTCCCACCCTGCTTAGTTCAGGGTACCATGATACATCTATGTAGGTTACTGCTGAAATGGGTCCCCGTTACTAGGGTTTCCTAATCAACATGTTAAAATGGTTGAGTGTTCTCAAATTAACCTAACCCCACCCATCAGTTTAGTTAACATTTTGTATTGGTTAAGTGTTGCCTTAATTAACTTAACCCTACTTGTGAAAACCCGTAACTTCCCCGTAAAGGAAAGCGTCGGATAGTTCGAGAACAAGCCGCAACATAACACATACAGAAGAATATTTCATTGTATATTACAACAATGCATCAGATTACAAGAATATACAGAGTATAAATGAATATTACACAGAAATATCAGAGGTTTAAATTACATGTAAATACATAGCAGCGGAAAATAATACAATACACAACTAGAAGAGATACACGGATACAAAGCTTTCCGGATATCGTTCCAGCTGTAAACCAGGATCCTGTGAATATAAATCTGCAAAACCAAAACTACTAGCTGCCCGTGTCAAAATAAGGGCACCCAGAGTTTAGGTTAAAACAATAAACTCCAGGTCAGTCATGTGACTGGTGTGAGAACTAAAACAGTTATTAATCTTTATTTTAAATCATTAGGTAAATCAAGGGACCACGCCGTATAACACGGAACGGGTTTCCTCCCAAGAATACCAGTGCATAAAACAAACAGCGCAATGCTAAATAAAGAAAAATGAAGCTGTTATAAGACCCAGGTCCTGTCACACAATGCAACGCAAGCCGGGGGATAGGGTTTTCCCTTATAACAGCCAAAGAATGCTTGATACGTTTAAAACAAATCATTTGATACTATTATAAGTGCATAGTGTATAAAACAACTTCAAATCATAAGTGTCAATCATAGACGGCATAAGTGCCCCATCCCACTATGTCGCCATACTAGGCTCTACAAATAAAACCGCAGAATCACGTATTTGGAAATTGGATTTCCGCCTATGAACCGAGGCAAAAGATAGTCCTCAACCGATTCGAGACGCTCTAGCCCGCCCCTCAGGACCCAGACTCAGGTGGGCCCTTGGATCCTCAGGGCCAGTCCACCGATGTGGATTAAACTTAAACCCTGGACATGCATTTCCCCGCCCTATGGGGCGTAAACGAGCCAACTAAATGACTCCATCGGTTCGAGAACGACCGATCAATCCGAGGCGCCTCGCAACAGCAACAACCACATAAGTCAAACTCGTCAGGGCGTGTAAAACCACTGACGCCACTTCTAGCTAGAAAGAAACGCATGCCCTCCCTGACGTCCTCTCCCGTTTTTGGTTCATACCGGGTGTGAAACTCGCGAAGCAAACGTTACACAAAGCTACGCCACAAAGGCCTTGCTTTGATCATCACCAGAAGACTTTGCTTTTCAACAGAAGCCTCGATCAATTGCCACTTAGGCATGCCACACAGGCAATTCACTCCATGCGTTTGATATCCATCAATATATAACCCCTGAGCTCGTACGTCTCAGAGAAGGGCGTTAAGCAAGAGAATAAATTCTCCGCCGCCAAACAGATATATATTTAATAGAGATCAATCACACGGACTGAAATCCAATGTCAGACACACAGTCCATTTACAAGTCCGTTCTGGGTCTGAACGAAAACGGAGGCACCTAGTACCCCGCATATCCATCGATCTCCAAGTACGTCTGGACGATCACTAACTGTTTCCATCTTCTTGGGTGTACAGCCCAATCAAGATCATCAGTAACCACCCAAACGACGTGAAGACCTCCGGTCTTCGACCATCGTCTTCATCTTCGACTTATCGTCGTATCAGTTATTCAGAATGAGATAAACCCGGTCTTTCCGAATAACTCGCGTATATCTTAAGTAAGTGTTACACAAACACAACATACGCCTCATTCCAATTCATTAGTCACTAACCGTAAATTAATCAAGAGAATAATTCCCCAAATATTAACCCCGAAGGCCGAAACCAACATCAGATCAATACCCAGAAAACCATTCTGCTTGGCCAACCGACAGTTAGTTTCTAAATTTCACATTCATAGGGAAAGGTTCCCATAAATTTTATCCAAGATAAATTCCTGAATTTATTCTCTAATCTTCCTTTGAATTTCCATTCAACTAGTCGGAATTAGCGAACCTTACCGTAGTAATCATTGGTTTTAATTTCCCAATCCCAACCTATTAATCCCATGAAGTAAAACTGGTAATACTTCATATCTAACACCACAGTGTTATCGGTAAATTCAGTTACCATTTCACGTTCAAATCTAATTAAAGATTTAACTATCGCCTGGAGTAAAACTGGTGATACTCCATTCTCGATTTTTCAATCTAATTAAAGATTCATTAAAACTCCACTTAGTTTTAATCGTTAACTGGGTTAAAGAATCAGTGTCATTTAAAACACGGTTCACGGTAAACCCAAAAATCATTCCATTAATTATCGGGTTAAAGAACAAGTGTTATTTAAAACACTGTTCACGATAAACCCAAAAATCATTCCATTAATTATCGGGTTAAAGAACAAGTGTTATTTAAAACACTGTTCACGATAAACCCAAAAATCATTCCATTAATTATCGGGTTAAAGAACAAGTGTTATTTAAAACACTGTTCACGATAAACCCAAAAATCAATACCAATTCAATTCCAATTAAATATCATTTAATTGGTACACTTCATTAAATCTAAATAAAAAGATTTAATCTTTTCTCAACTGGGTTCAAGAACAGTGTTAGTGAAGACACCATTCACGACAAACCCAAATCACATTTGATATTCAATATAAGGTTCTGAATAGAAAATATATCGGCTTATATTCAATATCAAATCCTACGATTAACAAATGTCGTATTGGAAATAACGATATAAATATATATCTTTCAAATTTCCATAACAACATCTGTATAATCACGAATTCCAACATCGAAATATTCCGAAGACAATTTCGATTTAAATCCACTCCAATGCAATCATTGGAAATTCTGGTTATTTTTAAAACCCTTTTTCAAATTCAATTTATTTATTTAAAAATAAATAGAATTATATTTCTAGTTCAAAACTAGTTCATTTCGATAAAAATCTATTTTTATCTTTTCAAAAATGGAGTTTTTCATCCCAAATCCTCACAAATCATTTCTTATGATTTTACACAAATTATTACTATTTTTAATAATTTTATCAAGGCCCGTACAGTCGATTTCCATCAATGGCCATCGAACTGTACTTACAGCGACCTTTTTCGAATTTGATTTGGACGTATCTCCAAATCCAACCGTTAGATTTCTAATTTCTAACATTCATTAGAAAGCTCTTTTCGATACGAACCCAACGGTTCCGGTTTTAGGAGAATCCGACGGTCGGATCTCCCGTAATGTCCGTTTGAAATAAATGGTCGAAATTCACGAACTGCCGCGGCGCGGCGCGTTCTATTCAGGCCATTATATTATATATATAATATATATAATATATACTTCGTCGATTTCTGTTTAAAACGAATTATATAAATAGTTTTAAATTCGTTTCAAAAGCAATTTCAACTTCCATTTCAATTCAAATCAAAATTGAATTCCTCTTTATAAATTCATTTTAAAATTCATTTCTATTCAATTCAAATTTCAATTCAATTTGAATTCATTTCAATTCGCTTTCAATTCAATTTGAATTCGTTTTCAATTCAATTCATTTCGAAATCGTTTTATATTCAATTCATTTCGAAATCGTTATATATTCAATTCATTTCGAAATCGTTATATATTCAATTCATTTCGAAATCGTTATATATTCAATTCATTTCGAAATCGTTATATATTCAATTCATTTCGAAATCGTTATATATTCAATTCATTTCGAAATCGTTATATATTCAATTCATTTCGAAATCGTTATATATTCAATTCATTTCGAAATCGTTTTATATTCAATTCATTTCGAAATCGTTATATATTCAATTCATTTCGAAATCGTTTTATATTCAATTCATTTCGAAATCGTTATATATTCAATTCATTTCGAAATCGTTTTATATTCAATTCACTTCAAAATGAATAAAATCGATATAAATATCGTTTACGTCAAAATGGCGTCAATCTAATCAACACGGCTTCATAAATTTCTATTTCAAATATTTTATTTCAAATATTTCTTTTTCAAAATAGTTGTTATTATCAAAAAAATTCGTTCAACACATGACCAATCTCAAAGGATGAGTACTGTCAACACATGAACCGTTATTTTATATTGATAAAGATGTAAATTTTATTATCAAAATATTTCGTTCAACACATGACCAATCTCAATGGATGAGTACTGTCAACACATGAACCGTTATTTTATATTGATAAAGATGTAAATTTTATTATCAAAATATTTCGTTCAACACATGACCAATCTCAATGGATGAGTACTGTCAACACATGAACTTTTATTTTATAATATTCTTTATTTTTCAAATTGGAATGAGGCCCAATCAATTACCATATAAAATTAATTATATGGATTTTCATACAACACATGTATAATAGCATTGAAAAATAATCAACCATCAACCAAAGTGCACTACACTATATAAGCATCAAATATTGATATCTAACGCTTGTAACAGCCTGTCAATCAATCGATCGACATATTTAATCAATCAGGATGAGTGAACTTCAAATTTCATCCTAACACCCGTGTGGGGTTTTCAAACAATCAAACACAGATTTTAGTTGTGCAGTCGGGCGATGTGTAAAATTTATCGACCCAATCAATATCAGTCAAATCAGTGTATATAAACAAATCGGCCGATTTGTTTATAAATATTTATTTATTCACTTTCACGTTAAAAATTATATTTTTAACGATAAAACATTTTATTCAACCTATGAAAATATTCTATTCAGTTCATTTATTAAATAAAATGATTTCTTTATTTTTCTAACTTATTTTAGAAAATTTCGGCGGCATAACGGCACGATACTAGAAACGGGACGAGGCCTAGCCTTATCCCCGGTCTAGTGAAGGCCCACGCCATTCACACATCAATCAAATCACCAAACAACCAATCTAAATCACATCATATAACTAATCTATGCAACCAAACAAACAAGTCCATGGTCTGTGGACGATTGTGTCGGGTGCTACTAAGCACCGTCTGCATCCTAGTATATATATATATAAATAGAAATGAAATTGAAAGGTGAGAAATTCTCACCGAAAGCTATCCTAACTTCACGGCTCTTTACTGATAGAAATCTTCATTGCTATCGCATCTTCGCTATCTTCTTTGCCCGTAGCCACTACATATATAAAAATCACACATTTTTATATTTTGTTGTCTTTGAAATAAAAATCACAATTTTATTTATTCACTTTCCATTTAAAAATCATATTTTTATAATTTCTTCATACTTTTAAAAAATCGAATTTTTACTATGCGATTCAATATATAAAAAAACTAATTTTTACTATGATGTTCAATATATAAAAATCATATTTTACTTCTCTATTTTCTATATAAAGATCTCGCCTTTTTACATAAAAAGATTTTAGCTTTTCAAATATAAAGATTGAACTTTTTCATATACATCATTATAAAAATCACATTTTTATTTTTCTACACATATAAAGATGCTATTTTTAATATTGCTATCATGTAAAAATTATATTCCTAATTCTCTATATAAACGAAAATCATATTTTTACATCATCAATATAGTAAAGACTATATTTTTAATACTTTAAAAATATAAAGATCATATTTTTAACTTGCCACTCGTATAAAAGTTATATTTTTATTACTTTAAAAATATAAAAATCATATTTTTCACTTACTACCATATAAAAGATTACATTTTTATAACTTTACAACATAAATAAAATTCAGTTTATATAATAAATAAATTTCAGTTTATATAATAAATAAAATTCAGTTTCGAAATCTTTAAAAAAATCAGTTTAAAATTCTAAAAAATCAGTTTTACTTTTCCACTTATATAAAATAAAAATAAAACAAATAAATTAAAAAAAACGACTTACAGAGTGGGGGGGACTGTGCTGGTGGCGGCAGCAGGGTAGTGGGGGTCTTCTCCGTTCGTCAGTGGCTGAGGGAGGGGGGGTTGCGGGCTTCAGGGTCTGGGTTCGGGCGAGAGAAGGGCGCGAGGCTGAGGGACATCGGAGGGGAGGGTTGCGGAGAAGGTTGGCCGGCGGCAGGGTGCTCCGGCGTGGGCAGATCGGAGGAGCGACGGGCGAGGTGTCGAGGATTTTTTTTTTCTTTTTATGTTGAAATCGATTGAATCAGATATGAAGGGGGGGCAACCTGAAGAAGATAAGGGGAGGAGGGAGATTTAATCGACTTCGAAACGAGGCCCACCGACTGTCGCCCATAGCGTTTCACCCCCATTCCGAACACAATGGGATATGTATCATAAGCTGATTCGGCTGTTACAATCAGTTTTCGTTAAATTTACATTTAAATCACTATATTGAATTTTAAACGTACATTTCAAATTACCGGGGTCGCATACGAACTCTAAAAATTCTCGAAAAATATTTCCTAGCTTCGTATTGACGATACGGTCCTAACAAAACTAGTTTCGTCGAATTCTGAGACCTTTTGAAAAATGGCCAATTTCCAGTCGATTAAAATCAACTGAAAATGGTCAAACGCGTTTTCCTTTGCCACGCTCACATATTGATTCGAAAAATTATGAAATTTGGACTCTAGCAATAACTTAACATCACGGACCCAACAAAACTGGTTTCGTCGAAATCCGAGGTCGTTTGCAAAATGTCCATTTTTAAGGGCCTGAATTCCATAGCGACTATTCAGAATTTTCAACTGGACATATCTTTTGATTCCCACTAGGAAATTTCAGTTGGTCGGATTCGTTGGAAAGATATTACCCATTAGATTCCATTATTTTTGGTTTCACTAAAATCCGGATTGTTTTGCACCCGGTACATTCAATTGAAGTTTGAAATCGAATTATCGAACTACCGCGCCATTTTCATTTCCTTTTATAAATATAAATAAATTTTTATATTCTAACGACGACGTATATAATATATACGTTCTAATTATATTCAAAACAAATTTCTCGTCGATATTATATAAAATAATTCATTTTAAATAATCAAAATTCGCTAAAATTGCCAAAAAAAAAATTAAACTGGCCCAGATTTCCGGGTTGTTACAATCTCCCCCACTTAAAACTTTTCGTCCCCGAAAAGGAACAAAGTCGAAAGTGGTTTGATTAATCAACTCTACGCTCGATCTGGCTTCCATTCTCCAACTCTTTAGTTTCTGAGAATTTTCAAAATTTCAAAAATTTGGCTAACACCCTAAATTTTTGAAAAATTTCGCCATGACCTCCCCTGCACCGGGAGCATCGGGGAATTTCAAATAGCTTCCCCGGTCCTTCAGATCTCAAAAAGAAAAAGAAAAAGCCAAGCGGCTAGCCAATAGGCTCATAAAATCATCATCACCCAAACAAAACAGTAAATTATGTAGTAAACATGTACCTATTTGTCGGGCAAACAAATTTTATTTTTCGGCTCTAGCCTCCTTGCTATGACCTGTTCAATGTAAGTATATGTATATACAAGCAAATGCGACCAATTTTCAATATAATTCAATATTTGATTCAATTAGGCTAAATGGCTAAAAATTAGCAAACAAATAAACAAACAACACAAACATCAATCAATTAGTTGATTAGCTTTTCAAATTGATAATTTTGATACGTATACAAAAATCAAATTTTTGATGCCAAATCACAACAATAGGCCCTATCTAATTTTGGTTCTCACACCAGTCAATAGGAAATATATAGATATCACACCTTCGAAACACGAATACCAATTCTGATGATGTTCGAACTATCATCAGAATCATCTTCGGGCGACTAGAGTGTGATTCTATATCTATCCAGTTTATTGAAATTTCAAATACACGTGGATCAGACGTATACGCAAAATCTTTATATACTGGACTGTCCAACTCAATATAAATAGATAATCAAATACGAATAGTTGATTTATATTTTCAAAACAAAATTGTTTTCATTTTAAAAATATACTCTTCACACTCGTTCTAGGATACTACTGATCCTATCTCTAACGAGTCATTCCCATTGGATATTACTAACCCAATATCCGATGAATTCTTTCATATGGTTCTAATGTGTCTTGTTCTCTGAGCTTTGTAAACCAAAGCTCTGATACCAACTGTGAAAACCCGTAACTTCCCCGTAAAGGAAAGCGTCGGATAGTTCGAGAACAAGCCACAACATAACATATACAATGAAATATTCTTCTGTATGTGTTATGTTGTGGCTTGTTCTCGAACTATCCGACGCTTTCCTTTACGGGGAAGTTACGGGTTTTCACACTACTGTTCCTGTCTTAACTTTAATTCATTCATTAAAGCACCAATCACTCACATTAGATATGTATTATTGCGGTCGCTGGATGTGCCGGTCGGTTCCGGGCAGTCTTACAACACAACTCAATCTAACCTCGGGTTCTTTTAGGCTTGATGCGCTAACCTCTCACATTAGATCTATATTGTTACGGTTGCTGGATGTGCCGGGCGGTTCCGGGTAGTCTTACACCGTAACTCAATCTAACCTCGGGTTAGGCATATTCGTCTTTTACCTAATTTACATATTAACCCTTCATATTTATATGTAAATTATCCACAATTATTGCCATTCAAGTCATGCCCCATTTACCCTCTAAATCATATTCAAAAAATTTAGGTATATAAATTATACCATTTTTATGCCATTAATCATTCATATATTTATGGGCCAAATTATGCCAATAATATGAAATTTAAGGTTTTTCCCAACGTTACCCCCCGTTATACATTCGCAAAATTCACATAGAATGTTAGGCTTGCAACTTAGCCTAACTTATATACAAAAGGGGAAAGAAGGGAGCATGTACCATTCCTACAACATGAAGTAATAAGGATCTGACTAAAAATGTGTCATATAAATTTGGCGTAAAACAATGAACTTGCATTTTTGGATCCAATTAACATGAATCTTAAGCATATAGGATTACACAAATCCAACTAGGCATGTAAATGTAAACTTTTATTTTGGATCCAATAAACATGAATCTTAAGCATATAGAATTACACAAATCCAACTAGGTATGTAAATGTAAACTTTTATTTTGGATCCAATAAAAATGAATCTTAAGCATATAGAATTACACAAATCCAACTAGGCATGTGAATGTGAACTTTTATTTTGGATCCAATAAACATAGATCTAGACATATGAGAATGTAGATCTAAACATATATAGGACTTAGCCTAAAAACTTGCATGTAACATAACATGAAAGAGTCACCAATTTATATAATACACGATTGGTTTAACATACAACATAATGAGCCCAATAAACCACAATAGTCTCATAGGCATATATGATAGAATCATTACAGGAATAGACATGAATCAGCATTACCATTATCTTACAACTAGGCATAACTCTAGTTTCATTTTCTTACAAATTATAACTTTTAATTGTTCACATCTAAATAATAACAGGACCTACAAACAAAAGAAAGTCTTGTTTTCTGGGATCTGTTTTCTGAAACTGAAAAAGTAATCCCTTGACGTAGACTATCTAATTTAGATTTGATTCGTAGCTTCTAACTTGCTTTCTAGTTTGCTTCCTAGTTGGAGAAGAAATGGTGGCTATGCTAGGTTGACCGTGGACAACATTGTGGCTCCTTGGAATGAAATTTGTGGTTTAGGGTTGAGGATTGTTGTTGCTTTTATAGAGGTTTAGACTTATGTGAGACGTTAGATCAACCTAGGAGCAATCACAACCATCCAGACTAGATAGAGCTATCCAGAAATTGCCACCTATGCCCTAGTGACTCAGCAACAACTCAGAAATCGTCACTGTTTGGATCTGGGCGAGGGGGTCGACCCCTATAGCACTACGCCATATATGCTGATTAGGCTGTGTTTTAGCCGTATCTAAAGTTGTTGGGCACGGTAAATAGTCGTATCAAAAAGTGGCGTGTTAAATTAATGGATACGACTTTAACCCGTATCTCAATGGATTAACATACGGCTGTTAGCCGTATCTAAAGTGTATGTAGATACGGCTAAAAACCATATCTTATACACACACACACACACACACACACATATATATATATATATATATATATATAAAAGCAGAAACTGCAGCACATATTATTTGTAACACAAAGCATATATAACACAGGATACAATAGTTCACAATTGTAACAGTAAACGAAACATTTGTATGAAATATTTCATTACATTACAATATATAATGATACATGCTATTTGATTACATTACAATAAATAAGTACACGATGTTTCATTACACTAAAGAAGATACATAATGTTACATTACAATAAGCTGTGATAAATACCCGAACCGGCGTCGTGAGCTTGTTGAATCAATGCTTCCTTCAAGATGAACATCCACCAAAACATTGCATTCTATCCAAGACATGAAGGAACCCTTCAGGAAGATCAACACACTATTCTATCCAAGGCCTGGTAATAAGTTAGCTTGGATAGCATATAGCATGTACACTACAAAGACCTGTAAAAAAGTGCAAACCGCATAGTTTAGGATAGGAGATATGTCCACATAATTATTTTCATTGGTAGCTGAATATTGCAAGTCTACAACATTTTTACTTGTTCAGTCGAGACTGAGTCTCGATTAAAGACAGTTGTTATAGCCTAATTAAAGAGCAATATAGAGGATATGTCCACATTATTATAATTCTCATTATTGTCACTTGGCTGCAATGTAGATATAACATTGCATTAGCAAGTTCTACGAGTGGTCGCCCTTAACCAGCCCTATTCGCCCTTAACCAGGCCTATTCAGATCTTCAAACATGGACTCATACTCTAGTTTTGACCTGATCTAAAATCGCTTCTGGTTACAACTTTGAGGCTAAAAGAATTAATGAATTCTGACTTGATATGAAAGAGTTTTGGACACTCAAAAATGGACTCAGGCCATGTTTGCAGCAACAAAACGTGCACTTGAAAAATCTTGTGGCCAAACTGATCTCGCCGCAAAGGTTATAGATATCAAACGAAGTATTTTTGCACATAAATTTTCATATATCTATACCATAACACATAAATTTTCATAGAAAAAGCGAGATATTACCTGAAGTTTAGATCAACAACTCACATCCATGCTTATTAGCTTCATCCAAATGACGGAGGCTGCATGCTGCACACACATGTTATATTAATAGTCAGCTTCTATTTTTGCACGTAAGTTGACTAACAAAAATGATTTATTACATGAGCACAAAGCAACTTGGTTCAATGCAGCAAGTCATAAATGGAAAAGCAGTTTTACGCCTTTACTCACCCGCAGTGTGACACACATGACACACCAAACAAATTGACCAAATCTCAGCCTATAAATGCCATTCTATTTTCATTCATGCATCCATCAGCGACATTTCTACTCAATCACACAAATTTCCCAATATCAATTACCAGATACATGCAGCTCAGTCAACAGAACTAGTATGCTTTAGTTCTCAAATCAAATCATACACATGCACTTCAGATCAGTTATAAGGATCAGTGTACATGGTGCAATAATACACACAAATGAGCAGGGCAGCACAATCAAAAGTGTCTGAATTCAAGGTAGACAAATACAGCACAAGTAAATGATAGCAAATACACTACCGCACTATAATACTGGGGATAATACCTAATTTAAACACAATAGCAGCATATTAAACCTAATTTAAACCTAATTCGAATTAAAATTAAACCCAATTCATATTTAAATTTAATGGTGATCTAGTACTCACCTCCAGAGGCAACGAGAAGGATGAACAGCGGTGGACTGAGGCTTCACCGGTCAGCTGAAGGCATCGCGAGATGATGATAACTCATGGACTGCGGTGGATCGATTATTGACAAAGGAAGTCGGTCGAGTACCAAAACCCTAATTTGGATATTCGGTGGTCACCATTGCAAAATAAAAAAGAGGGATTATTCGGCCAAAAGTTTTGATAAGGCAAAACTCGATCGTGCCTACGTACAGGTACGGGGGAGGGGGGTAATTTGACACGAATTTCATACGGTCCAAAGCCGCATCAAATGAAATAATCCGGGACTTCGTTGATGGACGGTCAGATTAAGGGTGTTTGGGGTTGTGCGGATCGCAAAACTTAGTTTGATACGGATTTGAGCACTATCAAAACTGATACGACTTATAGGCCAATTTTATGCCCGCATCCTGGTGTGCCAAATTGGCTGATATAGTGTAGTGTAGGGGGGTCGACACCCCAGTCGACACCCCTCTTGGGGGGTCGACACCTATGTCGACCCCTATGGGTGGGATTTTTCCCGCCCAGCTGATCTACATGATTTTTGAAATTCAAACACTTTTGTTTATTTAATTATTTAATTTTCTGTTTAAACATGAAATGTTCTGAACTCCATAACTTCTTCATACGGAGTCTGATTCACGAAACTCGGACTCTATCTCAAGCAGAATTTCGAGACGAACGCGATGGCGTAACCTATTTCCCTTAATTCTTACTTTTACAATTAAGTATTCTTTAATTCGTTACTTTAATAAACATAGAAATACATGGTGTTACACCCAGAGTTTAGGTTAAAACAATAAACTCCAGGTCAGTCATGTGACTGGTGTGAGAACTAAAAAAGCTATTTAAAACTTTACTTTAAATCAGATATATCAAGGGACCATGCCGTATAACACGGAACGGGTTTCCTCCCAAGAATACCGGTGCATATAACAAAACAACGCAATGCTTTTTGGAAAAAAAATGAAGCTATTATAAGACCCAGGTCTATCACACAATGCAACGCAAGCCAGGGGATAGTGTTTTACCTTATAATAGCCAAACATGCTTGATACATTAAAACAAATCATTTGATGCTATTATAAGTGCATAGTGTATAAAACAACTTCAAATATAAATGTATCAATCCTAGACGGCATGGGTACCATATATCATGTCGCCAATACTAGGCTCTACAATCAAAACCGCAAAATCACGTATTGGAAGTTGGATTTCCATCTGTGAACCAAAGCAATGGGATCGTCCTGTGCTAATTCGAGATGCTCTAGCCCATGTCTCAGGAACAGCCGCAACTGCACCTTGGATCGTCAGGGCCGGTCCACACGGAGTGGATTAAAATGCCTGAACATTGCGTTTCCCCACTATAGGGCATCAATGAGCCAAATGACTTCATCGGTCCCGGATCGACCATTATAACCGAGGTGCCTCGCTATCCATCATCCACATAAGTAAAATGCCAGGGCATGCAAAACGCTGACATCACTCCTAGCTAGAAGGAAACGCATCCCCTCCCTGAGGTCCTCTCCCATTTTTGGTTCACACCGGTGTGTGGGGCTCGTGAATTAACGCTACACAAAGCTACGCTATATTAAAGCCGTGCTTTGATCATCAACTACAAGACTCTTCTTTTCAACAGAAGCCTTGATCATTTGCATCTCAGCATGCCACACAGGCAATTCACGTGTAATGACCCGAAAATCCGGTCCAATTTGAGCTGACTAAATAACACAAGTCCAACCCCAATTACATTGGAAAATCAGAACACTAATAGAAAGAAAACAGAGGGTGGGGAAAGATAAGATAGAAACTTAGAATAGAAGAAGAAGAACACAACATCAGAGTAACACGAACCTCACAGCGGAACGAATAACATATAATATATATATATATAACATAACTTGAAATATACATCTGTACTTGAATATACATCATTATCAAAGTACAACACTTACAACACAGCGGAAATAAACTATAGCTATGTGATCCTGAAGCCTCCTGCTCCAGCTCTTCAAGTATCTGTAAATCCCGACTACTTGACTGCCCATACAAAATTGGGCACCCAAGAGTTTAGGGAAAACAAAACAAAATAAACTCCGGGTCAGTCATGGGACTGGTATGAGTAAAACAGTTTAAAAACAGTTTGAACAAGTAAACGATATCTCATAAGACCACGCCGTATAACGGAACGGGTTTTTCCCTTATGAGAATCCAAAATATCTTTATATCAAAAACCCTTTTGATATTATAATAATGTCTATCAACCACAATATAATAATCATCTAGCAGAAACGCTTTCATCTCACGTTCTACAAATATAGTATACCATCAAAAACCGCAAGCACGTATTGGGTAATGGATTTCCAACTATGACAATGTATAGAATACACTGGGTTCAACAAGAACATCTTGCAACCCGGCCACACATGACCGACCACTCATTTCGCTTGAGTGTATCGAATGTATATCACCAACGGTTGGGATCAACAACCGTTTCCCGAATGGGACAACATCAACAATAGATTTTTAGAAGTAAATGAAACTCTAGATCAGGTGATTATACACCCTACTTCGGAGCGACCGACTTAGCCATGCTGCCTGCCCGATTTCTATCATTTACCGGATGTGAGGCTAGAAGCTACGCTTTATCATCACACCAGATTCACTTCGAATGCCACATCGTCTAATCCATCAAATCACCGATTGACATCCTCAATAATACATTATGTGTTAGCTAAAAGAAGTTTCCTTCTCCGCTTCCACTCTAGGTACGGTTGGAGAAATCAATATACGTGATCGTCTGGAAATACTCTGTCAGACATCCGTCCATACAAGCCATCCAGGAACAGGATGAACCGAAGGCACTATTCAGTACATCCATCTTAGGCACTGTTATCTAAGACTTATACAATAGTCCTTGCACTTTACTCCGTCTTCAATTATCTTTGACATATATGGTTTGCAACGCTTATGCCAATACAGAGTGGTTCTTTGGATAATAATCCCACCGGTCTATCCATATTAACAACGTTAAAATGGTCAAAAACGATAGTCGGTGAGTTAACTATCAAAGAAAAACAGGTGTGCAAACAACGATATTATTTCCAGACGGATATTTATATCGATCCAACATCATTTAACATTTATCTCTTTATTTCATTAATTTACTTATCTCCTGTTTCTCTATATTCAACATTTCTTATTTTCTAAATATAGAAAATATATGTTATTACCATTGGAAAACATTTCCATTGCTTGTTTTCTATATCAGAAAACATTTCTGGTTCTTATTTGGAAAACATTACCAAAACTCCTTTATTGGACTTAGACGGATGTTTAAACAAACCATAGCGATGCCAAATCAAGCCATTACGCTTATTAACTAAATTCCTTTAACCCACCTTCACTATCGAACCTTAACCACTCCTTAGTTAAAAATGAAGTCAATCAAGTTGGGGTAATACTACCTCTCAGACCTTAACTGAACAACGTTTCTAACCTTGAAATAGACAAGGTTCACCTTTTAAATTATTTAACAAACTTCCTTACGTAACTCTCTTTCAAATCATCTCTATTCGATAATTCTTTCCTTCGATAAGGTATATTCGATAACTCTATTCAATTTACTCAATTCGATTAACCCTTATCAATTAACTCTATTGGACTAACGCTATTGGATTAACTCTATTTGATTTAACTCTAGTCGATAACTCTTTAACTCTATTTGAATAAACCAAATTCGATTAACTCCTTTATTTCCATTTGAATAAACTATATTCGATTTATTCCTTTAACTCCATTTAGCTCTATTCGAATAACTAATATTCGATAACTCTATTTAACTATTATTCGAATAACTAATATTTGATTAACTCAATTGATTCTATTCGAATAAACTATATTCGATCAACTCCTTTATTTTAACTCTAATCGATTAACTCCATCGAATAACTAAATTCGATAACTCCTTCGAATAACCAATATTCTATAACTCACTTCGATTAAACAAATCGATAACTCTTTTCGATTAAACTATAATCGATAACTCCTTTCCTTTAACTCTATTCGAATAAACTAATATTCGATAAACTCCATTTGAATAACTCTAGTTCGATTTAACTCTATTCAATAACTCTAGTTCGATTTAACTCTATTCAATAACTCTAGTTCGATTAACTCTAACTCATTTAATCTATTCGATTAACTCTAATAGAATAACTAATATTCGACTAACTCCTTTTAACTTTATTCGAATCACTAATATTCGATTAACTCAATTTTGATTAACTCTAACTGGTTAACTCATTTTCATTAACTCTAACTCGATGAACTCAAATCGATAAATTCTAACTCGATTAACTCCATTTGAATTAACTCCTTTGATTAACTCCTTTTGAATTAACTCCTTTGATTAATCCCTTTTCTATTTGTTTACTTAACAAATAACTATTCCCTTTTCAAATCTATTTATTTAACGAATAAATATTTATTTAATCTTTACTATTTGTTCTATTTTATAATTGTTTTCTTTTATAAAAATCCTTTTCCTTTTCTATATAAAGTCCATCGATTTTATATAAATAATTCATTTTCAAAATACACTTTGAAAATCCCCTTTTCCACATCCAGTATTTCTTATGGTATTTAACATACCATATAACAACGATAAATATCGTCCAAACACACATAATCAACAACAGATTATATATCACATCATATATCACAATATATGGATCACAGTAAAATAAATGTTGAGGAATCCAGTTGGATTCCTCCAACCTGTTTCCCTGCATCCACAGATGTTATACAATATAAAATCAACATCACTTTCAGTTCCATATGATATATTCTGTTAAACAGAATCAATATAGAAATTCAACTAACTGACTAGCAGTTCAATCAAACAGTCAACACATAGTCAATCAGCCAATATTTAACAGTCCTAAAAATACAACATGAAATTATAAACTGTTCAGAGTTAGTGAGATTTACTCACATTGGACGATCACCGTTAATAACGATAATTGTCGCTTGATTCAAACAGAAAATTTATTTTGCTATAAATTGTAATGAGCTCGAATTCACTCCCGGTCAGCTCCATGGTGTAGCCACCGTCCATACGATCGCAACGCAACTTACGGTTCGTGATTCTGATTTCATATGAATAAGTTATTGATTTTATAAGATTGTATACCATTTAAAATAAATAAAACTAAAGTTTTCCTTTTAAATCCACTTGGGCTTTACCTCTACATATCGGCCCATCAATGGATAAAACCCGAACCCGCTTAATGCTTCTTCCTCCAGAAATACCATACGCGACTTCCTCCTCCACCGTTCACCATTTCAGCGCCTTCAACCATCACGTTCTCCTTCCATACACCGTAAATCTTCAAACCGAATACACCACTCATCTCCTCTTCCCGTCCTCTTCTAATCCATACCATTATCATCAAACTCGGTTCATGTTCTCCACTCTCGGGTTTTCGGTTTCCACCCGTTCAGTACCACGTCGATCGACCCTCCCAATCACCAAATACCCCAATTCTTTGCCAACACCCACGGTTTCACGTCAGGAACCAAAAGATAAAACTCATTTCTTTTATAAATGCTCAAATTATCCAAATTGTCCAACCCTAGGTTCTCTGTTGAAGAACTGACGGCTAAAACAGTGGGTCGAACTTGCTCAAACAATTACTAGATTGAAGGAAGCACGATTGTGAAACCAAATATGGGTATAAAATGATTTATAGAATTTTCGGTAAATTTCTTTTTAATTTTCTTTGATCGAACTTTAGCTGTAGAAATAAAAAGAACTGGCGGCTTGATTTTCGTTTATAAAAGAGATGGTGAGGCTGATAATAGAGAACGTGGACATTGTTTTAATCACACATTGGATAGGATGTTTTTAGTTATTTTTTTCTTTTATTATTCTATTCGTTTCAGCCTTCTAAAAATCCATGTGGTCACACACGATATTCAAAAATCACGGAAATGGTCATGTAGCTAGAGTTCGACAATACGGTCCCAACGAAACTGGTTTCGTCGAATTCTGACTTCGTATGCTCACACAGCGCATTTTTAACGGTTGAATTATAGACTGTTTTTCACCTTAAAAATCAGTACGGCCATACACTGACTCTAAAAATCACGGAACTTGGTATCTAGCAATTATTTGATGTTGCAGATCCAACAAAATTGGTTTCGTCGAATTCTGAGGTCGTTTGCAAAATTGGCTATTTTTAAAGCTCTGGATGACCCATTTAAATATATAAATATATTTAAATATAATTAAATTAAATATTAATAAGTTAATATTATCGTATATATTCACATATGATATCGTACAACTCCAGAATATCATATCAGAATTTATAGCTTGATATTTCAGATTCCAGATTATCTCGATATTCAGTTTATACTGAAAATCCATTTATAACGTATATAAAGCGTCGCAAATTATAAAGGAATTCCATAGCGACTTTTTTGAAATTTGATTTGGACATAAATCAAAATCTACACGACGAAATCCCGATTTTTCTCTTCCACTAGAAAGATATACTCCACCAGCTCCACACGATTCTTATTTCACAGAAATCCGGCTTAAAACGAATCTTGTACATTCAGTTGAAGTTCGAATCACCAAATTACGAACTGCAACGCCATTTCAAGCTCGATTTTAGTTATAATATAATTATACGTTCAAACTATCGTTCAAATAATATATTCGTTATTCTAATTCAATTCTAAACTGAATTAGATATCACAGATGATCCAGTTCACACCATATCGCCACTTCATCCAATTCTGATTATTTCAGAATTAAATATATTATTTAATTTATTATTTTAATTAAATATTCACTATTATTTAATTCAATGACTATTTAAATTCTCTAAACCACTATTTATATAATTAAATAAATTAATTATAATACCTCTGCAAATGCGGGTCATTACATTCTTCCCCACTTAAAATAATTTCGTCCTCGAAATTGCAAAGGTAGAGAATGACCCTATCGACTGGTTAGAACATATTTGTTCACTTCTTAACTTTTTTTTCAACTGAACCAATTTAACTTTAATTAAATATTTATTAATTCTTATCAACGAAAATTTTCAAAAATCCTAAAAATTTCTAACGCCTTAATTTTTCGAAAAATTTCGCCAGCACCTCCGTTGTACTGGTCAATATGTCAAATCACCACTCGCCTCTCTGGGCCATCTCCATCCCAAAAGAAAAGCAAACAGCCAAGCGGCTTGCCAATTCGGCTCATAAATCTTATATCCACTAGAAATATAAACTTGTACCTTTTGTCGGCATATCATTTTATCCTTTCCACCTGTTATCATTTCAGCGGATACAAGGGTCATCCCAATCAAATTCCAATCTGCTTTTATCCACAACACAACCATTCGCTTATATCCGAGCCAAATATCATTTCAACTCGAGTTTCTTCTCGATTCCCAATTCTTAACTTGATTACCGCATTACACTTCAAATTTGAATCTCACAATCCGATTTGTCTTGATATCATTCTAGTTCAATCTCAGTTACCACTTTACTGGCTTTACTTTAATTCAAATTTGCTTTCACAAATTTCTGCTAAATTTGTTTTTAATTCAAACAGTCTTTCCTTTGGAGTTTTTAAACAGTTTACTCTCTTTAAAAATCAAATTTTCCTTTTGAACATGTTACTGAGCCCTTAATTAATATTCCATTAGTTAAATCACTTCTCTATTTCTTTATCAATATTTGTTAACCAAATATTTTCAATAACCATATTGGCCTTTTATGTTATTTGGAAAACATTTCCGAATATCGCCTTCCTTTATTTTCTAAACTTTAGAAAATATATGCTATTTATAATTGGAAAATATTCCAATTACTTATCTCTTTTCTGATCTCGTTTATTTCTATACTTAGGAAATATTCTTTATTATATTTCCAAGCTTACTCTTATTTGCGTTAAAACGGATGTTGTGTAAAACATCGTTACGACAACCCAAATACTATATTCAATTAACTCTTATTCAACATTGATCTTCGAGCCTGAAATCTTACTATTTATTTGTTAATAATGAAATCAATCAAGTTGGGGTATAACTACCTCTCAGACCTTGACTGAATAACATTTATAACGTCAAAACAGATATGACTACTTACTCGAATAATCAATACTATACAACTACTTATTCACTTTTAAACACGTATACGCTCCCTCTTTCTATTCTTACTAGAATTCTTCTTAGTCTTCCTTTTTGATTTTACTATTCTATTTCTAAGTTCGTTTCCTTATCGACTTCTATATATATATCGATACGTTGATTTCTAGTTATCAAACTTCTTAAAAATATTCTAACTCCTTAAATTTCCGGAAAATTTTTCCATAACCTCCTTTGTACCAGGAGCATCGGGATATTTCAAATAGCCTCCCAAGGCCCTCACCAATCCAAAAGAAAAAGAAAAAGCCAAGTTGCTAGCCGATAAGGCGCATAAAATCTCATATATGAATTAAATACATACCTTTTCGTCGAGCATTCTATTTATATACCTTTATACCTTATCCATACCTATCTTATGTATATTTTTACCTGCCCAATCTCATTTAACTATACCTGATCGTTTTAACTCAATTCGTTAATTAATTTGTTAATTAACTCTTTAGTCTATTTCACTTTTATGTTTGAACATGACATGTTCAAATATATTTTAACTTGCTTACTAACAAATTTTAATCCAAATTCCAAATTTAAGTTCTATATTCGATTTCGAATATCCAATTCACCTTTCAAAGTTCAACTTCAAATTCAAAACTCGATTAACTAATTCCTCTTCGACTTAGTTAATTCTATTCAATTTCTATTCAAATTCTATATCACTTCTATTATTCAAATCTATATATCAAATTCTATTATTCAAATTCTATATATCAAATTCTATTCAAATTCTATATTATAAATCCCATTTGAATTTCTATATTCAAATTCTATTCAAATTCTATATTATGAATCCCATTTGAATTTCTACCCAACTTGTCTTTCCCAAAACAAATTCAAAACAGTATCTCTGGTAGTAATTCGTCACTTACAACTCGAAAATGAATACTGATGATGCAACTGTCATCATCGGAATCTATTTTCCAGCGATCGAAGTGAGTTCAATACTACAAAACCATTTCTAAACATTTCCACCTTGAAATTCATTTCAAAATATAATTCACACTGCTTGCAAAACAATTTAAAATCTCCCAGGATCTTAAATTTTCCTTATTTTTAATCCAAATTCATTTACAAACACTTATCCAATTTTCCAGAATTTTAATTCAATTTCTGGTTTAAATTTCAGATTTAACTCATCTGATTTCACGTATTTCACTTATATGAATTCTGATTGGTTATTTACATAACCATTTAATTTATAATCTTACTCGATTATAATAACAACCAATATATCCACTATATTATAATTTTGATATATATAAATCTTCTCTATATCAAGATATACCTTGGGTAAACTTATTTTTGTTTACCCTCTTTTCAAAACATATCGTGTCGACCCATCGTATTCGAGTGTTTATAAACTCCTACCGATACAGTGGATCAAACTGATTGACCAGAACTCATAAACAACTCAACCAATAAATCTCCACAATATAAACCAAATTTTTGTATCAATAACAAATACGTTCACTCGTATATATACACTCAAACTCAATCTAGGGCATTACTAACCCTATCTCTACTAAGTCACGCCATAGAGCCAAGGTAATTCACTTAACCTTAAGCTCTGATACCAACTGTAATGACCCGAAAATCCGGTCCAATTTGAGCTGACTAAATAACACAAGTCCAACCCCAATTACACCGGAAAATCAGAACACTAATAGAAAGAAAACAGAGGGTGAGGAAAGATAAGATAGAAACTTAGAATAGAAGAAGAAGAAGAACACAACATCAGAGTAACACGAACCTCACAGCGGAACAAATAACATATAATATATATATATATATAACATAACTTGAAATATACATCTGTACTTGAATATACATCATTATCAAAGTACAACACTTACAACACAGCGGAAAAAAACTATAGCTATGTGATCCTGAAGCCTCCTGCTCCAGCTCTTCAAGTGTCTGTAAATCCCAACTACTTGACTGCCCGTACAAAATTGGGCACCCAAGAGTTTAGGGAAAACAAAACAAAATAAACTCCGGGTCAGTCATGGGACTGGTATGAGTAAAACAGTTTGAACAAGTAAACGATATCTCATAAGACCACGCCGTATAACGGAACGGGTTTTTCCCTTATGAGAATCCAAAATATCTTTATGTCAAAAACCCTTTAGATATTATAATAATGTCTATCAACCACAATATAATAATCATCTAGCAGAAACGCTTTCATCTCACGTTCTACATATATAGTATACCATCAAAAACCGCAAGCAAGTATTAGGTAATGGATTTCCAACTATGACAAGGTATGGAACCACCTTTTGCTCTAGAGAGGAATACACTGGGTTCAACAAGAACATCTTGCAACCCGGCCACACATGACCGACCACTCATTTCGCTTGAGTGTATCGAATGTATATCACCAACGGTTGGGATCAACAACTCCTTTTAGCTCCATTTAGCTCCATTTAGCTCTATTCGAATAACTAATATTCGATAACTCTATTTAACTCTTATTCGAATAACTAATATTTGATTAACTCAATTGATTCTATTCGAATAAACTATATTCGATCAACTCCTTTATTTTAACTCTAATCGATTAACTCCATCGAATAACTAAATTCGATAACTCCTTCGAATAACCAATATTCTATAACTCACTTCGATTAAACAAATCGATAACTCTTTTCGATTAAACTATAATCGATAACTCCTTTCCTTTAACTCTATTCGAATAAACTAATATTCGATAGACTCTATTTGAATACCTCTAGTTCGATTTAACTCTATTCAATAACTCTAGTTCAATTTAACTCTATTCAATAACTCTAGTTCGATTAACTCTAACTCATTTAATCTATTTGATTAACTCAAATCGAATAACTAATATTCGACTAACTCCTTTTAACTTTATTCGAATCACTAATATTCGATTAACTCAATTTTGATTAACTCTAACTGATTAACTCATTTTCATTAACTCTAACTCGATTAACTCAAATCGATAAATTTTAACTCGATTAACTCCATTTGAATTAACTCCTTTGATTAATTCCTTTTGAATTAACTCCTTTGATTAATTCATTTTGAATTAACTCCTTTGATTAATCCCTTTTCTATTTGTTTACTTAACAAATGACTATTCCCTTTTCAAATCTATTTATTTAACGAATAAATATATTTTTTATCTTTACTATTTGTTCTATTTTATAATTATTTTCTTTTATAAAAATCCTTTTCCTTTTCAATATAAAATCCGTCGATTTTATATAAATAATTCATTTTCAAAATACACTTTGAAAATCTCCTTTTTCCTAATCCAGTATTTCTTATGGTATTTAACATACCATATAACAACGATAAATATCGTCCAAACACACATAACCAACAACAGATTATATATCACATCATATATCACAATATATGGATCACAGTAAAATAAATGTTGAGGATTCCAGTTGGATTCCTCAAACCTGTTTCCCTGCATCCACATATGTTATACAATATAAAATCAACATCACTTTCAGTTCCATATGATATATTATGTTAAACAGAATCAATATAGAAATTCAACTAATTGGCTAGCAGTTCAATCAAACAGTCAACACATAGTCAATCAACCAATATTTAACAGTCCTAAAAATACAACATGAAATTATAAACTGTTCAGAGTTAGTGAGATTTACTCACATTGGATGATCACCGTTAATAACGATAATTGTCGCTTGATTCAAACAGAAAATTTATTTTGCTATAAATTGTAACGAGCTCGGATTCACTCCCGGTTTGCTCCATGGTGTAGACACATACGATCCAACGCAACTTACGGTTCGTGATTCTGATTTCATATGAATAAGTTATTGATTTTATAAGATTGTATACCATTTAAAATAAATAAAACTAAAGTTTTCCTTTTAAATCCACTTGGGCTTTACCTCTACGTATCGGCCCATCAATGGATAAAACCCGAACCCGCTTAATGCTTCTTCCTCCAGAAATACCATACGCGACTTCCTCCTCCATCGTACACCATTTCAGCGCCTTCAACCATCACGTTCTCCTTCCATACACCGTAAATCTTCAAACCGAATACACCACTCATCTCCTCTTCCCGTCCTCTTCTAATCCATACCATTATCATCAAACTCGGTTCATGTTCTCCACTCTTGGGTTTTCGGTTTCCACCCGTTGAGTACCACGTCGATCGACCCTCCCAATCACCGAATACCCCAATTCTTTGCCAACACCCACGGTTTCACGTCAGGAACCCAAAGATAAAACTCATTTCTTCTATAAATGCTCAAATTATCCAAATCGTCGAACCCTAAGTTCTCTGTTGAAGAACTGACGGCCAAAACAGTGCGTCGAACTTGCTCAAACAAATACCAGATTGAAGGAAACACGATTGTGAAACCAAATATGGGTATAAAATGATTTATAGAATTTTCGGTAAATTTCTTTTTAATTTTCTTTGATCGAACTTTAGCTGTAGAAATAAAAAAGAACTGGCGGCTTGATTTTCGTTTATAAAAGAGATGGTGAGGCTGATAATAGAGAACGTGGACATTGTTTTAATCACACATAGGATAGGATGTTTTTAGTTATTCTTTTCTTTTATTATTCTATTCGTTTCAGCCTTCTAAAAATCTGTGTGATCACACACGATATTCCAAAATCACAGAAATGGTCATGTAGCTAGAGTTCGATATTACGGTCCCAACGAAACTTGTTTCGTCGAATTCTGACTTCGTATGCTCACACAGCGCATTTTTAACGGTCGAATTATCTACTGTTTTTCACCTTAAAAGTCGGTACGGCCATACACTGACTCTAAAAATCACGGAACTTGGAATCTAACAATTATTTGATGTTACGGATCCAATAAAATTGGTTTCGTCGAATTCTAAGGTCGTTTGCAAAATTGGCTATTTTTAAAGCTTTGGATGACCCATTTAAATATATAAATATATTTAAATATAATTAAATTAAATATTAATAAATTAATATTATCGTATATATTCACGTATGATATCGTACAGCTCCAGAATATCATATCAGAATTTACAGCTTGATATTTCAGATTCCAGATTATCTCGATATTCAGTTTATATTGAAAATCCATTTATAACGTATATAAAGCATCGCAAATTATAAAGGAATTCCACAGCAACATTTCTGAAATTTGATTTGGACATAAATCAAAATCTACATGACGAAATCCCGATTTTTCTCTTCCACTAGAAAGATATACTCCACCAGCTCCACACGTTTCTTGTTTCACAGAAATCCGGCATAAAACGAATCCTGTACATTCAGTTGAAGTTCGAATCGCCAAATTACGAACTGCAGCGCCATTTCAAGCTCGATTTTAATTATAATATAATTGTACGTTCATACTGTTGTTCGAATAATATATTCGTTATTCTAATTCAATTCTAAACTAAATTAAATATCACAGATGATCCAGTTCACACCATATTGCCACTTCATCCAATTCTGATTATTTCAGAATTAAATATATTATTTTAATTAAATATTCACTATTATTTAATTCAACGACTATTTAAATTCTCTAAACCGCTATTTATATAATTAAATAAATTAATTATAATACCTCTGCAAATGCGGGTCATTACATTCTTCCCCACTTAAAATAATTTCGTCCTCGAAATTGCAAAGGTAGAGAATGACCCTATCGACTGGTTAGAACATATTTGTTCACTTCTTAACTTTTGTTTCAACCGAACCAATTTAACTTTAATTAAATATTTATTAATTCTTATCAACGAAAATTTTCAAAAATCCTAAAAATTTCTAACGCCTTAATTTTTTGAAAAATTTCGCCAGCACCTCCTTTTTACTGGTCAATATGTCAAATCACCACTCGCCTCTCTAGGCCATCTCCATCCCAAAAGAAAATCAAACAGCCAAGCGGCTTGCCAATTCGGCTCATAAATCTTATATCCACTAGAAATATAAACTTGTACCTTTTCTCGTCATATCATTTTATCCTTTCCACCTGTTATCATTTAAGCGGATACAAGGGTCATCCCAATCAAATTCCAATCTGCTTTTATCCACAACACAACCATTCGCTTATATCCGAGCCAAATATCATTTCAACTCGAGTTTCTTCTCGATTCCCAATTCTTAACTTGATTACCGCATTACACTTCAAATTTGAATCTCACAATCCGATTTGTCTTGATATCATTCTAGTTCAATCTCAGTTACCACTTTACTGGCTTTACTTTAATTCAAATTTGCTTTCACAAATTTCTGTTAAATTTGTTTTTAATTCAAACAGTCTTTCCTTTGGAGTTTTTAAACAGTTTACTCTCTTCAAAAATCAAATTTTCCTTTTGAACATGCTACTGAGCCCTTAATTAATATTCCATTAATTAAATCACTTCTCTATTTCTTTATCAATATTTGTTAACCAAATATTTTCAATAACCATATTGGCCTTTTATGTTATTTGGAAAACATTTCCGAATATCGCCTTCCTTTATTTTCTAAACTTTAGAAAATATATGCTATTTATAATTGGATAATATTCCAATTACTTATCTCTTTTCCGATTTTGTTTATTTCTATACTTAGGAAATATTCTTTATTATATTTCCAAGCTTACTCTTATTTGCGTTAAAACGGATGTTGTGTAAAACATCGTTACGACAACCCAAATACTATATTCAACTAACTCTTATTCAACAATGATCTTCGAGCCTGAAATCTTACTATTTATTTGTTAATAATGAAATCAATCAAGTTGGGGTATAACTACCTCTCAGACCTTGACTGAATAATATTTATAACGTCAAAACAGATATGACTACTTACTCGAATAATCAATACCATACAACTACTTATTCACTTTTAAACACGTATATGCTCCCTCTTTCTATTCTTACTAGATTTCTTCTTAGTCTTCCTTTTTGATTTTACTATACTATTTCTAAGTTCGTTTCCTTATCGACTTCTATATATATATATATCGGTACGTTGATTTCTAGCTATCAAACTTCTTAAAAATATTCTAACTCCTTAAATTCCCGGAAAAATTTGCTATAACCTCCTTTGTACCAGGAGCATTGGGATATTTCAAATAGCCTCCCATGGCCCTCACCAATCCAAAAGAAAAAGAAAAAGCCAAGCTGCTAGCCGATACGGTGTATAAAATCTCATATATGAATTAAATACATACCTTTTCGTCGAGCATTCTATTTATACACCTTCATACCTTATCCATGCCGATCTCATGTATATTTTTACCTGCCCAATCTCTTTTAACTATACCTGATCGTTTTAACTCAATTCGTTAATTAATTTGTTAATCAACTCTTTTGTCTATTTCACTTTTATATTTGAACATGACATGTTCAAATATATTTTAACTTGCTTATTAACAAATTTGAATCCAAATTTCAAATTTAAGTTCTATATTCGATTTCGAATATACATTTACAAATCCAATTCACCTTTCAAAGTTCAACTTCAAATTCAAAACTCGATTAACTAATTCCTCTTCGACTTAGTTAATTCTATTCAATTTCTATTCAAATTCTATATCACTTCTATTATTCAAATCTATATATCAATTTCTATTATTCAAATTCTATATATCAAATTCTATTCAAATTCTATATTATAAATCCCATTTGAATTTCTATATTCAAATTCTATATATTCAAATTCTATTCAAATTCTATATTATAAATCCCATTTGAATTTCTACCCAACTTGTCTTTCCCAAAACAAATTCAAAACAATATCTCTGGTAGTAATTCGTCACTTACAACTCGAAAATGAATACTGATGATGCAGCTGTCATCATCGGAATCTATTTTCCAGCGATCGAAGTGAGTTCAATTCTATAAAACCATTTCTAAACATTTCCACCTTGAAATTCATTTCAAAATATAATTCACACTGCTTGGAAAATAATTTAAAATCTCCCAGGATCTTAAATTTTCCTTATCTTTAATCCAAATTCATTTATAAACACTTATCCAATTTTCTAGAATTTTAATTCAATTTCTGGTTTAAATTTCAGATTTAACTCATCTGATTTCACGTATTTCACTTATATGAATTCTGATTGGTTATTTACATAACCATTTAATTTATAATCTTACTCGATTATAATAACAACCAATATATCCACTATATTATAATTTTGATATATATATCTTCTCTATATCAAGATATACCTTGGGTAAACTTATTTTTATTTACCCTCTTTTCAAAACATATCGTGTCGACCCATCGTATTCGAGTGTTTATAACCTCCTACCGATACAGTGGATCAAACTGATCGACCAGAACTCATAAACAACTCAACCAATAAATCTCCACAATATAAAACAAATTTTTATATCAATAACAAATACGTTCACTCGTATATATACACTCAAACTCAATCTAGGGCATTACTAACCCTATCTCTACTGAGTCACGCCACAGAGCCAAGGTAATTCACTTAACCTTAAGCTCTGATACCAACTGTAATGACCCGAAAATCCGGTCCAATTTGAGCTGACTAAATAACACAAGTCCAACCCCAATTACACTAGAAAATCAGAACACTAATAGAAAGAAAACAGAGGGTGAGGAAAGATAAGATAGAAACTTAGAATAGAAGAAGAAGAAGAAGAAGAAGAACACAACATCAGAGTAACACGAACCTCACAGCGGAACGAATAACATATAATATATACAACATAACTTGAAATATACATCTGTACTTGAATATACATCATTATCAAAGTACAACACTTACAACACAGCGGAAAAAAACTATAGCTATGTGATCTTGAAGCCTCCTGCTCCAGCTCTTCAAGTATCTGTAAATCCCGACTACTTGACTGCCCGTACAAAATTGGGAACCCAAGAGTTTAGGGAAAACAAAACAAAATAAACTCCAGGTCAGTCATGGGACTGGTATGAGTAAAACAGTTTGAACAAGTAAACGATATCTCATAAGACCACGCCGTATAACGGAACAGGTTTTTCCCTTATGAGAATCCAAAATGTCTTTATATCAAAAACCCTTTTGATATTATAATAATGTCTATCAACCACAATATAATAATCATCTAGCAGAAACGCTTTCATCTCACGTTCTACATATATAGTATACCATCAAAAACCGCAAGCACGTATTGGGTAATGGATTTCCAACTATGACAAGGTATGGAACAACCTTTTGCTAGTGTACCTCTAGAGAGGAATACACTGGGTTCAACAAGAACATCTTGCAACCTGGCCACACATGATCGACCACTCATTTCGCTTGAGTGTATCGAACGTATATCACCAACGATTGGGATCAGCAAACGTTTCCCGAATGGGACAGTATCAACAATAGATTTTTAGAAGTAAATGAAACTCTAGATCAGGTGATTATACACCCTACTTCGGAGCGACCGACTTAGCCATGCTGCCTGCCCGATTTCTGTCATTTACCGGATGTGAGGCTAGAAGCTACGCTTTATCATCACACCAGATTCACTTCGAATGCCACATTGTCAAATCCATCAAATCACCGATTGACGTCCTCAATAATGCATTATGTGTTAGCTAAAAGAAGTTTCCTTCTCCGCTTCCACTCTTGGTACGGTTGGAGAAATCAATATACGTGATCGTCTGGAAATACTTTGTCACACATCCGTCCATACAAGTCATCCAGGAACAGGATGAACCAAAGGCACAATTCAGTACATCCATTTTAGGCACTGTTATCTAAGACTTATACAATAGCTGTAACAACCCGAATTTTAACAACATGTGAAAACAAGAAATCAAGGTATAATTAAAAATGAAATAAAATATATAAAAATATGTTTAGATAGGTAAATAATGGTGATGCATAAGAAGAATTAATTAATATTTGGAAGAGAAGAAAAATTAGTTCGGTAATGGTGTGTGTAACGGAAAAGATAGTAAAATAAGGATAATTAATTTAAGAATCTAGAATTAGGTAAAATGGACTTCACCATTGTGTTCCTCTCGAAAAAATACGCCAAATAGAGTCCGAGATTTTGAAAATCGGAGTCCGTATGACCAAGATATGGCCAAAACAAATTTCAGTAGACTTTCTGGTAGACAGAACCGAGTCGACCCTAGAGTCGACCTCCCCAGGCCAGGTCGACCCTAGAGTCGACCCCCCCTGTACAGGTCGACCTGGTCGGCCTGGTTTGGCCCAGAGCCCATTTTTGAAGCCCGATATGTGTTTTGATGGTCCGGATTGACTCTGGGGTTGATCTAATGGCCTAAATGAGTTGCCTACAACTATTTAAATACCCTAAGACCTAGCCTAAATCATACTATTTCATTTTAGCACTCATGCAGCCGCCATTAAACCTATAACTCTAAATTAAAAATACAAAGAACAAAAATTAAAGAAGACGAAGGATGATTCTTGAAGGCTACAATTAGAAGCTACAACAACTACAACGCTTTAGACAACGGATTTGGGGCTATTTGATTTAAAGTTTTGATTTGGATTGCTTGCTTCATATTGTAAGTTCTATGTCACTTATTAGGCAAAAACGCTAAAATAACATGGACATGCTATGAATTGAAATCGGATTTAAGAACTATTATTAATCCATGTTTATATTGTTTAACTTTGAATCAAAATTTGGGAATATTGCTATGTTAATGTTGCAAGTTAAACTTATCATGATGTTGATGTTGTTATGAATCACTTGGGCTTAATTTTATTGCAAGTTGAACAAATACATGTCCATGGAATCATTATGTTCATTGAAATCCTCATGTTGATTAAACCATGCCTATGATGCTAATTAAACCATGTCCATGATATTAATGAAACTATGCCTGTGATGTTAGTATGCCTATCATGTTAAATTGGGAATCGCTAGGTTATGATGAAAAGTTGTAATCATTATGTTTATAATGCTAGATGAGAATCATTATGTTAAAAATACTAAATTGGAATCCACTATGCCTATTAGAATTACCATGCCTTTAATGTTTCATGTTTGTAATAAAATTATTATTATGCCCGCAATGATTATTATGCCTATGATGTAAAGTTGAATTCATCATGTTGAACTAAGTTGGAACCATTACTATGCCAAGTTATCATCATGCTAGTATCGAAACCATGTGATATGTTATAGCCTGTTTATTATGCAAGTGATGGTGGAATTGTCACATATGCCTATCACATGTTTGGTGTTATTCCTCTTTATCTCTTGAATTGTTTAGGCTTGTGAACGAAGTACGTTTATATGCGTTGGGGATACGATTGGGTAGAATAGGCAAAACTTGAATTGGTTATAATCATAAACCATGAAATTTGGCATAAGTAGAACATGAAATATGGAACGAAAAACTTGACTTGAATATTCTATGACTTGACTTGAAACATGCCTTAGTTGGGCACGAAATTGACATATGAACATGCTATGAAAATAGCACGAATCTGATAAGAACATGGGCATGACTTTAGAAAACAAGAAAGTGGCCAACTCGAGGTTGGGTTGAGTTTGTAGTGTAAATCTGCCCGGAACCGCCCGGCAAATCCAGTTGCTACAAACAATAGGATCCAATGTGGGTAGTTGGTTGCATCGCGCTTGAAACCCGAGGTTGGGTTGAGTTCGTAGCGTAAACCTGCCCGGAACCGCCCGGCAAATCCAGTGGCTACGAACAATAAGATCCAATGTGAGTGGTTCGGTGCATTAAAGAACCAATTAATGCCAATTAGGGTTAAGTCATGAACATGAAAAGACAACTTAACCAACTTAGGGCTAAGTCATGGACTTGAAACGACAACGCTTAGCCAACTTGACATGACACGTAAGCGGGTTAAGTCACGAATTTAAATGACATACTTAACCATCTTGACATGACTAGACTGGAAAAGGATTAAGTCACGAATTACATGACTTAATCGGTTAGGTGGTTTAGGTCACGAATTACATGACCTAATCTGTTAGGCGAAACCCTAGACACGACCCCTTTCAGCAGTAACCCTCTAGATGTATCAAGGTACCCTGGGGCTAGGCCGGGTTGGGCACGATTACTGGGCTGATTGTAAGAGGTGAACGACGACAGTGGGGTACGCCAGTGTAGGTTCGGTGGGCTACGGTCGTGCACGTATTCCGGGGCAGACACTAGGTATCCGTAGATTTATCTGTGCATCTTGAATCGTGTCAGGGGTTGACACCCTAGGGCTGATACACCCGAAGGTGGACCCAGCACATGTGACTACATTCGTGATTAGTCGTATGACACGGACACTTGACGAGCTAGAACTTGTAGGGAGCCAATCGACTAGATAATCGCTCCGTAGGACCCTGTACTTGGGTCAGACCCCGTTTCAGGGTCATTTCATGATATTGGGCCGTGGAATTTATTTCGTGATTAACTTGTGACATGGGCTTAGTATACTAGTACAGTCGATGCAGCGAATCTCGAACATGTGATGTTTTACTTGAATTGTCTTGACTTATCCCGATCACCTTAGTCTATCTTGTTCACCTTGACACCATTCTTAAGTTTAGTTCCAGTTCATACATGACAGGTTGTTTTAACCGTTTTTATACTGAAAGTCACTAGGACTTACTCAGTCTTTATGACTGACCCTTTTCCTTTCGCCTCTTTTTCTTTCGTTTCCCCCCCAGGTTCTCAGGGAGGAAACACTAGCTCTTAGCTTGGATATCACTTGCTTTGGCTCAGCATGTACGGTTTGCTATGGCTGCTTCTTTTTACTGCACTTGGGGAATAAGCTGGTTTTCTAAGTTATTGCTTCTTTGGCTATTATTACAAGACAGTTGTAATGAAGTTGTTATTTGAAATGTTTGTAAGAGACATGGTTTACTTTGGAATAAAATGAAGTTCAGTTTTGCACATAAATTCTTCCGCTGTTTACTTAATTATTTATTTATGTACTGTCTTGTGATAATTCTGTGATGTTATCTCGATAATACCCCTCCAAAACTAGTGCATTCCCTTTTGCGAGTGACCCTAGCGGAGGTGGGGTGTTACAATAGCCCTTGCACTTTACTCCGTCTTCAATTATCTTTGACATATATAGTTCGCAACGCTTATTCCAATACAGAGTGGTTCTTTGGATAATAATCCAACCGGTCTCTCCATATTAACAACGTTAAAATAGTCAAAAACTTCGATAGTCGGTGAGTTAACTATCAAAGAAAAACATGTGTGCAAACAACGATATTATTTCCAGATGGAAATTTATATCGATCCAACATCATTTAACGTTTATCTCTTTATTTCATTAATTTACTTATCTCTTATTTCCTATATTCAACATTTCTTATTTTCTAAATTTAGAAAATATATGTTATTACCATTGGAAAACATTTCCATTGCTTGTTTTCTATATCAGAAAACATTTCTGGTTCTTATTTGGAAAACATTACCAAAACTCCTTTATTGGACTTAGACAGATATTTAAACAAACCATCGCGATGCCAACTCAAACCATTACGCTTATTAACTAAATTCCTTTAACCCACCTTCACTATCGAACCTTAACCACTCCTTAGTTAAAAATGAAGTCAATCAAGTTGGGGTAATACTACCTCTCAGACCTTAACTGAACAACGTTTCTAACCTTGAAATAGACAAGGTTCACCTTTTAAATTCTTTAACAAACTTCCTTACGTAACTCTCTTTCGAATCATCTCTATTCGATAATTCTTTCCTTCGATAAGGTATATTCGATAACTCTATTCAATTTACTATATTCGGTTAACCCTTATTAATTAACTCTATTGGACTAACGCTATTGGATTAACTCTATTTGATTTAACTCTAGTCGATAACTCCTTAACTCTATTCGAATAAACCAAATTCGATTAAGTCCTTTATTTCCATTTGAATAAACTATATTCGATTTATTCCTTTAAATCCATTTAACTCTATTCGAATAACTAATATTCGATAACTCTATTTAACTCTTATTCGAATAACTAATATTCGATTAACTCAATTGATTCTATTCGAATAAACTATATTCGATCGACTCCTTTATTTTAACTCTAATCGATTAACTCCATCGAATAACTAAATTCGATAACTCCTTCGAATAACCAATATTCTATAACTCACTTTGACTAAACAAATCAATAACTCTTTTCGATTAAACTATAATTGATAACTCCTTTCCTTTAACTCTATTCGAATAAACTAATATTCGATAAACCCCATTTGAATAACTCTAGTTCGATTTAACTCTATTCAATAACTCTAGTTCAATTTAACTCTATTCATTAACTCTAGTTCGATTAACTCTAACTCATTTAATCTATTTGATTAACTCTAATCGAATAACTAATATTCGACTAACTCCTTTTAACTTTATTCGAATCACTAATATTCGATTAACTCAATTTTGATTAACTCTAACTGGTTAACTCATTTTCATTAACTCTAACTCGATTAACTCAAATCGATAAATTCTAACTCGATTAACTCCATTTGAATTAACTCCTTTGATTAATTCCTTTTGAATTAACTCCTTTGATTAATCCCTTTTCTATTTGTTTACTTAACAAATAACTATTCCCTTTTCAAATCTATTTATTTAACGAATAAATATTTTTTTAATCTTTACTATTTGTTCTATTTTATAATTGTTTTCTTTTATAAAAATCCTTTTCCTTTTCTATATTAAATGCATCGATTTTATATAAATAATTCATTTTCAAAATACACTTTGAAAATCCCCTTTTCCACATCCAGTATTTCTTATGGTATTTAACATACCATATAACAACGATAAATATCGTCCGAACACACATAATCAACAACAGATTATATATCACATCATATATCACAATATATGGATCACAGTAAAATAAATGTTGAGGAATCCGGTTGGATTCCTCTTACCTGTTTCCCTGCATCCACAGATGTTATACAATATAAAATCAACATCACATTCAGTTCCATATGATATATTCTGTTAAACAGAATCAATATAGAAATTCAACTAACTGACTAGCAGTTCAATCAAACAGTCAACACACAGTCAATCAGCCAATATTTAACAGTCCTAAAAATACAACATGATATTATAAACTGTTCAGAGTTAGTGAGATTTACTCACATTGGACGATCACCGTTAATAACGATAATTGTCGCTTGATTCAAATGGACAATTTAATTTGCTATAAATTGTAACGAGCTTGGATTCACTCCCGGTCAGCTCCATGGTGTAGCCACCGTCCATACGATCCCAATGCAACTTACGGTTCGTGATTCTGATTTCATATGAATAAGTTATTGATTTTATAAGATTGTGTACCATTTAAAATAAATAAAACTAAAGTTTTCCTTTTAAATCCACTTGGGCTTTACCTCTACATATCGGCCCATCAATGGATAAAACCCGAACCCGCTTAATGCTTCTTCCTCCAGAAATACCATACGCGACTTCCTCCTCCACCATTCACTATTCCAGCGCCTTCAACCATCACGTTCTCCTTCCATACACCGTAAATCTTCAAACCGAATACACCACTCATCTCCTCTTCCCGTCCTCTTCTAATCCATACCATTATTATCAAACTCGGTTCATGTTCTCCACTCTCGGGTTTTCAGTTTCCACTCGTTCAATACCACGTCGATCGACCCTCCCAATCACCGAACACCCCAATTCTTTGCCAACACCCACAGTTTCACGTCAGGAACCCAAAGATAAAACTCATTTCTTCTATAAATGCTCAAATTATCCAAATGGTCAAACCCTAGGTTCTCTGTTCAAGAACTGATGGCCAAAACTGTGCGTCGAACTTGCTCAAACAAATACCAGATTGAAGGAAACACGATTGTGAAACCAAATATGGGTATAAAATGATTTATAGAATTTTCGATAAATTTCTTCTTAATTTTCTTTGATCGAACTTTAGCTGTAGAAATAAAAAGAACTGGCGGCTTGATTTTAGTTTATAAAAGAGATGGTGAGGCTGATAATAGAGAACGTGGACATTGTTTTAATCACACATAGGATAGGATGTTTTTAGTTATTTTTTTCTTTTATTATTCTATTCGTTTCAGCCTTCTAAAAATCCATGTGATCACACACGATATTCAAAAATCAAGGAAATGGTCATGTAGCTAGAGTTCGATATTACGGTCCCAACGAAACTGGTTTCGTCGAATTCTTACTTCGTATGCTCACACAACGCATTTTTAACGGTCGAATTATCGACTGTTTTTCACCTTAAAAATCGGTACAGCCATACACTGACTCTAAAAATTACGGAACTTGGAATCTAACAATTATTTGATGTTGCGGATCCAATAAAATTGGTTTCGTCGAATTCTAAGGTGATTTGCAAAATTGGCTATTTTTAAAGCTCTAGATGACCCATTTAAATATATAATTATATTTAAATGTAATTAAATTAAATATTAATAAATTAATATTATCGTATATATTCACGTATGATATCGTACAGCTCCAGAATATCATATCAGAATTTACAGCTTGATATTTCAGATTCCAGATTATCTCGATATTCAGTTTATACTGAAAATCCATTTATAACGCATATAAAGCGTCGCAAATTATAAAGGAATTCCACAGCGACTTTTCTGAAATTTGATTTGGACATAAATCAAAATCTACACGACGAAATCCCGATTTTTCTCTTCCACTAGAAAGATATACTCCCGCAGCTCCACACGTTTCTTGTTTCACCGAAATCCGGCTTAAAACGAATTTTGTACATTCAGTTGAAGTTCGAATCGCCAAATTACGAACTGCAGCGCCATTTCAAGCTCGATTTTAATTATAATATAATTATACGTTCAAATTGTCGTTCGAATAATATATTCGTTATTCTAATTCAATTCTGAACTGAATTAAATATCACAGATGATCCAGTTCACACCATATCGCCACTTCATCCAATTCTGATTATTTCAGAATTAAATATATTATTTAATTTATTACTTTAATTAAATACTCACTATTATTTAATTCAACGACTATTTTAATTCTCTAAACCACTATTTATATAATTAAATAAATTAATTATAATACCTCTGCAAATGCGGGTCATTACATCATGTTATGGAACCGATGTATATCAATCACACATAATGTAATCCGATGTCAGACACACTTCCATTTACAAGTTCGTTCTGGGTCTGAACGAAACTGGAGGCACCTTATTCCTTCCCCATATGTCCAATAAAAGGGAGAGGCCTCGCATATCCGTTGATCTCCAAGTACGTCTGGACGATCACCACTTACTACCTTGTCTCGGATATACAACCCAAAGCAAGACATCAATAATCATCCAAACGATGTGAAGACCTCCGGTCTTCAACCACCGTCTTCATCCTTGACACATCGTCGAATCAGTTATTCATAATGGGATAAACACGGTCTTTCTGAATAACTCGCATATATAATAAACAAGTGCTATAAAACACAATATACGCCATATTCCAATCCAGAATATTCCTTTATTCAAATATTCTTATACTTTGGGAAAGGTTCCCATTAATTTTATCAAAGATAAATTCTTTAAATTTATTCTTTAATCTTCCTTTGGATATCATTTCAATCTAATTAAAGATGCATTAAAACTCCACTTGGTTTTAATCTTCCCAAAAATCAATATTAACGATTTTTTAACTTGGGAACCCATATCATGTCTTTAACTGGGTTAAAGAACTAATGTCATTTAAAACACAGTTCATGATAAACCCAAAATCACATTTCATTCCATCAGCCTTTAACCGTAAATTAGCAAGTGAACAATTCCCTAAGTATTAACCCCAAAGGCTGAAACCAACATCAGATCGATACCAAGGAAACCATTCAACTTAACTAATCTCCAGTTAGTTTCTTATTTTCTTAACTCCATTGGATCTAAGAATAGTATTATTAAAGATACCATTCACGACAACCCAACTCACATTCTATTAATTATGGAATCTTCACGGAAAAACAAATCAATATATAATCGATATCAACTTCCATATCCGACCAATAATATAAATGGAATAACGGCAACGCCTCTTAAATTCCATATGTGTTAATAGTCTTCCTCCATAGAAGTTCATTTCGATTATTATCAAATCGAATTCAATTCAATTTCAATTTAATATATTAAATTGGAAAATATTACCTTGGAAAATTCCCGTTAAATCTAAATAAAAAGATTTATAAATCCCAAATCACATTTCACTGTTAATCGGGTTAAAGAACGAATGTCGTTAAAAACACAGTTCACAATAAACCCAATTCACATTAGCCTCTAACCGTAAATTAGTAAGAGAACAATCCCCTAAGTATTAACCCCGAAGGCCGAAACCAACATCAGATCAATACCCAGGAAACCATTCAACTTAACTAATCTCCAGTTAGTTTATAATTTTCTTAACTCCCTTCGGTTCGAGAACAATATTATTAAAGATACCATTCACGACGAACCCAAAATCCAATTTGATAATAAATACAAGGCTCTGAATAGAACATACATCGGCTTATATTCAATATCAAATTCTGAAATCAACAAATATCATATTGGAATAACGATATATATATCTTCCAAATTCCTCCACAATCTCCGTATAATCACGAAATCCTATATCAAAATATTCCGAGCATAATTTCGATTCAAATCCATTCCAATTCATATATTGGAAATCCTGGTTATTTTTAAAACCATTTCAAATCCAATTTATTTATTTTAAAAATATTGGATTTATTATTCTAATTCAAAACTAGTTCATTTCAATAAAAATCTATTTTTATCTTTTCAAATATGGAATTTTTCATCCCAATTCTTTCAAAATCATCTCTTATGATTTTACACTAATTATTGATATTTTTAATAATTTTATCAAGGCCAGTACAGTCGATTTCCATAAACGGCCATTGAACTGCACTTACAACAACCTTTTCCAAATTTGATTTGAACATAATTCCAAATCCAACCGTTAGATTTCAAATATCTAATATTTATTAGAAATCTCTTTTCGATACGAACCCAATGGTTCCTGTTTTAGGAGAATCCGACGGTCGGATCTCCCGTAATGTCCGTTTGAAGTCAATGGTTGAAATTCGCGAACTACCGCAGCGCGGCGCGTTCTATTTAGGCCATTATATATATATTATATTATATATATTTCATCGATTTCTATTTAATTCGTATTTTATAAATTGTTTTAAATTCGTTTTCAAAACGATTTCAACTTCATATTCAATTTCTAATCAAAATTGAATATTCCATATCATCGATATATAAATGATAGTATTTTCAAAACATTAGATTTTGAAATCAATTCCTTTTTAATATTCATTTTAAAAACGAATAAAATTGATATAATTATCGTTCACGTCAAAATGGCGTCGATCTAAACAACACGACTTTATATATTTTTAAATATATTCATGTCCATCCCAAATCGGACATCAAAGTCAGATTTTGATCTTTTACTGAATATTATTTTAAAATATTCGTTATTTTAAAATGATCGTTATTTAAAATTATTTATCCTTTCTGAACTTGAATCAGACACAGTCAATTACCATATAATTTGATTTATATGGATTTCATGCACACATGTACACAACAACAACGATAAACAATCAACCATCATCCAAAGTGCATTCTACACTGTATAAGCATTAAATATAAATATTCAATGCTCGTACCGCCTGTCAATCAATCGATCGACATACAACTAATTATTGGGACTAGTGTTTGTCATATATCATCCCAATACCCGTGTGGGATTTCAATCAACAAATGATGAATTTTAATTGTGCAGTTGGGCGATGTGTAAAATTTATCGTCCCAATCAATATCAGTCAAATGTGTGTACATAAATAAATCGTTCGATTTGTTTATTAATATTTATTTCATTCATATACACGTTAAAAATTATATTTTTAACTATAAAATATTTATTTCCATTCCACATCACACAATCAATTTTCACAACATAGTTAAACAAACAAACAAGTCGTCCATGGTCTGTGGACGACGGGTGTCGGGTGCTGCTAAGCACCGTCTGCATCCTAGTGTATATTTTAACTAGAAATAATTTAAAAGTGAGAAGTTCTCACCTTTGAGTTCTACTCCGCCATTTCATATCTGAATTTCTGAATGGCTTGGATTTGCCCGAAATTCCAATGTGATCCTTTCCCGCTGTTCATAGTTAAAAAACGCATTTTTACAATGGCATTTCATATATAAAAATCATATATTTTTATCGCTTCATTCCAATAAATAAAAATCATATTTTAATTTCTACTTAATATGTTTTTACAACGCTTCTTTCTATATAAAAATTATATTTTTATATTTCTAATTCTTATATAAAGATCGAATTTTTATTTCGCTTCATATATAATAAAAACCGAATTTTTACATTGATGATATCCATATAAATATCGTATCTTTAACATAATGAAAACATTATAAAAATCGTATTTTTATTTATAAAAATCACATTTTTATTATTCTTCCTACAAAATACAAATTATGTTTTTATCGCCATTCTACATATCTAAAAATCGAATCTTTATATTATTACATACATACGATAAAATTTATATTTTTATCTAACTAAAAATAATAATATTTTCATGTCAATATTCATATTATAAAAATCATATTTTTATTGTCTCTATAATATAAAAATCCTATGTTTAACAATCTAAAAATCATATCCTTTATATATTGTTATGTACATTCTAAAATCAATTTTTTTATAACGATATTTATTTTTAAAACTAAGAATAAAATAAAAGTAAATAAATGAATAAAAACTCACTGTTATTGGCTTTGGGGGTTGGAGAAGAGGCTGAGGGGGCGGCGCACGGTGGTCGGAGCTTGGGGCTCGCGGTGGTGGTCGTGATCAGGCGAGGGGGTTCGCGTTTGATTTGGGGCTCGAGATGAAGGGAGGAGGTCGCGCGACAGGAGGAGGAGATCGAGGTGAAGGGGGGCTCGCCGGAATGCGGCGGCGCTGGGTGCAACGGCCGGAGCCTGGGCGGCGACGGCGACTGGGTTAGGGCACGACGCCCTTTCCCCCTTTTTTATTTTATTTTTCAGAAATGTCGGGGAAAGAGAGTATGGGGGATAATATAATTTATTTATTTATTTTAATTTATCTTCAAAAAGTTGGTTTTTGAATTCAAACACCAAATTGAGACCACCGATTGTCTCCCCTAGCTAATTACCACCATTCCGAACGCAATGCGATATGTATCATATGCCAGTTCGGCTGTTTCGATCAGTTTTCTTCAAAATTAAAATATAAATCTATATATTCAATTTTAAACGTACATTTCAATTTACTAGGGCCACATACGGACCCCAAAAATTCCAAAAAAAATATTTCTAGCTTCGTATTGACGATATGTTCCTAACAAAACTAATTTTGTCAAATTTGAAGACCGTTTGAAAACTGACCATTTTCTGGTCGATCCAAATTGACTAAAACTGTCAAAACACACTTTCTTTTGCCATGCTTACATATTGATTCAGAAAATTACGATTTTTGGAATCTAGCAATGATTCGACATCCCGGATCCAACAAAAGTGGTTTCATCGAAAATGGAGGTCGTTTGCAAAATTTCAATTTTTAAGGGCCAAATTTCCATAGCGACTATTCTGAATTTTCAACTGGGCAAAACTTTTTATTCCCGCTATGAAATTTCAATTTTTCGAATTCGTTGGAAAGATATTCTCAAACAGATCCTAATATTTTTGTTTCGCTAAAATCCGGTTTATTTTGAATCTTGTACATTCATTTGAAATTTGAAATCGAATTCTTAAACTACCACACCATTTTCAATTCCCTTTTATAATTAAAAATAAATAATTATATACTAATGTCAATTTCAATAAAATATATACATTCGAATTCTATTCAAAATAAATTTCTCGTCGTTATTATTTAAAATAATTCATTTTAATTATCCAAAATTCATTAAAATTGCCAAAATAAAAATTTTAAATTGGCTCAGATTTTCCGGGTTATTACACAACTTCAATATTTAACATGTCAAATAAAAATGAATATTTTTATTTGTATACAACTTCGATATTTACATGAAAAATAAAAATGACCACCTTTATTCGTATATAAATTCAATGTTTAACTTGACGAATAAAAATGACTTTTTTTATTTGTATACAAATTACATGTTTAACTTGACAAATAAAAATGACTGCTTTTATTTGTATACAAATTCTATGTTTAACTTGACAAATAAAAATGACTACTTTTATATGTATACAAATTCTATGTTTAACTTGATAAATAAAAATGACTATTTTTATTAGTATACAATTTCTATGTTTAACTTGACAAATAAAAATGACTATTTTTATCTGTATACAAATTCTATGTTTAACTTGACAAATAAAAATGACTACTTTTATCTGTATACAAATTCTATGCTTAACTTGACAAATAAAAATGACTACTTTTATCTGTATACAAATTCAATGTTTAACTTGACAAATAAAAATGACTATTTTTGTTTGTATACAAATTCTATGTTTAACTTGACAAATAAAAATGACTATTTTTATTTGTATACAAATTCTATGTTTAACTTGACAAATAAAAATGACTATTTTTATCTGTATACAAATTCAATGTTTAAGTTGACAAATAAAAATGACTATTTTTATTTGTTTACAAATTCAATGTTTAACTTGACAAATAAAAATGTCTATTTTTATTTGTTTGCAACTCTATTCTTAACATGACAAATGAAACTGATATTTTTAATTTGTTTACAAATCTATTTTTTAACATAATAAATAAAAATGATATTTTCATGTGTATACAAATTTTACATTAAAATGACAAATAAAAATGACTACTTGTGTTTGTACAAAAATTCTATGTATAACATGACAAATAAAAATGTCTATTTTAATTTGTATACAATTTCTATGTTTAACTTGACAAATAAAAATGACTATTTTTATTTGTATACAAATTCAATGTTTAACTTAAAAAATAAAAATGACTATTTTTATTTGTATACAAATTCAATGTTTAACATGAAAAAAAAAATGTCTATTTTTATTTGTATACAATTTCAATGTATAACATAACAAATAAAAATGTCTATTTTAATTTGTATACAATTTCAATGTATAACATTACAAATAAAAACGTCTATTTTAATTTGTATCCAATCTATTTTTAACATAGCCAATAAAAGTGATATTTTAATGTTGTATACAAATGCCTACATTAATATGACAAATAAAAATGACTACTTTTATAAGTTTACAAATCTATTTTTAACATAACAAATAAAAGTGATATTTTATTTATGTATACAATTCCCACTCTTAACAAGTCAAATAAACATGATATTTTTTATTTGTGTACAAATCTATTTCTAATATATTAATATATAAAATAAAAAAATGATATTTTTATTTGTATGTATATCTATTTTAACATAACAAATAACAATGATACTTTTATTTTGTTGAGAATTCTATTTCAATAAAACAAATAAAAATGATATTTCTATTTTGTTGACAATTCTATTTCAACAAAACATATAAAAATATTATTTCTATTTTGTTGACAATTTTATTTCAACAAAACAAATAAAAATGGTATTTCTATTTCGTTGAAAATCCTATTTCAACAAAACAAATAAAAATGATATTTCTATTTTGTTGACAATTCCTTTTCAACAAAACATATAAAAATGATATTTCTATTTTGTTGACAATTCTATTTCAACAAAACATATAAAAATGATATTTCTATTTTGTTGACAATTCTATTTAACTAAACAAATAAAAATGATATTTCTATTTTGTTGACAACCCTATTTCAACAAAACAAATAAAAATGATATTTCTATTTTGTTGACAATTCTGTTTCAACAAAACATATAAAAATGACATTTCTATTTTGTTGACAATTTTGTTTCAACAAAACATATAAAAATGATATTTCTATTTGGTAAACAAATTCTTACATTAACATGACAAATAAAAATGATATTTTATTTGTCTATAAATTTAAATAATTCCATTATATACAATTAAGTCAAACAGATCACACCAAACAGCATCAATCAATCCAAATCAAATCACGTACAACAACAAACTGAATTTTACAGCGTACATGCAAAAAAAATCAAACACAATAAATATTAATTAATTGTAATTATTTAAAAAGAAATCTCACAGTGTTTTTACTCCTTTAAAAATTGCAGATAGCTGCAAATTAGTTTTAGTCAGTTCTGAAATGTAGGTCTGGATTTCTCGATTCCAACGCAATTGAAATCGTTCGATTTCGTTCCTGTTTGAACAAGTTACGTATGTTCAAACATTTAATTACCTAAATAAATTAATTTAAAATGATTAATTATTATCCCACTAATTAAGGTTCTTAACCTTTCTCCTACATTGGCTTCGTTACTCCAGAGAAACCAAACCCGTCGTTCCAGAAGTTCACCCATCGCCGCCTCTTTGCTTCGCCGTAACCAGATCGGAGACCACCATCTTCGAGCCCTTCCCAACCCCGTCCAGCGCCGCCCTCCTGGTCCCACTTGGTGGGTCCCTCCGCCGCGAATTTCCTTCCAAAGCCGGCACCTTTGAGGCGAAATTTTGGCCGCCTCAACACCCAAGGTTCGATCATACCCGTTGATTTCGTAAAGCATAATTAACTCTTAATCTTCCCTTTAGGATCAGATATTGATTCGCATTAGATTGGAAGATCTTGAAGAAGAAAAATCGGAGTATATCGGCCATTCAACTGATGAAAGCGGTGGCTACATGTTTTAGGGGATTAGGGTTATGTAAATGTTGGGTTATTTATAATATTATATTATTAAATTTTCTAGTTTATAAAAAAAACTAGTTAATTCCTAATAACTCCAAATTCATTCCAACAAATGTTGCTTCTAGCCAAATACCCCCATTCCGGACACAATGGGCTAGGTCTCATCAGCCCATTCGATCATTTCAGCCCATTTTTCTTTAATTTAAAATTTAAAATATTTAATTATTTAATTTGATCGTACTTTTTAATTTACCAAGGCCACATACTGACTCCAAAAATTCCCAAAAAAAATCTAGCTATTTTTGACGATATGGTCCTAACAAAATTAATTCCGTCGAATTTGGAGACCGTTTGAAAAATGGTCATTTTCTGGTCGATCCAATTTGACTAAAATTGATAAAAACACGTTTTCTTTTGTCACGCTCACATATTAATTCCAAAAATTATGAAAATTGGAATCTGACAATAATTTGACATTCCGGATCCAACCAAAGTGGTTTCATCGAAAATGGAGTCATTTGCAAAATGACTATTTATTGTATTAAAAAATATATATAAATTCCATAGCGACTATTCTGAATATTTAACTGGCCATAACTTTTTATTCCCGCTATGAAATTTCAATTTTTCACATGCGTTAGAAAGATATTTTTAAACAGATCTAAATATTTTTGGTTTTACTGAAATTCGATTTATTTTGAATCCTGTAAATTCAGTCAAAATTCAAAGACAAATTTTCAAATTGTCGTGCCATTTCAGGCTAGTTATATAACTAAATTATTACGTTCTAACTTTGATTTAAATAAATTTTTAGTCATTATTATTTAAAATAAATCATTTTAAATATTTAAAATCCATTAAAATTTCTAAAATTAAAATTTTAAATTGGTTCAGAATTTCCGGGTTATTACACTCCCCCTCTACAGCGCTCAAATCCATCCTAAAGACAGCACCACTCGCTAGAAGGAATCCCAGCCGATGACAAGACCCAAAACCTAAAAAACTAGGACCTGTAGCACTAGCAAACAACATAAGATAGTAAAAGGGAGAGGGTGTGAAAAGAGTGGGCCTCCGGCAAATGCCACCCGACAAAGAATATATCAATTCTCATAACTAGTGGGTTTAAATCATTGGTTTGGCTTGAGTCTCTTCTACTTCTAATGCATCACTTTCCTGTCTAAATAGAGCATTAGCTATAATGTTGTCCTTTCCACTCTTGTATTCAACTTTATAGTTAAAACCATGCAATTTGATTAATGATTCATGTTGAAGCCTAGTGTGAAGTTTTTGTGATAAAAGAAATTTAAGATTTGATGATCAGCTTTAATGATAGATTGTCTTCCTAAGAGATAGTGAGTCCAATATTTTTTTTATAGCAATGATAGTGGCTAGCAACTCATTTTTCTTAAGTAGACAGTAATGCATTTTTCCCTTATAAGGATTTATTCACGTACCCTACGGGTTTATTGTTTTTGGATAGAATAGCTCATACACAGTTACCACTGCCATCACATCTAAGAACAAAGATTGATTAAAATCTAGCATGGCTAATATAGGGGTGGATCATATAGTGTTTCAGTTGTTCAAAAGCTTGCTTTGATTAATCATTCCATATGAATGCTTCCTTCTTCAACATGTCATTTAGGGACGTGCCGTTACTCTATGATTTTAATGAATCTACTATAATAGCTAGCTAGTCCCAAAAGTTACCTTAAAGATTTTAAGGTCTTCGGTAATGGCCATTCAACAACCGCCTGAACCTTTTGTTGATAAACAACCAATCCTTGTGAAGAAATAATATACCATATGTATTATAAGGTTTGTTTGGAAAAGCTCTATTTGGATAGTTTGATCACTAAGAAATTTTATTGTAGAGTTTTGAAGATGGTTTCCAAGTGATGGAGATGCTCAGTCCAATTTTTGTTGCATATCAAAATATCATTGAAAAACACTAACATAAATTTTCTTAAATAGGGTTAAAAATATGGTTCATCAAACTTTGAAAGGTGGAAGGTGCATTAACAAGTCTAGATGGCACCATTAGGAACCCATATTGGCCTTCATGGGTCCTGAATGTAGTCTTGTGAATATCTAGTTCGTACACGCATATATGATGATATCCTGAATTCAAATCCGACTTTAAGAAGTAAGTAATTTTGTGCAACTCATCAAATAGGTCCTCAACTAGGGGTAAGGAATTTATCCATGATAGTACAAGAATTTAGGTTGTGGTAGTCAATACACATTCTCCAAGATACATCCTTCTTCCAAACCATTTAAATAGCGTATGAATAAGAACTGTTGATGTAACTAATGATTTTAGCTTGTAATAACTCATTCACTATCTTTTCAAGTTCACTCTTTATGTACTGGGAATTTTTATAGGGTTTCAGATTTACATGGTTGTTGTTAGGTCGTAAGCGAATTTTGTGATCATGTATTCTTGTAGGAGGAATGAGAAGGATTACTGGATGTTATTTTAAGGTAAAGCTTTAAGAGGTTATCAATTTCTAGTGGTAGGAGTGATGATGGATTTGGTTCATGGTTAGCTTGAAAACAGATCATCATCGTAGCTAACTTCCCTTGCGTGCTTTCTTGTATCATGGTTTCCTTGTCAAAAAAATTTATTTCATATTGACAGATGCTTTACCACACATAAGCCTTATTGTTATAATTGAACCTAACCTTAAATTGGACCAAATTCAAAGTCACTTCATCTGTATTCTTCATCCATTATGCACCTAATACTACTTAACACCCTTCCAATATAAGCAAGATGGGTCCACTAGCATCTCACAACCTTGATACTTCAGTATATCACTCTTGCATATGCCTAAATCATTCAAATCCCCATTTGCTACCATTACTTCATATGTTTTGGATCCAGTGATCTTAATTCCTAACTTTTTGGTGAATTGCCCATTGGTGAAGCTACGGATGGAGCCTGAATCTATCAGTATTTACACTAGTTTCTGTTTATTAATGCCTTTCACTTTGATGGTGGACAATGCAGGGATGCCACACATGGCTTGCAGGGTAATGAATATGGTTTCTTCAAATATTTCATCCTCTGCCTCCTTTGCATCATACTCACATTTTTCTTCATCTGCCTTAAGCGGTATGTCTTGCATTTGTGGTCCTTTATCCATTTTTCTTTGCAACTAAAACAAAGACTCTGCCTCCTCATTTCAGCAATCTGACTAGGGTTCTGTCCCTTATTTTTAGTTACATTCTCCTGAACAACGTTACTTCCTTCCTTTGATCCAATTCTAGAAATAGTAGTAAGTGGTTCATTAAGTTACGGTTATGAATTTACAGTGCTAGTTTTAGGGTTAGAGGTGGTAATGCTGGTTTGTTGTATCGTTTCTCTATGGACAGGGTTACTTTCAAACATCTCGGCGAGGGAAACAACTTCTTTGAAGTCAATTGGTCGGGTTATCAATACATCATATTTATCTTCTCTTTTAATCCACCAATAAATACGTCTAGTAGATACTTTGGAAGAAAAGATTTAATTAGTCCTTGCAACTACTCAAACTTTTTTAGATACTGCCTTACAGTGTTGTATTGTTTGAGTTTGGATAGGGTATCATAGGGTCTTTCCATCACTTCTATACTGAATCTCATCAAGATTTCCTCCTTGAACACTGGCCAGTTTTTATTATGATTCACTGTATTTGTATACCGGTGATACCATTGTAAAGCTTCATTTTTCAAATAGAATGAACATATATCCACCTAATATTGTTCATCAATTCGATGAAACTTAAAGAATTGCTCTACTCGTCGTAGCCATCGGTGACTCTTTGTCTCTAGGAAATACAAAAAAATAAGCTTCACGGAAGGCAAAAGGTTGAAATATGGATTGAAATAATTGAGGTTAGGATAATTTGGTGATACATGGAGTTCATGATGAAAATGCAGTGGCTTTCGATGGTTTTTAGGAGCATTTGGTGAGGGTAGCTAAGGAAGCTAAGTATTCCTTTCCCTCATTTATTTACCTCTTTTCTAACCGATATGCCTGGAAAATCATCGGTAACATGACCATCAAACAAAGAATGATAACACAAGATAACTTCATTCTTGATTGCTTTGTGGCCATAAATGTAGGAGCCCTTTGCACCCAAAAGTGCTTGAATTTTTTTTCTTTGCCTACGCATAGACATTTCTACATAGAAATTTTTTGTACTACCTGTTGAATCAAGAGTTTTGATTCATGACAATAAGACAACCAAGTTCAAAAGACAAGGTAATGGACGACAACAACAACGTATATTCGGAAATCACTTGATAAAGGAACTACGACAAGAAATTAAGCTCTTAAGTGAGGGAGGGTGTATGTGTGTATGTTTCAAATCTTAGTTAGAGTTTATTCATGTTAAGATCTATCCTCAAGTAATTAACATGCTCTTACACCTCATCAAACATATGTTTTTAAACTTTAAAATACAGAATTTCAAAAACCTCTAATTCAGTCGATTGAGCTGACCTAGTCAGTCAACTGAACCTTTTTGAATCTTGTACACATGCACACTATTTAAATTTAGTTGAATACCTCTTAATATTCAGTCAACTGAAGTTCTTCCAGTTGCTATTTTTTTGAACAAACACCTCTCTTCGTGCATAGTTTTCTGGTTCATTAAGAGTTGCTTATGTTATTATTTGACTGAATTCACCAGTAGTTGTATCTATTCAATATTATAAAAAACATGAATTCTTGAACCAAACAACTTACTTTTCTTGCTTACAACTACTCCATTCTAATTCTTGAATTCTCCAATCCAATACTTCCATATTCAATGATATTTAAATTTCTTTGAATTCGTGAAATCTCAAATTGCAGTCATTAAATTTCAATGCCATTTATTCCTTCTTTATCTTTATACACGCACTTATCAACATATACTTGAGGGGAAGATTATCGGAAGGGCATACTTCTATTTGAAAAATCAGTATTGTGTTATATAACACACTAAGTCAAAACATTCTCTACTATTTGTATTTAAGTCCTGTTCGGTTGCTTAGGTAGGAAAAATCATGTTCGGTTGCTCAGGTGGTAGAAGTCATGTTTGGCTGCTCAGGCGGTGTAAACCTATTCCTACTGGTTAAGAGAGGGTTGTTGTTAGTTAAATTCTAGAGAGCGTTAGGGACTGGACGTAGAATAAGAAGTCTGAACCAGTGTAAAAATATCTGGCGCATTACTGACTATGAAATTTGATGAACACTTAAAGTTACACATTAGTGCGTTAGCAAAGAAAAATAAATCAAGATCTCTATGCTCAAGAATCTGTTTCAAAATTTCAAAATGAAACAGGATGAAACTGTTAATGACTTGTGTTCAGGATTTCAAGACACATATCACACTTTTTTAGCTCTTAGAGAAAAATATTCCGATTTGATATTTTATCAAAATTCCTAAACTCTTTAATGGATGAGTGAAAACAAAAAGTATTAACTATCGAAGAAGCTAATGATATTGCAACCATAAAATCGGTAGAGTTAATAGGAACTCTAATGTCTTATGAAGTCATTCTCCAGCCTAAACGAGCTCAGGCTCAAGACAAAATAATATGGCATTCCAAGATGAGACGGATAACTAAGATTCAGATGAATAAGATATGGCAACAATTGCTAAGAATTTCAGAATTTTTTTTGTAAATTCAAGAAAAGCAACAAATACAAAAATAATAAAATTAGCTTAGCAGCAACAATAACAACCAGCCATCATCCTCAATTCTTGAAGTTTTAAATGTCACAAGAAAGGTCACATCAAGAAAGATTGTCTAAAATGGAAGAAAGACAACTTCAAGAATAAGAAAGACTTATACAAAAAAAACTATCTCAGTAAACCGGGATGATACAGAATCATCATCAGATAGTGGCAGTGACGATAAACAAGCAAATATCTGTTTCATGGCTACAAAAACATATGTTTAGTGATTTAAATTTCGATGATATGATTAATATAAATTCAGAACTAGTTGATACACTAATTTTTTTTAAAAGAAAATATAAGGATATAGAAATTTAAATAGAGCAGAAATTGAGATAGATAAGTTAAAAGATGAAAAGAAAATTTTAGAAGAACTTGAAAAATCTAAAGGATCTTGTTCTAATATAACTTCACAACTTACCTTGTTAAGTCATGAATTAGAAACATAAAAATAAAAGAATGATGCTTTACTAAATGAGAATAATAAGCTAAAAGCAAATAATAAAATTTTAGAATTAAATAATTCCAATTTCAAAATGAAGATAAAAAATATAAACAAAAATGTTTTTGATTTTAACAAAGAAGAGAAAATCTTTCTAGACTTATAGAAAGTCCCCGGTCACCTTCATACAAAAGAGGATTAGGATATAATCGAAGAAAAGTTCAAAGAAAAAGAATTTTTCTCATAATAACTTTAAAAATACTCCATTTAAAGAAGTTTCAAAATTTTCTAAAGAAATCAAGATTTGATTTCTAAAAACCAACAATTCCTTGATTAGAAATAAATACATAGTGATTGTATAGAAACTGTTCACAAGAATAAAAAAATTATTTTCAAAAGGGATTTTGAACCCACTTGAGTATATTTTTCTAAGACCTAATTCTTAGGACTCTAACAAAAAGGTGGGTACCAATGTCTTATCTAAATTTTTGCAAATACCACCAAAGAAAAGAAGATAATAGATTTTTGGCAGTGATTGCTCTAAACATATGACAGGGAATATTGACATGTTTACAAACAATATATTGCGACCAGAATTCGCTAGCCTACGAGGAGACCGGAAAACACAAATTGTAATGAGAACACGACAAATCAGAACACAAACAAAAGAACATTTCATTGTTGTTACAACAATTACATCAGAGTACAAGAATATGACAGAGTATGAATAAATAATGTACAACAGAAAAATGTCAAAGATTAAAACACATTACATAGCAGTAGTAATACATAACACAACTGAAAGAGATACACGAATACAAAGCTTTCCGAATACAGCTTCAGCTGTAAACCAGGATCCTGTGAATTTAATATCTGCCAAACCAAAACTACTAGCTGCCCATGTGGAAAATATGGGCACCCAGAGTTTAGGTTAAAACAATAAACTCCAGGTCAGTCATGAGACTGGTGTGAGAACTAAAACAGTTATTTAATCTTTACTTTAAAAATAAAGTATATCAAGGGACCACGACATATAACACGGAACGAGTTTCCTCCCAAGAATACCAGTGCATATAACAAACAGCGCAACGCTTTTTGGAAAAATGAAGCTATTATAAGATTCAGGTCCCATCACACAATGCAACGCAAACCAGAGGATAGAGTTTTACCTTATAATAGCCAAAATATGCTTAATACGTATAAAACAAAATCATTTGATATTATCACCAGTGCATATATATTTTCAAACATAATTTCAATCATAATGTATCATTCATTGACGGCATAGTACCCCATCCTACTATGTCGCCATATATAGGTTTACAATCAAAAATGAAATGTCGTATTGGAAATTGGATTCCATCATGAGTCAAGGCAAGGGATGTACTCCTCGCCGGCTTCGAGACACTCTAGCAAATGCCTCAGGATCCCTCGCAGCGAACCCTTAGATCTTGCAGGGCCGGTCCACACTTACGTTAGTGGATTGGCAATTCCTGAACAAAAGTTTCCCGGTTATATCGGATCCACATAGGTAAAAATAAATAAATGTCTGGGATCCATACCATGACACCACCCATAGCTAGAAAGAAACGTCATGCACTCCCTGCTGTCCCTTATCCCGTTTTTCACTCATACCGAGATGTGAGGCCCACGAATTAACGCTATACACAAAGCTATGCTATTTAAAGCCGCGCTTTGATCATCAACCACAAGACTCTGCTTTTCAACAAAAGCCTTGATCATTTACATCTCAGCATGCCACACTGACAATTCACATCATGCGACTAATGTCTATCGATATATAACCTCTAAGCTCGTACCTCTCGGAGAAGGGTGTTAGGCAAGAGAATAAATTCTCAACCACAAAACAGATATATATTTGTTAGAAATCAATCAACACTGAATAAAATCCAATGTCAAATACACATCCATTTACTAGTTGGTTCTGGGTCTGAATGAAACCGGAGGCACCTTATTCCTCGTTCCATATGTCCAATACAGGAGAGAGGCCCTCGTATATCCGGTCGATCTCCAAGTACGTCTGGACGATCACCGCTCATTACCTTGTCTTGGGTGTACAGCCCAATCAAGACATCGGTAATCATCCAAACGATGTGAAGAACTCGGTCTTCAACCACCATCTTCATCGTCGACTTACGATCGAATCAATTATTCAGAATGGGTATAAACTTAGACTTTCCGAATAACTCGCGTATTTTATAAATCAAGTGCTATAAAAACAAAACATATGCCTCATTCTAATTTAAAATATTCTTTTATTTAAATATTCACATCCTTAGGGAAAGGTTCCCATTAATTTTATCAAAGATAAATTATTTTAAATTTATTCTTTAATCTTCCATTGGATATCATTTTAAAAGATTTCATTATCTTTTCAATTCTAAACCAAATTAAGGTTTATCCAACTAGTCGAGATTAACGAGCCATACCGAAGTAATCATTTCTTTTATTATCCCAATCCCAACCTATTCATCCCATGGAGCAAAACTGGCGATACTTCATATCTAACACCATTGTGTTATAAGTAAAGTTAATTACCATTTCCCGTTTAGATCTAATTAAAGATTTAACTATCGCATGGAGCAAAAATGGTGATACTCCATTCTCGATCATTCCTTAAATTTGATAATTTAAATTATCACATTCACATTCCAATCTAATTAAAGATTCATTAAAACTCCACTTAGTTTTAATCTTCCCAAAAATCAATATTAATGATTATTTAACTTTAGGAAATCAAACATGCCGCATCGACAATCTGCACTATACCATTGATTTCTGCTGACATATAACCTCTAAGCTCGTACGTCTCAGAGAAGGGTGTTAAGCAAGAGAATAAATTCTCCGCCACCAAACAAATATATATTTAGCAGAGATCAACAATACGGTTCGAAATACAATGTTAGACATGTAATTCTGTCTTTGATTGGGTTAAAGAACCAATGTCATTTAAAACACAGTTCACGATAAACCCAAAATCACATTCCATTAATTATGAAATCTTCACGGAAGACAAATCAATATATAATCGATATCAATTTTCATATCCGACTAATAATATAAATGGAATAACGACAAAGCCTTTTAAATTCCATATATATTAACAGTCTTCCTCCACACAAGCACATCTCGATTATCACCAATTCGAATAACATTCAATTCCAATTTAATTTATTATTTTGGAAAACTTTACTTTGGAAAATTTCCATTAAATCTTAATTAAAAGATTTATTTATTCCAAATCACATTTCATTGTTAATCGGGTTAAAGAACGAATGTCGTTGAAAACACAGTTCACAATAAACCCAATTCACATTCCATTTTATTCCGATTACTAAATATAACTGGAAACTCTAATAATCTTAATTAAAAGATTTATTCTTTTCACATGGGGTTTAAGAACAGTGTTACTGAATACACCATTCACGACAAACCCAAAATCCAATTTGATATTAAATACAAGGCTCTAAACAAAAATTATATCGGCTTACTTTCAATATCAAATTCTGAAACCAACACATATCATATGGGGAATAACGTATATATCTATCTTCCAAATTCCTCCGAAATATCCGTATAGTCACGGAATCCAGTATCAAAATATTCTGAAGATGATTTCTATTCAAATCCATTCCAATTCATATATTGGAAAATTGTGGTTAGATTAAAACCATTCTCAAACCCAATTTATTTATTTAAAAACATTGGATTATTTTTCTAGTTAATAACTAGTTCATTTTGATAAATATATATTTTTATCTTTATTAAATTGGAATTTTTCATCCAAATCCTTTCCAAATCATTTATTATGATTCTACACAAATTATTTTTTTAATAATTTTATCAAGGCATGTACAGTCGGTTTCCAATAACGGCCACCGAACTGCATTCATAGCGACCATTTCCAAATTTGATTTGGACATAAGTCCAAATCCAACCGTTAGATTTCAAATCTCCTATATTCATTGGAAAGATCATTTCGATACGAACCCAATAGTTCCAGTTTCAGGAGAATCGGACGGTCGGATCTCCCAAAATATCAATTCGAAGTCAATGGTCGAAATTCGCAAATAGTCGCGGCGCGTTCTATTCAGGCCATTAAATATATATATATATATATATATATATATAATATATTTTGCTCAAAACGTATTTTATAATTCCGTTTTAAAAACGATTCCCACTTTCATTTCAATTTTAAATCAAAATTGAATACTCCTTACTATTATAATTTTTAAATGATAATATTTTCAAAATATCAGATTTTGAAATAATTTCCTTTACGATATTCATTATAAAAATGAATAAAATCGATATAAATATCGTTCGCGTTAAAATGGCGCATATCTAACGGCTTCACATATTCCAATATTTTCGTGTCCATCCAAAATCGGACATCGAACTCACATTTTAATCATTTACGGAATATTATTTTAAAATATTAGTTCTTTCTGGATTGGAATCAAACACAGTCAATTACCATATAATGTTATTCATATGGATTTCATATACGCAAGTACTCAACAAAAATGATACACAGTCAACCATCATCCAGAGTGCATTACACAACTGCATGAGCATTAAATATAAATAATTAATGCTTACAACAGTCTGTCAACCAATCGATTGACATACAACTAAAAAAATGGGATTAGTTTACGCCAAATATCACCCCAATACCTGTGTGGGGTTTCAACCAACAAATACTGAATATTATTTATGCTGTTGGGCGATGTGCAAAATTTATCGTTCCAATCCATGTCAATTAAATGAGTGTACATAAACAAACTGTTCGATTTGTAAATGAATATATATTTTCATTTTAGGAGAATTTTTTGTAGTTCATATACACATTAAAAAATTAAATTTTTAACGATAAAATATTTATTTCAATACATGAATATTTTTAATAGTTCATACTTTCAATAAAAATAATATTTTTATTGTTCAAACATTTTATTCAACACATGAATATTTTATACAGTTTATAAACACATAAAAATTAATGAACGCATTTTTATTTTAGAAAATTTCGGCATTATAACTGCGCGATATTAAAACCGGAGTAATGTCTAGCATTACCCCTCTCTTGATACTGGCTTGCGCCATACACAATAGTCAATCACATTCAATACACCGCAATACAATCAATTTTCAGCACAACCAAATTTCCATAATACAACCCAAACAAACAATCATGGTTTGTACAATAAATAGTTTCGGGGGCTTCTAAGCCCCATCTGCATCCTAGTATATATTTTACAATAAAATATTTTGAGTGAGAAAGAGTTCTCACCTTGGGTTCCACTCCTCCAGTTTTTATTTCTGAATTTCTGAACAGTTTGGATTTGAATTTGCCTAAAATTTTAATGTGCTCCGTTTTTTTCCCAGTCAGTTTCATTGCATAGATCTTGTCGAGACGGTTCCAACGCAACTGAATTTGCGAATTTCTGATGTCGTATGAATAAATTACAACATTTTAAACATCGCATACATAAATTTATAAATTAAATATAATTAATTATCTTAGTTACATCATTAAAGGATTTTAATCCCTTCTCGTTCCTTCTAATCTCCAGACGACGCAAAGCCTTCCTCGAAGCCTAGGGCTTCATTTGGCCATCGCCACACCTCGTCGGCACCAGATCTGGACATGCCACCATGAAGCCGCCTCCGCCTCCTCCCTCGCGCCTTGAACGACGTGGAGCTCGGAGCTCCGATCAGCCCCAAAAACGGGCGCGAGTGGCGCCGCTTCTCGCTCGAATTTCCAACAGCTCTGTCCATTAAAATTCTTTAAACCCGGATCAATCAAAAGACCCTACTTAGTTCTTGGATTTTTGTTTTAAGTGTTTCAGAAATCGATTTATGGTTTTGAAATGATTTGGGGTTAAATGAGGACGATTTCGTCCGTTCTTCATAGGGTGGCGGCGGATTTTTTATTGAACGATGGAAGTAGGGTTTTGTGATAAAAATATATATACTATATTTTTAATTCATATTCACTTGTTTAATGCTTTTAACCCCAAACGAACCCCAACAATTGTTGCCCCTAACTAAAAACCCCTATTACGGACATAATGGGATATGTTTCGTAAGCCAATTCAATTGTTTCGATCAGTTTTCATCAAAATTAAAATATAAATCAATATAAATTGAATTAAAACGTACATTTTAATTTACCGGGCTATATACTGACTCCAAAAATTCCAGAAAAATAAATCTAGCTATGTTTTAACGATACGATCCTAACAAAACTAATTTCGTCGAATTTGGTAGCCGTTTGAAAATTGGCCTTTTTCCAGTTGATTAAATTCAAACTGAAATTGCCAAACGCGTTTAAATTCACCACGCTCACATATTAATTTCAGAAATTGTGAAAATTGGAATCTAGCAATAATTTGATATTCCGGATCCAACAGAAGTGATTTCGTTGAAAATGGAGGTCATTTGCAAAATGACTATTTTTAAGGGCTATATATTATATTAATATATATAAATTCCATAGCGACTATTTTAAATTTTAAATCGGACATAACTTTTAATTTATATTATGAAATCTGGATTTTTCACAATCGTTAGAACAATATAATTAAACAGATTCAAATATTTTTGGTTTTACTGAAATCTGGTTCCTTTTGAATTTTGTACATTCATTTGAAACTTAAAATCGAATTTTCAAACTACCACGCCATTTCAGGCACTTTTTATAATTAAAATAAATTTATACATTCTAAGTTCAATTAAAGTAAATTTTTAGTCATTATTATTTAAAATAAATCATTTTAACTATTCAAAATCCATTAAAATAGCTAAAATAAAAATTTTAAATTGGTTCTGAATATCCGGGTTGTTACAATTTCCCCCACTTAAAATCTTTTCGTCCTCGAAAAGGAATGGAGCTGAAAGTTTCTTAACTAACCAACTCAACTTTCATTCTTCAACTTCTCAGTTTCTAAGAATTTTCAAATTTTTGGCTAACACCCTAAATTTTCGAAAAATTTCGCCATAACCTCCTTCGTAAAGGGAGACCTTTAAAACCGTAACTTGCCTCACAGGGCTCTCATCAATCCAAAAGAAAAAGAAAAAGCCAAGCGGCTAGCCAATCGGCTCATAAAATCATCAAAACCCTTGGATTTTGCAGGGCTGGTCCACACTTATGTTAGTGGATTAGCAATTCCTGAACACATGTTTCTCGGTCCTATCAGACCTATCCATCGGCCCCGTAGTGACCGATCTGAGGCGCCTCGCTATCCATCATCCACATTAGTGAAAATAAATAAATGTCTGGGCTCCATACCATGACACCACCCATAGCTAGAAAGAAACGTCGTGCACTACCTGCTGTCCCTTATCCCATTTTTTTACTCATACCGAGGTGTGAGACCCGCGAATTAACGCTATACACAAAGCTATGCTATTTAAAGCAGTGTTTTGATCATCAACCACAAGACTCTGCTTTTCAGCAAAAGCCTTGATCATTTACATATCAGCATGCCACACTGACAATTCACGCCATGCGACTGATGTCTATCGATATATAACCTCTAAGCTCGTACGTCTCAGAGAAGGGTGTTAAGCAAGATAATAAATTCTCCGCCACAATACAGATATATATTTAATAGAAATCAATCAACACAGAATAAAATCCAATGTCAAACACACATCCATTTACTAGTTCGTTTTGGGTCTGAACGAAACTGGAGGCACCTTATTCCTCGTCTCATATGTCCAATACAGGAGAGAGGCCCTCGCATATTCGGTTGATCTCCAAGTACTTCTATACGATCACCACTTATTACCTTGTCTTGGATATGTGAAGAACTCCGGTCTTCAACCATTGTCTTCATCGTCAGCTTATGATCGAATCAATTATTCAGAATGGGTATAAACCCGGACTTTCCGAATAACTCACGTGTTTTATAAATCAAGTGCTATAAAAACACAACATACACCTCATTCCAATTCAGAATATTCTTTTGTTAAAATTTTCACATCCTTAAGGGAAAGGTTCCCATTAATTTTATCAAAGATAAATTCTTTTAAATTTATTCTTTTATCTTCCTTTGGATATCATTTTAAAAGATTTCATTTTCTTTCCAATTCTAAACCAAATTAAGGTTTATCCAACTAGTTGGGATTAACGAGCCATACTGAAGTACGTAATCATTTCTTTTATTATCCCAATCCCAACCTATTCATCCCATGGAGCAAAACTGGTGATACTCCATATCTAACACCATTGTATTATCGGTAAAGTTAATTACCATTTCCCATTTAAATCTAATTAAAGATTTAACTATCGCTTGGAGAAAAACTGGTGATATTCCATTCTCGATCATTCCCCAAATTTGATAATTTAAATTATCACATTCACATTCCAATCTAATTAAAGATTCATTAAAGCTCCACTTAGTTTTAATCTTCCCAAAAATCAATATTAATGATTATTTAACTTTGGGAAATCAAATGTAACGACCCGACTTTTTGCCCGGTTCTCATCGGTAATTAAACCAACTTAAACTGTTCATAAAGACGGATTGTTATGGATACTAACATACTTGCACAAAAATAACAAAATTTTTCATTTCATTACCATAATATAACATCAGAGTTACAAGGAATACATCAAAGTACATCGATTTCACAGCGGTAAGATACTAACTCGGCGGAAGAATGCGAATGCTCCAAAACATATAGCGCCAGCTAAAACCAGAATCCTGCTCCAACCAACTCCAAGGCTAACTTTGCAAACCAAACTACTAGTTGTCCGTGTCAAAATTATGGGCACCCAGAATTTAGGTGAGGGAACAATAAACTCCAGGTCAGTTATGGGACTGGTGTGAGAACTCAAAACAGTTGTTATTTAGGATTCATTTTAAAGTTGGGTAATTCAACGGACCATGTCGCTAACGTGGAATGGGTTTACTCCATATGAACTCCCGTGCATAGAAATTCGCAATAATTTTTGAAAAATGAAACTGCCATAAGGTCTCGCGGCACACACACAATGTAAATGCAAACAAAGGCGAGGTTTCTCCTTATGATAGCCAAAAGTGCTTGATACGTGAAAATCCTCTGTTATTATTACTAGTTCGTAGTGTGATAACAATTTCGCAAATAAATGTATTAATCATAGCCAACATAATGCCCCATCCCATTATAGTGATGTAATCCTGATGGTAGCAGGCTATACAAATTAAATCGTACAGGATCGTAGTGGAAAATTGGTTTTCCAACAAATGACCAAGCAAAGGAACTTCCTTACCAAACCGATGGGTACGCTTCTAAAGGGAATCTACACTGTACACTGTACCATTGATTTCTGCCGATATATAACTTTTAAGCTCGTACGTCTCAGAGAAGGGTGTCAAGCAAGAGAACAAATTTTCTGCCACCAAACAGATATATATTTAGCAGAGATCAACAATTCGGTTCGAAGTACAATGTTAGACATGTAATCCTGTCTTTGACTGGGTTAAAGAACCAATGTCATTTAAAACACTGTTCACGATAAACCCAAAATCACATTCCATTAATTATGGAATCTTCATGAAAAACAAATCAATATATAATCGATATCAATTTCCGTATCTGACTAATAATATAAATGGAATAACGACAAAGCCTTTTAAATTCCATATATATTAATAGTGTTCCTCCACGGAAGCACATCTCGATTATCACCAAATCGAATACCATTCAATTCCAATTTAATTTATTAAATTGGTAAACTTTAATTTGGAAAATTTCCTTTAAATCTTAATTAAAAGATTTATATATTCAAAATCACATTTCACTGTTAATCGGGTTAAAGAACGAATGTCGTTAAAAACACAGCTTATAATAAACCCAATTCACATTACATTTTATTCCAATTATTAAATATAACTGGAAACTCTAATAATCTTAATTAAAAGATTTATTCTTTTCACACGGGGTTTAAGAACAGTGTTACTGAATAAACCATTCACGGCAAACCCAAAATCACTCTAAACAAAAATTATATCGGCTTACATTCAATATCAAATTCTGAAACCAACACATATCGTATGGGGAATAACGATATATATCAATCTTCCAAATTCCTCCACAATATCCGTATAGTCACGAAATCCAATATTGAAATATTCCGGAGATGATTTTTATTCAAATCCATTCCAATTCATATATTGGAAAATTGTGGTTAGATTAAAACCATTCTCAAACCCAATTTATTTATTTAAAAACATTGGATTATTTTTCTAGTTAATAACTAGTTCATTTTGATAAAAATATATTTTTATCTTTACTAAATTGGAATTTTTCATCCAAATCATTTATTATGATTTTACACAAATTTTTAATATTTTTAATAATTTTATCAAGGCCCGTACAGTCGGTTTCTATAACGGCCACTGAACTGCATTCATAGTGACCTTTTGCAAATTTGATTTGGACATAAATCCAAATCCAACCATTAGATTTCAAATCTCTTATATTCATTGGAAAGCTCTTTTCGATACGAACCCAACAGTTCCAGTTTTAGGAGAATCCGACGGTCGGATCTCCATAATATCAATTCGAAGTCAATGGTCGAAACTCGCGAATTGTCGTGGCGCGGCGCGTTCTATTCAGGCCATTAAATATATATATATATATATATAATATATAATATATATTTCACTCAAAACATATATTATAAATCTGTTTTAAAAATGATTCCTACTTCATTTCAGTTTTAAATAAAAATTGAATACTCCTTATCATTATAATATTTAAATGATAATATTTTCAAAATATCATATTTTGAAATAATTTCCTTTACGATATTCATTATAAAAATGAACAAAATTGATATAAATATCGTTCGCGTTAAAATGGCGCATATCTAATCAACATGGCTTCACATATTTCAATTTTCCTATCCATCCAAATTCGTACATTGAATACACATTTTAATCCTTTATGAAATATTATTTTAAAATATTCGTTATTTTAAAATATTCGTTCTTTCTGAATTGGAATCAGACACAGTCAATTACCATATAATGTTATTTATATGGATTTCATACACACAAGTACTCAACAATAACGATGCACAGTCAAGTATCATCCAGAGTGCATTACACAACTGCATAAGCATTAAATATAAATAATTAATGCTTACAACAGTCTGTCAACCAATCGATTGACATACAACTAAACAATTGGGATTAGTGTACGCCAAATATCATCCCAATACTTGTGTGGGGTTTCAACCAACAAATACTGAATATTATATATGCAGTTGGGAGATGTGTAAAATTTATCGTTCCAATCCATGTAGTTAAATGAGTGTACATAAACAAACCGTTCGATTTGTAAATGAATATTTATTTTCATTTCAGGAGAATTTTATGCCGTTCATATATACGTTAAAAATTTATCTTTTACGATAAAATATTTATTTCAACACATGAATATTTTTAACAGTTCATACTTTCAATAAAAATAATATTTTTATTGTTCAAACATTTTATTCAACACATTAATATTTCATACAGTTCATATACACATTAAAAATTATATTTTTAATGAACACATTTTTATTTTAGAAAATTTCGGCATTATAATGGCGCGATATTAAAACCAGAGTAATGTCTAGCATTACCCATCTCCTGATACTAACTCGTGCCATACACAATAGTCAATCATATTCGATGCACCGCAATACAATCAATTTTCAACACAACCAAATTCCCATAATACAACCCAAACAAACAATCAGGGTTTGTACAATAAATAGTGTCGGGGGCTTCTAAGCCCTGTCAGCATCCTAGTATATATTTAGCTATAAAATATTTTGAGTGAGAAAGAGTTCTCACCTTGGGTTCCACTCCTCCCGTTTTTATTTTTGAATTTCTGAACCGTTTAGATTTGAATTTGCTAAAAAATTTAATGTGCTCCGTTTCTGTCCTAGTCAGTTTCATTGCATAGATCTTGTCGAGACGATCCTAACGCAACTGAATTTGCAAATTCTGATGTCGTATGAATAAATTACAACAGTTTAAACATCACATACATAAATTTATAATAATAATATAATTAACTATCTTAATTGCATCATTAGAGGATTTTAATCCCTTCTCCTTCCCGTTCTAATCTCCAGACGACGCGAAGCCTTCCTCGAACCCTAGGGCTTCATCTGGCCATCACTACACCTCGCCGGCACCAGATCTGGACATGACACCATGAAGCCGCCTCCACCTCCTCCCTATGCCTTGAATGGCGTGGAGCTCGGAGCTCCGAACAGCCCCAAAAATGGGTGCGACTGGCGCCTCTTCTCGCTTGAATTACGAGCAGCTCGGTCCATTAAAATTTTTCAAACCTGGATTAATTGAAAGATCCTACTTAGTTCTTGGATTTTTTTTTTGAGTGTTTCAGAAATCGATTCATGGTTTTGAAATGATTTAGGGATCAAATCAGGACGATTTCGTCCGTTCTTCATAGGGAGGCGGTGGATTTTTTAATGAACAATGGAAGTAGGGTTTTGTGATACACACACACACACACACACTATATTTCTAATTCATTTTTAATTCATATTCACTTGTTTAATGCTTCTAACCCAAAACTAACCCCAACGACTATCACCCCTAGCCAAATACCCCCATTCCGGACACAATGGGATATGTTTTGTAAGCCAGTTCGACTGTTTCGATCAGTTTTAATCAAAATTAAAATATAAATCAATATATATTGAATTTAAACGTACATTTTAATTTACCAGGGCCACATACTAACTCCAAAAATTTCAAAAAAATAAATCTAGCTATGTTTTTATGATATGGTCCTAACAAAACTAATTTCGTCGAATTTGGAGACCGTTTGAAAAATGGCCTTTTTCTAGTCGATTAAATTCAAACTAAAATTGCCAAACACGTTTAAATTCACCACGCTCACATATCAATTCCAAAAATTGTGAAAATTGGAATCTAGCAATAATTTGACATTCTGGATCCTATGAAAGTGGCTTCGTTGAAAACGAAGGTCTTTTGCAAAATGGCTATTTATAAGGGCTATTTTTTTTTTGAAAATGGGTATAATTTTATTACAGGCTTTACAACCCAAGACGTGATGCTACAAACAACACAGCCCAATTATATACAACATAGCCGATATAGACAAAATTCCACTAACACATTCTCCCATGCAAAAAACTCATCGTCTTCGCAAACCATGGGAAATACTTTTCTCTTCAATGATGTGTTTTCTGGCGGCTGCAGGCTTTCATCTCCTCACCGTAATCCCTGCCAACCCTCTCGATCCCTTCTTGCAGTATGAGACTGTGATTCTCCCCGTGTTGAGGTAAGCTTCTGCCCTCTTGTTCTCAAAATCAAGTTGATTTCCACTTCGATTAGTTTGCTTAAATCTCTAATTGTTCTCCTCTTGTTGTTAAACACACGATTATTTCTCTCCTTCCAAATCCACCAACATGAAGTAGCTACGCAAATGCTGTGTATTTTAACTTTTGCATTTACATTCGACCAGTTCAGAGCCAAGTAAGTAATTTCCTCTTGCAGATTGCTGTTATGGTTCCATTGATTATCTAGATTGAATCATGCTCGAACATTAGATAGAATTTCTGTAGAAAAACAGCACTGAAAAAATAAGTGATGATGGCTCTCCTCTTGAGTTTCACAAAATGAACATTAATTTGAGGGAATAATTCCCCAAGTTTGCAATCTATCCTTTGTAGGAAGTCGATACAGCATAGATTTGTACACTGTATATGCTATTTTTGGTGGAGTTACTTTAAACCACACTACCCGATGCCATGCAACAGTGTTTTCAGCAGATCAACATGCTTCCCATGCTTCTTTTAATTTGAATTTGTTGCTTGGTGCCCATTTCCAAATGTCAAACTCTCTGTCTATGAATAAAGGCATAAACTGTATGTTTTTCTTCATTTCATTAGAGCATGGCAGAGAGTCACAATTCCAGCTGTTGTTGTTTATGACATGACATACAGTTAATTTTGGGCATCCATAAGCCGAGTAGGTGTCCCAGCCCAATGTGCCAATCAGCGATTTGCCTTTAATCCATGGATCTTTCCATAAGTCTGTTTCTCTTCCACTCGCAAATTCACGCTCACAATTAGCTGCTAAAATACTTCTCATTTTGAGAATAGCTTTCCAGGTAGCAGAGGCATTGTTATCAGCGGCCATCAACCAGAAATTATCTTTCAGATATCTCTTTCTCATCCACTTGGCCCATAAACCTTGAGCATTGATGATTTTCCACGCTTGTTTTAAGGTGAAAGCATCTTTCATGTCTTTAAGTCTTCTCAGTCCAATACCTCCTTCTTACTTAGGCTTGCACAAATCATCATACTTGATTTTATGTAGTCCTCCTTTCCATAGAAAATCCGCATAAACACTTTCAATTTTAGCAATAGAGGCTGTTGGAATTTGAAATGTTTGCAACCAAAAATTGACTTTGGCTTGTATTACCGTATGCACAAGTTCAATTCTCCCTGTAAACGATAATAATCTTGAATTCCAGCCCTGTAACTTCTCTCTAATCTTAGTTACAAGCTCCGCACATTCACGGTCAGTAATTTTATTTGAAGATAAAGGAACACCAAGGTATTTAACTGGTAATTCACCTTTCTGCACCCCCAAAATATCAAGCACATTACTTTTATTCACACAGAATTTGTTAAAGTAACATTTAGACTTTTGCTCATTCATCTTTAGGCCAACATATTTCCCCAAATTATCAAATAGCTTTGTGATCTGAAGCGCAGCTTTAACATTTGATTTGAAACAAATTATCAGGTCATCCGCGTACAACAAATGGCTAATGGATGGTGGGAAATTATGAATTGGCTGAATCATTTTCTCATTCTCTGCTATTTCCATTTGAAGAGTAAAATACTCCATTGCAATTGCAAACAAATAAGGGGAGAGAGGGTCCCCTTGTCTAAACCCCATGTTGCTGGTAATGAAACCTTTTGGCACACCGTTAATCAAGATAGAAAAAGTAGGAGATTGAATACATTCTGAAATCAGTCTAACAATCTTTTCAGGAAAATTCATCGCCTTTAACATGTGCACAATGAAGTGTCTATTAATTTTATCATAAGCCTTCTGCAAGTCCACTTTCAAACAAAATTTATCAGCTCCTGTTTTATTAAAATTTCTTACAAGCTCATGCGCCAATAAAGAAATATCCAAAATACTTCTTCCTTTAATAAACGCACTTTGACATTCTGCTATCAAATCAGTCAAAACCACTTTTATCCTACTACAATTAATTTTACTCAAGATTTTGTATAGGACACTACAGCACGCTATAGGCCTATAATCAGCAATTCTGGTAGGTTTTTCATGCTTAGGAATCAGACAAAGAAAAGTGTGGTTTATCTCTTTGATAATTTTACCTGACCTGAAAGATTCTTGAATTGTTGCTAACAAATTATGTTTCAGGTCACTCCAGTGAGCTTGGTAGAAACAGGACCCGAAGCCGTCGGGCCCGGGGGCGGAATCGACGCTGATGGACCACACAGCTTCTTTAACTCCTCCTCGAAGATTCTCCTGCACATCATTCTCCTGCCCCTAGCATTAACCAACTTACGGGGAACAACGGCGGGTAAGTCCATCATTTGTTCACCATTATAAAGTTCATTGAAGTATAAAACAGCTTCTTCTTCAAACTTGTGCAAATCCAGAATTGAATTCCCATCCTGGTCAAGAAGTTGAAAATTATAATTAGTGTTACGTCTAATTGACATTTTAGCATAAAAAAATTTAGTGCACTCGTCGCCTTCAGTTATCCACTTCTCTTTAGCTTTTTGTTTCAATTCAGTGGCCTTAATTTTTAAAGCTTCCTTCAATTTAGATTTGCATTGCTGGTATTGACTCCAAACTTCATCACTAACGTCCCCGTTGTCAATTATTTGTATGATCTCAGTGTTTCTTTTTTCAAGCCTCATGATATTGTCAGTTTCTTTGTCTCTCGTCCTGTTCCACTCCTTGATTCTAATTTTTGTGGCTTTGAGAAATTGTATGAAATTGTATAGATGATCAGAGGTAGAAGTTGAGAAACTCTGGCAATTAACCACTTCATTATAACCACTCAATGATTTCCAATGATTTGCATATCTGAACGGCTTGCCTTTTGCATTATTATCACGTTCAACTAGATTTATATGTATGGGACAATGATCGCTAGTCGATGGTGGCAAAACGTTTACTTTCAGGTCCGCAAATTTGTTTAAACATTCAGCATTTATTAGAACTCTGTCAAGTTTACATGAGATTTTCCTGCTCTCACCACTTCTCCATGTAAAATGTAGGCCGCTATGGACAGGATCAACTAATCCAGAGGCAACAACGCAGCTGTTGAATTCAGATAACTGGGATACTCTGACGGTAACCCCTCCCTGTTTTTCACTTGGCTTTAAAATGGCATTGAAGTCCCCCATAACTGTCCATGGTTCATGTATACTTTGCGATAAAATTTTGATTTTGTCCCATAATTTTGATCTTTCTTCTATGCTGTTACTAGCATAGACAACAGTAACACATATTCGTAGTCCAACAGTATTGATAATGTTGACTCTCATTTGTTGTTCATCACTATCAACTAAAGCACATTGCCACACATTCTTACACCACATGATAAGAATTCTGCCATTTGCGTGTTCATTATTATTCATGTAAGCCCAATCACTACCCATTTGTTCACATAAGAACCGTAAATTATTTACATTTAATTTGTTCTCCAAAATACCCATAAACGAAGGAGAGTGGCTCCTTCTAAGATTGTGGAGGTCTAATAATCGGGTATCATTATTTAGACCTCGCACGTTCCAGCTAATCAATGACATCTAGAATTTTGGGATTTACTCCTCAAATCCCGAGGAGGTGGCCCACGCCCATTGTTAGCGTCTTCACTTTGGCTCTGTTGCAAATTGAACAATTTAGCATAGACTGGATTAGATCTTGTGAATCTATCTTTTAAGTTAGACTCAAATCTTCTTTGTCACTATTATTACTTTCCAAATTAATGTTTAACTCTTTCAATTCTTCAATTGTTTCAGGCAACCGCTCCTCCTCCTGCTGATCCTGCTCCTGGGTCCGATGATTTTTCTTTCCTTGTGCAATAGTTGATTCAGACGCCACCTCCTGATCAGATATATCAACCACCGCCTGAGTAAAGCAGCTCGCAACATCATGACTTGTACAGTTAGAATTAGTGTAATCTCCAGCCATTTTGTCAAAGAACGCTTCAGTGTTTTTGGGTTATTGATCTACTTCACTCTGCTTATCCTTTACTACCCATATCTGTCTAACTGGTTTAACTGTAGTCTCGCATTGATCGGTAGCATGACCAAAACAATTGCAATTGGAACAAATAGGGGGCATGTACTCATATTCAATTTCTTGAATGTATATATTGCCATTTTTGTCTTTACCTCTGATATGTTTTTTCTTTTCATGGTTTGCTTTTAAATCTACTAAAACTCTTGCATAATTTAATCTTTTAACATTTTTAGTTAGATCATCCATGGCTAAAGGGGTACCCACCAAACTAGCAAGTTTACTTATGCCTCTAGCATTCCACAGAGATAAGTCTAAATTAAAAAATCGTATCCACACAGGATGTGATTCCAACATATCTCTTTCTAGCCATAAGTTAGGCTCCCATCTCTTCGTGAAAATCAGTTTACTATCCATGAACCATGGTCCATCATTTAAAACTCTATTACGGTCATCATCAAGTTCAAATTTTATCAAATAAAATCCATTCTCTCTTGCAAAGACATCCCATGAGCCCATAGGGTGCCACTCCCTTCTGACATAAGAATTCAAATGGATGTAGTAAGGTCTTTTGCCTACCAGATAAATATATATGGAATCTTTCCACATGTTTTTAGCTTCGTCAAAAATTAGGTCATCAAGAACAGCAAAATCTCCTTCCTCATCTTTCTCGTATTCAAATGTTTCAACACCCCCATATATTTTTGTATTACCTGCCACTGCATCGGCCCACGAACGAATTCCTGATTTGAATTGCATATTAGACCTTTTGTTCCTCTGATTATTACCATCGCCAGGCCGATTAAGATTTTGTTTAATCGCCTGAGCAAAAGTTTTGCGTCTCGTTCTTACCTCCTGCCATCCTGCATCCGATTTCTCTAAATTTACTTCCTGAATCCCATCTTCATCAAAGGTCGTTGAATTGGAAGCTGATATATTATTGTTCACTCCATTAGGGTTAGGGTTAGACGCCATTTAGTGACTAACAGGTTAATTATGTTTTATTAAAAATATATAAATTCCATAGCGACTATTTTAAATTTTAAAGTGGACTTAACTTTCAATTTATATTATGAAATCTGGATTTTTAAAATTCGTTAGAAAGATATAATTAAACAGATTCAAATATTTCTGGTTTTACTGAAATCCGGTTGTTTTCGAATTCTGTACATTCATTTGAAATTTAAAATCGAATTTTCAAACTACCGCGCCATTTCAGACTCGTTTTATAACTAAAATAAATTTATATGTTCTAAGTTCGATTAAAATAAATTTTTAGTCGTTATTATTTAAAATAAATCATTTTAAATATTCAAAATCCATTAAAATAGCTAAATTAAAAAATTTAAATTGGTTCTGAAAATCCGGGTTGTTACACAATATCTAGTCAGATGGAGATTTTGTCACTTTTGGAGACAATTCCAAGTGTTATATCATCGACAAAAGCGAAGTGAGCAATAATGAATTGAAAGGACTCTCCAATGTCCTAGTGGCGAAGAATTAATGGACATTGTAGTTGACAGGAATTGTCGAGATCGAGTTAGTCATTTATTTCTTTTGGATGACTTAACGGAACTAAAGGCAATAAAATTGTGACCAAAGGCTAGAATAATGCATCGTACTCTCACCCATACAATCAATCCCCATACACGAAGTCATGAACAAGTTTATGAGTGGAATTTTCAAACACTTTATGCTATTTTGGGTCAATGTCAACTAAATTACGCTAAGCTGATTTTAGATGAGTCTCTATCTTTCAATCAAGGAAGGGAAAAAACTATGTACAATGGAGCGTATATTATGCGACTCATTTATCACTTTGAAATCCCAATTCCCGACTCCGAGTTTAGTTCCATCAGTTCATTGAGCTCCAAGACTCTAAGCCTTATGGGATTACCAAAGTGTTTTCAAAGCCATGTCTTCATCACCTTTGAACATTTAAAAGAAAATCAAACTGTTGGCAGTGCACAATCTTCATCTCAAAAACAAAAAGAAGCCCAACCTTTTCATGCTCAACAAACACAACCATCTTATGACATTGAATAAGTTGGACCCAAAACTCAATCAAGACAAACTTTAACCATTGTTTCTAAAAATAAAAATAAATCTTAGGTAGGATATTATCTAGTGTCGAGAGAACCATCACCGTTATGGATTTAAAGCTTGGTCGAATTAAAGGTTTTCTCAATAATATTTGGGACAAGCTTTCTTGTGGTTCTTCCTCCGCTGTTGAAGTTCATGTACCAAAAGATACATGTAAGCGGCCTATGCCTCAGTTTTCTTGGTCAACATCCGATGAGAGTAATGAAGAAGAAGAGCATGGAAATGATGTGGTAAGTTACAATGGAGACTCTAGTGAATGTGAATCGCCACCGTCTTCTATTTTCAACAAAGATAGGCCATCTCCATCGTCGTTGTTCTCACCATGGTTACTTTATCCTTTGAAGGTTCATATATGTCAAAGTAAATTAATTAAAATCGTTGCTGCCTTTATAAGTTAGCATTGCCATTTGAACTTTCAAAGTAAATAAAATTGTTTAGTGCTACCCTTAAGTTACCATTGTCATTAAATTGTTTGTGCCCTTTTTTTTTACTTTTTAGCATTGTCGTTTGATTGTTCAAAATTTGGAATTGTTTTTTCATCATTGTTTATCTATATACTGCCATTTGAACTGTGGTCAGTATTACTTATTTCTACATTACCTCATACAATTGTATAATTGTATCATTATTTTATACAATGTGGACAATTGCAATGTTAATTCATACATGCAGACAATTGTTTGAGATAATTGTGGTGTATAATTGCATCAAATGGCAGTGCACAAATGAACATAAGCCTGAATCTAGCTCAAACAATGCGGGCCAGTACTGCATGTGCACATTGGCTTCATCACAGCAATGTTGGATGCCTGTGTTTTATGAATTATGCGCCCTCCGATGCAGTACATAGATGAATATGAATGCTAACATACATCATTTTCTCAAATAATTCATACTATGTTTCAAAGTAACTACCAGTCTTATACAATTTCTACATTTTCTTGTACAGTTATCTGCTATAGTAGTGAAGATTGCAAAATGCGGAGTTTTCAAAGTTTAACACTTCAAATTGAAATTGATGTACTCCAAATTAAGTTTTTTAATATTCACATCAACATATTCTCACAATCTTATTGTAAGTGTTCATAAAAAAACTATGCACAAAAATGGGGTAACTTTTGTTGCTCACTTGTTAGTTAACATGATTTTTCTTTACATAACTATAAAGTAGAATAAATCCATTGTCTATTGAGGTTTTGGGAATAGTTAGCAATTAAAGTGTACTATGAATAATGCATTTAAATTTAAGTTGTTAAAATTTTACACATGTGTGTCAATTTTTCAATAAAAACTTCATCGACATTTATGTTTGTGTTTCATCATTCACAGTGTATTTGAAGGCATCCAATTGGCTTGCAAGTGTTTGGTTCTTATTTATAAACTTAATGAACTGCCTTTGTTTCAACTCCAATTCAACTATTTTTCTTGTTAATTGGGCATTTTCTGCCGCTGAGTCATTTGTGTACACTCTTGATTTTTGGTTTTTCCGTAAGGTGAACATGATATTATGTTTGCAACAAAATTCAGTACTAGATAAAGCGAACATTTTCAGTTAAATCTAGTTGCTTTCATATCCATGATAATTTTCTTCATGCTTTGATATTCTAATTGCTTTTGAAAATACGTTGGATATACACAATCCTAAGGATTGAATCCTTCATTCGTGGCGTCTATAGGCAATATTCACTTAATTTACTCTAAAACAATATATGTATGTGGCACTTTTGATATACACAATTCTTCGTTTTATGAATTAAGTACTCTTTGGTGCAGTGCTCAAATGAATATAAATTCCAGTTGCATCATTGGCTTAAACAATGCAGACAACATTTTAAAGTAACTACCGGTCTTTTACAAATTCTACACCGTCTTATAAAATTATCTATTATATGTATCTCGACTATAGTAGTGAAGGCTACAACATTATATGTATTGATTACCGTTTAGTATTGGCATTATACGTATCTCGACTATAGCTACAAAATGCATAATGAATAAATAGTTCGCTGACATAAACATGAATTACTTTTATTTGGACAGATTATGAGAATAGAAAGAGGAAGAGTGGAGATTCAGATGTGAAGCTGAAGATTCAAATATATTATGGAGATTGGAGAGTGGGGACAGTATCATATAATTATAATGCAATCTGAATTTAAGCAATAATGTCATGCAATGAACTATTAATGTATCATGTATGAAGCAACTGTGTATGTCAATGAACTGAGAGCGATCGTGTTGTCACCGTCGTGTGATTGGAACTTAGAACTTAGCATATGTGAATGTATTAAGTTACCTAAGTATGCATCATTTCTTTAGGTGCATATTATTGTGATATACTCACTATTAATGTCAATGAATTGAGAATGGCTATATATTTCATTAAATGCATATTAATGTATTGAGCAATTGCATCGTTGCTTTGGATGCAGTTGTATGATCTGCCAGATTCACCTACTTTTAACAGTTCTGTTTAACAATTTGAATGGTTAACCAGATTATTCGAACTAATCAGTTAACGGATAAAAAATCCGTTAACGTGATTAATTTTGACATATTCGATTGGTAGATCGGATCAAAATTAAAAAGAAACAATTAGCCGAACCGAATCTTCTTTAGTAGTTAATCGAAAATTTTAACTGATTTGATCGGTTAACCGACTGCGTCCCTCCTCCAATAACCTACTCATTAATATTGCTAAGGTTAATTATAACTCTCTCTCTTATTTATTTCCTATTGTTCAATGAAGAATGTTCTATTGATTAGAAAGTCGTCGCGAAGTGTATAAAATCACAAGCGCATGACATACACTTGTAGTACGTGGCGAGTACGGATCGATCCACGGAGAAAGAAATAATTTTAATTATATTCATTAAAATTAAACCAAATTCAAGTGAACTTTTAACTACAACTACAATTAAACTAAACTAACAAACTAAGATAGATAAAAACTATGAGATTAAATGACAATTTTGGAATAAATCCACTCTCTAGATCACATGAGTCAACGTAAAATGAAACCATAATCTCTTTTTTGGTCATTTGTGAATTTAGTTGGTACGGTTATTATAGGTTATTAACTAGCACAAAATAAACTATCAAACTATAACATCTGTACTAAATCACCTTACTATTTCTAATGAAAAACGACAACAAGATCAAAGTGAAATATATTTTCATTAACGATTGCAGAATGGATCGTTAAGGCAAAACAAACATTAGAGGGCGGATGAATAGTGTTTGTGAGAATTTAAACAAAATCTAAAATTTATGTGAATAGTAGAATGAATCAAACACCACAAACACAATCACAGACACAGATTCAAACACAAATGCAAAATCAACAGAAATAAAAAATGCAGAAAAGGAAAGAACACATCGGATTTTATACTGGTTCGGATTGCTCCTACGTCCAGTCCCGCACAACGCTGGATTGCACAGAGTTTTATTACTATATCAATAGTCAATTACAACCTCCTTGATTTCATGACTACAAGGGATACCACTGATTCCTACTTCTCTGTTTTCATGGCTACAAGGAAAACACTGATTTCTGCTTCCTTGATTTCACGGCTACAAGGAACACACCAATTCCTACTTCACTCAACCCAAGCAATTACAAACCGCCCTATAACTCCTCAATAGCACTTGATTCAGAGAGAGATGATAAGAGAGTGTAAAGAGAATAAGTTTGATCAAAACGGAATTGAATTCGGCAGAGTATAAGTGTAGAAATCATAAAAATGATTCAGAATAATTATATAATGAAAGAGAGTGAAAGTGCAGAAGAAGAGATAATTAAAAATTTGAATTCAAGCCCTTTTTATAGTGTGTGAAAGGTTGTAATGTTTCTGAAATGTTTCAAATGGTGAAAAGACACTTCCTTTCAAATTTAAATTTCTGACAGTTATATATCGACATAGTGTTTTATGTATGTCGACATACTATAGTGTAAATTTGAATTTTAAACATTTTTAAAGTATTTTAATATAAATATGATTCTAGAAATTATTGAATAAAAATATGGTGTTGTAAATTAATATTATAAAGTAGAGAAACATATGAAAACATAAATTTAAACTATATAAACATATTTAAAAAATTATAAGGTTTTAAACTATATAATGTATAAAAACATAAGTATATAAAACTTAAGTTTGAGAAACAAAAATAAAGAATTGGCAAGAAAATAGAAAAGATAAGAAATAGGATAGAGAGAATTGAGAATAGAAAATAGAATTTGAAAATCAGAATTTGAATATTGAACCTGGAGTGCTATTTAGAGTCTTACAAAATCTAAACTTTATAACTATGTTAATCTTGAACTCTTGAACTCTTGAGATCTTGAATACTCATGAGTCTTGTGTCTGAATTCTGAATCTCTATCATCTTTAAACTGTACAGACTTCAGTAATATTTCCTGTATATAATTCCTGCATATGTGTATATATATATATATTCTGTATAAAGTGTTAGTATATATTTTTATAATCAATGATAATTGAAATAAGGTTGTTGTCATCAAAACTCAATTCTCCAACAATTTTAAGCATGACCTATGAACTATCAATTAAAACTGTAGACCATCAAATTTTTATTTCAACCTACACTTAATCACCATCATCATATGTAGATGAAGAGGTAATTAGTGAACATATGACTAAGCATAGCCTATTTGGTATTAACAATATATGCTACAAAATTCAATAATGAACACATAAAACCAATAACATCAACATGACATGAAGCACAAAAAGGGAGCATGAATAAATAAATTATGTTGCATCTACATAATCAAGAGAGCGTCATTACCCCTAACTTGAAAGGGACTAGCTTCTAATATATGTAATCATGACAACAAAAGTGATTGCAATATAAATATAAACAAAACAAAAGAGAGAACTGATTAACAAACACTACACCAAAACAGGTGATTCCCAACGAGTATAACAGTCGCAAACAATTTCAGCAACGCTTATTAGTGTTGCTATGGGGGGTGGCAATTTAGTACTAACGCTTATAAGCGTTGGTAGATTTTCTGTCCCAACGCTTATAAGCGTTGGTTTATTTTCAGTCGCAACGCTTATAAGCGTTGGTAGATTTTCTTTAGCAACACTTATAAGCGTTGGTAGATTTTCTTTACCAACGCTTATAATCGTTGTAAGATTTTTGTTTGCAACGCTTATACATGTTGTAATACATTTGTTTGTAACGCCTATACATGTTACAAAATTTTAATTCACAACAAATATAAATTTTAATAATAACAGAAATATGTATTAGCAACTCGCATATTCTAAAATTAATATTCAATTAATAGCCAACATGATGATAATATAGACGATATTTAATATGAATCAAAAACTAATATTAAACTCAATGCATACTAATAGATAACATTCATAATCACATAACGACATAGAATATCAGTTAACAATAAACAAACACAATACATAATTAAGATGTCAAATTCAATATATAATTAGTTTGCTAAATTCAATACATAAATAAGATTCTACAAATACCGAATACGAAACTCTGGCCATATAACGAAGCCTGCATCTGAAAATTCACATAACTTGTACATTCCATTTTGAGGACCATCATAAATTGGTGCATCCGGTTCAAGAACTTCAACAACCCAAATTACTTTCTCTATATTCGGTACCACTTTCCTAAAATGACAATCTGTTTGTGTTCCAAGATAAACTTTTGCTACTTCCTTCTCTAGATCATTTGACAATAGCATTACATATTTCTTTTCCATTGTAGATGAATGAAGATCATTAAGTGACACATTTGGAGTAACGGTTACATTATTACTTATAGGATGATCCGCTAAATTAGAAGCACCTTCTGTACGAGGCGTGGAAGGACTTGCAACAAGTTTTTCTTGCAAATTAGGTATAAATTTCATAAAAGTTGAGGTAATTGAATTGATGGCGTTATTAACCTGAGTAGCTACTTGCCTTTTTATCTCCAATTTCCAAACGGACAAATCCACGGCTTGTTTTTTTCAGCTACAGCTTTTACAGCTCGAGCCACCTTAACTTGTTTTATGGAAGAAGTAGAACTAATTGCTCGACAATAATTTTTCTTCATGTCGGAACCAAAAACTTCTGCAATTGGATCATTATCAAGATCATCTACAGCGCCACTATAACTACCATCCAATTTTCTCTTTTCTTCCGCTGCCTCTAGAAGTGCCTGCGATCATTGAATGTCACATTAAATTGAAAAAATTAGTTTGTTGTTAAAAACAGAAAATTGAGGGAAAATAATCAGTTTGTTGTTAAATTCAGTTTGCACAACAGCTTCAAGCTACTGTGGCAACAGCAGCTTCAAGCTGCAGTGCCACAGCAGCTTCAAGCTGCTGTGCAACAGCAGCTTGTAGTTGCTGTGCAACAGCAGCTTGTAGCTGCTATTTCCACAGCAGCTTGTAGCTGCTATTTCCACAGCATCTTGAAGCTGCTGTGCAACAGCAGCTACAAGCTGTTGTGCAAGTAGCAGTTTCTAGCTGCTGTTGCACAGCAGCTACAACTGCTGTGCAAACAACAGCTTGATGCTGCTGTGCAAACATGTTGGTCACGAAGCACATTTTTATCCACCAGTCATTCTGGATTACAACACACATGTAGGTCATGAAGCACATTCATTATAGGTTATGTTACTCCTAAAAATAAGGAGGACAATTTTATGCACCAGTCACATTTTTATTTGTTCACTACGTAAAAAATCAAGAACATTATTATTTATACATGTATCAGTACTTGAACATTCATACATTTACCATAGAGAATTTTGAAATACTGGAAAGCTAACAGGTAGATGCTAATACGTGCAATATGCACATAGTACACACCAACGCTTTAAATTGAACATTCATTTGTAAGACAGTCATGTTTCCTTAAAACATGCAGTCAGTATGGTTACTGCTCATTATAATCTGAATTTCAATCCAAGTATGGATTGAGAAACAATATATTTATCTTGTGTTGCTTTTAGATAAAATAATCATAGTCTTGTGTTGCTTTTAGAGTGCGATGATATATGGATAAAATAATCATAGTCTTGTGTTGCTTTTAGAGTCTGAAACTCATAGAAAGCTTTACACGGTTTTAGGAAAATAAACATGTAAGAAGCCAAACAATGGATTAATTAATTTAATTTAGTAGCTACAAAAATAATTACTTTCCTGGCCATTGAAAACAGTGACGTACAAAAGTATTTAATAGAGTATAAAAACATAAAATATATTTCTATTTGTAAGCCTTTAATTCAGTAAATTTTTAATGTGCATTAATAAACTTTTATCAACAAAATTAAATCACAGATAAGTTAATGAATATTATTATAACATTATACAGAATTGTTCTAACTATATTAAAAAGGTTTAATGTTACTACTTTATTTTTCTAATAAGGCTCTCATTAGTCTTATTTATTTCTCAAAATCCTAAAGATAAAATGTAAAAAAGTTTTAATTTTCTAGTAGGTGCTTAGAATCGTTTGTTTTAATAGTTGGAATTCTTTTAAGAAAAGTGACAAACTCGACTTCAGTTTGATGCACTAATCAATCACTTCATCATTGTAAATGTGCTAAAAGCTTCCCTCCTATTAAAAGCTATAACTTTTGTAATCTAGATTTTCTTTTATGGCGAAATACAAAAAACATAAAAGAGCTGCTGTGCAACAGCAGCTACAAGCTGCTGTTGCATAGCAGCTTGAAGCTGCTGTTGCACAGCAGCTACAAGCTGCTGTGCACACAGCCTCTAAAAGCTGCTGTGCAAACAGCAGCTTGAAGCTGCTGTGCACACAACAGCTTGTAGCTGCTGTTGCACAGCAGATTCAAGCTGCTGTTGCACAGCAGCTTCAAGCTACTGTGGAACGGTTGAAGTTCAAATAACAGTGCAAAATTTGTGTGCTTACCATTAGAAGTATATATGCATTCGGAAAAAATAAGGGTTACAAAAAATAGCAAATAAGCCATGTTGAGAGAAAAAAGGGGGAAAAATTTTAAACGAGGAGAAATGTTCATTTTTTGTAGGCTACTTCAAATATTTCATATAATTACCATTACCCCCATTTTGGCTTCACAATTACTGTTCAAATCTATGCAACACAAGATGGGCACGTACTATAACTTAAACGAGGAGAAATGTTCATTTTTTATAGGCTACTTCAAGTATTTCATATAATTACCATTACCCCCATTTTGGCTTCACAATTACTGATCAAATCTATGCAACACAAGATGTGCACATGCTATAAATCATCTATCTGCAGGTTTGATTAGTTTTTCCTAATTAGCATATGTGCGTCCCAAATGCATGAAACTGGAAACAATCATTTAAAAAGTTTAAAATATAACAGTAGTAGTTTCCAGAGTCTCATCTCTCGTATGCATGTAGCTACAATGTTTAAAATATATCAACTCAGATGCAAAGATTTTGTTCATATATACTTCTCTAAATAAACTTTTAAATGTCTCATCTACTGTAAAGCTCAAATTTTAATATAAATCATGATATAATTTGAACGCTTCACTAGAAAAAAGTATCTATCTAAAATCCTTATTAGAGAATAGCTTTGGAAATGCAAAGCAAAAAAAATTTTAATTGTCTCATCTACTTCAAAGCTCAGACTTTAGTACAACTCATGATATGCACCGAGTGGCTGTTATGGTTAGTGTTTGCAAAGCAAAAACAACTGATGAATATATCAAAAACTTAGGTAAAGGTTATGAAAACGATCGTATTATACATAAGTTCATAGCCAAATAATGAGCAGCTTGCCACGTCCCGACCGTAAAATATAATTTTAGTTGAAAATATTGCTACACAACTAAACCATTAGCATAGGTTCCTTTCAGCTCAAATAGGATATAATAAAAAAGATAATACTCCTAAAATTCTAAATTGCCAACATTCAGACCGAAAAAAATAAAATTCTTGCGTCTTATGTTTATTTACGCATCCATACCAATGTCCTCCATAATTTATTCATCACCATCGTCGGCTTCATTAGTATCCTTAATATTGAAATCAAACATGAAATCATAATCATCCTTTTCATTTTGACCATAATGTCATGTTTATAAAATACTCTTTACTAATTATATGTTCACATGAGATAGATCATAATTAGCATGGATCTACTGTCAGAAATATAGCATAATTTAATTTTTTTTAGAGAAGAGCCTATCTAGTGTTAATTAACTTTATGTGATCTGTAAAAATAAAGTAATTGGGTAGGTAGGTTAACATTTTAATAAACTCCATATAACAAAGTCTGCTGGAAAAATTATAGTTCTGACTATCAAACTTATTAGCAACCACTTTTAATGATAAAGCAGATAAAGAATCAAATTAATTCTTAACTATAAGCTACCACAATAAAGAGAAAAGGATCAGCAACCACTTATAATAATAAAGCAGATAACAAATTAAGTTAGTTCTTAACTACACGCTACCATAATAACATGGATTAAGTAGGATTCACCTGAATAAGAAATCGCCTGAAGTTGAAATCGGATCTCTTGATGTCGTAGCTGAAATCAAATCATCCAAACGAGAGGCCGATTCGTCAAGGAGAAGCCCGATTTCGATTCGTAAGGTTATGATACTCGTACGATTTTGATTTTGAATCGGATTGCGATTTCAATTTTTTAGAGGTGTTGAGTCTCTTATTTTAGCGGCCGATGAATGGAAAATGCGTGAATAAGCGTTGGAGGTGGAAAATTAGGGTAAGCCTTACCAATTTACCTTTTTGCCCAGGAATATTCAGCAACTATCATTTTAAACATATCCCTCAACATAAATAAGCGTTGGTAAAAATAATAATTATAGATATATATTTATGGTAACACATTTCTGCATAGCAACGCTTTTTATTGTTATTACCCTACAACACAAATAAGTGTTGGCGATTTTGAAAAAGAAGGGTTGCCAAATGACCATTATGGTGTAGTGAAAAACAAAATAAAACTAAACCACTTGCATAAAATTAAGCTAACTAATGCATAAAGTAAATAACAAGAATTAAATGAACAAGAAATTAAATTACATTAAAATGAGAATTACATAAGAGGAAAATGGCTAAGAAGCCATGAAAGAAAACGAGAGCTTTCCTCTAAACTAAACTAACTAAAGGGAGAGGAAACTTACATGAGCATACATGGGGTATTTATACATGTTTATTCAACTCTAACCCTAATCCATTTTGTTGGGAACTACCAAAAATACCCCTTCATGAAGCTTCCAACTTTCTTTAGCCACTAGTGATTCATTAAAATTGTATGGAGCCTTTTTTGTACCCACTTACTAATATATTAGCCTCTAATTGTTCCATTAAAAAAAGAGTGATAATGGGTAGGCTCCTCCACTAAGTTGCATGTGAATTAATTCCATCTTCATTCCTTTGTATCCACTTTGTGCATGCATATCTCCATGTAAACTTCATGTGTATACTTCATTTTTGCTCCTAAATTCCTACAAGACACATGAAAATGAACATGTAAATTTTATCAAAAATAAATACATGAAAAATGACCGTTTTGTCCCAATATGAAGATGAATGCATGATAATTTGAGTTTTTTGGTTAAAACATGTAAAAATGGCACAATATGTTATTTATTTAATTAAAACAAAAATAAATGTGTGAATATAAATGTGCATATTTACATGCACATCAAATATCTCCACACTTATCTTTTTATTCGTCCTTGAATAAATTGAAAAACTAAGATAAATCCGTTTTCGTAGGGAGTACGATTGCATTGAGCGTATGCAACAAGCTATTAAACCTCTGGGTGTCCCCAGTAGGAAGAGTGTTGTCTCGTCAGGGTTTTCAACGGATACTACTTACAAAATACAAAAAAAAATTATTTACAAAATGCAAGATTTGAAAATATTTACAAGATGAATGCAAGTATTTAAAATAGTATTTACAAATGGGTAATTTACTTTTAAATTTAACACGAGTGAATTAAATACAATTTGGATTGCCACTGTTAAATTTTAGTCCGTTACTAACCAAAACTTCAAACAAAAATCTGGTTATCATTACAAACTCCTCCAGCTTGGCCAGTTGTTTTGGAAGAAACATAGTGCACATATGAAATGAATTCTTAATGGATATCAACAATCATAAAATGACATCTTTATTTCCTTTTGGTTAACAGGTTAGGTCAAATAAGTGAAGAAGGTGCTTGGATTTCAAGTGCTAACTCTCTCTTTATTTTGAAAAATATTTACATTATTATTATTTACAAACACCTAACTGAAAAGGCCAAGGTATACCACCCCTACACTGCATTACAACTTATGTGAGGGTTGGGACAGAGCTTGGCGGATTGTGCAAACCGACGATGACTTTGTCAACAACATGTCGGTAATCCTTAGGTGTCCAACTCATGAAATGAGACCAAGATATACCACCCCTGCACTGCATTACGGCTTACGTGAGAGTTGGGATACAGCTCGGCACGTTTGCACACCAACAGTATATTTACAAGCAATGTTGGATACACTTGGATTATTATTATATGTATTCCTCTTTCTTTTTTTTCCTCTTTGTTTTCTTTTTGTATTTTTTTTTTTTGAAGAGAGAGAGTTAAGTGAGAAAATCTTAGCACAACTTCACTTAAAAGATCTAAAATGTTATTGCAAGTAGTCTACCATTCATTTAATTAGATTACAATTTAGAAAACATTTCATATTCATCACCTACGAGTCTCCCTATATACCAGTTACACTAAATTTGCTTATAATTCAAACTTTTCTTTTGTTATCCATTAAGAGAACCAAAATTCCAAACACTTTAATCGTACGACCAAAACCGTATATTCACTTCATCGTGCCCATTTAAAAGTAAATTAAAATATAAAAAAATTTGAAAAGAAAAGAGAAATCTATGCAAAACCAAAATAAATATGAAACTCCCCCCACGCTTAATTTTGATTGTGCCCCCACTGTCAAACCAACTAGAAGGAGAAAAGAAAAGAAAATTTTGAAAATATGCCCTATATTTGCAAGAGAAAAGATATTTTTTTTTTACAGTATATCAAAAAATATTTTGACAAGAAGTAAATGAAACTATCTTCTAAAGATCAATCCATTTGCCTCTTCAAGTATGAGAGACACAGTTTAAGCTTGAAAAACCAAATTTTAATTTTTTTTGAAGTTGAATGTAGATTTGGAAAAACAAATGCTGTTTTATTAAAAATCGAATGAGTTGCTTTGTTTTCGATGATTTTCAGGCTAGATTGAATAAATGTTTGAAATTCATGTTTAATTTCACCAATTTGAGTTTCAAATTTATCATTGAAAATTTGTTTAAAAATATTGATTTCAAAATCCAAAAGTTGATTCAAATCTAATTCATTAAAATTCAACTCATTTTCGAAAAGTCCAAAAAAATCATGTTCATCAAATTTGTCTTCCTTATAATTATTCACAACTTCATTGCATAAATCATTTTCAAATTCTAATGTTGTGGTTTGAAATTCGTTATTTTCAAAAAAAGGAAGATTGATTTTGAGATTTAGTTCTACCCTCTCAAAAGAATTGAAATCCAACTGAATTACCGTATTATTAACAACTTCGTTAAGATTGTTATTTCAAAATCATTGATTGTGGTAAAATGCGGATTAATGTTCGAATCGTCACACATTTGGATTTGATTTTGTTTCTCACGAAACTTCAAGTAGTTTTCACACAACAAATCCATGTAATTCTCATCAATTTCGTTCATTTGTTCAATAACATCAAATTTATAATTATTTACATGAGAATTTTCAATTTGAAATTTTTGAGAACAAACGTTATCGGTTGCACCACAATTGAAATTATTCTCATTGCCAAAAGTCATTTGAAAAATCATTCATATTTCCATTTTAAATTTGAGATTCATTTTGGAGTTCAAAATTGAATTAGCAAAGGTTATAACTAAAATCATTTGAATTTGAATTTGGAATTGAATTTGAATTTTGATTATTTTGAAAACTTTTTTGCACATTAATGAATTATAACATTCATTTAATTTTTGACTTGATTCAAGTAAAGATTAAATACTTTTTTCAAGAGTTGAGGGTTGATCATTATTTAGAAAATTTTGTAGCGCAAAATCCAAGTCGTTTGTACAATTAACATTTTCGTTTTGAATTTGAAATTCATTTCGGAGTTCAAAATTGAATTGGCAAGGGTTATAATCAAAATCATTTGAATTTGAATTTGGAATTGAATTGAATTTTGATTATTTTGAAAACTTTGACTTGAATTGTTGCACATGTATGAATTACAACAGTCACTTTGAAAAGCCGATGTGTATGACTTAAAGGATCTATATGGATATAGCGGAAATATATGTGATGTGCTAGCTAAATATATATGCAATAGTTAAGCAAATAAAACTTAAGTTATAGAGATATATCACAAACAGAGTAAATGCGGAAAATAAAGTAAAGTGACACTAGGAGTTTTTATACTGGTTTGGACTTCCCGCCCTACGTCCAGTCCCGAAGCTCCTCTTCAGAATTCACTAACAACGCCCTCTCTTAACCCGGAGGAATAGGTCAGTGCACCTGAGCTCCAACAAGGATGCCTCTCGCCTAAGCAACTACACTAGTCCTCAACAATTACAAGTGTTTGACTTCTGATTTGTGTTCTTCAATCAACACAGATAGCCAATAGTTTAAGTACGACCTTCCTTTAATCTGATCCTCGAGTATATGATTTGAATGCGAAGAATTAAGGAAGAAGATTGCTTGTTGAATCAAATGATACTAAATTGATTCAAGGATTCAACAAGTATTTGAATTGGAGAGCATTTATTTGCAAAGAATGTAAATGGAGAGAATAGAATGATGATCAGAAAAATCGATAAAATTCGATGATTGTAAAACATGATTGAACTTGTTTATATAATAGTATAAGAGTAGCAATCCTCCATGAATAGTTTCTATAAAAAGTTATGTCCATTTCCTTTGATTAATGAAGAGGAATCTCTTCATGAAGGATGGTGACTCTTCACAAAATAGTTTCTAGGTCGAATCAGTCGACTGGTTAAAAATCATCAGTTGACTGGTTGAAATATATCATATGTGTGTGTGTGTGTGTGTATATATATAAAATTTAAAACTAGCCGTTATATACAAAAACAGGCTGACTAGTCGACTGGTCCATTTCCTACCAATCGACTGGTAGGCCAGTTTTTGTATATTACTGGCTTTTATAAAGGTCTATAATTATATATATATATATATAACTTTGTTTAGCGCATTCGTGTAAACTTGATGATAGATTTTAGCATAATTCTAACACGACTCAATGTACACACACACACACACACACACACACATATATATATATATATATATATATATATAACCTTATCTTTATGATTCGATTCCCATAGTAGCTTCATTCGTTGGCATCGATCAAAATCTTGTTATCAACATTCTCCCCTTTTTGATTGATGAAAACACTTTAGATTTTCTCCCCTTGAATGTATATCTCCCCTTGAGTTTCTGCACAAATTTGTTAGTTCAAAATTTTATAACCTTACCATTTGATTCCTACATTCACAAATGTTAGCACAATTTTCTGATATTATGGAAAATATAATAGCATGGAAACATAAAAATGGTATAATCATGAGAGATATTCCCTCCCTTTGTCATCAATTAAAAAGAGATTAAGACATTATAAGCACATGATAACCGAAGAAGAAACTTATGCTAAAACATAATCATTTTTAGATTGCATGATGTTCAACATAATCAAAAAGCATAGAAATTTCAAACATAGATTATTACACAGCCAAAATATAAAAGTCATTACACAATCAAACTAAGAAAGTCATTACACAACCAAAATAAGAACGTCATTACACAACCAAAATAAGAGTTCCCAAAGATACTAAAGCAAATAATACTTCCTACGCACTTCCTACTTAGTTTTCACTGGATTCGGTTTCTTCAGAAGAGGTCTAATTAAGAGATGAAGTAGGTCGTTTTTCTGGATCCGCCACATGGCCCGTATTCACAAGAGTGCAAGAGATTGAATTCCACATTTTTTCAAGAAAGCTCTTAATTTTGTCAAATTTCCTATCCATTTTCTTGTCCATTCTCTTGAGTCGTGCTTCTAGAAGAAGTTTATTACAAGCAACTACATCAAGTGCCTGTCTTGATGTTTGAGATGGATCCGTAAGTCGGACATCTTCGGGATTAGCTCGAATGGTACTCAATGATGGTTGATCCAAATATCTATTTCTCCAATCTTCTAAACTCATGATCCAGACTTGTGGAGGAGGCATATGCATTTGCTTTAAATTGTTCTTGTCTAGTATTTTTATTTCAATCATTTCTGAGTCCGGTTTCGGAATTTTTGCACCTTCAAAGATCCTCATCAAATATTCTCCATAATAAAAGTATGTAATAATTCCTTGTGTATAAAGGAGAAGATGATCCATAATAGTTTGCATCCAATTAATTTTTACATTACCAAAAGTTGCATATAAAGCCCTGAAAGTGTCCAAATACACAAGGTCATGAGTTCCAGACCATGGAAGTATTGTTCGAGTAAGAACATGATGGAGTACCCTCGCATTAGGTCGTGGTCCCTTAGTTTTAGATCCGTCTGAGTCATCATATGTAAAGAGATGACTAACTTCATCCCTTACTCCATATTCACAAGTTAATTCGGATAAGGCAATTCCATCCGTTGGTGAATTCAAAGTTCTCCAAGTCTATCAATAATAATGAAAATAGGTTGCCCACACACAAGACTCCAAACACAATCACGTGAATTACTAGGTTTTGATGATCTAAGTTCATATTGGCTCAGAATAGCTTGATCATGGTGACATTAATTTTGACATTATTTTGATTATAATCCAAGAGAGTTTCAAGTCAACCTTGATTAGCTAGTTGTTGTAGACCATAGGTATTAAAATCTTCAAACTTTGCAAAAGGACCTGCCATGAATTTTAGTTGAGATAAAATCTTCCATCTCTTCTTAGCCAAATCATTCCAAAGCCACTGATCTATTAAGGATTCTGCTATTTTCTTCGACCTTGTTCTTGAGGAAGATCCTGTGTCTAATTGTCATTTGGGAGCCATGAGAGAAATTTCGGATTTTTCTACGGTTTTGGTAGGTTTAGGATGTTTGAGAAATGAGGAATAAAAGAGAAAGTAGGGTTAAATAGGTCATAAATGACTGGAACCAGGTATTCGGTTTCTAGTTAACCAGTCGACTGATGGATATAATACAAGTCGACTGGTTATTGTTATTTTGTACAGTAACCCTTGTTTTTAATTTCTGAGTTTTATTTCTTGAATTTATATTGTTCTCAAACTTATTTAATGAAAAGAAAAGCTATATATATTTATAAATAAACTAAGAATACAATATAACTTTGTTAATCAAAATATCGGAAATAATTTGCATTATCGATCAATGCAAGTCTTATTGAATGTAAAGAAATGTTCATATTTATTTTTCTTCTGATGAAGTTGATTTCCTTGGTGTCTTAGCTCCTTCATTTTCCTGATAATTTTTCTCCCATGAATTTGGACTTTGCTTTTTGGAGATTTCCTCCATGGATTCCATGATGTAGATGGTCTTGGTAATTCGGGAGCCGAAGAGAAGGAGTGATGTCTTGGTTCAACTACAGTTGATCTACCACATATACGAAGTTCAACAGTTTCCAAAAATGTCAACTTGTCTGATGTTTGCTTTTGCTCGTAAAATATTTCTCTTTGCAATCTCATTTTTTCATATTGATAGTGTCGAATATCATCTATTTTCTCTTTTGTAGAAGGAGATATCGCAATTTCTCTTCTTTGAATCTGGAATATACCCGGTTTGATAACCTTGCCATTGGTGTGTTGGTTCTTCACTTGGAGTCGGAGATGTTATGATGTTAATCGAATCCGATGAAATTTTGTTAGATGATTTTGTTGGAGTTGTCGGAGATTTATCTTTCTTTGTCATGATAGAAAACAAAAGTTTTGGCTATCATTTATATGTTTTAAAAGCTAAGCATTTTTCTCTTGTATTTATATAACTATATATGCTAATTATAGTAACTTAAATAAACGGCAAGACTTTTGTTTATCATTACTTTTTAACCGAACAAAACAAATTGCTGAAAATAAGTTGTTTAGAAAATGACTTGTCTAGTGGAAAAGAAACTAAATAGTTTATTTATAACATACTATATTAAGTAAATAATATATTAGAGAAAAACTTACAGAAATGAGCCACTTAATTGAGAAACTCCTTTTTAGTTGAGCTACTAACATAATTACTTATGGTACCTGCAAAAATAAAATAAAAAATGGTTCACACTTCCTCCATTAGGGTCCTAAGGGTTAAGTCTTAGGAACCCAAACCCAAGAGGGCTTAGGTTCCTTTTCGAAAAAATAGTCACTATTATAATTAACATAATCTAAAAAGTTTTTAATATATTTATTCCTAATAAGAATATTATTTGTCTTCGAAATCCATATACTAAAAATATTCGAATATTTTTTCTTAGTAGAAATATTTATTTTACTACTAGAAATTTTTGTTTTAATATTAGAATTTTTTAAATTGGATTTCCTCTTTGAATTTATTTTATTATCAAATCCAAGTCCTTTTTTTATTAAAAACCAATTGAGAATTTTCTAAAATTTTAGATAAATTCTCTCTACCCTTGTTAAAATTAATTACATTTTTAGAAATGCTTTCTAACTTAGTTTTTAAACTAGAGTTCTCTATCTATAATTTTAACTTTATTATTTAAATCATGATTTTCAGATGCTAATAAATCATTTTTATTCTTTTGAGTCTCGATTTCTTGATTTAACATAGATATTTAAGAATTTGCAATTGAAAGTGAGTCTTGTAATTTTCTAATTTCTTCTTCTAAGATTTCTTTTTCATCTTTCAAAAGGTCTCTCTCAAATTTGGATTTATTTTTATCTTCGTTAGCTTGTTTAAATTTTTCTCTTAAACATTTTCCTAGATTCTAAGATTTCAGTATTAATTTCTACTAATTCATCAAAAGTAAAATCACTTACACCATTGTCCTTAGCCATGAAGCACACGTTTGCTTGCTCACTATCGTTGTCGCTATCACTTTCAGAAGATGAATCTGAGTTGTCCCAAGTGACTAAAAAAGCTCGTTTCTTTGATTTTTCATTTTTTTGATTTCTCTTTAGCTCTGGACAATTCTTTTGATAGTGCCAGGTCTTATGACAGTTGAAGCATTCTGCTAGAGCAGGATCAGGTTCTTTTAACAAAATCTTCTTTATATTTTCTCTGACTTTTTCTGTATTTTAGAAATTTTCTAAAATTCTTAGCAGCAAATGCTATATCTTCTTCATCTGAATCGAAATCTTCTTTTTCTGCATGGAAAGCTAAAATTTTCTTATCTTGTACCTGTGCTTTCTTTGCCTGCAAATTCACTTCATAAGACATTAGATTACCGATCAATTCTTCTGGTTTCATGGCAGAGAGATCATTAACTTCTTCGGTCGCTAATACTTTTTCTCCCGTTCATCCGTTAAAGATTTCAAAATTTTTGAAACTATGTCAAAGTCGGAATACTTTTCTCCTGGTCCTAATAAAGAATGATAAATATTTTGAAAATGTGAATACATATCATTTATGGATTCGTTTTCATTCATCTTAAAATTTTGGAACTGATTTTTGAGCATAGATATTTTACTTTGTTTAACTTTGTTAGTGCCTTCATGAGTAATTTTAGTTGTTCTCCAGATTCCATATGCAGTGTTGCACATACAAATCCGATTGAACTCATTTCTATCTAGAGCACAATGTAGCATGTTCATGGCCTTAGCATTTGCAGTAGATTCGTTTTTCTCAATATTTGACCATTCAGTGTATGCAGTAGTAGGTAATGTATACTCTTTTTGAGTTGTATTTCACGCATCATAACTATTTGCTTGCATGTATATTCTCATTCGTGTAGCCCAGTAACTATAATCATGCCATTAAAGAAGGGTAGTCTAGCAGTTGATTTGCCTTCAGAAAATCTAGTGTTAATGCTAGTGTTACTATCCATATTATCTAAATATCAAATAACGGTTTTACGGTTATATGATGGCCTTGCTCTGATACCAAATGAAAAGTCGATGTGTACGACTTAAAGGATCTCTATGGATATAGAGGAAATATATGTGATATGCTAGCTAAATAATATGCCATAGTTAAGAAAATAAAACATAAGTTACAGAGATATATCACAAACAGAGTAAATGCAGAAAATAAAGTAAAGTGACACTAGGAGTTTTTATACTGGTTCGGACTTCCCGCCTTACGTCCAACCCCAAAGCTCCTCTTCGGAATTCACTAATGTAATGACCCGCATTGTCAGAGGTATTATAATTAATTTATTTAACTATATAAATAGCGATATAGTGAATTAAATAGAGGTTTAACTAAATAATATGGAATAATTAATTTAATTAAATAATAGAATAACATATTTAATGCAGAAATAATCAAAAATACTGGAAATCACAATATTCTGTGAACAGGGTCATCCCTTATAATTAATTCATCTTAGAGTTGAATTATATTGATGAATATATTCAATCGACGTCAGTTTGAAATATAGAATTATAATATAATTAAAATAGAGCGCGTAACGACGCAGTAGTTCGCTATTTGGCGATTTGAACTTCAACCGAATATACAGGGTTCGTTTTAAATTGGATTTCTGTGAAATAAGAAACGTGTGGGGTTGGTGAAGTATATCTTTCTAGTGGAGGAGAAATATCGGGATTTCGTCGTGTAGATTTTGATGTATGTCCAAATCAAATTCTCAGAAATGCAGCGCCCTGACCATAACGATTTAATTATATTTTATATAAGGATTTAAATAGAAATCGAACATCAATATAACTCTGACGATGTAATATCGAGTTGTAAATTCATACAGGAATATTCTGGAGCTGTAGGGTATGCCACTGTGAATATAGACGATAATATCTATTTTTAAATATTAAATTTAAATATATTTATATATTTAAATGGGTCATCCAGAGCTTTAAAAATAGCCAGTTTTGCAAATGACCTCAGAATTCGACGAAACTAATTTGTTGGATCCGCAAATGTTAAATTATTGCTAGATGTCAGTTTCCGTGATTTTTAGAGTCACTGCGTGGCCGCACGGATTTTTAGAGTGTAAAACAGTCAGTATTTTGATGGTTAAAAATACGTTGTGTGAGCATACGGAGTCGGAATTTGACGAAACTAGTTTCGTTGGGATCGTAATGTCGAACTCAAGCTGCATGTCAATTTTCGTGATTTTTAGGTAGCGTGTATGAGCACACGGATTTTTAGAAGACGAATTAACAAAAGAATATTCCGAGAATATTCCCTACCTAGAAAAAATCTAGATATTTATACCTTCTATAAATACCTCCACAACATTTCTAAACCTAATTTCAGTTCTCAGAAGTCAAACAAAATTTCCACCGTGATTTTTTCCTTTCACGAAAACTTTTCCATCTTCAAAATTCAAAAGAAAATACAAACAAAATCTATAAATTCCTAAAAATATATATTCATGTTTGTTGTAAGAAGAGCTTCGTTTGGGTACACTCAGAATTGGGTGCGATCGTTGTTAGGAAGGTTCGAAATGGAACCAGCGGGGTTAAGGTTACAGGTGATTTCATTTTGGTTGCGTCGAAGGAACTTTCAAGGGTTCAGACATGTTCATAGTAGTGAGGCACAGCGCTCAGCGTTGGGTTGAGGTTGTCCGATGAACCAAGGTGAATTGCGGCAGGGGAAAGAGGTGTTTCTGAGCTCCAGGTCGATTCGAAGGAAGGACGTTGACTTGGCCTTAGTTGAGACGAGCAGAAGGAGGTCGAGGTGCTGAGTGGAATGGAGGCGGAGGCGACTTCAATTGGTGGTTGGAGGAGGAGCAAACAGCGGTCAACGGTGATGTCTGGGGTTTAGGATTTTGTACTGGAGGCGTGCGATTTTATTTTGGGAAGAAGTAGTGGGCGGTTTGGGTTTTAACCGAGATATGGGATGGATTTTATTGGACGTGGGTTTCTATTGTTTTCATGGGCCACGGAAGTAAAGAGATGAGGCCCAATGAAAGTAATTCTAAGTTTTTATTTACTTTAAATAGTATATATACTTGTATAAGTCATAACTTGACCATACGTTACCCAAATTCAGCAAAACAAGATCCGACAGGATCGTATGGACGTACACGACAGACTGGAACTGACTAGGAGTGGAGTGGAGCTCGTTTGGATTTATGGTGAAATAAATTGTTTGATTCAGATCAAACAACAGTTTATCGTTCCTTAACGATGAACTGCCAATGTGAGTAAAACTCACCAACTCTGAACAGTTATATTTTTATAACGTACTTTTAGAACTGTTAGATATTGATTGAATGTTGAGTGCAGATTGGTTGATTGAACTACTAGTCAGTTAGTTGAAATTATATATATATATATATATATAAACCATTAAATATATATATATTGTTGCTTCTTATCAAAACATTTCATACTGAAATGAAGTTGATGTTAATTATATGGTTTAACATCTGTGATGCAGGGGAACAGGTTGGAGGGACCCAACTGGGTTCCTCAATATATAAAATACTGTTTTGTTTCATAAATTGTGATATGTGATGTGTTATATAATCTGTGATGATTATGTGTACTTGGTTGAAAGTAATCATGGTTATACGGTATTTTAAAATACCAAAATGAATACTGGAAAGTTAAAAAGGGAATTTTCAAAACGTATAGTGAAAATGAAATATTTATAAAATCAAAGGATTTTATATAGGAGATATTTATTAGAAAATAAATAGAATCGAGTTAAAAGTGTTAAAGAGGATAGGGTATGGTTTTTGAGTAATTGGAACTTGTTATACGTTGATTGAGTTGAGTAAATCTCAAAGTGTTGATCTGATGTTGGTTTCGGCCTTCGGGATTAACACTGAGAAGTTTATTCACTTACCAATTTATAATAAGGATCTAATGAATAGAAGTGAAGTAATAAGGGAATATTTATTTAGGAAATAAATAAAGTTATAAAAGGAAATATTTATTTAGGAAATAAATGAAGTTATAAAAGGAATTAATTATTTGTTAAATAGAATTGAAAGGAGTTAATCGATTTGAATTAATCAATTAGAGTTGATTGATTGGAGATAATCAAATTGAATTAGCGAGTTAAGATAATCTAATTGAGTTGTCGAGTTAAGATAATCAAATTGAGATTAATAAGTTAAAATGATCAAAGTGAGTTAGTAAAAAGGGAGTTAATCAAATTAGAGTTAATCGAATAATGGTTAATGATAAATTAAATTCAAAGAGATAAGGTTGATTGATGATTGATCGATCGAATTTCCATTTGGGAATAAGATCGTTGTTTGTACACTGACATGTTTTCATTTGATAGTTAAATCACCGACTATCAAAGTTTGACCATGTTTACGTTGTTAATATGGAGAGACCGATTGGATTCTTATCCAAAGAACCAATTTGTATTGGCATAAGCATTGCGAATATGCCAAAGAAAATTGAAGACGGAGTAAAGTACAAGGGCTGTTGCATAAATCTTAGATAACAATGGACTAGGATGGATGTACTGAATAGTGCGTTCAGTTTCGTTCAGTCCCAGAACGAACGTATATGGACGAGTGTTTGACAGAGTATTTCCAATGATCGAATATGATTGGACTGTACAAATATATATGGTTGGAACGGATTTATTCCCTTAGCATAACATCCAGAATATTTGTGCAAATCAATTAGTTATTAACGGATCTGACAACGTGGCATTCAAAGTGATCGTGTTATCAATGAATGGAAAGTAGTCATAGCCTCTGGCCTCAACATCCGGTAAATGACAAAAATCGGGCAGGCAGCATGGCTAAGTCGGTCACTCCGAAGTAGGGTGTATAATCACCTATCTAGAGAATATTCATTTGCTTCTTTAATCTATCAATGTTGTCCCCTATATATATGGGAAACGATTGCTGATCCCAACCGTTGGTGGTGTACATTCAATACACTCAAGCGAAATGAGTGGTCGGTCATGTGTGGCTGAGTTACAAGATGTTCTTGTTGAACTCCAGTGTATCGTTCCTAGAGTACACTGATCGGAAGGTGGTTCCATACCTTGTCGTAGTTGGAAATCCATTACCCAATACGTGCTTGCGGTTTTGATTGTAAACTATATATGTAGAACATGAGATGAAAGCGTTTCTGCTAGATGATTATTATAGTTGTGGTTGATAGACATTATTATAATATCAAAAGGTTTTTGATATAAAGATATTTTGGATTCTCATAAGGGAAAAACCCGTTCCGTTATACGGCGTGGTCTTATGAGATATCGTTTACTTGTTCAAACTGTTTAAACTGTTTTACTCATACCAGTCCCATGACTGACCCGGAGTTTACTTTGTTTTGTTTTACCTAAACTCTTGGGTGCCTAAATTTGTATGGGCAGTCAAGTAGTTCAGGATTTTACAAATACACTTGGAGAGCTTAGAGCAGGAGGCTTCAAGATTTTATAGCTATTATTATTTCCGTTGTTGTTGTAAGTGTTGTACTCTGAAATGTTATTGTATACATATACTATTTGTATTTCAAAAGTTATGTTATATTTTATTCGTTCCGCTGTGAGATTCGCGGTTACTCTGATGATGATGTTCTTCTTCTATTCTAATAGTTTTATCTTATGTATCCTCACCCTCTATCTTCTTTCTATTAATTTTTTGAATTTCCAGTGCAATTTGGGGTTGGACTTGTGTTATTTGGTAAGCTCAGAATGGACCGGATTTTCGGGTCATTACAGTTGGTATTAGAGCTTAAGGTTAAGTGAATTACCTTGGCTCTGTGGCATTACTCTGTAGAGATGGGGTTAGTATACCCTAGATTGAGTTTGAGTGTGTATATACGAGTGAACGTATTTGTTATTTGATATAAAAATCTGTTTTATATTGAGTAGATTTATTGGTTGAGTTGTTTGTGGATTATGGTCGATGGTGGGGCACCACAATATCGATAAGGGTTTCTAAACACTCGAATACAATGGGTCGACACAGTGTGTTTTGAAAACAGGTGAATGAAGTAATTTTACCCGAATTATATTTTGATATAAAGAATGGTTAAGATTTGAATCATTATAGTATATTGGATGTGTTGGTTGTTATTTAATCGAATGAGATTATAATTGAAATGGTTATATAAATAACCAAGTAGAATTCATATAAGTATAATATATGAGAATTTTGAAATCCTGGGAGATTTTAAATGTGTTTACAAACATTGGAAGGATATTTTGAAATGGTTTCAAAATAGGAAATGTTTAAGAATGGTTTTGAAAATGATATAGTATTGAACTCACTTTTATAACTGGAAAATAACCCCGATGAGTGTGGCCACATCATCAGTGTTCATTTTCGAGTTGCTAAGTGATGGATTACTACCAAAGATTTTGTTTTTGAATTGTTTTGAGAAAACAAGTGGTTTAGAAATTCAAATGTTTTGAATTGGTATTATGATTTCAAATTGATTTGAAATAAACCCAGGGATTTAAATTCCAGAATGAGATGGCAAAAGTGAATAATAAACTAAAATTTAACTTGAACTAAGTTAAATAAAAATTGGATTTGATTAGTGAATAATCTGGAATGGTACTGGAGTTGGTGAGTTAAAATTTTGAAAATCGAGAATGGAACTCGAGTTAAGAATGAGATGTGATTTGAGGATATAAACTGTTGGAGTTGATTGGTATGGCATGATATATGCAAAATTGGTAACAGGTGCAAAATGATATAATGATATACCCGACAAAAAGGTACAAGTTTATATTTCATATGAGTTTGGTGATTTATGAGCCGATTTGGCAAGCCACTTGGCTGTTTGGTTTTCTTTTGGTTGGTGAAGACCTAGAGAGGTGAGTTGTGGTTTTACCGATAGGGCTGTACAAAGGAGGTTATGGCGAAATTTTCCGAAAATATAAAGTGTTAGAAAATTTTCAGAATTTTTGAAAATTTTAGTTAGTCGGAATGAATAAATATTTTAGTCGATATTAATTGGTTCAGTTGAAATCAGAAATAAGGGGTAAACAAATCTTAGGAATTCCAATAGATAGGGTCGTCCTCTAACTTAGCAATTTCGAGGATGAAATTATTTTAAGTGGGGAAGAATGTAATGACCCGCATTGTCAGAGGTATTATAATTAATTTATTTAATTATATAAATAGTGATATAGTGAATTAAATAGAGGTTTAATTAAATAGTATGGAATAATTAATGTAATTAAATAATAGAATAATATATTTAATGCAGAAATAATCAAAAAATTGGAAATCACAATATTCTGTGAACAGGGTCATCCCTTAGAACTAATTCAGCTTAGAGTTGAATTATATTGATGAATATATTCAATCGACGTCAGTTTGAAATGTAGAATTATAATATAATTAAAATAGAGCGCGTAACGACGTGGTAGTTCGCTATTTGGCGATTTGAACTTCAACTGAATGTACAGGGTTTGTTTTAAATTGGATTTCTGTGAAACAAGAAACGTGTGGAGCTGGTGAATTATATCTTTCTAGTGGAGGAGAAATATCGGGATTTGGTCGTGTAGATTTTGATGTATGTCCAAATCAAATTATCAGAAATGCAGCGCCCTGACCATAACGATTTAATTATATTTTATATAAGGATTTAAATAGAAATCGAACATCAATATAACTCTGACAATGTAATATCGAGTTGTAAATTCATACAGGAATATTCTGGAGCTGTAGGGTATGCCACTGTGAATATAGACGATAATATCTATTTTTAAATATTAAATTTAATTATATTTATATATTTAAATCGGTCATCCAGAGCTTTAAAAATAGCCAGTTTTGCAAACGACCTCAGAATTCGACGAAACTATTTTTTTTGGATCCGCAAATGTTAAATTATTGCTAGATGTCAGTTTCCGTGATTTTTAGAGTCACTGTGTGGCCGCGCGGATTTTTAGAGTGTAAAACAGTCAGTATTTTAACGGTTAAAAATATGTTGTGTGAGCATATAGAGTCGGAATTTGACGAAACCAGTTTCATTGGGACCGTAATGTCGAACTCTAGCTGCATGTCAATTTTCGTGATTTTTAGGTAGCGTGTGTGAGCACACAGATTTTTAGAAGACGAATTAACAAAAGAATATTCCCTACCTAAAAAATATCTAGATATTTATACCTTCTATAAATACCTCCACAACATTTCTAAACCTAATTTCAGTTCTCAGAAGTCAACCAAAATTTCCGCCGTGATATTTTCCTTTCACGAAAACTTTTCCATCTTCAAAATTCAAAAGAAATAAAAACAAAATCTATAAATTCCTAAAAATATATATTCGTGTTTGTTATAAGAAGAGCTTCGTTTGGGTTCACTCAGAATTGGGTGTGATCGTTGTTGGGGAGGTTCGAAATGGAACCAGCGGGGTTAGGGTTACAGGTGATTTCATTTTGGTTGCGTCGAAGGAGCTTTCAAGGGTTCAGACATGTTCATAGTAGTGAGGCACAACGCTCAGCGTTGGGTTGAGGTTGTCCGATGAACCAAGGTGAATTGTGGCAGGGGACAGAGGTGTTTCGGAGCTCTAGGTCGATTCGAAGGAAGGACGTCGTCTTGGCCTTAGTTGAGACGAGCAGAAGGAGGTCGAGGTGCTGAGTGGAATGGAGGTGGAGGCGACTTCAATCGGTGGTTGGAGGAGGAGCAAACCGCGGTCAACGGTGATGTCTGAGGTTTGGGATTTTGTACTGGAGGCGTGCGATTTTATTTTGGGAAGAAGTAGTGGGCGGTTTGGGTATTAACCGAGATAATGGGCTGGAATTTACTGGACGTGGGTTTCTATTGTTTTCATGGGCCAAGTAAGTAAAGAGATGAGGCCCAATGAAAGTAATTCAAAGTTTTTATTTACTTTAAATAGTATATATACTTGTATAAGTCATAACTTGACCATACGTTACCCAAATTCAGTGAAACAAGATCCGACAGGATCGTATGGACGTACACAACAGACTGGAACTGATTGGGAGTGGAGTGGAGCTCATTTGAATTTATGGAGAAATAAATTGTTTGATTCAGATCAAACAATAGTTTATCGTTCCTTAACGATAAACTGCCAATGTTAGTAAAACTCACCAACTCTGAACAGTTATATTTTTATAACGTACTTTTAGAACTGTTAGATATTGATTGACTGTTGTGTGTAGATTGGTTGATTGAACTGCTAGTCAGTTAGTTGAAATTATATATATATATAAACCATTAAAAATATATATTGTTGTTGCTTATCAGAACATTTCATACTGAAATGAAGTTGATGTTAATTATATGGTTTAACATCTGTGATGCAGGGGAAACGGTTGGAGGGCCCAACTGGGTTCCTCAATATATAAAATACTGTTTTGTTTCATATATTGTGATATGTGATGTGTTATATAATCTGTGATGATTATGTGTACTTGGTTGATAGTAATCATGGTTATACGGTATTTTAAAATACCAAAATGAATACTGGAAAGTTAAAAGGGGAATTTTCAAAACGTATAGTGAAATGAAATATTTATAAAATCAAAGGATTTTATAAAGGAGATATTTATTAGGAAATAAATAGAATTAAGTTAAAAGTGTTAAAGAGGATAAGGTATGGTTTTTGAGTAATTGGAACTTGTTATACGTTGATTGAGTTGAGTAAATCTCAAAGTGTTGATCTGATGTTGGTTTCGGCCTTCGGGATTAACATTGAGAAGTTTATTCACTTACCAATTTATAATAAGGATCTAATGAATAGAAGTGAAGTAAAAAGGGAATATTTATTTAGGAAATAAATAAAGTTATAAAAGGAAATATTTATTTAGGAAATAAATGAAGTTATAAAAGGAATTAATTATTTGTTAAATATAATTGAAAGGAGTTAATCGATTTGAATTAATCAATTAGAGTTGATTGATTGGAGATAATCAAATTGAATTAGCGAGTTAAGATAATCAAATTGAGTTGTCGAGTTAAGATAATCAAATTGAGATTAATAAGTTAAAATGATCAAAGTGAGTTAGTAAAAAGGGAGTTAATCAAATTAGAGTTAATCGAATAATGATAAATTATATTCAAAGAGATAAGGTTGATTGATGATTGATCAATCGAATTTCCATTTGGGAATAAGATCGTTGTTTGTACACCAACATGTTTTCATTTGATAGTTAAATCACCAACTATCAAAGTTTGACCATATTTACGTTGTTAATATGGAGAGACCGGTTGGATTCTTATCTAAAGAACCACTCTGTATTGGCATAAGCGTTGCAAATATGCCAAAAAAAATTGAAGATGGAGTAAAGTACAAGGGCTGTTGTATAAATCTTAGATAACAATGGACTAGGATGGATGTACTGAATAGTGCCTTCGGTTTCGTTCAGTCCCAGAACGAACGTATATGGACGAGTGTTTGACAGAGTATTTCCAATGATCGAATATGATTGGACTGTACAAATATATATGGTTGCAATGGATTTATTCCCTTAGCATAACATCCAGAATATTTGTGCAAATCTATTAGTGATTAACGGATCTGACAATGTGGCATTCAAAGTGATCGTGTTATCAATGAATGGAAAGTAGTCGTAGCCTCTGGCCTCAACATCCGGTAAATGACAAAAATCGGCCAGGCAGCATGGCTAAGTCGATCGCTCCGAAGTAGGGTGTATAATCACCTATCTAGAGAATATTCATTTGCTTCTTTAATCTATCAATGCTGTCCCCTATATATACGGGAAACGGTTGCTGATCCCAACCGTTGGTGGTGTACATTCGATACACTCAAGCGAAATGAGTGGTCGGTCATGTGTGGCTGAGTTACAAGATGTTCTTGTTGAACTCCAGTGTATCGTTCCTAGAGTACACTGATCGGAAGGTGGTTCCATACCTTGTCATAGTTGGAAATCCATTACCCAATACGTGCTTGCGGTTTTGATTGTATACTATATATGTAGAACATGAGATGAAAGCGTTTCTGCTAGATGATTATTATAGTTGTGGTTGATAGACATTATTATAATATCAAATGGTTTTTGATATAAAGATATTTTGGATTCTCATAAGGGAAAAACCCGTTCCGTTATACGGCGTGGTCTTATGAGATATTGTTTACTTGTTCAAACTGTTTAAACTGTTTTACTCATACCAGTCTCATGACTGACCCGGAGTTTACTTTGTTTTGTTCAACCTAAACTCTTGGGTGCCTAAATTTGTACGGGCAGTCAAGTAGTTCAGGATTTTACAGATACACTTGGAGAGCTTGGAGCAGGAGGCTTCATGATTCTATAGCTATTATTATTTCCGTTGTTGTTGTATGAGTTGTACTCTGAAATGTTATTGTATACATATACTGTTTGTATTTCAAAAGTTATGTTATATTTTATTCGTTCCGCTGTGAGATTCATGGTTACTCTGATGATGATGTTCTTCTTCTTCTTCTATTCTAATAGTTCTATCTTATCTATCCCCACCCTTTATCTTCTTTCTATTAATTTCTTGAATTTCCATTGCAATTTGGGGTTGGACTTGTGTTATTTGGTCAGCTCAAATTGGACCGGACTTTTGGGTCATTACAACTAACAACGCCCTCTTTTAATCCGGAGGAATAAGTCAGCACACCCGAGCCCCAACAAGGATGCCTCTCGCCTAAGCAACTACACAGGTCTTCAACATTACAAGTGTTTGACGTCTGATTTGTGTTCTTTAATCAACACAGATAGCCAATAGTTTAAGTACAACCTTCCTATAATCTGATCCTCGAGTATATGATTTGAATGCGAAGATTTAAGAAGAAGATTGCTTGTTGAATCAAATGATATTAAATTGATTCAAGGATTCAACAAGTATTTGAATTAGAGATCTTTTGTTTGCAAAGAATGTAAATGGAGAGAATAGAATGATGATCAGAAAAATCGGTAAAATTTGGTGATTGTAAAACATGATTGAACTTGTCTATATAATAGTATAAGAGTAGCAATCCTTCATGAATAGTTTCTATGAAAAGTTATGTCCATTTCCTTTAATAAATGAAGTGGAATCTCGTCATGAAGGATGGTGACTCTTCACAAAATAGTTTCTGCGTCAAATTAGTTGACTGGTTAAAAATCATCAGTTGACTGGTTGAAATATATCATATATATAAAAAAAACTAGCCGTTATATACAAAAACAGGCTGACCAATTGACTAGTCCATTTCCTACCAGTCGACTGATAGGCCAGTTTTTGTATATTCCTGGCTTTTATAAAGGTTTATAATTACATATATATATATAACTTTATTTAGCACATTCGTGCATACTTGAGGATAGATTTTAATATAATTCTAACATGACTCAATGTATATATATATATAACACCTTATCTTTATGATTTGATTCCCATGGTAGCTTCATTCGTTGGCATCGATCAAAATCTTTTTATCAACACACTTATCCTTTGACTTGTTTCAAGTAAAGATTGAATACTTGTTTCAAGACTTGAGGTTTGATCGTCATTTTGAAAATTTGGTGGTGTAAAATCAAGATTATTTTGAAATTTTGAAAAGGTTGGTGGTGTACAATCTAAAATGTTTGTACAATAGTTGTTATTAAAATACCCATATGAATTTGGTGTAAAATTATATGGATTATAATTATTTTCAAAACAATCGTAAAATCCGTAGGAATAAGGAAACTGGGATATTTTCAAGAAAGCTTCATTTTTTAAGAGAAAAGAAAATATTCACAAAAGAAAATTGTTTCTTTTTTTTAGATTTCAGATTTTGTATTTTTGTGTGTGTATATATATATATATATATATATGTGTGTGTGTGTGTGTGTGTGTGTGTGTGCATGAACCTAATGCAACTATATGAATGCAAATTACTTATTTACAAATTTTCTAAAATTATATAATGACGGTTTGATTAATTTTAACAGACGTTCTTAGCCAGTTAACGGACAGGAGTTATCGCAGGAATCACCCTAGCAATGCAACCGAAGGTTTAAGTACCTTCAAACAAACAACCACTATAATATTTACGAATAACCGTAATATTTATAAACGGTTATTACTCTGCTGTAGTCTAGACACCGAGAAATAATTCATTAGAAATAAACCAAATTGCCAAAATATAATGATGTCCTAAAAAAACAAAAATAAAATGAGATGAATGCAAAACAGAAATTAAACGTGAATTAACGATGCAACTATGAATGAGTTTTTATTTTTTTTTTATTTTTTTTAATGCAAATGCAACCAAACAGCAATGCAATTAAATAAAAACAAAGGAGAAGAGAACAATACCAGAGCATCTGAATTCTTTAGCAATTTTTTTTAAAGGCAAATTTTATTTTAAGTAAATAGGCAAGCAAAGCAATGCAATCTTTAGCAAGCAGTCTTTCTGAATTTTCTGCAACCTGAAAAATATTTGGAAACGAAATATAAACTCTTTTATAAAAAAATGAAAGGAAAAAGTTAAGCCAAATTTTCTTACTATTTTCAAACTAAAAATTAAAGATAAATAAAAAGAACTAAAACAAAAGCTTCTACTCGGATGAAAATAAAACTTGGCTTTGAAAAGAAAAAAAAAAACTTCCTTACTATTTTCACAACAAAATTAAGAGCAAGCTAATCCAAATTCCAAGTGCACGCAAAATCCCAAGAAACCAAAAGAAATTAAACTCAACCCACAAGGCCGCAATGCCCAATTGACCCAAAATGTTGTAAACGTCGAATTCAGGGCCAAGCTCAGAAAGCAGCCTCAATAAAAACCGTCAATTATAGAAACTCAAAAATTGCACAAAATCAAAATTCGATATCACAAAATCGAGACTTGTAGAATCTCAAAATCGTGACTTCCAAGGAACAATACTTCATCGCTTTAAATTGGGGCGAATTTCGGAAGGCGTGGTGATGGAGGATTAAAAGTGATGCGCGGTTTTTGGTGGATGACTTAGTTTGTGGCTGATGAAGTTTGTAAAGGAGTTGAGTAAGGCAGTTGTGTGTTGATTTGGCTTCCGAGTAGTTTTAGGTTTCTGATTAGAGTTTGGATTTGTGAATTGGTGAAGTCAAGGCATTGATTTTGGTTTCGAGCATTCTGGTTATTTTGGTGGTTTCGGGAGGAGTTCGTGATGGGGTGGTGGATAGTTTTAGGCAGCGTTCGGTTGTTTTGGAGGCTAGTCGGTTGAGAGTGATTGACGAAAGCTAGCTATGCTTATGATTTTATGGTGGTTACGTGGTTAATTGAGGCAATTTCGAAGTGGTTTGGGGTGGTAAGGATACTGCAGAGGGTTTTGTTTCAATGGTATAGGAGGTGGTTACCGCGTAAGGGAACACTGAAGTGGTAGTTGTGTATGAGTTATGACTGTGAAGTATGAAGGAATGGTGGAGGATGATAGTCCAACTGTTGTGGTAGTTTAAGAAATGTGTGACAATGCAGGACAATGATGAAAGGGTTTGAGTAGATGTAGTTTTGGAGCTTGAATCGTGTATGATGAGGCAGAAGGGTTGTAGGGTGTATGTGGCTTTGCGAATGGAGTTATTTGTGATCGACCTAAAGGAAATTTGGTAGTTAGTGCATATGAATTTGGACAGGTAGCTGAGTTGTTGACAGGGGTGTTGTGTTGATGGATTTTATGGAGGGAGGGAGGCGATTGCTTGTTGGTGAAGTGGGTGATAGCAGTTTAGGAGTTGTGGGGGTATTTGATGTGTACTGGTGGGTATGGGAAGAGGGTTGGAAGTTTGTGGTTAGTTTTGTGGAGTTTGAGGTTCTGCAGCAAGGTCGGATGGTGGTCTGAATGTGGCGGTCGTAGCTGAAGTTGGTTGGTTTGAAGTTTTGGTTGATATAAAGGGAGATGGTACTGCAATCGTGAGGATAGTGGCAACAATTTTTGGTTGTGTTTTTGGCAGGAAGGGGATGAACTGCTTGGTTGAGTAATTGTAGTGATGGTCGGGAGTTTGTTGTGGGTTATGGTATGTAGTGGAAAATCTGGGCCTAACACCCAAATGCAAATCACAGATCACAGAATGCAGAAAAAAGTAAATAAAGAGGAGACACACGAAGTTTTTATAGTGGTTCGGCTCAAATCGAGCCTACGTCCACTTTATCTCTTCTTAAATCCTAAGAAGTTACAAGTACAATTCTCTCGGTTTATACACGAAATCCTCGTGTTTACAATGAAAAGGGGTAAGAAATCATAAGAATATACACGAAATCCTCGTGTTATGATGTGGAATTTGGCTCCTTTGCTACTGAAATTGCTTTGCAGAGAGCAATGGTGGAAGCTCTGAGGAATTAGAGCCAAAAGATCCTTGAAAATGTCTTCAAATGGTGTATTTATAGCTGTAGGAGAGTTTCTGGGAAGACCGGTTCGTGATGGGGTACGTGGCACCCGATCCGGGAAAATAGTAGAGTAAGTAGCCTTTAGAATAGGCCAGAACAGTGTGCGTATCAGCAGGTTCGGGGGTCGGATCGTGGTCATAGGGTCGGTTCATGGTCATGGGGTCGTGATCCCCATATACACCACGAACGGGTCGTGACCACATGGTGATCCACGAGCCAATGTGGGTCCCACGAGCCAAAGGGGGCGATCCGGTCCAGGAGGTGTTGCTTCGTCACTTCATCCAAATGATCGCCAGATTACACCCATTCACGGAAATGGGCATAACATTCAAACCGTAAGTCCGATTGAGCCAAACCAAAGCTCAAACTGAAGCTAATTCAAAGATCTACAAGAGTTACAGAGCGTAGCTCCTTAATCGCTGTTTTCAGGCCCAAAAAAGGTCATCTGATAGGAGTTTCGGGCCTTTCTTTGTTCGTGATGCGACTTTGATCAAATCGCTGCCTGTCTTCTGACGATGTTCTCCATATCCGAGCGCGATGTTATCCAGATATTCAGCGTGACAGCTTTTACCAAAAAGTGTGCCAACAAGTTTGCCCCTCGAGAACATATCTTGCTGGTTGAAGGAAGATGTGTTCTGGATAGTCCAGGAAATCTATAAGCTATAGAAATTCGATAATGTCATGACCTTGCCGGGTCTTCCAGCTACAGATATAATCCATACCTGTAAAGAGATAAAGGAAAAACAAACGTGCCAAATCCTGGCAATATTGTTCAAATTTTCTGAGCATAAACCATGCTTCGGCGTCTAATGAGCATAAACCATACTCAAGGGATGTTTGAGTCATCCTACCAAATCCTGGCAAGGACCAACATTTCTAGGTGTAATCCATACCCAGAAGTCCAAATCGAGTATAATCCATACCCGATTTCTTTTGCCACATCCTGACAAGACCGTTTGCAGGGCATAATCCATACCGTAGAGTTCAAACTGAGTATAATCCATACCCGATTTCTTTTGTCACATCCTGACAAGACCATTTGTCGTTCCTAAGTATAATCCATACTTAAGATTCTAAAGTGAGTATAAACCATACTCAGCCCTGAAGTAGAGCTGCGCTTGCCACAGCCTGACAAGATAGTCCGTCCCTAGGCATAATGCATACCTAGAGTTCCACAATAAGTATAAGCCATACTTTAACCGAAGTTGAGGATCCTACCACATCCTGACAAGATACTTAAATTCTCCAAACATAATCCATGCTTGGAAAGTCCTTATTCAATTCAAAATGCAAAACCAAATCAAATCCTGATTGGTTTGACACCGAATCCAGAGCACGCTTTGGAGCTACATCCTAACCCCGAAGGTGTGTACTCCGATTCAACCAATCGGAAAACTTAGTGAAAGCAAAAAACAAATCTTAAAGCCTAATAAATGCAGAAAATGAAAGCTGATCTCATCCAGATCAGTTGATGATGAGCCCACGAGAGCTCAATCCAGGGTCATTCCCTCTCCGGGGAGCAGGAGGTAGCAGCGCAGGTGTAGGCGCTGTCGGTAGTTTCACATACTCAGGCAGCTCTCCATGTCTAACCCGTTCCTCAATCAAATCACGAAGATGCCTGCAGTCATTTGTGTCATGTTCGTCCATATCGTGGAATATGCAGTGCTTTCCAGAATATCGTTCTCTTTGCGAAGGCTCCTGTTAGAGTTTATGCCCTAGAGGCAATCCATTTGATGAGATGGATAACACTGTTGATGTAATTATTTTATTTGGAATAAAATAAAATATTCTGTTATGTTATATTTACTGCGTAATATAAATATTAACATAATAGAAGTCCTTAGAATAATAATACGGAGTTATATAGTTCGAGTAAGACTGAACTTGAGATTATATAATGTGATAAGTATTATAATTCTTAAATGTCCCTAGTCGAGTTTTATTGTTTAATATAGGACAACAATAAATCGTTGAGACTAGTATATTGATTGACTGATGATCACATCTCATTGATCATTAATATACGTGATATTAAAGTCAAGATATAAATACGTATTGGAGAATAGCGTATTGGGCTGACCCACCGTGAGATAACTACATGGAATATAATTAACAGTATCATAAGTTATTCTCATAGTGACAGTGATGTAATGGTCCTCAGACCTGAAATCATTATAATTTTTTTCAAGGATATTTGTGTTTTGATATCATCTAAAGTTATTTCATAACAGAGTAATGATAACGGTGATTATTGGATACATCTCGAGTCGAATGAAAATTATGAATGATCTAGATGGAATTTAACCGTACGATATATTCGAAGTGATATCCATGGGCCTCTTGATTGAGTGAGACTATGAAATGCATGGCCGTGCTCAAATATTGATTTGTTCTAAGCAGTCTACTCATTGATCAAGAAAAACAGATTAAATTATAAAGAGGATGATACGATCCATGCCTCCAGTTTAATCTTGGATATAATGGTTAAAAGGACTAAATTATATTGATACACTATTCACAAAGGTCATATCGAATCATTGATATTGTTGTAGCTTGGGTAGCAGTGATGTATTACTAGATGCCTCTCACTGTTTACAGTTTAAGTGTTTAAATTGTTGAAAACGCTACAACAACCTATAGGGTCACACATATAAGTGTTGCAAATGGAGAGAGTATTTAGTTAAAGGAAATCAAGATTAGTTTTGACTAATTCCTTTTGAACGGGTATAAGGGTTAGAAAAATATCTATTAGGGTTCTCTTTATAAAGAAATGATAAGGCCACATCGTTCATTCTTTGTTGAGAAAACCCAGATCGAATTCCAAAACCCTACATCTCGTTTTAATCAATCGGCTAGTACCGAATCTCCATTCTCGTGTTTCGATTGTCGTTCTTGAGAGAAATACTTGTGGATCTCCAATAGAGGTGCTTGAATTCAAGCACTCGATTCTTTTTGATCTGGAATTAGTTTCAACAAGTTCAAGCTCGACCCCTTTTTGATTTGATTCGGAAATCGAAGAAAGGTACATGTTTTAATTCAATTTTGAATTCGAGTTTCTTGATTGATGTGTAAAAGTATTAAAATCCGCTGCTTAAATGATCCAAATTTTCCTTCAGCTCCCTCCTGAGAGGCTTTGGGTAGGAGATAGCACCGTTCGTGTCCAGATAGATGTCTGAGAGTGAGGCATTGAGTTCAGTGTACTTGTCGTATCTGGGCCCTCTCCGGGGCTGAGGATTGCGGTCAATCTTGACAGCGGTTTTTCCTTTGCCTTTTCCAAAATTAGACGGTTCTCCGTCTTTAAGTATGCTTACATCGAGAACTTTCTTCTCGGAGGTTGCATCTTCTTCCCGCAGAAATCTGTCTGCTTCAAGGTAGAATTCGCGGTGGATCTCGGTACAAAGATTTTTTGAATTCTGTATTATCCAAGACACCGGATACCGCTGCCATCAGCACCATCGATGGTTCAGGTCGGTCAACTGATGCTGCTGCAACGTTGAACTATTCCAAAAATGAGCGCAGAGTTTCTCTGGGCCTCTGCTTGATTGTAGTAAGTGACATGACATTCTTGGGTCGTGCGATGTGGACCCGAAACTGTTCAAGGAAGCGAGCGACCAACATATTCCAGCTGTTGATTGATTCAGATTCCAGCTGCCGAATCCACAAAGCAGCTATGTCAGTCAGAAAGAGGGGAAAACACTTTGCCATGACGTTTTCCGACGCCGATTGAACTTCCATATGTCGTTTGTAGCGCATGAGATGCACGATAGGATCCGTCCTGCCGTTGTATGGCTCCAGTTGTGGGAGTTTGAAATCCGGGGGATTGCGGGAATTCCTAATTTCCTGAGTGAATGGGTTGTGATTGACGTCATCCACGTCATTCTGATAGGTGTGGCCTCTCGAGAGGCGTTGAATCAGATCAGCGAGTCGATTGCCTTCAAAAAGCTGTTGCAAACTACCAAAATCAGAGCTGGTGCCCCCAGCGTTGAATGCAGGAAAGGATGGAAGTCGTTGGTGAGATGTTGCCTGGGGATCGCGGGTCGCGGTTCGAGGGGGGCGACCCGACCCGGTCGTGGATCGTGGAAGGCGGTGCGTGAGTCTGGAGGGGGATCCGATCGGGTCGTGATGCCCTATCACGAGCCGCTTCTGGATCTCCATCACGAGCCGGTTGCGGTTGAGGAGCGAGAGCTTCCGTCCTTGTTTCCATTTGAACTGGGGCTGGAATAGGTTAAATCTGAACATTTCCAAGAGTGAGGGGGTTGCCCCCGAGTCCAGATGATGTGCGAGCCGCTTCAGTGGCTTCATTTCCAGTGACTTGAGCGTTGCTCGGCCTTCCATCCATTCGAGCGAAGAATTGGTTGATCATCTCCTGTTGTTTCCTGAGGAGATCGTCCTGCCTTGCCATTTGATCTCAATTCAGCGAGAATGCCGTCCATCTCGTCTCTAGTCAAAAATGTTGATGGGTTTTCGTGAAAGGAAGCTTCCTGGCTTGCCTCGTTTCTCGTGCATTCAGACTCAGCTCCTTCAGTACGGGAGAAAGTTCCATCCTTCTTTCTTTTAACCATTGTTCCAATAGCCAAGCGAATTGATTCCTTTAGAGCTAGAAATTGAAGTAGTGTCGTGTGCCCCCCTTCCTGGCACGCCAAAATGTTAGACCAAAATCTGGGCCTAACACCCAAATGCAGATCACAGATCACAGAATGCAGAAAAAGTAAATAAAGAGGAGACACACGAAGTTTTTATAGTGGTTCGGCTCAAACCAAGCCTACGTCCACTTTATCTCTTCTTAAATCCTAAGAAGTTACAAGTACAATTCTCTCGGTTTATACATGAAATCCTCGTGTTTACAATGAAAAGGGGTAAGAAATCATAAGATTATACACGAAATCCTTGTGTTATGATGTGGAATTTGGCTCCTTTGCTACTGAAATTGCTTTAAAGAGAGCAATAGTGGAAGCTCTGAGGAGTTAGAGCCAAAAGATCCTTGAAAATGTCTTCAAATGGTGTATTTATAGCTGTAGGAGAGTTTCTGGGAAGACCAGTTCGTGATGGGGTACGTGGCACTCGATCCGGGAAAATAACAGAGCAAGTAGCCTTTAGAATAAGCCAGAACAGTGTGCGTATTAGCAGGTTCAGGGGTCAGATCGTGATTATAGGGTCGGTTCGTGGTCATGGGATCGTGATCCCCATATACACCACAAACGGGTCGTGACCACATGCACCATCACGAGCTGAGGTAGGTGCTTCACGAGTCGAAGAGGGCGCGCGAGCTGAGGTGCATCACGAGCCAGGAGGAGATGGTGATCCATAAGCCAATGTGGGTCCCACGAGCAAAAGGGGGCGATCCGGTCCAGGAGGTGTTGCTTCGTCACTTCATCCAAATGATTGCCAGATTACACCCATTTACGGAAATGGGCATAACATTCAAACGTAAGTCCGATTGAGCCAAACCAAAGCTCAAACTAAAGCTAATTCAGAGATCTACAAGAGTTACGGAGCTTAGCTCCATAATCGTTGTTTTCGGGCCCAAAAAAGGTCATCTGATAGGAGTTTCAGGCCTTTCTTTGTTTGTGATGCGACTTTGACCAAATCGATGCCTGTCTTCTGACAATGTTCTCCATATCCGAGCGCGATGTTATCCAGATATTCAGCGTGACAGCTTTTACCAAAAATGTGTCAACAAGTTTGCCCCCCCCCCCAGAACATATCTTGCTGGTTGAAGGAAGATGTGTTCTGGATAGTCCAGGAAATCTATAAGCCATAGAAATTCGATAATGTCATGACCTTGTCGGGTCTGCCAGCTACAGATATAATCCATACCTGTAAAGAGATAAAGGAAAAACAAACGTGCCAAATCCTGGCGATATTGTTCAAATTTTTTGAGCATAAACCATGCTTAGGCGTCTAATGAGCTTAAACCATACTCAAGGGACGTTTGAGTCATCCTGCCAAATCCTGGCAAGGGCCAACATTTCTAGGAATAATCCATACCCAGAAGTCCAAATTGAGTATAATCCATACACGATTTCTTTTGCCACATCCTGACAAGACCGTTTGCAGGGCATAATCCATACCCTGGAGTTCAAACCGAGTATAATCCATACCCGATTTCTTTTGTCACATCCTGACAAGACCATTTTTCGTTCCTAAGTATAATCCATACTTAAGATTCTAAAGTGAGTATAAAGCATACTTAGACCTGAAGTAGAGCTACGCTTCCCACAGCCTGACAAGATAGTCTGTCCCTAGGCATAATCCATACCTAGAGTTCCACAATAAGTATAAGCCATACTTTAACCGAAATTGAGGATCCTACCACATCCTGACAAGATACTTAAATTCTCCAAACATAATCCATGCTTGGAAAGTCCTTATTCAATTCAAAATGAAAAACCAAATCAAATCCTAATTGGTTTGACACCGAGTCTAGAGCACGCTTTGGAGCTACATCCTAACCCCGTACTCCGATTCAACCAATCGGAAAACCTAGTGAAAGCAAAAAACAAATCTTAAAGCCTAAGAAATGTAGAAAATGAAAGCTGATCTCATCCAGATCAGTTGATGATGAGCCCACGAGAGCTCGATCCAGGGTCATTCCCTCTCCGGGGAGCAGGAGGTAGCAGCGCAGGAAGGGGATGAACTGCTTGGTTGAGTATTTGTAGTGATGGTCGGGAGTTTGTTGTGGGTTATGGTATGTAGTGGATGTTGTTGTATTGGTAGAGTGGTATGGATAGACTAGCAGTGGATAGTTCGGCTTTTTCGAGGCTGTTTGGTTTGTATGAAGGGGTAAAGTGGTGAGGCAGTTTTAGGGTGAATGGTTAATGTTGGTTTTGTTAAAAACACGATCGTTTGTGAATTGTGGTGAAGGAGATGGTTTATGTGGTCTGTTTTGTAGGTGGGTAGAGAGTGATGGATGAATTTTGTATGTGCTAGTGATTTGGTATGTAGTCAGTGGAGATGGTTCAATGGTATAGAGAGTGATGGTTTGTAGAGTAACAAATGAACACAGAAGTTGAAATGTATCAAAAGAGAACAGCAGAGAATCAGAAGTAGAGAACCAATGTATCAAAACAATATTTTATTATTTATTTTTTAAGAGGAACCTGTACTAATATGTTATATGAACATAATATGTATGGCACAGAAGTGGATGTGCAGTTTTCAGACTACTTTGCAAATTGATTGTGCAATGAAATGAAAATGTTTTGTCTAGAAACACAATCTGTTTGAAATGAAAATTGTTCAACTGTGAAAACGAAAAAAAACAATGTTTGTGGAATGAACTAAACACACCGTAAAGAAAACATGTTGAGATCAAGTGTTGAGTTTCAGAAACAACATATAAACAGTAACTTGAAGTCAACACGGAAACAAAAATACACAAATATTAAATGAAACATGGTGTCTTTTTTTTTGTTCACAAACTAGAAGATGAACAATAATTGGATTTTTTTTTAAAAGAGAGATGGAGGAAACAGAAAACACAAACAAGTATTCACAAATGCAAAGTAACAAACAAACTTAGAAAACAAACAACACAAAATCTAACACAACCAAAAATAAACAAATAAAAGCAACAACAAAAACAAAATGGTCAAACTCACAAGATTTTTTTTTTAATATGCAAGATAAGGCAAAGTCATACAAGATCACACAAAATAGAAATGAACAATATGCACAAAAACAACAAGGAACAAACAAATGCAAAACTAAACACTTTTTTTTTTGTTTTTTTTAAAAGAAGAACAACAAACAAGAAAATCAATTCGAAGAATAAAATCAAAATTAAATTCTCTCCCTGGCAACAACGTTAAAAACTTATTCAACAACGAATATTCTATTGATTAGAAATCCGTCGCGAAGTGTATAAAACCGCAAGCGCACGACGTACACTTGTAGTACGTGGCGAGCACAGGTCGATCCACGGAGAAAGAAATAATTTTAATTATATTCAATCAAATTAAACCAAATTCAAGCGAAATTTTAACTACAACCACAACTAAACTAAACTAACAAACTAAGATGGATAAAAACTATGAGATTAAATGACAATTTAGGAATAAATTCACTCTCTAGATCACATGGGTCAACATAAAAGGAAACCATGGTCTCTCTTTTTTGGTCATTTGTGAATTTAGTTGGTATGATTATTATAAGTATAGCTTATTCATGCTATTAATTAGCACAAAATAAACTATCAAACTATAACATACCCACTAAATAACCTTATTATTTCTAATGAAAAATGATAACAAGATAAAAGGGAAATATATTTTAAGCATGGCCTATGAACTATCAATTAGAACTATAGAACATCAAAATTTTATTTCAATCTCCACTTAATCACCATCATCATATGTAGATGAAGAGGTAATTAGTGAAAATATGACTAAGCATAGCCTATTTGGTGTCAACAATATACGTTATCAAATTCAATAATGAACATATAAAACCAATAACATGAAGCACAAAAAGAGAGCATGAATAAACAAATTATGTTGCATCTACATAATCAAGAGAGCTTCATTACCCCTAACTTGAAAGGGACTAGACTCTAATATATGTAATCATGACAACAAAAGTGATTGCAACATAAACATAAACAAAAGAGAGAACTAATTAACAAAAACAAAATAAAACTAAACTACTTGCAAAAATTAAGCTACATTAATGCATAAAGTAAATAACAAATAAATGAACAAGGAATTAAATTACATTAAAATGAGAATTATATAAGAGGGAAATGACTAAGAAGCCATGAAAGAAAAAGAGAGCTTTCGTCTAAACTAAACTAACTAAAGGGAGATGATATTGACATGAGCATACATGAGTTATTTATACATGTTTATTCAAGCCTGACCCTAATCCATTTTGTTGGGGACTATCAAAAATACCCCTTCTTGAAGCTTCCATTTGTCTTTAGTTACTAATGATTCATTAAAATTGCATGAAGCCTTTTTTGTCTCCACTTGCTAATATATTAGCCTCTGATTGTTCCACTAAAAAAAGAGTGATAATGGGTAGGCTCCTCCACTAAGTTGCATGTTAATTAATTCCATCTCCATTACTTTGCATCCACTTTGTACATGCATATCTCCATGTAAATTTTTTGTGCATATTTCATTTTTGCTCCTAAATTCCTACAAGACACATGAAAATGAACAATTAAATTTTATCAAAAATAAATACATGCATAAATAACTGTTTTGTCCCAGTATGAAGATGAATGCATGATAATTTGGGTTTTTTGATTAAAACATGTAAAAATAGCCTAATGTGTTATTTATTTAATTAAAACAAGAATAGATGTATGAATATAAATGTGCATATTTACGTGCACATCACCTATTATTTTACGTTCTACTCTATGTATTTGAACTACTCACATGTTACCAAATCCAAACAATTGAAACAATCTTGGTTTCCACTTATAATAAATCCAAAAAATATGCACCAACTATAACATATAAAAAGATGGTAATTTTTCTTATGTTTAACCGTAAAGATGTATGTATTAAAATACATTAATTATGTACATAAATAATAGTAATAAGGGTAATATGTAAAACAATCATAGTCGTTTATATTTTTTTTGAAAAGAAAAAAGATACTTTATTACAAATAAAATACAATCACAAATGTCTAGGAAAACTAATAATAATACAAGGATATTAAACAAATTATTATACATATACCAGATCAGCTAGCCTAGACTAATAAACCAAGAAGAAAAAAAATCCATTTCGAAGTTTCATTTTTTTTATGTATATATACAAATACCAACTCAATTCTTTGATACTATTTTCATTCAAGTTAAGATATTTAAATAGCGTTAGTAAATTTTTATTTTATTCGTCAATTAAATAGTATTTTTTAATTTGATAAATCGGTAAGTATGTCAGTTATAAACATTGCACAACATAAATCAGAGAAAAATAAGAATAACGGTTTTAAATTACAATTCATTTATTTCACTAAATCTATGAAATACTACATAACAAACTTCTAATTTTAAAACAAAAAGTATAATTTTAGTATTACCGCATGCAACACATGAGTTATACATTATTTATAGTTATATCAGTAAGATATCACCGGATTATAATTATTTTTTGTATGATAGATCACGGAACTTGCTAAACAATGTTTACACATGTACACAAAACTCGTGTTTGCTGTGAAACCGTAAGATTGTATTATTCATTAGTTCGATTAAAATCACTTATAAATATTGTTTAGCAAACAGATAGTTATTTCCTGAATTTTTACTTAAGTACTTTTGCAGTATCTTAGTAGCTTTGTTAGTTCCAAGGTATGTTATTTTCTTTAATGAAAGGGCTGAGGTTAGTTTGTGAAACGAGAATGCGTTCTTTTATTGAAAGAGCAACGCGAAAGTGAAGAAAAAGGAAAAAATGAAAACAAAAAGGAAAAGGAAAGGGAAAGAAAGGGGAACGCAAGGAGAACGAACGGGTTAAAAAAGGGCATTGTTATTGACACTCCAAATATTGTTAAGGGGAGGTCAAATTTTAAAAACACTCCAATCATAAAAGTAATGTTAAGGGGGGCCACGCACTTAATTTTTACGTTCCCTTTTACCCTCGTAATAACGTCTGCTAATAACATCAGTTATTATCACAAATCCAAATCAATTTCAAATGCAAAAAACCAAATCCTTAAATTATTTCACTACAATAAATTGACCATATTACAACGGTGGAAAACAGTTGTAAAAGACTTTTTTACAACAGTGGGACAACCGTCGTCTATTAAAAAGTTGTAATAGACTAAAATCTTTTACAACTTTTTTGCTCCGTTGCGACACAGTTGTGAAATGTACATTTAACAAATGTTTTCCACCGTTGTAATAAGCTTTATTACAACTGTTTATAGCTGTTGTAATATATTTTATTAAAAGTATTATTTTACATTTGTAATATATGAACAAATTATATACATATTGCTAATAAAAAAAATCATTTTAGAACATATTATCCACAGAACTAAATATATCAAACAAACTTAAAACATGCACCAAAACAATATATTAGAATTTTCAAACTCTCATCGTTTTTTTATTAATCATACAAGTATCTCAAGTACATAAAGCAACTACAAAGTCCGTTATCCAAGACTCTAAAATCTAAATGACTTGAAGTATCTTTCATAAATATACATCACTAGGAGTAATACAAACATAATGAAATTGAGGTTTGCTCGCAATGCTGCTGGTCTTGCAATGTTTTTTTTTTCTTGAGTTGTCTTCCAATAAATTTGAGATTTTCTCGCAATGTTGCAGGTGTTCTTGAATTAAGCTATATGAAGTAACATATTAAGCAATAAGAATGAAGTAGGTTAAAGTATGAAGTAACCTAAGCAATCTCACCAGCCGCCACAATAACCTATGAAGTAAAAAATAACATTGCTTGAATCCTGCGGATTTCTAGATAATGTTAATACTACTCCTAAAAAAAATACTATCAATACTGATGTAAAATTCAATCAAACGGATAATGTTCAAAATCAAAAGAGTGAGACTTGATCAAACATACCGATAACACCAAATGAGAAAATTCCAACACCATGAAATCTGTAGTCTCAATCTCGACTCTCCAATCCCTGTCCATAACCCAACACATGTGAAAAATCATCAGCAAATCCTTTATGCTCAAAACACCCCCAACCTGTTCAATTGGGCAGAAGGAAAGATCTACTCATACTGAGTTTGAAACAACAAAAATATGCAAAATCCTAAATTCGAGTACATCCACTTAATCCTAGGTAAATTTGAATGTATAATCAAACGCATGCTAAACCATACCCTCATATGAAAACAACAGAGATGAAGAGCATACATACTGATGTTAAAACACTGACAATTTAGTTGACAAGGAGTTTGACAGCAACCCTACAAACACTTTTCAGTTGCTATTCCAGATTCCAATGATATAGGAGACTAATTATTTTCTTGGCTGACTTAGCTAACTTAATCGTCCATATCTAATTTAATCATCCATATCTAACATAGCGGGTTCACTCTGTATCAATATTTTAAGAATGAATCAACATTTAATATTTCAACAAGTACAATTTAGGAAATGTCTTCATGAATATTTCAGTATTCATTCTTACAAGAATTTAGGAATGAAATTGTACTTGTTGAAATATTGATTCATGTTGTACCAATATTCCGAAAATATTGATACAGAGTGAAATTGTACTTGTACATATCATAAATAAATCTTCATGACCACAATTTAGGAAACATCCACAATTTAAGGATTCCAAGTACTCACTGCATGCCTTCGCCTTTTCTTCCAATGCTGTCTCCAGGCAATGAACGGCCAACTACAAGAGAAAAAGAAACACCTTCTTCCACCTCCAAATGCAGACCGATAACATGCACACAATAAATAAACCATCGCCTACCACTAGGACACCACCAACGAACATGCTATCTCCTGCCGTGCACAACCCCCATGTCATCTCAAAAGTCTCCAATCTTAAATCGACAATTCAACGGAACCGTCTACGAACTCCATCGTCATTTCGCAACCGAACACCCTCCACCTACATCCCCACCTGCGAACTACGACCTCGCTGTCGCTACTACCAGATCTGTGACTCTCTGTTCCAGATCCAATCCTCCCTGTGTTGCACTCGATATTTCCCTCTTTCCCCTACGAACACCAAAACAACACAAACCCCTAAAACACATTTGATGCTCTGCCTCACACAACCGGAGCTACATCGACCTTCTCTATCGTTTCCCCTTGGCTCAAGCTTGCTCCACCACCGACCATTTCATCATTTTGGGTATCGTAAGTGATGAGCTTAACTGGGGCGGTGGTGTTAAAGGTTGGTGGAGATCGTAAGAGCTAGGTTTTTCTTTTTTTGAGGCGGCTTTCGAGAGTTCGGGTTTATTTTGAGTTGGAGTCTCGAAATTTAACTGCGTTTGCTGGATAGTTCGGTTTAGAGAAGCGAGCTTGTGGAAGGAAGATGAAAATTTCACGGACATACTGAAAGCGGGTTTGTGGAGGGAAACAAAAATTTCGGTTTACAGTACACATCGTTTTTATTCCGCTCTTTAAAATTGTTTATTATCAATAACGAAAATTGCAATGTAAAGGATACAACTTTACAATTATTTATTTATTAATTACTCATTAATAATTATTGAATGTTACTTATTATTTTAATTATTGAATGGTAATTATTAATGTTAATTATTTCATGCTTGGGTGACCTAATTGGAAAGAAGAGCAAAAATGTTTTGATTTTCGTTTTGAGCCAAAAAAGCGTTTTTGTTTCGGAGCAGAAGTGTTTTGATTTTCGTAGCCAAAATGTATATTAAAAAAAATAATTCGGGTACGGCCCACTTTATAATCTTATTGTTATACTGACAGATTACAAGAATCAGTTACATGCAGACACACAATCCGTGTGTTAATTGAGATTACAAGAGGAGAATTTAGATGTAGAAAGGTGAAAAATCCTTGCACTTCAGTAATGGTGGAAGCCTTGAAGAAGAATGGTCAAAAGTCCGAGCCAATCCCCTTAAAATTCCATGTAGAGGTGTATTTATAGCTGTAGGAGGGCTTCTGGGTTGACCGGTTCGTGATGGGCACGTGGCACCCGATCCGGGAAAGTAGGAGCGGGAGTAGCCTTGAGAATAGGTCAAAATTGAGTGTTGTTGCTGTTATGGTGCAGCCAATTCGTGGTCATGGGTGGGCGAGCCGAGCCGGTTGTGCGATGATGTGGTGAAGCTGGTGCTGACGCGATCAGGTCGTGATTATGAAGGTCGTGACCCATACATGCACTACAAAAAAACATTGAATTAAAAACTGAAATTTTCAGTCTTTAACTGAACAATTCAGTCTTTAAATAGCATTTAAAGACTGCCTAAAAACCGAAGATTTCAGTCTTTAATTCTCAAGTCTTAAAACAAATTAAGACCGACACATCGGTCTTTAAAAATAAAAACCGAAAATCAGTCTTAAAGACGCATAAAGACCGAATATTAAAGACTGATTCATTGATCGGTCTTAAATAAATGCAAAATTATTTGAATGCTTTTATCCCAATTCATACAATGTACGTTCTGAGTTGTTAGATGCAATTTATAAACATACTCATAATGATTAATCATATGATACTACAACAATTAAAAAAAACAATTTTAGTAGTTAGATACATGCATAAAAATGAAAATACACTGCTTCATACAAAACAATTATCAAGGAAACAAACAGCCACCCATTACATAACATCAACTAGTGCAATAGCATTTTAAATATACTATCTGTCACCATTCTTAAATGAAGCCTTCCTTGAAATGTCTCTGCCCTTTCCACAACATTAATTTACTGCTTCTTTATTAAACCATGCAACTTCATGGACTAAGAACTGTTCCCCGAACTCCGCAACGTCATGTATTATCATTCATTGCTAAAAGATCGTTTTCTTTACGCAAATACTACAGGTTCTTGTGTCTTCAACGTGTATTTATCTCTTCCAGCACTTTTGATGTTTCCTTAGAATTGACATGAAGCCATTAGTTAGTCCCATGCAAACGAAAAATGTACTAGTTCATGAAAAATAGCAACACAACAGAAATTTCCAGTTATTTTAACTCAACAATAGTTAACAAAAATATCGTGTATACTTCAACTCAGCAATATAAGAGAACCTCGTTGCTTCTTAAACAAAGTGACGTAAGAATAATAGAATCAGTAATACAAGTCAAGCAACCAAGTAAAAACAAGCATTCACTGCAAAATCTTGTAATAAGGAACTAGCGACAGGATAAAAACACAAACCCCCTGCAATACGCACATTAAAAAAGCAAAGAGATTTTATTTTTGAATGAGATTGTATTGGTTTCACAGCTTCATATGAATTAAAGACAGGAACTAGAGACAAGATGAAAACACAAACCCCCCGCAATTCATTTAAATGTTGATTGATTTCACAGCTTCATAAGAATAATTCTTTAGGATGATAAATACTTAATAACTAAACTGCAATTTATCAAACAACAAAGTAATGACTGATTTGAACCGTGAAAAACAAATCAGTCATAATAAACAAACAACAAACAACAAACAACTAATTACAACCAATAACGATCATCCCAAGTGACAATAATCAATATCACAGTGATTAGATATGAATAATCAAATTTAATCTTGCACTTGAATAATATCTCCCTTATTATTGATAGTAACTCACCTTTAAGTATCATGAAAAACATATTGATTTCCGAATTGCTTCACTGTGATGGATTTATGGTCAGCTGAAAGAGTAGACTCCTAAATAGAGGTAGTACGAATATGTGAAGTTGGGTTTTGGTTTATTGAGTGAAAAAATGAAGGACTTGATTTGATAACGGAGTGGACAAAATTTGTGCGTGAATGGGGAGTTAAATCTAGGAGAACGTGGAGTTTAAATCCAGCAGTATTACCACAAAAAATATATCAGTTTTTAGATGAAAGTAATTTGACGCGGATCACCAGATTAACCGTTCGATTTACAGAATTAAAAGGATTTAGACTCATAGATATTAAGATATCAAAACGTAAATCAGTGACTCGTCTAAAGACTGAAACTTGAACTCTGATCAGTTTTAAATTGTAGTAACGGATCAAAGACAGATTTTCGGTCTCTAGAACTGATAAACTAAGACCGACTTTTTCAGTTGTTTCCAGTCTTAAGTTAAAGACGGAAAATTTTCGGTTTTTAACTATCAATCTTTATTTCATTATTTTTTGGTAGTGATGCCTCATGAGCCGGGGTCGTGATCAATGAGTGGACCACGAACCGGGTTGCATTACGAGCTGAGGATGCTGCTTCACGAGCTAAGGAGACTCCACGAGACGGGGGTGCGCCACGAGTCGAGGAGGGGCGAGCCCAAGGGGGAGCCCACGAACCAAAGGGGGCGACTCGAACAGAAATGTCACCAATTCTCAAAATCCAAGTTCTGCGTGTGTTTACGGAAACGGGCATAACTTTCAAACCGTAAGTCCGTTTTGACAAAACGAAAGCTCAACCTGAAGCTAATTCAGAGGGCTACGGGAGTTACAAAGCTCAACTCCGTAATTGCTGTTTTCGGACCCAAAAGAGGTCGTCTGATAGGAGTTTCAGGCATGTTTATGTTGATGATGTGATTTCGACCAAACCGCTTCATGTTTGTTGACGATTTTGTCAGTGCCTGAGTGCGATGCTATCCAGAAATTCCGTATGTGACAGCTTTTACCAAAAAGTGTGTCAACAATACCATATAAAAATTTTTTATTAACAAATAAAAAAAAAATATTGTATAGAAGACTAATTTGGTAAAATAAGTTTATTTGTTAAGGGGGTGCTCTCTCCATTGGTATTCCTGTTAACTTATTTTTTTTAAAAAAAAATGACCTTTCCTTAATAATATTTGAAGCGTCAATAACAACTTACATACAAAGTACCATTTAGTTTGAGTGGAAAATTTGGTCGGTCGCGTCCACTGTTTTCGACGCGTCCTGATTCAAAGAAAAATAATAATAATAATAATAATAATAATAACCACCGGTGTCCTGCTGCAAAATCGAAACGAAGTTCAAAATTATCTAGCAAAAAAGGGAAAAAAAACACCCCGCAGCCAAATCTGAATTGGCTTTAGTGTAGAAAACAGTGGGCCCCACCAGAGGGCTACAGTGGCAACATAGTAAATACCGCCTCCTCGTTGATTCCTACGATGTCTCTTAGTCCTTCCGCCTAATTCGTATCGCCAGACGCCATTGCTCTCATCTCGGATCCGATCCGCCTTCCCCTATATATTCATTTTCCTTAGTTTTCTCTCTCTCTACATTCGCACTTCATACAAAAACAAAACTCTCCCTTTTGCTCTGTCTCTAATTAATGGCTGGCTTGTTGGAAATCAGTACTGGTCTCACGGTTCGTGTCTCGGAACACGCCGGGTTGGGATCCAAAACGAGTGTCGCAGGTAGTGACCGTGTCGGAGCTGATACGAAACTTAGGTGGAGGTCTACCGCGTCTCGTGATTTTAAAGTGAGGGCGAAGGTTGGAGCTGCTAATGGCTCTCTTAACACTGTGAGCTTCGTTTTTCTATCTAATTTCGTCGTCCTGGCAAACCCTGATTTATCAGCATTACTGTAATTTTCAGTGTGATACAGAATGGCATCTTTGTTTGGGCCAGTAACTTAATATATGAATTTTGATTATAGGGTTTTTTTCATTGAAGATTGACTCAATAAATATTTCGAACATCAATTATTTAATGGGCTTGTTTATAATTGATTGTTAATATAGACGTTTGTTACATGGTATAGATAGCCGTAACTCCTGTAAAATCTTATGTATGTTGTCTCATGTTGTTTAAATTAATGTTAATCTCAGTGTATGTGCATTGATATGTACGCCTAATAGCTTAATTTTTGTTCCATTGGATGCAATACGATAATGCACATGTGCTACATGATTAAATGCTTCAATAGTCTTGCAAATGATCTAGGAATTATATCTAGCGTAGTTCCAAGGATAAAGTTTTGTTATGCTATTAGTAGTTTGTAATCTGTTTATATCACACCATTATGCAGCTACTACGCTGAAGCTGCATAACCTGACACGACTGTAAAATGTTCTTACTTTTAAAGCAGGAGATGGTGAACTCTTCAGTTGAAATTAAATCTAGTGGATACAGGATGGAGGATGCAAAGGCTGCTTCAAATGGTCGGCGAAAAACAAAAATAGTATGTACCATTGGGCCTTCTACGAATACACGGGAAATGATATGGAAATTAGCTGAAGCTGGAATGAATGTAGCACGTTTAAATATGTCACATGGAGACCATGCATCTCACCAGAAAGTAATCGATTTAGTCAAGGAGTATAATGCACAAGCAAAAGATAATGTCATTGCCATTATGTTGGATACTAAGGTATGCATACAAAAATAACGAAAACTGTCCCAAAAAAATAAAATTCAAATTGATATATTACCCCCTTAAATTCAATGGCAACATCTAAACATGATGTGTTATTTTCAAGGTTTGAAATTCCGGATATATGTTTCGTTCCTGTTGTTAGAAATTTCTAAAATTACCGTTCCGTTCTGGAAAGTCCGGACATTCCGTTTAAAATCCGGTTCAGGAATTCATGGCATTTTGAATTCTGTGTGTGTTATACTTCTGCTAATTTATGTGTTAAAATCCTTTATAAGAAGAAAAATAAACAAATAAAAACCCAATAGTAGGCCCAATAACCCAAAATACATCATTTCTATCGCTGCGCCCAGTTTCCCCTTTTCATCTGTCTCCTCCTTCTGTCTGTTCAAAATTCATGTTCGACACAATTCCTTTTTATCTCCTTTTCAATTCGTTTTCTTACTCAAGCTTCTACATATGCTCGATATTTCCTCAGTAAAATCTCTCGCTTGATGTAACCCTAAAATCAACGGAGCTTGAAAGATCGATGCGCGAATCTTCCACTTTCCTTGCTGCTGAAAGCCAACACATTTTTCCTCGGTCATCGCTGGAAACGGTATTTGAGGTAAATTCCGGTCCGGACAACGCCGGAACCGGGTCGGAATGGACAGGATTCTGGCGTGCCGGACGGAATCTCCAACCATGGTTATTTTCATCCCTTAAAAGGAGCTGCTCTCATTTAAAATGTAGTTATTTACCATATTTGAGATAAAAAAAATAAAGCACTATGATAGCAATAATAAAAATGATGAATGCATATGATGGTATTTCAAAGTTACTAAATAAAAAATATACATGCTTGTTCGCTCCATACCTGTATTATTTCTAGTTTGATGTCATTTTTTAAGGACAATATTTACAGTAAGTAATAAACATTTTAATAAGAACTGATAATTGTGTATGGCCGTACATATTAAATGACTAAAATCCTAGGTTTCTTAATTAATGGTTGTAATACCTTTGATATTATAACTTTTTAGTATATACATGAATTTCCTAAAATGCCATTATATGTATGTGCGTATGTGTTTATGTGCTTCCATACACACACATACATCCGTGTGTGTGTGTGTATATAATATGTGTGTGTGTTGTGTGGTTAAGGTAGGAGCGGTAACCCCTTCCCTGTTTGTCCCCTTTTGTCTTTTTTGTCAAAACATTTCAAAAGTTGACAAAATTCCGTAGACACAATATGTTTGCAGATTGCTTATGAGATCGTCTATACAAGATACCAAGAATTAGATCATTTTTGGACTTCTAACTCGTTGAATTTTCATTTTAAATCATAATTTTAAAAAAAAAAAAAAATCATGCAATAATGCTAAACAGCGTCATACGAGAATGCAATATGAATGTTGTATTGGACTAAATTATGGTTAAATCTTGATCAAGTTAACATGTAAATAAACTGAAATAAAAATAAAGTCGTTACAGATAATAGAAATGATGTAATAACATTGTGTAGACTTTTCAAAAGGCCAACCCCTAAATTTAAGAATTAGAGTTGGACTCTTTAGAAGTTTAAACCATGGAGTACGTCGGTTGAGGGCTTCCTTCCAAATATTCCCGTTCATTTACTAATGTAAAGTGCTTGGAAACTAATCAGGGGCCGGAGGTGAGAAGTGGGGATCTGGCACAACCTATCTGGTTAAATGAGGGACAGATGTTCAACTTTACAATCAAGAGGGGAGTCAGCACTGAAGACACTGTTAGCGTAAATTATGATGATTTTATTAATGATGTGGAAATTGGCGATGTTCTCCTGGTTGATGGTAAGTAAATATCTGTTTCAAATAGCTTACAAGTGCACATTTCTTATGTTCTTGAAGAGCTGTGGATGTTAGCTACTCCACTTTGTATTATGTCTATAATACATGCTTCTCAATGTAAATCAAAACGTTAAAAATCTTTTTCCTTATATCCTAATCAAGTTCGGCAGAAGGTTATTTAATGAGGAATCTGGAATCATTCACTTTCCATGAGTAAAATGATTGAATACATGAATGGGATGAGATATGGGTAGTTTGCTTTGTCTGTCTTAATTTTCTTTTAATAGTTATTTTTTATTTTTAATTGAAAAATGTCTACCTCGTCTTTTATCTGTAAGTAAGCTTCTACAACATAATGGATTTGGTGTCGAGATTAGGTTTAGTTGTGCACACAAGCAATTCGAATTAACTTTAATTCTTTCTGTCATTGCTTTAGGTGGAATGATGTCGCTTGTTGTGAGATCAAAAACATCCGACACTGTTAAATGTGAAGTTGTTGATGGTGGAGAACTCAAATCAAGGCGTCACTTGAATGTTCGTGGGAAAAGTGCCACCCTTCCATCAATAACAGGTTACCTTTTTTTAGTCAAACTCAACTTAGACTACAGCATTCTTTAAAAGGCTTCTAACTAAATCATCATATTTCCTCGTTTCCATGTCTGCAGAAAAGGACTGGGAAGATATCAAATTCGGCGTGGACAATAAAGTTGACTTCTATGCCGTCTCATTTGTGAAAGATGCTAAAGTTATCCATGAACTGAAAGATTACCTCAGAAGTAAATCCTTTTCAACTAATTGCTTTATATATCACAGATTTACCAATTTAGTGCCTGAATAACTGATCTTTCTTTTTTCTATTCAAGGTTGTAATGCAGATATTCATGTTATTCCAAAAATAGAAAGTGCCGACTCAATACCAAATCTTCATTCCATCATTTCTGCATCTGATGGGGTAATTTATTAATTGCTGAGCCACTCATCTTGGAGTTTTTAGCCCAACCGACTGGTTCTCCATAATGGTTGCACCTTCATGATTCATAACTTTATGCTTGAATCAGTGGATTTTTCATTTTTTTCATCTTATATGCCATTTAATGACTACATGCATTTGTTACCAAAAGTTGCAGTAGAAAAAAAATGCTTATATTTCTTCTGAGCCACAATAAGCCTTTTTTTTTCCATACTCTAATGGTTGCAGTTTGCTAACTGCTGATGACATTTGATGTTTAGATCTCAGATAAGAGGACCTGGTCTAAATTTTGTCTTCATTCATAACTTGATTTTCCTTCTATTTAGGCAATGGTTGCTCGTGGAGATCTTGGAGCCGAGCTTCCCATTGAAGAAGTTCCGTTGTTACAAGTAAACCCTTTTCCGGATAAGTTTGCGTAAATGCTACACTTTTAGACTTTCATATGCATTTTAATATCGGTATTATGTCTCGTGCATTATCTGCTAATGTTCAAGTGTTGCAAAAAATTTAGCCATAGTTTTGTGTCCTGTAATCATTCAAGTATGATTCTTTAGCAGAATATATATTTTCATCAGTTTATCAACTTCTGCTAAACCATGGCATCATTTACGGGGGAAAGGGACATTTTTTCCTGGATATTTGCAGTCTACATTGCATGTATTTGCAGTTCTAACTGCACTTTTTTTTAAAATATTTTTTTTGCAGTCTACACCATGGATATTTATTTTTTGAATATTTGTGGTCACATCGCACATTTTTGCTAAAAACATCGATAATAAATGTTCTGTGAAACTTGTTTTTTGAGAAAGGTTTTTGGGTATTAAGTTTGAAAATAAAGGGAGAATCCTAATTTCCAGAAAGGAAAAAACAGTTAGTTAAAATATTGTTTTTTTTTTCAAAATGTCATGCAGAGGCAGTTTAGTGTTAAGTGAGATAACGTTGAAGTTCTTTCACAACCTTTTTCTTCAACTTGGTTATATTCGAACTAGCCAATCCTATCTGGGAATTCCATTATATCTGAAGCCTTGAGCATTTCCCGGCGCCCCGCCATTGGTACATGGCAACCGTCAAACTGTTTGCACTGTCTTGATATTCCTTAACTTAAAACTTTTGACTTGAATAACTTCTCTATGGTGGCTTTATACCAATCATGTACATATTTGCTTTTTAATTTTCCTGGATATGTTACCACTACAACCTTATTCAAACAATTAGCAATATGCAAACTTGCTTTGTAAAAGCAATACGCTAGGTAAGATTAATTTTAATGTTTGCTTAGAAGTTCCCTGTATATATACAATAATAATATTCAGCTTTAGTTGATGGAGAGATGCATGTAGCTAATACTTTTTTGTCTGAAACCTCACCGTATATAAGAAAAAATAATATGGTGATTAATTTTGAGTGTGCACTTATTAAATATTAACATTGCGCCACTGGTATAAATTGAATACTATGTTTCAAAGGCGGAATCTATAAAGTTAGCTATATGAGTATTGCTTTTTCTTTTCTTTTTTACTTATAGTATTTTGGAACAAGGCTAATGTATGCTCTAGCTAAGATAACCATATGAGAAGATCTTTCACAAGGTTGGTTTAATATCCACACGTCTGGTAATTACTTTTACCATGCATTGTCGCTTAGAATGAAAACCATAAATATGCTTGCACTTTTTTTATGTTAGTTGGAGCTGGAGTGCATGTGTTTTTATCTCTGCTCTTATAATTTAAACATTTTAATCTCCTCTTTCACAGAGAATGCTTCCAGAGTAGGGATTAGGTGCATCTAAAATATTTACCTGTGATGGTCATTTTTGACTAAACAGTTCACAGAATCTTCTGATTCTGCAATTTCAAACATAAGTCCTACAAGATTTGTGACATCTATATCTGATATTTGATCTGCAAGCAAATGAATTTTATAGATTGTTCTGCACTGAACAGGATGAAATTATTAGGAGATGTCGTAGCATGCAGAAACCAGTAATTGTAGCGACAAACATGTTGGAAAGTATGATAGATCATCCAACTCCAACACGAGCAGAAGCTTCTGATATATCTGTAGCTGTTCGAGAAGGTACTGATGGCATAATGTTGTCAGGTGAAACTGCACATGGGAAGTAAGTACCTTGATTTGTATATCTATTTATGAGATTTTTAAAGCAAATAATCTACCGAATATCTTTCATGACATTTTTGTTCATATATTGTTGACGGTAATCTTGATTACACTTATACAGTATTCCTTTATCAGAGATGCACGATCAAACGTGTTCATATTTTTGTTCTATTGCACAGACGCAAATAAATAGCAATTTCTTTGTGTATCATTATCATGTATACTCCATGGTATTTGTGTGCACATATGTGGATATTTCACTGAAATTCAGTGTTACTGTTGTGATGTGGACAAGGAAATTGACCTGTTGAATCCTGGAATAAGAGTGTTAAATACACCTAGAACTATATTTATTTGTGTATCATTATCATGTATACTCCATGGTATTTGTGTGCACATATGTGAATATTTCACTGAAATTCAGTGTTACTGTTGTGATGTGGACAAGGAAATTGACCTGTTGAATCCTGGAATAAGAGTGTTAAATACACCTAGAACTATATTTATTTAAGCTCCATGACAATTATTTTAAGTTGACAGCAGAAATCATCTATAGAAATTGATTTTACATGTATGGAAATTGATAAGCTATGATATAGCGGAATAAAAATCGTCTAGCTTGTAATAATGTGTTGTGGAGTCATGCCCACTTCCTCTTTGGTTGACAAATAAACAATGTTTTATGATGAATAGGGTCACTGTTAGTTTCAGCCAACACAGAGCAATAAAAATGAATGCGTTTATACTCTTGCAAACAGTTCACTAACTTTTACCATGGAAATTGCGCTTTCCTCACATTATACAAGAAAATTGTGAAGTATTTGTACTAAAACCGTAATTTCTTGCTTTCTGTAATGTAACATAAACAGAAACAAAAAAACCTTTTACCAGTTGTTACCTAGTGAATGATAAATAATTCGCACCCTTCAGAGCATAATGTGAAGTTAGTCATTTTACCCAATAATTCTAAACATACTTTGCATTCACGCTCAGGTATCCACTTAAAGCTGTTAATGTGATGCATACTGTAGCCTTAAGAACAGAGTCAACTCTTTCGAGCGACCTCACTCATTCAGTTTCTTCTGCTGCTCAGGTATTAATAGTAGTATCATGTCAATGTACAGTTGGACACTTGATATTTTCTTGTGTCTTATATATTTTTTTATTTGAGCCAAGAAAGAATGATAATTTGTGCTACCTTGCAGTTAACAAAGATTCTTATTTCCTTATATAACAATTTTAAAATGCTATGACTGTATAATAATCCTTTCTATCTTTACAAAGGCTATATCCGGAGGGGACTTTTGTCAAAGCCACATGAGTTCGATGTTTGCTTCCCATGCAACCACAATGGCGAATGTCCTTTCGACCCCTATAATTGTTTTCACAAAAACAGGCTCAATGGCTGTACGTCTTAGCCACTGCCGCCCTTCTTCCACCATATTTGCATTCACCAATGAGTAAGCTTTCCATCTAACTTCGCAGAGATATTTGATTTTATTAAACTGAATTAAATCAGTAACGCATATAAACCATGTTTAATAGAGAAAGAGTGAAACAAAGGTTGGCACTATATCATGGCGTGGTTCCTATAGAAATGCAATTTTCTAACGACGCCGAAGAGACATTCTCTAGAGCAATCAAACATTTAATGGTACACCTCAAATATTCCATTTCATTTTGATTTCTCTCTCTCTTCCCTTTCATTTGTTGCAATTTTAACATGCATGTTTCATCTGTATGAACAGAAGGGCAACTTTATCAAGGAGGGTGAATATGTAACACTGGTTCAGAGTGGAACTCAGTCCATCTGGAGACAAGAGTCTACGCATCATATTCAAGTGTGCAAAGTCCATGCTTGATGTTAACATTTGAACTCAGGCAAAAAAGATTATACGGTTGTATTCTAGATTATTCATATTTTTGGTGCTTTTGTTCTAGGCTATTTATATTTTTGAAATGGATTATTTATCGCGCACGTTGCTGTAGCAGTACTTGTGTATGCGAAACATTGATCTTGTTTGTTTTGTAAGCTGTAAGATAATGATTTTTTTTGGTAGCAACGATTGTTTTGAGAAATGAGTATTGTTATTGAATTCACAGGTTTCTTCTTAGGTACAATTGTAAACATAATATTGTATATTACTGGTTGCTTTTTCAATGATTGAAGAAGTGGGTTTGTAAATGGTGCAGAAATTCAATGTTGCAAGCGCTGTCTTTGTCCCTATAGATGGGTGAACATTTGTTTTGAGTTCTGGTTTAAGAGCTCATCCATTGTTTATGAGTGTTGCTCCAGTCAAAACTGTTAAATTTACGACTATGTAGTACAACTGTTCATTTTGTTAGAATCGTAAACGGTTTATCAATTGCAAGGCAATATGCATAAATTGAAGTCCAGTCATACATGGGATGATTCTGTGGGCACGAAAAAAAATGTTTTCTTCTCTTTTAACATTTTAATTTTTAAAGCATCACAGTAATCCTCTACTATTGCTGCTCGTTGCTTCCCCCCGGATAGTAGATATACATAAACACGTCTGAGTTAAATCATCCATAACTCTTGGGCATTTACATGTTCGCTAAATCTATTTACACTCCACTTTTTTTCTTTCTGACCCCCACTGTTCAAATAAAGAAACATTATATCTCACTTATTTTCTTTTTCCACCCCAAAAGATACTGAAACTGTTTTTATTTTATTTTTCACAAACATATACCTTTACATCAGCTGCAATATATATTTATTTATTTCCAAACTTTTTGCAATCTAAAAAAAAAGCTATATTTCAGCATAATTTAAAAATAATTAAATAACATATTATACTAAAAATCCTAAAATCAAACAATGCTAAGGTGGAAAAACGTAAAAAAGTGAAAAGTACAAATTTGAAATAAGCACCAATTTTTTTTTTTTTTTTTAAAACATTATTCTTTTTCGAAACCATTTGTCTTTTCAAAATTTATTAACATCGTCGTAATTTTTAATAAGATAAGATGAATGATATACAAAGGTAAATTTGTAATTTTATTTTTAAGTTCTCAATGGAGTGGAAGATGCAATAATCGGTGTGTCAATAGAATTAACCTTACATGTTATACTAATAATTTTAACTTTACATTGGAGTTTGAAATATAATCACATTCACATCATTATTTGAATCAGAAACATTAAAGGAGTAAAGAACCTCTTCCAAAATTTTGATTTCTTGTTGAAACTAGTTCATTGATTTGTTCATGAATTCAGTTCCATAGATCGGAAAAAACAATAATTTGAAACAAAATAGTAAAGGGCTATTGTGGTCGGGAAAGGCTACTTACTCCCCCCGCAGAGCAAGGGGAAAAGGTTTGATTGGTGGCAACTACGATTTAGCCACTTGTTACATCTCAATCTACATTTTTCTATAAAAAATAAAATATAATACAAAGTTATGCTTGTTGTACGTTAAGGTATGGACTCTTAAACATGTTAGAAGCTCACACCGAGAAGGGCGATATGGAAACAGAGGCCTCATTCGCAGCCAATTTTGGATGTGCTACCGTTGCGTTCGCGTCGGACGCCAGCAACGTTCCAAACAAGGCAAACAACACGCTTTGTGAATGTTAGAAATCCAGTCGTTGGCGTCCGACGCTAACGGCTGGGTTTTTAACGTTCCTCTTCCTTCCCTATAAAACCACTACCTCCTTCTAACTCTTCACTCACACTACTCAATCCATCTCGTCTTCAATTTTTCTTCCAACTAAATCCGAGTAGAAATCGTTTTTTTTACAGTTTGTTGTTTATGTTATTTTCCTTTACTCAACATAGTTTTTTTTCTTGTTTTTTTAATTTATTTCTGATAAATATTGCTTTTTCATTTATAGATATGGTCAATCGAAAATTTGCACATCACTGATCGTTTACCTCAACTCAGATTATGTTGCAATGTGCTGTTGAAGCATATGGTGCTTGTGGTAGCAACAAAAAATGTGTTCACAAAGCCATTGTAGAAAAGTTCAACAATGTCATACAAAACTATCCGAACATCGAAACGATTGACGAAAGCAAGATCCAAAATAAACATGATAGTCTTCGACGAGAGTGGATGAAATGGGATGCACTGATGAACAAGACTGGTGCTGGTTGAGATCCTAATAAAGGAAATGACTTTTGGAAGCGGCGAATAGTGGGAAAATCTTGTTAAGGTCTGTGAACCTTAATTTTTACCGTTTATTTATAAATAACTTCTTACAGTTTGTTTCTTACTTTTAGGAATTTGGACCGGTTGTTATGAAATATAAGAAACGTCGGCTAGAAAACTTGGAGATGGGGCAACAATTATTTCGTGGGACGAATGCTACTGGTCAACGTCTTGAAGAAGGAGGTGAATTTGTTGTTACTGACGCAATATTATTTGTTATCAAACCCGCAAGAAAGAGGTATTCACTGTTCTTGCCGACGACATAGCGAAAAGTTGGTTAATATCAAGACTTGCAGAAAAACGCCACATGTTAGAATATCAAAGTTATCTGATTTAACAAAGTGGGGCCAACAAGTAGGATGTTCATGTCAGTCTGTTATTTTATTTCTGTTTGTATTAACGTTCGTGTAATGAAATGTTGTCGTTTTGTTTTGTGCAATTAGTATTTCATTAATTCAAAACAATTAATTTAACAATTAAATACCCTGCTCAAATACCCTGTTCACAGCAAAAAACGCATTCCACGTTCGCTACAGTACCATGCTCAAATACCCCCACTCAAATGTCATGCTCAAATACCCGTTACCGTTCGTTAAAAACACACCCTGAATAATGGATTTGGGTTGAGTCACCTAGTTTACACACACACACACACACACACAAAAACACACACAGGGGGTATATGAAATATAAGGAATAATAGAGGGGATAATCATTTTACCTCTTGGAACCTCTCTTTTTTATTATTCAAAAAAGTAGATAAGTATGTCTATTATTCTGTTTATAAAAAGACCAAAAGCAAAACCTGCTTTGAAATTTATTGTATAATTTAATATTTCATATGACTTTGTAAGATTTCATGTTGCTTATTCATTTTAACTACCTTACTGATAACTTGTAAGTATAGTACTCAAGGCTACAGTAAGTAGATTGTTAAGTTAGGAAATATGAACCTGTCCTCATTTTTTTTTAGGGTCCTCTAATTTTGTATTTAACATCTTGTAGTCTTCCCAATTAATAATACCCATTATAGATGTTTATTTCATCGTCATATATTTCAAAATAGTTGTAAATATAATATTTTTTATTATCATTTTCTTCTTTTAGTTTCTTTTTTAATATTTTGTAATATTCATTACATACCATATCTATCATTTTATATGTCACTTGTGCTTTTGTATTATTCTCCATCAAATAGAAAGCATGATTAAGATTGCTAACTATCTTGTTAATATTTATTTTTGGATCGTCTGTTAATTCTATAATATTTTTTGCATAATTTTCTTTGAATTTTTTTGCTATATTATATTGTTGGTTGGTGTTTAATTTTGTATGTTTTAGAACAAAAAGATTTTTTTTCAGAAACTTTGTTTCTAGGTAATTTTGTAAAGATTTTATATTTTCAATTTTTAGAAAATTACTCATTTTAATTTTCCCGATTATTAGTTTGTGTTATCTTATAATCTATTTCATTTTTAATTTTTAGGTAATTATTCCATTTTCTGTGGAATTCTTTAACAAATCTAGGTGTTAATATAATATTACCAAGTTCTCTCCATATATTAAAGTAATTGTTTATTTTCGTCAAACTTGTTTCACAATCAAAGATATTTATCAACTCTGTTGTATATTTTTATTTAAAAACGTTTATAATTTCATATTTTTGGTTTTTTTAATACTTTTATCATTATCTAAGATTCTTATAATTTTTGTCATGAATTTATTTTCTAAAATATTATTTAGTTTTTCCATAGAAAAATTCTTTCTTTATGATTTTAGATAAGGTTGGTTAATCTGTTTGAGAACATAGTCAAAGCTTTTGGAAATACTTGCTTACATGGTAATCCTTTATTATTATTCTTAAAACATGTTTAAAATAACCTTATTCTTAATAATTTTACCAGAACCCTACTTCTTAAATCGTTATTCCTCAACTTGTTCATCCTAATTGTCTACGTTTTCCCTTACACGGTACTTCCTTTCGACTTAGTGGATTTACGTATGTTGGATTCACTCATTAAGCATGCAACAACTGGTGTTAACTAAATAAATATGGTTATCTAAACATAGATTAAGCATAATATTTTCAGGAATTAAAATAAAGAAGTAAGAGAACTTACATAGCTTAAGCAGTTTTTGTATCCTTTCTTTCCTTGGCTCTGACTTAATATTTAGTTACTCATGAGATTTGAAGAAAAAGAAAGTATGAAGAAGACAACCATTAAAGGAGAATGCAAGTTTATTTCTTACAGAGATATTACAGTACTGATGGTTCGATCATCTTTACAATACTAATAAGCTCCTTATATAATGGAGCAAAGCATAATATAGTTATCCGTTAATAACTTACATATGAAGGTTACATATTCCTCCATCCAAGAAAAGTAAAAAAATAAAGTAAGCACTAAGAAAAGGCAAATAATAAGGGTAGCACTAATATTATACCATTCCTTTGTCTGTCATTTTGCCATTTCCTTTATAAAGTAAGCACTAAGAAATAATAAAGGTAGGTAGCACTAATATTATCCCATTCCTTTGTCTGTCATCTTTCCTTTGTCTGCCATTTCCTTCATAAGGTAAGCACTAAGAAAATGTAAATAATAAAGGTAGCACTATCCCATTCCTTCGTCTGAAAGCAAATAATAAAGGTAGCACTAACAATATCATCCCATTCTTTCGTCTATCATTTCCTTTATAATTAGATTCCCACTATGTAAAGTAGATATTTATGTCATTTCTATCAATTCACTATGTCATGTATTCATCCATCTGTGGACGTGTTGGTAGACCCCACTTCATCTCTTTCTTCATCAATTTGTTTTTTGTATTTCTTTTGTCGTTCTTTTCTGTAACTTTTGACCATAGAAGATTTTGGGTGATATACGTCATACCATTTGTAATTCATTTTGTATTCTTCTAGGCATTTTGTGACAAATATTTTCATAACATCGGTTTCTGCATATAAGTATAGTTTGTCATTATCCCAGTGCTAGTCATCAGCAATTTTTGACGCTCTGTATCTTTCATATGTTTGTTCATTAATGTCTATATGGGTATTTTTGTTTAGACAAAATTTTTCACTCCAATCTTCATAATTAGGGTCTAAAAATCTTGCTTTGATCTGGATTATATGTTTTGTGGGTTCAAAAATTATTTTTCCAAAATGCGGTGGAATGGATTTTAAATCCATACATTTATCTGTATCCAAAACGTTTATTAAGTGTTCAGCTATATTTCCAATGGGTTCAGGTAATTCTCCCTGAATCCTCTCGTCATCAAAGTATATTGTTTTAACCCAACAATAAATTATGATCTTGCTTGTATCATATGTAATTCCTTTATGGATAAGATATTTGTTGTATTTTGTGAGGTTTAGGCTGATTTGTGGTATTACACAGATTTTTGTACATGAACAACTGGAGGGTGTGCTGAGGCAATCTTCATATTGCTTTGTGCACGGAATATTGGAATTTCTTAAAATTTCCCAATGGATTTGTGGCTCTTCTATTTTTGTTCTTGAAATGTTAGAGAAGAAGTTGCAGGCTTGGCTGAAATTTGTAGGAGAAAGTTCTAATGGATGTTGCATGAAGTTTAACTCTCTTGTCAATTGTTATGAGAAGTTTGGTAATGTTATATGCTTCTAACTTTGGGTTTGGATATTTGTGGTTTGTCTAAGAGTTCCTAGATTGGTTAATTTGTTAGGTTCTGTGGCTTTTATTATATTGGCAAATGAGAGATTTTGTGGTCTAAAACTTATAGCTAAAGAGGATTCAGGAAGCTCATCTTGAATTTGTTAGCCTAAGGATATTTGTTAGATACTTTGTATATCTTCGGAAACAACATAGTCTTTTCCGAAGCTTTTATGAAGCTCACTTGTAGCAGCTTCAAATGTATTGTATCCTTTGTATGGTGGTTGTCTATATCTGAGATTTTGTTCTAAGAATTTTATTTTTGTAATCATTTGTTCCCATGTGGTACATATGCTAGCATCAGGTGCTGTAAATATGCATAGTAGAGTTATCTTGTAACAACCTGCTTTTTCGACCGCTTCAAATCAGTAGTTAAACCAGCTTAAATAGCTCGAAATGACAGATTGTTATTGCTTATGAGGTTTAACATAATTAATACACATAATCACAGAGCATAATAACATGCAACAAAATAATTTTTACAAAAATATCAGAGTTTTACAATATTTTTACACAGCGGAAAATACATAGCTTTTACATAAAACAAATTTTACAGCAAATTTGTTAAATCTATGCGCATGCGTCTTCGCGTGTCTCAAACTTCGCTAGCTGAAATCTTTAGATCTACAACACTCGGGTCTGACCCGAGCATTTTATGCAAAACACAAAGCACTCGAGTCAGGACTAATCTTTGTTCAAGTAAATTAAATATAATAAAATACTAAAATATAACGGTTAATCTTATCTTGTATAAGAGGTTCTAAAATTTACATATGGACGGTTTGACTACCAAGCAATTATGATTAATAAAAAAAAGAATCAATCATACTATCAATTAACATGCATTTCCAGTTTAACACTTGAAAAAAGTATATGCTCAGGATATACTAGTATTCCGAAAGCAGTATAAAGTCCAACAACATGCATTTTCAAGCAAATAAGACAATACATCAAATTTATAGACAGTGAAGCATAAATATGTTTCAGGGCTCAAATATACAAAGATCATAACATGCGTTCAGAAGTAGTACAGGCATGTGCCTGAAGTAAAAGCCAAGATATTTAACTAACAAAATTTCTAGAATAAGTCAATATATATTTATATGCAGTTTGCTTACAAAATTTTCAGAATATGGCAGTATATTTTTATGTGCGGTTTGCTTATCTTTCCAGTCACGCAAGTGTAATTTCTGGTCTCTAGTTGGTAGTACACAAAAGGAATGGATATATATATGTATATACATATACATATATATATATATATATATATATATATATATATAGTGATCAAAATTTGCATGTACACAATTATATTTCGAATCTCAACTAAGCAGGGTCAGTATAAAACTAAAAATATTAACGACCATAAAACACATATAGCAACTCAAAATTGAGACAAAAAAGTACAACACTCTCATTATGTATATATGAAATTCGAAATTCAACTATCAATAATCCCAACCAATCAAAAAAATTAAGGTGTTCACTATCATATTTTTATTTTAATATTGAGGTTAATCAAGTTAAAATAAAGTGAATCATGAGCTAATAACCCATCTTAAACAGCGGTGTGGATTTTGATTGTGCTGGAGTACGAGATTGACGGCGATGGAAGTTGAAACTTCGATTTGCGGTGGAAGGAAGAAATAAAATGGGAAGGTGGTCGCATTATCATGTTATAACGAGGTGAGGGAAAACACAAATGGGAAGGCTTTTGAGCTTCGGACCTTTCATCTACACATACCCTACTTTTTTTTCTTGATTCGAATCAATTGTTTTGAGGGAAGACGAAGAAAAATATGAAAACGAGGAAACCCCCTTTTCTAATGAAAGGTTGATATATGTAAATACAGAACAATTTGTACCCCCTTTCACGCATCCCTAGACGGTGGAAGAACGGGTATTTACAATTATTAATTCCAAGATTTGAACAATATTTACAAAAATTTTAATGTTCCCACTTATTTCTCTTTAATCAACTTATGCATGGATTCATGAAATGCAGCATGCTAAATATAATGCATGTTGTTAATGTGCCAATTTATCAAATTGAAAAAAAATAGCATGCCAAATATAATACATGTTGCATGCATTCATGAAATGCAGCATACCAACGGAAAAATTCTTACACGTTTAACCCTTTTTTTTAATGTATGAAAACACGTGCATGAAAGGTTGGAAAGATAAATATTGGAAAGTTGCTGTAGAAATATGAAAGAAGGGGACGAGATAAAAGGTAAGATTAACATAATGTGGGTTCTTATTTCATGCAATTCATTCCATTTTTATTATTATCATGTCCAAACAATTTACTATGATGGGATAAGAAACACATGCACGCACGAAAATGGAATGAAGGGAAAGAAATTAATAGAATGAAGGGAAATAAATAAATATATAAAGAGATGAAATAAATGCGTAATTAACATTGCAAATTAAATTAATTAATGAAGGTTTAATTGGACATGTAATCCACATTTTGAATTCCTAAAAAGTACATTTCGATCAAACAGGGAAAAAAATTAAAGACGATAGCCAAAGATATATACATGTATGTATTTATTTCATCTAGAATGCACACATTAATTTCAATCAATCTTTCAGTAGAAATTAATAAGTTTCATTCATTATATCACAATTTTATTTAAAAACCATTTTAAATTTAACAACTTATATGGTCAAATTTTACGGGATGTTACAATCTTCCCCATTAGAACTTTTCGTCCCCGAAAAGGAGAGGTTGTTAAAAAATATACTTATGTATATAACAAAAATATTCTTATTTATACAAAATTTACTAATTTTAGAATGAAATAAATTATAAGATTTTAAATTCGAAAATTTGTCCTTACATTATTAATTAAATTCATTTGTTATAAATCTATTTATTAAATTCAAAATCTTTATTTCAGACACTTTTTATTAAAGTGCAAGTTTTCTTATATCACAACTTAAAATATTTATAACAAAACTTAAAATTTGAAAATATGACTCTCGTATTTGAAAATAACCTTTGAAATCATAAATAAGTATTATATTAAAAATCCAAAGCTGTTGTATTTCTCATGACATTTAAAACTTTTCTTTCTTAGTTTATTATGTTGAAGTTATATAAATTTAATTGCAAGTCATTGATTTGTTATTTAATGTTTGAAAATACTTGATAACTCAAAATTTAACAAGTTTACTGTCGTTCTTATAGACATTAGGCATACACTGGCCAGACGCATGACTAAAATCTCTAAGTACTAAATATACATGTTTCAAGTCCCAGTGGAAATACTTAAAACATTTAAAATAGATATCGAAAATACGTTCCTCCATGGATCGCGGTTACTCGGTGGTTACACTACTATCCTAGTAGGATCACTTGTAACCATATGTATCACACCCCTCGAATTTCGCCATGGTTGTTGCCATAGATCGCGGTTACGTGGCGGTTAAAACCACTCTCTCAGTGGAACCACTCGTACTGTAGGCATCGCGCCCCTCGAATTTCTCTATGGTGTCTAGATCGCAGTTACACGGCGGTTACGACCACTATCTCAGTGGACCCGCTCGTAACTGTAGGATTCACGCCCCTCGAATTACGCTAGAACAGATAAGTAATAATAATCAATGTGATCCCATCGAGTGCGATTTCAATATCAATGGAGCACCGACATAGCTACGGTTTTCAGTTTTCAATTTTCAATTTTCAATGGAAGATACTTCCTATATCTTCATTTGGAAAACATACATACTGAATATATATAGTACTTCATTTCACGTTTCACATATATCGCACTTACATAAGTATCATTTTACATAAGATTTTCTTTTCAAATCACATTTTTCCGGCATATCATTCTCATATAAATTCTATTATATAAGACTATTATTTCAATCAATTATCTTCTAAATCGGTGGGTTTAGAATTAATATCCTACTTATATAAGTCATATAAGGTTCAAACATTTTAAATCACAATATTCATAAGTCGATAAATCTTCAAAATTTTCATTTCAATATCAATTTAGTTTTGATTTCACAATTGATTTGAATATTCAATGTCATTTAAAATCTAGTTCATACTTGACAATTAATTCATTTTTTAAAAACTTTCTATTTGGGTTACATATCGCAAATATCATTATTCAATTGAATATTTACATTCAATCATTTCTTATCAAGATATCTCTTCAAGATGTATAATTACACTATCCTATAATATATAGGATTACCATTCGACTAAACTCGAGAATCAACTCCAGATTTTCTTTCAATCATTCAAAAAATACATGTATATTTTCATATCAAATCATGCTTTGTTTAACCAAGATAAACAAGTAGCAAATCTATTAAAGTGGTCTCCCCCACTTTGAGACTCGAGAATAAATTCCAATGAAGTAAATTATCATTGAAATAATTTTCTAGCGACAAAAGTAGGTTCTCCATTCATATATTTTCCTTTTTGAAAACATTTCAGAAAATTAACTCAAACATTTTTATTTGAATATACTTGTATATACCACTAGTCTTTTTCTTCAAAACATTGAAAATCAATTTCACAAATTTTAGGAATCGAATTCTCAAATTTTAGTCAAATGATCTCCTTAGTTTTAACCAAATCAATGTCATTTTTTCCATGATATACATTTCATATTTCATCAATGGTTTAACATATGTAATTTATTAATCCAAATATCAGTTATCACCCATTAGTATATCTTAAATATACTACAATAAAGACAAGCACCGATTTACCTCTGTGAATAAATTCTTTGAAAATTCATAACATTCTTAATATTTAACATCGATATTTTATATATGCAATTTATATAATAAAACTCATTTGTTGGAATCCAAAAACAATATTTTTTCTAAATCATTAAGAGATTTGAAAATACTTAATTCAATACTAGATTTGTTAATCATACTCATACTATATTACTAAACAATTTACAAAACATAACTTGATTCAATCAAGTTAGTTAATACAATATACTTACATTTCCCATGAATTTACAAAACATAACCTTACTTATGAAAGCTTATTTAGATTCTCATTCAATACAAATTATATTTTATTTGATATACAAATTCTTTTAGGTCTTGTTTACTTCCAAAAATTTGTTTGGTTTCAATTTTTTTTATACGCTCAAATTTATTTCAAATTATTTCTCATCATAAGTTTTCAAAATTTCAAAATACTTCATATTCCAAATTAACTTATATTCCAAATGTTTTATGTTTCAAGTCAATTTATACTTCTGAACAAGCTTTATTTCCAAATCAATTTGTACTTCTAAATATATTATATTTTCAAATTGATATACATTTCAAAAGTACTTTATAATTTCAATTCCAAAATATTTTTTCAAATTAATTTGTACTAGAAAAAATACATAAATCTTCAAAATAAGTTGTCCCTCGAGATTCTGGTGATAATTCTTGTTATACCCCTTTAACGTCCCAGATATTTCGACAACTGAAATATGAGATTAATTAGAAATTTGACGATTAATAATCAATGTTATATTGGATATTTGGTTTAGAAATTTAAAAATCAAAGTTTATCGATTTAAATGAGAATTAAATTCGATATTAAATTAAGAATAATTTAATTTGCATCAGTTAATAATTTACAACCGATCGAGAATAAATTGGTTGATACTTGAATTTACATTGAAATTCGAATTAAGAAATACAAATGAATTATGTTGGATATTATTATGAAGTTTGAAAATATAAATAAATAATAAATGTTATTAACGTAAATGAGTTGGGAATTTTATTCGTTGAAATATATCGAAATTTGCTTAGATATGTGTGTATTTGTATATATAAATTTAACAGTTCAAATTTGGGGTTGGACAGAGTATTGGTAGACAAACAGAATTAAATAGTGAATAGATAAATGGTTTAAAATTAAAATAACATCTTCATGCAAACAAAGTCAGAGTTCGACCAAATAAATTAGATTCAGAATGTCGAGGCGTGACGGTGCGTAAAATTTCATCACGATTAGAATTTGTTTGTGGCGGCTCAAAAATAAAACATCAACCGTAAATAAATAAATAAAATAAAACGTTGGATCCTTCCTTCGCACACAATCGATTCCTTGGCCATCACGAAAACATGGTACCCACGATTTCTGTAATTATAAAAGAATCACGCCTTCTCCTTTCATTGCTTTAGAAGAATACGAATCTCCAACCCTACCTTCGCCTCTTTCAAAACTAAATCACCACTCGTTCTATGCCGATTCCCCTCTTTTAATCAAAGTCGTCGCACCCACCACTTCTAATCGTTCTTCGCCAAATCAAAGCTGTCTCCAAGTCGCAAGGCACCACGACTCCCTCCAACAACCAAAAAGAAATTCTCTGCCTTTTCCAAAAATTAGATTACGTTGTGACCGTTCTTTCTCGTTTGGCCATGAAGAGACTGTCTAGTTCGTCTTTGCTCGTTGCCGCCACCAAAGGTGAGTATTCACTCATGATTAATTTATGTTTCAAGTAGTTTGATTTCAATTTAAGCTAGAACTATAATAGTTAGTGACTTAGTTCACAGGCAAATAAGTTACCATTTGGTTAGATTCGCGCGGTTGTTAATAACTGTCGTGAGTTATAAATTGAATTCTAATGACAATCAGAACGATTTCTTGTCTACAAATGTTTTTGTGCAGTTCTGGAAACTTTAACAGAATTTTGCTTGCTGAAAATCAATTTTGACCACTCTCCAGAAATGAAGTTGCAGGAATAAATCCTTCCCTGAAATTTGTTATTTGATTTGCAAAACTATTAGGCCAAAACTCTGCTTGATACATCTGGCTTTGAATCCTGCGTTGTTTTTTTTAAATCTAGAAATAATCGGTATGCTTAAAGTGTTTGGAAGATACATGCCGAGATTTATCACTTGCAAAAAAAAATCAAAATTTCTATTTGTTTTACATACCAGTTTTAATGCTGGTCATATTTGCACAATTGAAATCATGTGCAAATGATAACCTCATACATTTGTATCTTTTATGGGAAAAGGAAAAGCTTTGCACCTTTGATTGCAACCTTCGTTCTTGTTTCTTTGCTTCCTGCCTTATGCTTATCTGCTTCGAATTTGAATATGTTGTTTTGCTAAACCATTACCTTGAAACTACCCTCTGTTGCTCACTAACTTATGTTCCGTAACCAAAAACCTCCAAGTATGGGGTTTAACGAATGAAGGAAAGGAAAATTTTAATTACCAACCAGTAATTTGCATTTTATTTCGACAAATTGGTCACACAAAACTTGGAAATTTCGTTAGCTATTCTGAGTGCTTTCATTCAGTGTTTATACTTCAGATCTTAACATGACTCAATTAACATGAGCCTGTCTATACGTCTAGAACCAAAATGGAATTTACGAAGACCTAAAAACAAAGTCTAGTGTCCAAACTGTGAACTGTAAATGCATACTATGACTCAACTTTCTGGATTAGTGATAATGTCACTCAAAACATTGTTTCTCAAAGAGTAAATAGGAGAAGGACTGGGTAATAGAACAATGGAGGGGTAAGATGTCCAAACAGAGATGTTTTAAGTCCATTTTTTCCCGCCATATTGAACCCCTAGTTTTGCTTGCTAAACCCCTTGTTTAGATTGGCCATGTCGAACGGGTATGTACATTGAGTATATCTTTGAGTATCACTTGTGAAATTATTAGACCAGTATTATCATTTAAAGGGAGTAGTTATAGTATGAAGTAAACGTAAAGCATTCCGCGTTTCCTGATCTTGAACTACAACAGCTATACATACAAATTTGGGTATTCACGCACATTTGTATGGCATAACTACACCAGTGGCCATTCCATGAATGGGCCTGTATTGCCTTCGGTCTTGATGTCCATATTTACACTGATAAAATAAATACATGCACATTTATGCATTGTTACATTTGGTAATTCATTCATTGATACATGCTGAACCCTGTTTAGTGAAGTATACACAGTTATACCATGTTACAATTTGGCATACGTAGATGATGTTTGTTAGCTTGTTGTATTTTATATGATACATGAGCCTTATTTAAACACATTAGCAGAGATTAACTAAGTACAATATCACTTGTAAGGACATTCTGTTCTCAAATTGTATGGACAATTCGTTCTTGTCTTGGAAATACTACTATGGACTGTACATACACTCACATTCAACATATACAAACTTATACCTTGTTCCAAGAATGATTATTAAACAACTAGGGGTTGACAGTTTAACCAGATCTGGTTACATTTTTAACGTATATAAATGTAATGATGTCACTTTGGTTATACACATTCATGAGATTTGAGTTTAAGGGAAAATTTGTATACTAGCCATGTTGTATTTTATAATGGTATGTGTAGTTTTAATATCTTACTGAGTGGTATATAAAGCCTTAATCATGGCATGTATAATTTGTCACAAATGTTTTGTTCCCATGTACACATATTGAGTATTTGATGTAGCACATCTACCTATCTAAACTTGTGAGTAAATAGTTTCATGTGGACCAGTTGCTTGTAAATTCTTGTTTCCGATTTACATTTTATTTAGTTAGTCGTGATCTTAATATTGAGCTACTGCCATGTATTAGTTCATCTAAGTGAGCTTTGACCTGCGTCAAATCTCAGTTCAGTCAAGGCTGAATCAGGATACGCCGTGTCCATTCATCCCTAAGGAAAAAGGAACTTATAAGCATTAGATTTTTGAACAAATTCCACACTTGATATCATCATTAATATAGAACTGGTATGAACCAATGTCACATTGATATCATCATTGATAAAAAATTGATATGAACAAATACCACAACTATTTATGTGCATGTGCTATTCGATTGCGGGATGCTGAGGCATTGTACTCATGTATATTATCTATACATGAGTGCATGTGCAAGCTCCTGTGTCCGCACCTCACGGAAAATTAAAATTGATATGAATAAATACCACACCTGTTTATTTTACATATGACCTCTGTGTTGGGAATTTGGGAATAACTATTGTATTTCAGTTTCTATTGAAATTAATTTACTTGAACTATGATTCAATCCTGACTCGAGTGTTTTATGTTTTTGCATGGAATGCTCGCGTCAGACTCAAGCAATACAGATTTTAATAATTACAACTCAGCATTCAAAGGTTGGCAACATTGGGAATTCCGAAAACGCGCACTCTGAAGAATTTAAATCAATTAATATTTTTCTGTATTCAAACTGTAGTTTTATATTCCACTGCATAGAAATGAAAATTCTGTATTCAAATTCTGATATATATGAAGGTTGTTTTGTTGTTCAAATACTATGTTATTTATTTTATTCTGTGTTGATTCTATTTTCTTTTAAACTCTGTAAGCTAAATAACGATCCGTCGTTTTAATGTTTTGAATTGGTTTAATTATCAGTTTGAAGCGGTCAAAATGGCGGGACGTTAAAAGTGGTATCAGAGCTGTTTAGCTGGGTATGCATGATAGGGGGTTCTCGCTTCATGGTTTGGTGGCTAACGGGAGACTCTTACCCCTACATGCCCTTTGAAAGTAGCGGAGGGTTGGTCGAATCAAGAGGCTGGCCGTAAAAGCAGTTCTGAGGTATCATTGTAAAGCCACGGTGGCAGTCTAGGCCAATGGTTGATGGTTGAAAAGCCTAGACCCTTTACGAGTGGTACCAGAGCTTTGGTTTATTCAAAGCATAACTTATCGGGTTTGAAATGAATAGGATCGACACTAGTAAAGCAGATTTTGAAAATAAAAAGGTTTCAAAATATAAATTTCGAAAAGTGAAAATAATTTTCAAAACAAATTGCGAAGATAGATTATTTTGGAAATAGCATATATTTTGAAAATGATACAGCAGAAAAAAAGATTTTTTTTTTTAGATTTAATTTTTTTTTGGAATCCCCAGTCCTCGAAGCCAAGTCTGCGAGAGCATTCTTCGATAAGATCCCCTTAGGTTTGAATCTCGAATCCATTATCGGACTATATCTAAGGAGAATAAGTATAATAGAATCGACAAATTAATTTCTGTAATCGTGTATTTTAGAAACCAAAGACGACTGAAATTTATTGGAACTAAATTTCAGATAAGAATTTGAATAAAAAACGGAAGTTCGAAATCGTTTCAAGAAATGAGACGATAAATTTTATTTCGATATTCAAAGTATAAATTAATAAAAATTGTAAATGGTATAAATGGGAATTCAACGGTGACAATTGTATTACTAAATTATTTGAATTATTCAGAACTCGGAAAGATAAATTATAATTGGTTTTGAACCAAACGAATATATGAATTAAACAAGTTATAAAACTTGTTAATTAATTAACAAGGAGTGAATTGTTGATGAGAGTTATAAATGAAGCAAAGTATGAAGGAAGATTTTAAGGAGATTTGAACCTATATTGAAATGGAATCAAAACAAATTTGATATGACGGGTTCAAATTTTGATAAAAGGAATAATATTTACTTTTAGTAGTAAATTACGTTTGAAAAACAAATATGTTGCAAATGAAATTGCGATTAAAGAAATGGTGTTGACCAGGACAGTGAGGTTATTCTGAAGTTCAGAGTATAAATCAATGAGATTTTCCAAAATTTGGAATGAATTATTGAATAAACGATTATTCGAAGGAAGTTATTCATGGAAATCAATTATGTTGAATTTTAGGAGAGTACTATTTACTTTTCGTTGTAATCAAAATATTTATTAATTGTTTATGTATTCAGATCAATAAATAAAGTATATTTTAAAATTAAAATATGTCGAAGGCGTGAATTATTGTTATAATCAATGATTCTCGTAAAAGGAATTCTTAATTTAGATTCAGAAGTTATAAGAATGGATGTTTTGTTGGTGTTCGAAGTTGTGAATTTTATCTATTTCGAAGTTAATAATGTCGTCCAGTTAAGGTTTGAGAGGTAATTATACCCCAACTTGGTTGGCTTCGTTTTTGGTGAAGAAATGGTTAAAATTTGATAGCAAGAATTGGTTATGTGAAGTGAGCTAATGAGTGTCAACAGTAAGTGGCAATAACAATGTTTTATTTAACATCTGTTTTAATCAAACTAATGAATTTAGTCATGTTTTCATGATGAATGAAATTTATTTTCTATGGAAAATAAAGATTTGCGAATATATGGAAATGTTTTCCAATAAGAATTGTAGGAAATAAATATGGTAATTGGAAATGTTTTTCAAAAGATAGTGAGAGGCTAGCATAAATCAGAATGACAAGAGTTGAAGAACAGAGACAAGCACTTCGAGGACGAAGGACGGCAGAATGCAAGAGAAATGGATTCGAAAATTGAATCCGAGAAATTGCGTAAGAAATGCTTGATAAGAAATTAAGAAATGAAGTTAAGGAGTTTAGAAATTGATTGGAGATTAGTTAAGATGAACAAGTTTCTGAATGTTGATCTGATGTTGGTTTCGACCTTCGGGGTTAATACCTAGGGAGTTGTTCGCTTGCTAATTTACGGTCAAAATATGTGAACGTAAAGGAGTGATAATGCGTGAAGGAGAAATTTGTGATAGGAAGAATTTTTTTGGAATTTTGAGAGGATAAAGATGTAATTGAGGAAATTATTGAAGGAAATGAAAAGGCGTATTCAAAATGAAACCAGAGAGTGAAGTAAATTGCATATCAGTCTATAACGGAATTAAGGAGATCGTTCGATTTGGTTAGGGAATTCGATTCCGGAATATTTTGAAATTGATTTGGAGATCAATATTAGTAGTTTATACAAATATTTTCAAATAGAAATTGTGGAGAGAAAAAACATCATTTTAGTGGCTTTACTTCTTATTTGTTTCGGATAAAACAAATTGATTTCTGAAGTATGGTTTGATATACAAATAGGTATATATATAATTTTAAACACTTGGAACAAAATCCAGAATTGATTATCGAGTCGGGTTGGGTGGTAAACCAGTATACATCAAAACGATGAACTTGTACATCTTAAGAGATGTTTGGTAGGAATAATTGAATTCTAATTTCCAATGACTGAATTGAAATGTACATTGCCGATTATTGAATAATAAAATCTTTGTCAATAAAGATTTAGGTTTTAAGTTGAAATGAATTGGTCGACTATTTTATAAAGCTAAAAAAATAAGAGAAAGATTTAAATAGTACTTGAATTTGAATTCGAGTTTATTAATACAAGGATGTATGAAATCTAATGGTTGTAGATTTGAATGAAATTTTTTAAATCGACAAGGTTGGAATTAAGTAATGAACTTAATAATTGGAATTTGGGTTGTAACAAATAGATTCATTAATATGAGTTTGAAAAGATATCAAATATCTGAACTAGTTAATAGATCAAAACTAGAATTTTAAAATTTGAATGGAATTGTGGATATTCGATTTTAGCTATTGGATATAGAAGTTCCTGAAACTTGTACAAAAAAAATTATGTGAGAGCATAGCGAATTCAAAAGCCATTAATTTGGAAGGAAATGGTTCGAGATAAAATCTTATATAATAGAATTTATATAAGAACGAAGGATCGAAAAGTATGATTTGGAAAATGTGTTGAGAAAATTTTATAAGTACGAGGTATGCGGAAGATAACAGAAGTATTATATGTACATAATATTATATGTTTTCAAAGAAAAATAAGGAAAGTACCTTCCTCCTCTGAATTTCGAGCTTAGTGAGATGTGCTGCTGGTGGTAGTAGGTTGTCCGGACATAAAACTCGAGTTGTCTAAAAGAACACGACCGTGTAGCGTAATTCGCAGGGCTGCAGATGGCCTACGGCGGACGGATGTTTCTTGGGGTAACCAAATATAACCATTGCGTCTACGGCGATCTACAATCGTGATAATGGCGTAATCCGCAGAGCTGTGAAAGCTTACGGGTATGGATGTTTCCTAAGGGAATCAGGCGTAACCATTGTATACCTGCGGTCCACATGGCATATCTACAAGTGAAAGAGATGTAGCCACTAGAGTTACTAAAGGTAGAATGGAGCCATGCGATGTTGAGATATAGTGATGTTGAGCCACCTGTTTAATGCAGCAGTTTGTCTTCGTGACTGGATTTGTCAATGTGACTAGATTTGTCATTGTGACTCGATTTGTCTTCGTGACTTGATTGGTCATCGTGACCTGTTTCATTTTCATCATTTCATTTTTTTTTCGTGACTCTGAGGGAGAGCAACCAACACTCAATAACCTCAGGTTTTCTCTTTGATTCTCTAAAATATCATCCGTTGATATGTCCATGATCGACGAAATTCGTAGGGAAGTGATTTCCTACGGATACGGATGTTTTTGGGGGATCCAGACGAAACCACTGTGTATCTGCCATTCATGAACAATCAACATATCAATATCACATTGATATTTTCCGTATCTATTTTTAAAAGAATTTTTGAAATATTTTCATTGGGAGTTGAAGCAAGGATATTTAGTACTTGGAGATTTTAGTTGTGCGCTTGGCCAGCGTATGTCTAGCATCTGTGAGAACGACAATAGACTTGTCAAACTTCGAGTTATTAAGTATTTTCAAATAAATGATTTGAGATTAGAATGTACCTAATTTAATAAGTTAAGTAAAGGAATTTCAGGGTAATAGTACAAATATTTTCTATGTAAAAAAAAATAGAAAATAAAATAAAATAAAATAAAAAAATAATTAGAAAAAAGCTCGGAATTTGGAAATCTTCAAGTCGACAATTTGTGACTTGAAAAGAAGATGTTGTACACACTCTTCAATGAGTGAGGAAATTTTAATGGATTGAATGTGAAGAGATTGGATTGAAGTGTAAGAATGGATAAGTAAATATTGATAGATGAGATTATAAATTAGAAATAAATTGCAGAATTTAGTAAATATTAACATATTGGAATCGACTTTAAGAAGTGATTGGTTTTGTAAGGAAATTTGTTTTCCCGAGTAAATTGAATAAGATAGATGACTACAATATTGATATTTAAGTTATGGGAGGATTTCACACAGAAGTGAAAATGTAAAGTATACAGTGGGAAAACTCCAACGATCTTTCCTTTTCGAGGACAGAAATTTTTAAAGGGGGGTAGATTGTAACATCCCAGAAATTTCGACAACTAAAATATGAGATTAATTAGAAATTTGACGATTAATGATCAATGTTATATTGGATATTTGGTTTAGAAATTTAAAAATCAAAATTTATTGATTTAAATGAGAATTAAATTCGATACAAAATTTAATTTAATCTGCATCAATTATTTATTTACAACCAATGAAGAATAAATTGGTTGATATTTGAATTTAAATTGAAATTCGAATTAAGAAATACAAATGAATTATGTTGGATATTATTATGAAGTTTGAAAATATAAATAAATAATAAATGTTATTAACGTAAATGAGTTGGGAATTTTATTTGTTGAAATAGATCGAAATTTGCTTAGATATGTGTGTATTTGTATATATAAATTTAACAGTTCAAATTTTGGGGTTGGACAGAGTATTGGTAGACAAACGGAATTAAATAGTGAACCGATAAATGGTTTAAATTAAAATAACATCTTCATGCAAACAAAGTCGGAATTCGACCAAATAAATTAGATTCAGAATGTCGAGGCGTGACGGTACGTAAAATTTCATCACGATTGGAATTTGTTTGTGGCGGTTCAAAAATAAAACATCAATCGTAAATAAATAAATAAAATAAAACGTTGGTTCCTTCCTTCACACACAATCGATTCCTTGGCTATCACGAAAATGTGGTACCCACAATTTCTGCAATTATAAATGAATCACGCCTTCTCCTTTCATTGCTGTAGAAGAATACAAATCTCCAACCCTACCTTCACCTCTTTCAAAACTAAATCACCACCCGTTCTATGCCGATTCCCCTCGTTTAATCAAAGTCGTCGCACCCACCACTTCTAATCGTTCTTCGCCAAATCGAAGCCGTCCCTAAGTCGCAAGCCACCATGACTCCCTCCAACAACCAAAAAGAAATTCTCTGCCATTTCCAAAAATTAGATTTCGTTGTGACCGTTCTTCCTCGTTTGGCCATGTCGAGACTGTCCAGTTCGTCTCTGCTCGTTGCCGCCTCCAAAGGTGAGTATTCACTCATGATTAATTTATGTTTCAAGTATTTTAATTTCAATTTAAGCTTGAACTATAATAGTTAGTGACTTAGTTCATAGGAAAATAAGTTACCATTTAGTTTGATTCGCGCGGTTGTTGTTAACTTGCCGTGAGTTATAAATTAAATTCTAATGAAAATCAGAACGATTTCTTGTCTACAAATGTTTTTATGTAGTTCTGGAAATTTTAACAGAATTTTGCTTGCTGAAAATCAATTTCATAATATATCTGAAAAGCACTTTAATTTTTGGATTGACCACTCTCCAGAAATGAAATTGCAGGAATAAATCCTTCTCTGAAATTTGTTATTTGATTTGCAAAACTATTAGGCCAAAACTCTGCTTGATACATCTAGCTTTGAATTCTGCATTGTTTGTTTTTTAATCTAGAAATAATCGGTATGCATAAAGTGTTTGGAAGGTACATGCCGAGATTTATCACTTGCCAAAAAAAAAAAAAAAAAATCAAATTTTCCATTTGTTTTACATACCAGTTTTAATGCTGGTCATATTTGCGCAATTGAAATCATGTGCAAATCATAACCTCATACATCTATAACTTTTATGGGAAAAGGAATAGCTTTGCACCTTTGATTACAACCTTCATTTTTGTTTCTTTGCGTCCTGCCTCATGCTTGTCTGCTTCGAATTTGAATATGATATTTTGCTAAACCGTTACCTTGAAACTACCCTCTGTTGCTCACTAACTTATGTTCCGTAACCAAAAACCACCAAGTATGGGGTTTAACGAACGAAGGAAAGGAAAATTTTAATTACCAACCAGTAATTTTCATTTTATTTCGACTAATTTGTCACACAAAACTTGGAAATTTCGTTAGCTATTCTGAGTGCTTTCATTTAGTGTTTATACTTCAGAGCTTAACACGACTCAATTAACATGAGCCTCTCTGTACGTCTGGAACCAAAATGGAATTTATGAAGACCCAAAAACAAAGCCTAGTGTCCAAATTGTGAACTGTAAATGCATACTATGACTCAACTTTCTGGATTAGTGATAATGTCACTCAAAACATTGTTTCTCAAAGAGTAAATAGGAGAAGAACTGGGTAATAGAACAATGGAGGGGTAAGATGTCCAAACAGAGATGTTTTAAGTCCATCTTTTTCTGCCATGTTGAACCCCTTGTTTTGCTTTTGTTTTGCTTGCTAAACCTCTTGTTTAGATTGGCCACGTCGAACGGGTATGTACGTCGAGTATATCTATGAGTATCACTTGTGAAATTATTAGACCAGTATTATCATTTAAAGGGAGTGGTTATAGTATGAAGTAAACGTAAAGCATTCCGCGTTTTCGGATCTTGAACTACAGCAACTATACATACAAATGTGGGTATTCACGCACACTTGCATGGCATAACTACACCAGTGGCCATTCCATGCATGGGCCTTTATTGCCTTCGGTCTTGATGTCCATATTTGCGCTAATAAAATAAATACATGCATATTTATGCATTGTTACATTTGGCAACTCATTCATTGATACATGTTGAACCCTGTTTAGTGAAGTATACACAGTTATACCATGTTACAATTTGGCATATATAGATGATGTTTGTTTGCTTGTTGTATTTTTTATGATACATGAGCCTTGTTTAAACATATTAGCAGAGATTAACTAAGTACAATATCACATGTAAGGACATTCTGTTCTCAAATTGTATGGACAATTCGTTCTTGTCTTGGAAATACTACAATGGACTGTACGAACACTCTCATTCAACATATACAAACTTATACCTTGTTCCAAGAATGATTGTTAAATAACTAGGATTTGAGAGTTTAACCAGATCTGGTTACATGTTTTAACGTATATAAATGTGATGATGTCACTTTGGTTATTCACATTCATGAGATTTGGGTTTAAGGGAAAATTATATACCAACCACATTGTATTTTAGAATGGTATGTGCAGTTTTAATATCTCACTGAGTGGTATATAAAGCCTTAATCATGGCATGTATAATTTGTCACAAATGTTTTGTTCCCATGTACACATGTTGAGTATTTGCTGTAGCACATCTGCCTATCTAAACTTGTGAGTAAATAATTTCATGTGGACCATTTGCTTGTAAATTCTGGTTTCCGAACTTACATTTTATTTACTTAGTTGTGATCTTAGTATTGAGCTACTGCTATGTATTAGTTCATCTAGGCGAGCTTTGACCTGCGTCAAATCTCAGTTCAGTCAAGGCTGAATCAGGGTACGCCGTGTCCATTCATCCCTGAGGAAAAAGGAACTGATAAGCATAAGATTTTTGAACAAATGCCACACTTGATATCATCATTAATATAGAACTGGTATGAACCAATGTCACATTGATATAGTCATTGATATAAAATTGATATGAACAAATACCACAACTGTTTATGTGCATGTGCTATTCGATTGCGGGATGTTGCGGCAGTGTATTCATGTACATTATCCATACATTAGTGCATGTGCAAGCTCCTGTGTCCGCCCCTCACGGAAAAGTAAAATTGATATGAACAAATACCACACTTTTTTATTTTACATATGACCTCTGTGTTGGGAATTTGGGATCAACTGTTGTATTTCTGTTTCTATTGAAATTAATTTACTTGAACAATGATTTAATCCTGACTCGAGTGTTTTATGTTTTTGCATGGAATGCTCAGGTTATACTCGAGCAGTACAGATTTTAATCATTACAACTCAGGATTCAAAGGTTGGCAACATTGGGAATTCTGAAGACGTGCACTCTGAAGAATTTAAATCAGTAAATATTTTTGTGTATTCAAACTGTAGTTTTGTATTCCACTGTATAGAAATGATCTTGTATTCAAATTCTGATATATATATGGAGGTTGTTTTGTTGTTCAAATATTATGTTATTTATTTTACTCTGTGTTGATTCTGTTTTCTTTTAAACTCTGTAAGCTAAATAACGATCCGTCATTTTAACGTTTTGAATTGGTTTAATTAACAATTTGAAGCAGTCAAAATGGCGGGACGTTACAACCTCATAAGTTAAGCTTTGTATAAACCAAAGCTCTGATACCAACTGTAACTACCTGCCTTTTCAACCGCTTCAAGTCGGTAGTTAAACCAACTTAAACTGCTCGAAATGACATATTTATATTGCTTATGAGGTTTAATAGAATTAATACACAGAATCACAGAACATAATAACATGCAGTATAATAATTTTTACAAAATATCAGTGTTTTACACATTTTTACATAGCGGAAAATATATAGCTTTTACTAAACAAATTTTACAGCAAATTTCTCAAATCTATGCGCATGCGTCTTCACGTGTCTCAAACTTCGCTAGCTCAAATATTTAGATCGGCAACACTCGGGTCTGACCCGAGCATTTCATGCAAAACACAAAGCACTCGAGTCAGGATTAATCTTTGTTCAAGTAAATTAACTTCAATAAAATACTAAAATATAACAGTTTATCTTATCTTGTATAAGAGGTTCTAACATTTACGTATGGATGGTTTGACTGCCAAGCAATCATGATGAATAAAAATAAATCGATCATACTATCAATTAACATGCATTTCCAGTTTAACACTTGACAAAAGTATGTGCTCAGAATATACTAGTATTCCGAAAGCAATATAAAGTCCAACAACATGCATTTTCAGGCAAATAAGACAATACATCAAATTTATAGACACTGCAACATAAATATGTTTCAGAGGTCAAATATACAAAGGCCAAAACATGCGTTTAGAAGTAGTACAGAACATGCCTGAAGTAAAAGCTAAGATATCCAACTAACAAATTTTTTAGAATAAGCCAATATATGCAGTTTGCTAACAAAATTTTCAAAATACGACAGTATATTTTTATTTGCGGTTTGCTTATCTTCCCACTCAGACAAGTGTAATTTCTGGTCTCTAATTGGTAGTACATTAAAGGGCTGGATATATATATATATATATATATATACACAATGATCAAAATTTGCGTGTACACAATTATATTTCAGATCTCAACTAAGCAAGGTCAGTATAAAACTAAAAATATTAACGACTATAAAACACATACAGCTAGTTCAAACTGAGACAAAACAAGTACAACACTCTCATTATGTACATATGAAATTCAAATTCAACTATCAATAATCCCAACCAATCAAAAAAATTATGGTGTTCACTATCATATTTTTAGTGCAATATTGAGGTTAATCTACTTAAAATAAAGTGAATCGTGATCTAATAACTCACCTTAAACAGCAGTGTGGATTTTGATTGTGCTGGAGTACGAGATTGACGACGATGGAGGTTGAAACTTCGATTTTCAGTAGAAGGAAGAAATAAAATGGGAAGGTGGGCACATTATCATGTTATAACGAGGTGAGGGAAAACACAAACGGGAAGGCTTTCGAGCTTCAGACCTTTCATCTACACATACGACACTTTTTTTTGTTGATCTGAATCATTTGTTTCTAGGGAAGATGAAGAAAAATATGGAAATGAGGAAACCTCCTTTTCTAATGAAAGGTTGATATATGTAAATGCAGAACAATTTGTACCCCTTTCACGCATCCCTAGACGACAGAAGAACGGGTATTTACAATTACTAATACCAACATTTGAATGATACTTACAAAATTTTTAATGTTCCCACTTATTTCTCTTTAATCAACATATGCATGGATTCTTGAAATGCAGCATGCCAAATATAATGCATATTGTTGATGTGCCAATTTATCAAATTGAAAGAAAAAGCATGCCAAATATAATGCGTGTTGTTAATGTGTCCATTTATCAAATTGAAAAAGCATGCCAAATATAATGCATGTTGTTAACATGCCCATTTATCAATTTGAAAAAGCATGCCAAATATAATGCATGTTGCATGGATTCATGAAGTGCAGCATGCCAACGGAAAAATTCTTGCACGTTTAAACCTTCTCTTTTTTTTAGTGTATGAAAACACGTGCATGAATGGTTGGAAAGATAAAAATTGGAAAGTTGCTATAGAAATACAAAAGAAGAGGACGAGATAAGAGGTAAGATGTAACATTACGTGGGTTCTTGTTTCATGCAATTCATTCCTTTTTATTATTATTATGTCCAAACGTTTTACTATGATGAGATAAGAAACACATGCATGCATGAAAATGGGATGAAGGAAAAGAAATCAATAGAATGAAGGGAAATAAATAAATATATAAAGGAAAGAAATGAACGCGTAACTAACATTGCAAATTAAATTAATTAATGAAGGTTTAATTGGACATGTAATCCACATTTAGAATTCCTAAAAATTACATTTTGAACAGACAGGGAAAGAATTAAAGACGATAGCCAAAGATATATACATGTATGTATTTATTTCATCTAGAATGCACGCATTAATTTCAATTAATCTTTCAACAGAAATTAATAAATATCAATAATAACATCATAATTTTATTTAAAAACCATTTTAAATTTAATAATTTAATTTAATTTGACAACTTATATGGTCAAATTTTATGGGATGTTATATATCTTGTCTTTATCTCTTTTGTGAACATATCTACTAAGATATATAATACACATAGCTTCTATTTGTTTGACTCTTTGGGAGTCTTCATGTTCCATACATTGTCAAGGACTATTTGTTGTTGTTCTGCAATCTTTGCCTTTGTGACAAAATGATTTGTTTCGTATGTCATAGATGCTTTATAGAATCTAATTCTTCTATTATATGCAAAATCAACCATTAATATAATTATCTTAATAATATAGACAATTGATCTGGTAAGAAATTATTCTTTCCTTTAATGTGTTCCCAACAAATATTAGTTCCACAATTTGATATAGCATGTTTAAATTTTAGCCATCAATTATTAATGGTTTCTCTTTCCTTTTTGTTTTTTTGTGTATTTGACAATAGATTCACAATATGTTCTTATTGTGATTTCCTTTTGTGATATTATGAAAAGTTTGAAGGATTCTTAAATATATATTATTGCCAAAATTTCATAATCTAGAGATGTCATATATCTTTTTTCTTTACATGTTCATGAGGTATATCTACATACTTTTTTAGTAGATTTATTATCATATTTGTTATTTTTACTTAATAAAATTGCTCCCTATCCTAGAGAAGAATCAACTGTTTCGATTATTAAGTAATCAGTATTAATGGTAAGCTTAGATGTTTTAATTATTGGGCTATCTTTTTTAATTTTTGGACTTATTTTATATCTTCTATGTTAAAATCTCTATTTTCTTATGGACTGGCTTTATTGTATAAAGGACAAGTATATTTTGAAAGATCTTTTACATATGGTCTAGCATAGTTTATTAGTTCTAAATAGGCTTGCAATTATTTGAGATTATCCAACTTATCAGGAAATTCTAATATTTTTCTTATTATGTGTGGTTGTAATTCTATAGTTCCTTTGCCAATTTTGGCTCCTAGGATTCTATATTATTTTTCAATAATTCTATCTTTCTTTCTGATATTATTAAACCATGTGCTTCTATTAGTTTTAATACGCTATATAGGTGTGCAATGTGTTCTCGTTTTGTTTTGGAAAAAAAAACAAGTATATCATCTATATATACATTAAGTATATTTATTACAATTTTGGAAAACATTATTTATTTTTTGTTGGAATATTTGTAGTGCATTTTTGTAACCAAATGGCATGACTAACCGTTCGTAATGTCCTTTATTACATGTAAAAGCAGTCCAAGGTATAGAGTCAGAATGCATTTTAACTTGCCAAAATCCTGGTTTTAAATCAAATTTTAAAACCGGTTTGCTCCTTGTATTTTATTTATTAGGACTTCTTTGTTTGGTATGCAATATCCATCTTCATGGGTACTGTCAATCAATCTAGTGTAATTCATTACCATTCTAAATTGGCCACGTTTCCTTTCAGATTCCTTTTGTAGAATAAAAGCTGTTGTTCTAGATAGAATCTGTTTTTGTTATGATATTTAGATTTGTTAATATTTTTATGTGCATATTAAATTCTTCCATGATCCATGTGTCATATTTAGGGGACCCTGTTTTTATAGTTAAGTCTGGATTGATTATATCTAATTTGCATTGTATAGAATCTTTATTCCAATATGTTAACGGTTTTTCTTCTATTATTTCTAGTTTTTCAAGTTTAGAAATAATATGGTTTATGTCATCGGTTGTTGCTAATAATTTACTTATTTCCTTTGGATTTGTAAGTTGTATATCTTTAGGAAATCCCATTCTTTTGTATTCATAATTTTTGACTAATTATGTCTCTTCATTTTCTATATTAGTATTTGTTAGTTCGTTTTCTTTATTAATATTTTGCATTGTCCTGGTATTGGGCAGTTGCAATTTTCTTGTTTGTGTTTGTCTTTATCTCCACCACGCTTCTCAAGTGCATATTCTGGTAGTATTAGCGTTAATGTAGTTTTTTTTTTTAAATTTGCAGGTAATGTTTCTTAAATGAAAAAGATCCATTATCTCCTAATAAGAAATCTAATCCTAAAATTAGTTTTATTCCGTTTAAGTTAAGTTCTAGAACTCATAATTGTTTTGGATTATATTGTGGTGACCATTCATCACAAGTATTTGTAAAATTTATATTTATATTTTTCACTTTATTTGTACTTATAATTATGGTTCCGTTAAATTGCATACTTTGTTTTGGTCTTTCTGCTTTTGTGATATATTTTAAAGGTATTATACTAGAATAGATAGTTGAACTAGTAGCTCCTGTATCTATAAATGCTAAAACTTGTATTTCAATTCCTTTTATATTTACCTTTGTTGGAACTCTCATTTTTTTCCAAATTCCAGTCTTGCGTATCAAGGGAATATTGATCGGTTTATCAATATTATTTAGATTATTATGATTGTCTGTATATGTGATTAATTCTTCTTCTTCAATTATTACAGTTTTTTCCTTTATCAATAATTTGTATTTGTATTTTTGTTTCTTCAGTTTTTAGTTCAAAATTATTTATCCTTTCGTCTAGGATATATATATATATATATATATATATATATATATATATATATATATATATATATGAGCGTACAGGAGAAGTAGTTCTTAAAATGACAAGGTGAAAATTTTATTACACAAAAAAGAATTTGATAACTTTCAAATAATAACACAAAGTTAGGCTACATCATTTAAAGAAAAAAAGGAATAAATATATGAATAGTGCCTACTTTACTTGGTATTCTAAGATTCATGTCTTCCTCTTTAAAAATCATATCACCAAACCTATGGAAATTACAAACCTGTTAATGGAATTTTTACAAAAGTCACTTAAAAGAAAAATTTCTTACAAAAATAATTTTTGTTCTAAAAAAAACAGATTTAGCTGAAAATGACCAACATACTATTGCTAATATATTCAAAAACAATTTGTGACCGAACTCATAAACATAAGAGTCTCTACACTAAACCTGTTTAATATATTAAATGAAATAGATATATTTAATTATCTTAGCCGAACACAAAACAAAAATATTGTTTTAAGTCAAATTTTTTAAATAGTTTCATAAAGAATTGATGAACCTCCTAATACAACAAGAGGAAAGAAGAAACATATCTACATAATACGATTTTGATACTAGGGTGTAAATTAGGTGTTGCGAAGTCCCCCTCCTCCTCCCCCCATATATATATTACACCTCGCATTTTTATATAACAAAATAATTGAAATAACAACGAACAATGGAAATAATTATTTTTAGAATTGTTGGAATTTGGCCTTGAAATTTATATCATTGCGTTCAAGGAAATTTTCTAATTAATTTACAAATTTAATGTGTTTAGAACGAAATTCATATGGAAAAGTTATTAACATCCGAAATTCTGTGCTAGAAAATAGTTATATATGTAAATGTACATGAATACATTTATTTATAAATATATATATATATGTGTGTATTAATTCCAAGAATAACACACTATTGAAATTCTAATTAAATGCGCTAATAAGAAGGGAATTAAATCACGAATTGAAGGAAAGTAATAAACATTTAAAAACCAACGTTCATGAATTTGATACGTTAAAAGAAAAAAGCAAAAACATCCAAGAAAATGGCGACCAAAAAATTATCGTCTTCTTCTTTATTGGATAGTTCCCGTTCTAATCCTCTCTTCTTTATGCCTTTTTCTGGAAAATCTCGTTCCTATGTGGATGTGATTAAGGGGAATTCTTACCCATTTGTTATTACTAGTCCATCCAAGAGTAATTCTTCTTCTCAGTTTCGGTCTAAGGTACAATCCTAGTATCGATCCAAGATTTGGAATCATTTATCTACTCAAATTCGATCTACGAATTGGCGATTTAAAGGGGTTCTGAAATGTTACCGATGTGGAGATTCAAATCATATAGCAAAAGAATGCAGGAATATGGTTCGATGCTTTAAATGTGGGAGGTATGGATATAGGAGAGGTGATTGTTCAGAGATTTTTAGAGGTAATCGACATATGATTTATTGCACTACAATTTTTTGCTAATATGTCAAAAAGTAATATTGTTTCTGAGTATATTTGAATTGTGGGATTCGAAACTGAAAGAGCAGGGTGCGTATCTGATATTGTTGCTGGAGTGGAATATTGAGGGTTTAGTTGATAATATTATATAGCATAAGTGGGCTTCATGTGACTTAAATCCAATAGTTTTTCCTCCATTGCCAAAGCCATTTGAGAGGAAAGAACATGCTTTATCTTTCTACATTAATTTTCCGAGATTGAAAAGCTTGTTTGTTGAATCGTTTATTGGGAATAAAGTGAAGGGATTAAAACTGTTAAATGAGATATTGGATCATTTTGTATCATAAACATGGTAGTAAATTGCAAACCTGTCATTCCGACATTTTATTATTGAGCTAATTGTGATAGGGATGTTAATGTGGCAATGAGTAGCGAATGTGGTGGTTTGTATGTTTCTAATGTGTTTGGCTTTAGGCATACAGAAATTCGACTATATGATGTTTGGTCCATGTATATGAAATTGCTTGTGTCAATATAAGCCAAAGGAATGCTCTGTTGTTGATAATGGGTTAAAGAAAAATAATGTGTTGGTGGAAATAACGACAAGGATGGATAGAGTTGACATGCATGGCAGTTTAATGAACTGTTTTACTAAGTGTGCTCCTAGTATTAGTTAAACTGACATTGTTGTGGATGGAGAGATTGAATCTAATGATTTCCGCGCTACTGAGGATATATGGTTGTATAACAGTTTTCAAGTTTTAGGTAGATATGGAGACAGTGAGTTTTATAATGTGAATATTAGTGATAATTTTTTATCTGGGTTAATGATTGGTATTAATCAACCTATAGGATTGGTTAATAGGGGTTTGGGAAAGAATATATATGAACATTTTATTACTGAAGCCGAGCCTGTTATGTTTAATAAGTAAGATGAAAGGGGTTTAGTTATCGGTACAAGCAGGGACACAATATCATTTAAAAACAGCAGTTCTAATGATTTAGCTATCAAATCAACAAGTGGCACAAATTCTAGAAATTCAAATAGGGTGGCTGGTAATGATTTATTCTCATATGTGAACAATAGTTTAAAAGGGTTCACCACTCAAACAAGGGCTTCATTGCTAACAGCATTGGTAACAAATCGAAGGAAGAAAACAATGGTTCATAAAAAAATATGGAGAAGGAGGAGGTAGTTGTTAGCTCTGATAATTTGAGGAAGGAAATAATTAAATCGGTAAGTATGGCAAACATTTCAGTTAGTAAGACATCGAAGCAAGGTGGTTATTTTTTGTTGAGTATGGAGAATGGTGACAGTAATTCTTGCTTGCATTCTAAAACAAAAACATTGCAGTCTAAAAAATGGAAGTTGAATCAGTTGGGTTTGGGAAATTGTATTTACATATTTATTTCCCAAAGAGTTTTTCGAAGATAATATTAGCAACTTTGTTTGTATTGATGGTTTGAATGATGCAGGGATGAGAGATTCAAATAGGGTCAGCATGTAACAACCCGTATTCTACGCACCAGAGGATCGTAGAATATTTATTTCTTTCTCATATGAAGTCGTATGGTCATGTAACTTTGGGAAACAACCATTAGAGTCATTTCTCATGTTCATGATTTTTGTCAATTTTTAAATGACCGTTTTGCCCCTAGCTGATCTTGTTTCGGCCATAACTTTTGATTGGAAAAGAATTTTGACTTGAAACCACTTCCATTAGATTCGTTTGATGGTTTACCTTTCCGTAGAGTGGTCACATGTGAAAAACGGACTTACCGTTTGGGAGATATGGCTGAAATAAGGTTTGAAAGGTGAAAAACTGCTTAACCGGGCCAAATAGGGTGATTAGTGAATGAGCCCATAACCCATTTCGGGATTAGGGTTATGGGGAGGTTGAAAAGGGTTAGAGAATCATTTCATATCAGTTTTCTAGCCTCCACTTACCTCTTAGAAACCATAAAAATGGCCTCCAAACTCTAAATCACCTCCAAATCACCTTCCAATCAAGGATTAAGCTTAGCAACATCAAATCAAGGGAGATCTACACCAAATCAAGATTAGAGCTACTGTTTAGCATTGGGATTCGCACCAAATCAGAGATTTACTTCAGATCTAAGTCTTATTTGTGGCTAAGGTGAGTGATTTGCATAGTTCCTCACTAATTATGGCTAATTAAGGGTAATTAGTGTTAATTAGCGAATTTATGCACTAATAAATTCTGGAAAAATACTTATAAATTCTTAAATGATGTTTTAGACCTCTGATATGAATTTGGGTTAATTTGGTTAAGTTTTGCTAATCATACCATTAGTTTCACCTAAACATGCTTAAGGGAAAATATGGGGTTTTGACTAGGTTTGATCCATTTTAACCTATCATATTGTTGTTTTGGTGTTTGTGGTTGATTCCCTATGTTGCTATGACTGTATGGTATGCTTTGTGATTGATTAGAAGTCTTAGATTGGTCGAAAACGCCGTCGAGTGGTATATAAACAAGTTGCTGGAAGTTGCAGGAATGTTGCAGGAACCAGACCAGATTGGACTTAGCGACCCGATCGTGATTAGCCTCTCTGATCCGAACAGCCAGTAGCTCCCTGACCCGATCCGCGTGGAGATGGAGACCGATCCAACGTTGGGGGAAAAAGGGTGAAGCCCGTGCTCCGAACCGATCCGATGTGCCACCCCGACCCGATCCGTTTAGCCACCTCCGAACCGATCCGTAACGATCGATCTTGAAGTACCCGACCCGACTAGGGCGACGTCTGCCGATCCGAACCGACGTGCTGTGAGGGAGCCTGATGTATCCGATCCGATCCAGTGAAGAGGAGCATTTCGATCCGAACCGAACTGATGATTAGGGGGAGATCCGAACCGATCCGGTGATGACCAATAACCCGAGATGCAAAGGTAGTCCAAATGGAAGTTAGAGCTCAGGATCCAGTTGGGAACCAATGAGTTCACTTCATGGTTGGACTTTGCTGCGGGACGTGTGCTAAGGAGTTATCGACGTTCATAACTTCGATTCACCATTGATAAAGGATGATGGACTACTTATCAGTGCAGTAGAGTCACTATGACTCGAGGGGCAAGGTGATGGTAGCAAGACTACGTTATCAGTGCAGTAGAGTCATTATGACTCGAGGGGCAATGTGATGCGTAGTAAGACTATGAGCCAATGCAGTGGGGTCATTGTGACTCCATGGGGAAGAGTGGACATAGTAAAGGATTAGTGAGGCTATGAGCCAGTGCAGCGGGGTCATTGTGACTCCATGGGGCAAAGTGGACATAGCAAAGGTTTAGTGGCTATGTATCAGTGCAGTAAAGCCATTTATGACTTCATGGGGGCAAAGTGATCATAGCAAGGTATGTTGGGTGATCGAAGTGGTGGATATCGTATGCTTTACGCACTGAGTGAGATATGTGAGGATGGTTGCTATGTTTGATTATTTGTCATCACTATGACATGCACACCCCCACCCCCGTTATCTTTACACCGTTTGAAATGGCACCTTAGAGTGTTGTACAGTATGTAGTGCTAACTCTTTGGTTGCAGGTCCAGGTTCAGGTATGTTTTAGTTTACCTGTTATTGTTCTGTTTAGATGCTTATTGCTCATACCAGGCTTTATGTCTGACCCAGAGTTTTATGTCTCCTCTTATTACTCTGGGTGCTCACACGAGCAGACTAGAGACAGGTTAGCTGGTGATGCGCGAGTAGCTGATTCGGAGGCGAGCAGGAGGCTTCCACGTATGATATATAGATATTCTCCCTGTGTCGTTGGTGGTCGCTACTTGGGCATTAGTAGTGTACCTCCTTTATCTTGCTTTTGCTCTTTGAGACAGTTTGAAAAGTTGTAATAATGTTAACTTTGGATCATAAGCTGTACTTGGCTTTTCCGCTGCTATGTTAGTTATTTTCAGCTTATGCACTGTCTCACCTGTTTTATGTCATGTATGTTGTTATTATATTTTGTTCCATGCGCTGTGAGACATTCTACAGGTTCCTTGTTAGTTCATTTCCTTCTTCCCTTTCCTTCTGACGACCGTCCCGTGCTAACTGGACATGTGTACAGCGCACCTTTGGAGTAAATGTCGGTTGGTGCGGGGCGGACCGTCACATTTGGTATCAGAGCTCTAGGTTGCGTAGTTAACCTAGTAAAAGACACTAGGGAGAGATAGTACGTATTTGAGAGCACGTATTTGTGATTACTTTGGTTTTCAAAAGCTATGTACATGTATACTATTAGTAGTATAAGAATGAAGTCGTACTGCACTAGCACCACTATGGGGTCGTTAGTCGTTTCCCCTTTTACAGAATGACGATGAGCCGATATGCAAGAGGTGCTGGTAGGGGAGCCAATAATGGGAATGCTGCTGACATGAGGGCGATGTTTACTGACCTCATGAGAGACATGCTTAGGGATTTTCAAGGGGCAGTTCCCAATCCCAGAAATGGTGGTGGTCCAGTAGTGCAGGCGCCTAGGGTCGATTTCGCCAAGTTGTGCAAGGATTATACTAACCTTGGTGGGAAGTCGTTCCACGGAACGGAGTCGGCCACAGATGTTCAGGATTGGTTAGATAGCTGTGATCGTATCTTCGACGACTTAGGTATCGAGGATGCGATGAAGAGAAGACTAACGTCTCGTCAGCTGTAAGGGCGAGCGATGAATTGGTGGAATGCCATTAGAACATCTACTCCAGAAGATCAGGTTACTTGGGATCAGTTCAATGCTCGCTTTAGCGAGAAGTTCATTCCAGCTGCCCAGAAGTCCGTGTTTTTTAAGAGAATCTTGGAACTCAAGCAGAATGGTAGAGCAGTCTCGGACTATATTGCTGAGTTCGACACTTTGTCGAAGTATGGACTATCTCTTATCGATACTCCTGAGAAGAAGAATGAGAAGGTTATTACTGGGTTGAATGGATACTTGGGGGAAAGGCTTATCAATCACATCGATGAGACTTTTGAATCGATTGTGGGGAAAGCTTTGAGATCAGAGAGTCTTTACCCTAAGTCAAAGACTGAGGCTGCATCTGTAGAAGGGTCGAAGCCGCAAGCAGGCGGTGGAGGCAAGAATAACTCTCAGAATAAGAAGAAGCAAAGCCAATCTAAGGATGGCCAGAAAAAGAAAAAGAAAGAAGTTGAGTGCTTCAGCTGTGGTAAGAAGGGCCATTATGCTAAAGAATATCAGGCCAAGCCAGCGGATAGGAAGTGCTATAACTGTGGTCAAGTGGGACATCATAAGGATAAGTGTCCGCAACCTCTTAAGGAGAAGCAGATTGTGAAAGCATATGATATTGATGTTGTTCCTTCTTCGTTAAATGCCCCAACTGCGGTGGAGAAAGGAAAGAATGTTGTTATTCAAGGTATGCTTTCTATTTATGATGTACCAGTTCGAGTTTTGTTTGATACTGGGGCTTCCCGTTCCTTCATATCTAGTGACCTGGTAGATAGGTTGGGACTGGAACCCGAGATAGTCGATAGACCATTGGTTGTGACGAACCCGATTGGTGGTTCGACTAGCCTTAGTATGATTTGCAGGAATTTGGTCTTATCGAGTCATGGATGTATGTTTGTTTGTGATTGTTTTGTTTTGGGCTTTACTGGGTATGGCATTATATTGGGGGTCGATTGGCTCCAAAGATACGGGGTGGTGGTAGACTGTGAGGGCTTTTTGGTGACAGTTAGGGTGGATGATGGGCGGAGGGTAGTGTTTGGTAGTCTACCTAGTGATGGGGTAATGGCTAGTTTTATAAATTCCCTCGACATCCCGTAGGATGAGTTGTCAGATGTGCAAGTGGTTGGCCAGTATCCGGACGTCTTCGAGGAGGTGACCGGGCTTCCACCACACCGAGAGATTGAGTTCCGTATTGATTTAGTGAAAGATGCCAGACCTATAGTAATTCCACTTCGTCGTATGGCACCAAGGGAGCAGCGAGAGCTCGGGGTGCAAGTCAGCAATCTTTTGAAGAAGGGATTTATTAGAAGAAGTGTCTCCGAGTGGGGAGCACCAGTTGTGTTTTCCACTAAGGCAGATGGTTCCCTTCATTTGTGTGTGGACTATCGCGAGTTGAATAAGGTAACAAGGAAGAATAAGTATCCTCTACCGCGGATATATGATTTGTTTGATCAACTGGAAGGAGCCAGAATGTCCTCCTAGTTAGACCTCGCGACAGGATTTCACCAGCTCCGAGTAGCGGATGAGAGTGTTCCGTAAACGACATTTAGGACGCCGTCTGGATTCTATGAGTGGTTGGTCATGCCATTTGGGTTAACCAATGCACCAGCCTACTTTATGGATCTTATGAATTGTGTATTCAGAGATCAGTTGAATAAATTTGTTCTTGTGTTCGTAGACGATATCCTTGTTTACTCAAGGACAGAGGAGGAACACAAGGGACACTTGAGGATAGTGATGGAGGTGTTGAGGAAACACCAATTGAAAGCGAAATTCTCTAAGTGTCACTTTTGGAGAAGGGAAGTGAGATTCTTGGGCCATGTTGTTTCAGAGAATGGTATTGCCGTGGACCCTGCGAAGGTGGCCACGGTACAGGATTGGCCTACGCCCAAGAATGCAACAGATGCAAGAAGTTTCTTGGGGTTAGCTGGATATTATCGTAAGTTTATCCAGGACTTCTCCAAGATAGCAGCACCGTTGACTCAGTTGACTAAGAAGAATCAGGCCTTCGTCTGGGACGGAGTGTGTGAGAATGCATTCAAGAGTCTAAAAGAAAGGTTGACGCGTGCACAGTATTAGTCATTCCTAGGGGGAATGAAGAGATGACGGTATACATGGATGCTTGTGGTACCGGACTAGGTGTTGTATTGATGCAAGGAGGTAGGATTGTAGCTTATGCTAGTCGGCAACTAAAGCCACATGAGAAAAGGTACCCTACCCATGATTTGGAATTGGCAGCGATCGTGTTTGCGTTGAAGATGTGGAGACATTATCTCTTGGGAGAAAGATTCGAGTTGTTTACCGATCATAAATCGTTAAAGTATCTCTTCTCTCAGAAAGATCTGAATCTCTGACAGTAGAGATGGTTAGAGTTCTTGGCTTTGTATGATTTTGATATCGCATACACACCTGGGAAAGGTAATGCGGTAGTTGATGCCTTGAGTAGGAGACATGCCAGTTTGGGGGCTATGTTTCTTGAATGGAAGCAACTGGAGTATATCGTGGGGTTTGATTTCAGACCAAAGTGCGAATTGGATCCAGAAATGCTAGCTAGTTTGGTGATCAGACCCACTTTGATAGAGCGGATTGGTTCCAGCCAGAGGGACGATCCTAATCTATTGGAAATCATCTCCAAGTTAGAGATGGACATCGACGGTGAGGAGATGAGTTTGTATGGGCTTGATCGGGATGGATGGCTTAGAAAGAATGGAAGACTAGTTGTGCCCAACGTAAATGGTTTGAAAGATGAAGTGCTTAGAGAATGTCATCACTCAAAACTGACTATACATCCCGGTGGTAATAAGATGTATCGAGACATGAAGCAGACTTACCACTGGGAAGGGATGAAAAGAGACGTTGGGAAGTTTATATCCAAATGCATGAATTGCCAGCTAGTTAAAGCCGAGCAAAAGAAGCCTATGGGTTGTTACAACCATTAGAAATTCCCGAATGGAAATGGGAGCAAGTCTCGATGGATTTCATCGATGGTTTACCAAGGACTAGATCGGGACATGATAGCATTTGGGTAATTGTGGATCGATTGACTAAGAGTGCAAGATTTATACCAGTCAAATCGACCAGAACGGCAGCTAAGTTGGCAGAATTGTATATGAAATGGGTAGTGAGATTTCATGGAGTACCCAAAAGCATTGTGAGTGACCGAGACCCGTTGTTTACTAGTGGGTTTTGGAAGAGCTTACAAGAGGCTCTTGGGTCAGAATTACGTCTCAGTACCGCATATCATCCTCAGACCGACGGTCAGACGGAGAGGGTGAATCGTATATTGGAAGATCTCTTGAGAGCATGTATATTGGATTTTGGTGGATCATGGGATGACCATTTGCATCTAGTAGAGTTTGCATATAATAATAGCTACCAATCCAGTATCGGTATGGCTCCATATGAAGCTTTGTACGGAAGACCGTGCAACTCACCATCATGTTGGATAGAGACTGGCGAGAAGTTTATGCTTGGACCAGATGTGGTGAAGGAAACTTCAGATAAGATTAGGACCATTCAACAACGAATGAAAGCTGCCCAAGATAAGAAGAAGAGTTATGCTGATAAAAGGAGAAGAGATTTAAAATTCTCCATTGGTGACTTGGTGTTTGTCAAGGTTTCTCCGTTGAAGAGCGTGATACGATTTGGCAGGAGAGGCAAGTTGGCACCAAGATTTGTTGGCTCATTCCCAGTTCTCGAACAAGTTGGGAATTTGGCATATAGAGTTAACTTACCAGAGAAGATGGCGGGAGTTCACAACGTATTTCATGTTTCCCAACTAAGGAAGTTCGTACACGACCCAGATATGACTATTTCACCTGATCAGTTAGAGGACTTCGAAGTAGAACCCGAGGCGGTTGGGAACCGCAAGCCGATTCATATAGTCGAGCACGATACGAAGCAACTTCGAAGGAAGGCGGTGAGGCTAGTCAAGGTTCAGTGGGGTGAGAACGAGAATGACTGTACTTGGGAGACAGAGGAGAGCATTAGAAAGTCGTATCCAGAATTCTTTGCCTGACAAGATTTACTTTACAATTTAGTTATTCCGCATGCTAGGATAAAATTGTTTTGCATGTTTGATTGTTGTTTTATGGTTGATAGGCATGCGCGACCCTTTGTGTGTTTTGGTTAGGGAATTTCGGGGGCGAAATTTCTTAAGGGGGGGGGGGGGGGGGAGTATGTAACAACCCGTATTCTACGCACCGGAGGATTGTAGAATATTTATTTCTTTCCCATATGAAGTCGTATGGTCATGTAACTTTGGGAAACAACCATTAGAGTCATTTCCCATGTTCATGATTTTTGTCGATTTTTAAATGACCGTTTTGCCCCTAGCTGATCTTGTTTCGGCCATAACTTTTGATTGAAAAGGAATTTTGACCTGAAACCACTTCCATTAGATTCGTTTGATGGTTTACCTTTCCGTAGAGTGGTCACATGTGAAAAACGGACTTACCGTTTGGGAGATATGGCTGAAATAAGGTTTGGAAGGTGAAAAACTGCTTAACCGGGCCAAATAGGGTGATTAGTGAATGGGCCCATAACCCATTTCGGGATTAGGGTTATGGGGAGGCTGAAAAGGGTTAGAGAATCATTCCATTTCAGTTTTCTAGCCTTCACTTACCTCTTAAAAACCCTAAAAATGGCTTCTAAACTCTAAATCACCTCCAAATCACCTTCTAATCAAGGATTAAGCTTAGCAACATCAAATCAAGGGAGATCTACACCAAATCAAGATTAGAGCTGCTGTTTAGCATTGGGATTCGCACCAAATCATAGATTTACTTCAGATCTAAGTCTTATTTGTGGCTAAGGTGAGTGATTTGCATAGTTCCTCACTAATTATGGCTAATTAAGGGTAATTAGTGTTAATTAGCGAATTTATACACTAATAAATTCTGGAAAAATACTTATAAGTTCTTAAATGATGTTTTAGACCTCTGATATGAATTTGGGTCAATTTGGTTAAGTTTTGCTAATCATACCATTAGTTTCACCTGAACATGCTTAAGGGAAAATATGGGGTTTTAGCTAGGTTTGATCCATTTTAACCGATCATATTGTTGTTTTGGTGTTTGTGGTTGATTCCCTATGTTGCTATGACTGTATGGTATGCTTTGTGATTGATTAGAAGTGTTAGATTGGTCGAAAACGCCGTCGAGTGGCGTATAAACAAGTTGCTGGAAGTTGCAGGAATGTTGTAGGAACCGGATCGGATCGGACTTAGCGACCCGATCGTGATTAGCCTCTCTGATCCGAACAACAAGTAGCTCCTCGACCCGATCCGCGTGGAGATGGAGACCGATCCAACATTGGGGGAAAAAGGGTGAAGCCCGTGCTCCGAACCGATCCGATGTGCCACCCCGACCTGATCCGTTTAGCCACCTCCAAACCGATCCGTAACGATCGAGCTTGAAGAACCCGACCCGACTAGGGGTGACGTCTGCCGATCCGAACCGACGTGCTGTGAGGGAGCCTGATGTATCCGATCCGATCCATTGAAGAGGAGCATTCCAATCCAAACTGAACTGATGACTAGGGGGAGATCCGAACCGATCCGGTGATGACCAATAACCCAAGATGCAAATAGAAGTTAGAGCTCAGGATCCAGTTGGGAACCAATGAGTTCACTTCATGGTTGGACTTTGCTGCGGGACGTGTGCTTAGGAGTTGTCGACGTTCATAACTTCGATTCACCATTGAGAAAGGATGATGGGCTACTTATCAGTTCAGTATAGTCACTATGACTCGAGGGGCAAGGGGATGGTAGCAAGACTACGTTATCAGTGCAGTAGAGTAATTATGACTCGAGGGGCAAAGTGATGCGTAGTAAGACTATGAGCCAGTGCAGTGGGGTCATTGTGACTCCATGGGGCAGAGTGGACATAGTAAAGGATTAGTGAGGCTATGAGCCAGTGCAGTTGGGTCATTGTGACTCCATGGGGCAAAGTGGACATAGCAAAGGATTAATGGCTACGTATCAGTGCAGTAAATCCATTTATGACTTCATGGGGCAAAGTGATCATAGCAAGGTATGTTGGGTGATCGAAGTGGTGGATATCGTATGCTTTAAGCACTAAGTGAGAGATGTGAGGATGGTTGCTATGTTTGATTGGTTGCCATCACTATGACATGCACACCCCCACCCCCGTTATCTTTACACCGTTTGAAATGGCACCTTAGAGTGTTGTACAGTATGTAGTGCTAACTCTTTGGTTGTAGGTTCAGGTATGTTTTAGTCTACCTGTTATTGTTCTGTTTAGATGCTTATCGCTCATACCAGGCTTTATGTCTGACCCAGAGTTTTATGTCTCCTCTTATTACTCTGGGTGCTCATACGAGCAGACTAGAGACAGGTTAGCTGGTGATGCGCGAGTAGCTGATTCGGAGGCGAGCAGGAGGCTTCCACGTATGATATATAGATATTCTCCCTGTGTCGTTGGTGGTCGCTACTTGGGCATTAGTAGTGTACCTCCTTTATCTTTCTTTTGCTCTTTGAGACAGTTTGAAAAGTTGTAATAATGTTAACTTTGGATCATAAGCTGTACTTGGATTTTCCGCTGCTATGTTAGTTGTTTTCAGCTTATGCACTGTCTCACCTGTTTTATGTCAAGTATGTTGTTATTATATTTTGTTCCATGCGCTGTGAGACATTCTACAGGTTCCTTGTTAGTTCATTTCCTTCTTCCCTTTCCTTCTGACGACCGTCCTGTGCTAACTGGACATGTGTACAACGCACCTTTGGAGTAAATGTCGGTTGGTGCGGGGCGGGCCGACACACAGCAAGTCTAAAAGGAGCATGCAGTATTTAACAGTATAGGAAAATTTTTGTTCGAAAATAACGGGGATAGATATAAGAAAATTATGGGGAAGGAAGTGGTAGCTTACAATACATGCAGTGACATATGGGCTACAACAGGAGTGTTTGTGATATAGAAATGATATTGGCAGAAGTGAAATATGGCTTGATAATTTCATGTATATAGGAATGTTAGGAAGGGTTGCAACGTGGTCCATTTATTTTGTTCCGGGTCCAAAAACTTCTTTATGTGTGTTGGACATGAGATGGATAAGAGAAATGTGGTTTTTTGGGATGGATATACTAGTACAGATGAGGTATTGTCAGTAGAAGATAGATTAGTGTTTCGTAGCAGTGATACGAGCTCTACATTGGCTAGAAGAGGTAGACGTAAAAGGGTGATTCCAACTAGTCGTATGGATCGTCGCAATGCAAGGATTAGTTCTATTGCCTCATCATCCTATGGTAGGTTCCCTGATTCGAATGCTAATGGCAGCACTTCGAATTCAGGATCAGGTATGATTTCAGTTTTAGCAATATTATTCACCATATGTTTTGGGTAGTCTATCTACTAGGCAGTTATGCCAGCTAGCAGATGATACAACTTTTATTTTCACTAATATTGAGTTAGATGTTGAGTTCATTAGAAATAGAGAATTAGAGAGGGCTAGATCTTTAAGATGTTGACGTCAGTTAGTTGGAACGCTAGGAGTCTAAAAGACCCTAAAAATGTGATAAAGTAAGAGTTTTTTTTAAGGGTTACCATATAGATATTGCATTATTGCAAGAGACAAAAATAGATAACCTTTATTTAAGATTTTATAGGAGGGTAGGGGGATCTCATTTCCCGAATTGGGCTTGTCTACCAGCTATTGGTAATTCAGGGGGTTTAATAATTTGTTGTAGGGAAAATAATTCTAGGCTTCTTCAGGAAATTCCTACGAAGCATTCCCTTCGTATCTTATTATCGTCCCAAATAGATAATACTATTTTGGGTATTACTCATGTATATGGTCCTCACACTAAATTAGAATGAGAGTTTTATGGGAGGAATGTACTAAATTCAGAAATCTAGTCTCTAGTCATCATATTTTTAGGAGAGAGATCACCTCGTGAAGGTGATTTCTCTGATATGGAAGAATTCAATGACTTTGTTTTAAGCAATAATTTAATTGAAATACCATTAAATAATATATCGTTTACTTGGTCCAATGTGAGAGATGAAACTTTTTTTTGCATTACTAGATAGATTTCTCGTAAGTAACAAGGTTGAAGATAGGCTCTCATTTTGTAGAGTTAAAAGTTTGCCATTTTTATATTCGGACCATTGTCCTATTATCCTTTCATGTGAATCAAATTTATCCATTAGCAATAGTTTTAAATTTGAAAAAAATGTGGCTGTTAGATTCTACCTTTTCTAATTTAGTCGCTTTTAAATGGAATTCCTTATTTTATTTTAATAATTTGTCTGTGGGTAATTCAACTAAGATTTTTGTTGCGAATTTAGTAAAACATAGATTTGTTCTAAAGCACTAGAATAAGTATTTTTTTTGGTAATGTTAGAATTGGGAAAGATAAGATTATGTGTAAGATGTTTGATTTAGATAAGATTAGTGAGAGCAGGATTCTTAATCTTAATTAGAGCGATAAACTTAGCAGCCTTAAAAATGATCTTAAGTCGATTTTAGATAAAGAAGATGGCATGTGGAAGCAAAGGGCTAGTATACAATGGATTAAAGAGGGTGATAATAATACAAAAATTTTCCATAGAGTGGCTAATAAAATAAGATGTAACAATTTCATTCATTCTACCTTTATTGATGACATAGAATTGAATGTTCAAAAAGATTTAAATGATGTTTTACTAATTATTATAGACACATTTTGGATCTAAAATTAAGAGAAGGATAAATGTTAGATGGAATGACATATATCTTTCTTATAGTAAGATTGATCTAGATAAGCCATTTTCTGAACATGAGATTTGAAAGGCTATCAATGATTTGCCTAGTGATAAAGCTCCTGGTCCGGATGGGTTTTCTATTCTTTTTTATAAACAATTTTGGGATATTTTAAAATTTGATATAATTAATTTACTTAATGATTTTTATAATGGGAATTTGTAGATTGGTAGATTTAACTTTGTAAATGTCATCCTTATTCATAAGAAATTAGGTACTAATAAATTATAAGATTTTAGACCTATCTCCTTAATAATCTGCTCTTTAAGATTATTACAATTTTTTTTAGTGAATAGACTTAGTCTTAATATGAATGATCTAATTGATTTTTCCTGTTGATGTCAAAAATTGGTCACTAGCGACAGTCAACCCCCAATTATGTGGTAAACACACGAATAAAAATTATGAAATGCGGTAAAGTAAAAAAAAAAATAGGGGACACACACAACTTTTTATACTGGTTCGACAAAGATGGTGCCTACGTTCACTTTTTATGTATTGATTTATATTTAAGTACAATTACAATACTATTTTTCTTTTGAATAAAAGTGGGAGATGAGAAGTTTTCTTGAGGAGTGAGAGTTGGCTATTTGAGGAATAAGCCGAAAGTATTCTTCTTTCGGAGCTTGGAGTACTAAAAATGGCATGAGTTCTCCCTCCAAATTCCTCTTCCTTTTCCATTAGGAAAGTGGGTATTTATTGGTGAGAAAGTCGACTAGAGCTGGTGTGACATGGCCTGGCCTTTTCGGGAGAGCTTAGACACGTGGAGTTCATCCCTTGGGCATGGTTGTGACTGGAAGACTGACTCCACTATTCATAAATAGTATCTTCGAAATTTGTGGCTTACGTGGCGTTCAAGGTGAGGTGCATGAAAAGGAGAGCTTTGGCTGGTAGCGGTTGACCGCCTTTGTTGCCTTGAGAATTAGTCTGAGCCATGAATGATCTAGCTAGATATTTCCAGGCGAGCCCGAGATATTCGGTCAATCCTCTTTCGATGGAAGCCTTTGATTTGGTCAATTGAGAACGATTATTCCGGGCTTGATGAGTTGGAGATGAAGGGTTATCAAACGGAAAGCTGATTCGGGCCGGCCTCGAAGGAAGCTGGTTTGGTCCGAACCTTGTCTGGGCTTTCTGGAGTGCAAGCTACTATGTCGGCCGACGGGGCGATGCTGGAGAGAATTTCTGGATATTGGGTTTCGATCTGAACTGTGACGGCTTTTGGTAAAAAAATTGGTTACACTTTTCCCCTTAGAATATATCTTCTTCGATAGAAGGAGGTGTGTTCTGATTCCTTGCATCGAAGTCCAGTGTGTGGATAGCTATAGTCGCGCCGAACCATATTAAGGCCAGAAGTCCGACGGCCTCGATGTTTGTATTAAGACCAGAAAACCGACGACCGAAGAAGGTCGTATTAAATCCAGAAAACCGACAATCATCGAAGACCATATTCAGGTCGAGAAGGCAGTTGTAAACTCCAATCGAGAGATTTAGTGCCTGTAGAAATGTAATGAGCCATTCTCGGTCTAGAGAAGGCTTTTTAATTTCGTTTGGGGCAAGTATAAATCATACTCGGCTTGAAAATAAGGACGAGCAGTAGTTACACTTGGCTCGGAGGAACGACGAGGATTAACCATACTCGGCTTACAGAGGTGGTGAATATTAGCCATACTCGGCTTACAGAGCTGGCAAGTATTAACCATACCCAGCTTATGGAGGTGGCGAGTATTAACCATACTCGGCTTATGACAAGTGTTTTCCGTGCTCAACTTATGTAAAGTCGTTTGGTAAGTTTTTAGAAGGGGCAAGTATAGTCCATACCCGGCTTAAAGAAATCTAACTGCACTCGGCTCAAGGAGTTGGTTTATAGAGATGGTGGTATGCTTTTGCACTGACCATATTTCAGGAGGGGTGAGCGCTAGTTATGCTCGGCCTAAAACATTCAAACATAATCCATGTTTGCAAAAGAAAAATCATAGTCGTTCAAGAACTATCATAGGAAAGCGAAAATAAATTCTAAGAGGACAATCGTTGATTCCAGAGTATGCCTAGGAGCTAAATCCTAACCCCATACATGTGTACATCAAAATGTCCATTTTATTAAACCAGAAATACATTGAAAAAGAAATCTTAATTAATAATAATGTCGTAGGTGCTAGTCTCAGGGTCCTTTCCGTTTTTAGGAGCTCGGGGACCGGCCTGAGGAGCTTAGGCAGAAGATTGTGGAGGTATAGCCCTTGTGTTCTTCTTGACATATTCGCGAAGCTCCCCTCGCCTGACCCTATCCGCGATGAGATCGCGTAAATGCCTGCATTCATTGGTGTTGTGACCAGCGATGTTGTGGAACATGCAGTGCTTTCCGGATTCAAGCTTTTTCTGGGTCGGCTCTCTTCGAGGAGGTCTTGGGAAAGGCAGGGACCCTCGTACGTCGAGATAGATGTCGAGCAAGGAAGAATTGAGCTCGGTATACTGATTATACTTACTTTATCTTTGAGGTCGTTCGTTGCACTTGTTCTTATCCGGGGCCTTTCCTCTTCCTTTATTTTGGCCATTAGTGTTGGATAGACCTCCTTGTTTGGTGGCTAAGACCTCGAGGCTCTCCATTTCAATGTTGGCATCTTCTTGTTGGAGGAATCGCTCGGCCTTGGCATAGAAATCTTCTATATCCTTGGGGAAATCTCTGGTTAAAGAGATCGAGAATTCTGATCGATTCTGAACTCCTGCAATGGCGGCCATAAGCACCATCGATGGCTCGGGTCGATCGACTGGTGCTACGACCGCGTTGAATCTTTCGAGAAAGGACCGAAGCATTTCTATCGGGCGCTGCTTAATAGTGGTAAAGAACATGACACTTTTTGGCTAGGAGATATGAACTCTGAACTGCTCGATAAAGCGGGTGACCAACGTATTCCAGCTACTGATCGACTCCTTTGTTAGCTGCCGAAACCACATGCCGGCTATATCTATGAGGAAGAGTGGAAAGCACTTGGCCATGACGTTGGTAGATGCACAGAGCACTTCCGTATATCGCATGTATCACATGGGATGAAAGGTCGGGTCAGTCCAACTGTTGTATGGTTCAATGGCTAGAAACTTGAAGTCCGTAGGATTACGAGAGTTCCTAATCTCCCTAGTTAAGGGGCTGCGGTGGATATTATCTTATCCTGCTAAGAAGAATTTCCCCGAATGAAGCGTCGAGCTATACTTGCAAGCTGGCTTCCATCTCCAAGGAGTCGCTGCCATGAATTCAGCTTTGCATTCGGGAGAGTTCCAGCACTGGGGTCTAATGAAAGCATGCTCGGAAGGGTGGCCGCTGGTTGGACACGACCTGCGTGAGTTGAGTGAAGGTGAGGGCGAGGGTTCGTCGCTGAAACGACCCAAACTTCCCCGATCCCCGAGGAGATGGAGGAGCCTAGATTGTTTTGAGAATACGACGCATCAAAACACAAACAATAGAACATTTCATTGCTATTACAACAATTTACATCAGAGTACAAGAATATATCGGAGTTTAGATAAATAATAATATACAGAGGAAAAATAAGTATCATAAATTTACAAATTACAAAATAGTGCAAATATATATACATAAATATAATGCAGCGAAACAATCATCAACTAGCACAACTGAAAGAAATAAACAGATACAAAGATTTTCGAATATAGCTCCAGCCGTAATCCAGGATCCTGCGAAAAGAAATTTCCACAAACCAAAACTACTAGTTGCCCGTGTGGAAAATATGGGCACCCAGAGTTTAGGTAGAAACAATAAACTCCGAGTCAGTCATGGGACTGGTGTGAGAACTCAAAATAGTTATAACCAACTTAAATAAAATAAGGAATATCACGGGACCACGCCATATGTCACGGAACGGGTTTACCATATGAATACTAGTGCATAAACAACATGCAATTCCTCAATCTACCCATTTAGGCTTAATCCCAAATTTAAATTTTTCGAAATCCAGTTGTGACAACCCAGATTCGAACCCCCGACCTCCCGGAAAGCAACACCACGCACTAACCACTGTGCTAAAAGATCTTTTTGTGTTAGCTTTTCGAGAGGGGTGTTACAGACTACCCCCCTTAAAGGGCCCAACGTCCTCGTTGGCTTATGTCACTCACCACCTAGGCGTTGTGCATGTAACCCGCATCAGTACCACACCGACTGACATCCGCAGCATTACACACACAATTCCGGCTGGGTATAGGCTCTGATACCAAATGTGACAACCCAGATTCGAACCCCCGACCTCCCGGAAAGCAACACCACGCACTAACCACTGTGCTAAAAGATCTTTTTGTGTTAGCTTTTCGAGAGGGGTGTTACACCAGTTCACTTTACAGAAATTATTTCTTTGGACTTTATTTCCGAATTCTTATTTCAAATCATTTGAAATACATATCTAGCTTTTATATCAAAGTATATTTCACTTCAGGATCTCAAACCAAAACCACTTGGAAGTATGAATTCCAAAATATCACAATGCATACAAACAGTATGCAACCAAATATCAGAAGGTTTCTCCCATCAACAAGGTGCCACTCAATGTATATATAGGTGCACCTCCCATGATGGAGTAGGCTACACCATCCAATGCACCTCCCATGCCCTCAGGGAACTAAATTATCTGATGCCCATACTTTTAGTCGCATGGGTTACCCGAATCTTTAGCCACATACTAAATCATTTTATGTCCCGAAGTAGGGAAAATCATTTCACAACATAATTATCATAAGTACTTTCAAAATATAGTATTTTACATTAGCAATTCACAAATATGATCAGTCACTATTAATCACATAACCTTTGAGCTCGTACATCTCAAAGAAGGGTGTTAAGCAAGAGAATAAATTCTCTGCCGCCAAACAAATACGTCATCAATAGCAACTAATTGGTTACATGATGAACCACAATGTCAAACACATAATACTTTTCTAATTCATTTCAGAAACATCGGGTTTAGCCCTCGAAATCCTTTCTGTTTTATAGAACATTTTTATAAAACATTCCCTGTCCAAAATCGGGAAAACATTTCTTTTCACTTAAGAAAATATCTTTTCAAAATCATTCATTAATTTTGAAATAAACAATATCGCTAACACCTCATAGTCAAGTCGTGAAGTGTTTCACTAGATGTTAGCATACAAATAATTCTACCCAACCCAATGCTAAATGTAAAAGCATATCTTGCTCATAAACTGGTCGAGCACAATCCAAACAATCAATCAATCACAATCAATATCAACAACCAAGTATATTTGGTTTATACCACATCTCATGTTTTGGTAAATTTAATTACCATTCATTCATTCAAATCTAATTAAAGACTTATTAAAACTCTTCATTAATCTTCTTCCATTTTATTCCAAATATATGTATTAATTGGAAAACTTCATTAATCTTAATTAAAAGATTTATTCCTTTCTCAGCTGGGTTTAAGAACAGTGTTATTTAAGACATCATTCACGACAAACCCAAAATCCAATCTGATATTAAATACAAGGCTCTAAATAACGGTATCGTATTCGGAATAACGGTATCTATATCTTACAAATTCCTCAACAATATCCATATAATCGTGGAATTAAATATTGAAATATTCCTAAGATTATTTCCATTCAAATGCATTCCAATTTATTCTTTGGAAAATTCTGGTTAAATCTAAACCATTATAATTTCTTTTCGTTCTTTTACTCAAGTTACAAAACAACTTCTTCTAATAAAAATATCTTTTATCTTTACAAATGCGGAATATTTCATCCAAAATCATTTCAAAACCTTTCTTTTGGATTTACATAATTTATTCATATTTTTATTAATTTTATTAAGACCCCTACAGTTCGTTTCCAATATCGCCCATCGAACTGCGTTCATAGCGACCTTTTCTGAAATTGATTTGGACATAATTCAAAATCCAACCATTCAAATCTAATTCTCTTATATTCACTGAAATGATCTTTTCGATACGAAGCAAATGGTTCTAATTTTAGGAGAATGCGACGGTAGGATCTCCCGTTACATCAATTTGAAGTTAATGGTTGAAATTTGCAAACGGTCGCTGCGCAGCGCGTTCCATTCAAGCCATTAAATATAATATAGTATATATATATATCATCCATTTCCATTTAAAACATATTTTACAAACCGTTTATAAATTCATTTTAAAACGATTCCAACTTCATTTTTCAATTTAAAATCAAAATTGAGTCATCCATATCATTATAATATTAAATGATAATATTTTCAAAATATAAGATTTTGAAATCAAACCTTTTCGATATTCATTATAAAATGAATAAAATCAACAAAAATTCCGTTCGAGTTAAAATGGCATATATCTACTTAACTCGGCTTCATATATTTCAATATTTTCGTGTTCATCCAAAATCGGACATGAAAACCATATTTTGATTTTTCACTGAATATTATTTTAAAATATTTGTTATTTCTGAATTGGAAGCAGACTCAATCAATTACCATATAATTTTATTTATATGAATTCATACATCGCATGTATACATAAATAGTGATAAACAACTATTAAACAGTCAATTCACATCCAGAGTGCAATTTACAACTGTATAAGCATTAAATAATTAAATAACGCTTATAACAGTCTGTCAATCAATCGGTTGACATGCAGTCAAATCCAAGGGAGATGTGAATTAATTATCATCCCCAGACCCGTGTGGGGTTTCAACCAACAACAATGAATTCAAAGTAATCACTGGTTAATAAATTTAACCAACTCTAATTTGATTCGAATTATTTTTTTAATTAGCCAATTTTCACTGTGTAAATTATAAATGGATATATATAATTCAATTTCAACAACCACAAATTTATTAACATTATTTTTAATATGTTTTGAATCACAGTCAACACACAATACAATCAATCAAATCATCCATGGTTTTCAAACATAGTGAAGTGAGCTAACAGGCACCGTATAACAGTTTATGATAATTAAAACAGATAAAAATTAACACTGGCAATTGCTACATTCAGTTATAAAATAAATGACTGCACAAATATTTTAGTGAGAGAGTTCTCACTTTGATTTCCACTCCGTCGGTCTTTATTTGAAGATTTCAGTAATGTTTAGGTTTAAATTTGTCTCAAATTCTAACTTGCTCGGTTTCTATTCTGGTCTTTTTTGAAATGTAGCCCTCGTCTAGAGGATTCCAACGCAAGTGGTTTCGTTGAATTCTATCATCGTTTGAGAGTGATATAATCATTTATACATTGAACATTTTAATAATTAATTAAACAAATTATTTAATTAATTAATTTCAGTAAACAGTTGATTAACCTTAATTTGAAAATATGGCCGCTTAAATACGATAATCATCGTCTTCTTCTAGGCATATTCAAACACATCACCAACACCATAAATCCATCGTCACTTCTCACTACATGTCGCCGTTCTCCGATCATATGATGCCACATCATAGAGCATCACGCCGCCATCCACCACCAGGCGTTGCCTCGAACTCGTGCCTCCAAGAGCCTCGAAATCCGCCATGAACCCTTGCTATTTGAGAGAAAAATCTGGCCATCTCAGGTGGCTATTTCAGA